>OZ059790.1:4578848-5778848 GCA_964057025.1 Standfussiana lucernea | reverse complement strand
AGAGTGCAGCTGCTGGAGTCGCGCCGCAACGTCAACTTTAAGGCGTTTGTGGTGCAAATACCAACGTGTTGTGCTTTCTGCACTTCTTCTTGGAAGAGGAATGTTGGCCACAGGGAGTGGTGTTCTGTCGCTTCCACGGGCAAGTGTCAAGTGAAGAGTTTTTAAGGTTCTATTTACTAATAAGGTTTGTATTTTTACGATATTATAATATGTTAGTCTGTAAGGTTGTGTCTATGGGCCAAAGTTACTTGAAAATTAATAAATGCTATGTTATGTTTTATATTGTACTCCATAAGAGTTACATTGAAGATTCGAAATTTATAGTTCTTTCTTATTACTATAAATTTCGAATATTTTCATGCCCCCATAGTTACCGTATATTTTGTGGTTCTCCATCCCACAAATAATTAGTGCACTTTTATACATAACTATATGCAACGGAGGGCACATTTCATATATTTCGAATTTTACTTCAGATTTTCATACACTTTTGGATTTTCAACGCCCGGCTCATTGTCGAGAGCTAAAACTCCGACAGTGCAATATAATCTGTATTCGTTCATGTTGATGTTTCCAAGTGTAAAGCAAAACGGGCAGCAGTATCAAGTTCTTCAAGATTGTTGCTTTCGTTTCTAAATAATGTTGTCAGAATGAAAATAATATTTCTTACCATTTCCCCATTTTTACCAGGATCTCCTTTTGAACCTGGCATTCCCGGCAGTCCCTATAAAAATAACGTGCATTTTAATTCTTCTTATCAATATTATCTTTTTAATATGTGTTTTGATTTCAGTTGTTTGTTTAATGTGCAATTGTTGCATTTGCCAAGTAACCTTTTTTATTCAGTTTAACGATTATATCTAAAAATATTATGATTATGTAATAAAAAAAATACTCAAAACTATCATTATGTTTTCAGTATTTTAGTTTTATGTAGTATCGTCTGTTGGATATCAATTTGGCGAGGTTGTTTTACGACACCAATTGTTTATGTTCAAAACTTACATTATAACCTGAATCTCCTTTTTCTCCTTGAATACCAGCTACACCTTGTGGTCCCTAAAAATTACGATTAATTTAATAATTAATGGATGATAGATGGACATACAAAATTATCTGCATTGTAGGCTATAAGATCAAGATTAGCATGATGATAATAGACATTGTTCTCACATATTTGTATAATCTCGACATGAATGATGTAACCAAGACTTTGTAACAACATAATGATTTAAAAGAGTGTCCATGGAATTTCTTGCCCATTCTTCTCCATAGAGATCTACGCTTTCGAATGGGCAACTACAGTATTTTCACAAGTTATTATGCCCTGTGACTGGGACTGTAGCTTAGTTTTTTTTTTGTGTTTCGACATTGAAAAGTGCCTGTAATGGTCTAATTGAAATAAATGCTTTGAGTTTGAGTTTGAGTAGGCTTTAAAATTCCCACTAGAGAGGCAAGTACCAATGTCACTTTTTCAATTCATATGTACTTTTCTAAGTTTATCTTGGATATCACAGACATCGGTGAAGGAAAACATCGTGAGGAAACCTGGACTTATAATTAATATAAGTCTGAAATCGCCAACCCGTCTTGAGCAAGCGTGGTGATCAAATGCTCGTGCCTTCTCTGTATGAGAAGAGGCCTTTGCTCCGCAGTGGGACAGTTACAGGCTGGTATTGTTAAGAGAGGAAGCCTACCTCCTCTTTGTGCTAGATAGTGTATTCACCACGTCCACCACGTGGGTCCAATGCGGTTTGGTGATAGTATAACAGCAATGGTGTGCCTTGGGGTCAACAATACGGCTAGCCTATATGGCAAGCAGACTGTTCAGAAACCACAATATCATGAATAGTAGTAGTTTTTAAAAAGAAGCTAAGCTTTTAGACTTGTATGAAAGTACCGCTACAAAACCACCAGAAAATGTTTTTCATGGACACAATAGAGTAGAAAATATTGTATAAAATAATGTCTTGTTTACATTCAACAAACTGGATGCGGAAGGCTGAGTTTATTATGTACTATGTTAGTTATGATAAAAGATAAAGAATTATATTTTTACTGAACATGTATTTGCTATAGAGTATGAAGTGATATGACTTACTGTCAGTCCTTGTTCCCCCTTTGCACCAGCTTCTCCTGGAATTCCATCGGCACCCTAAAATTATAAAAAAAATACATTCTTTAGTTCAGTCATTTGCTTGTACAATGCTCTACGAGTCCAATATAATAACGCGTTTCGGGTAACGCTGGGGTGGCCGGGCTTCTGTAGCGCGTTGGGGATGTTCGCGGACGCACTCGTTCCAGATTTCGGCTTGCTGCTGCGTCTGCGAATCGCATCAGTGATGAGTCGGGTGCGCGGCAGCCCCAACAGCCTCGTGTAGCCGGCAGGGTGGATGACCTAATAATTTGCCACTGGATTGCGGCACACAGGCCGTCTGTTAAACGGTGAGATGATAGATGTGTTTTTTTAGTAAGTACCAATTGTTTTATGTTATTTTGTTATGGATCTCGGGTCTGAAAATAAAGATATATTATATTTATTTATTATTATTTTCTCTGATAACACCTAAGTAGTGGAGCTCGTTGCTAAATAACAGCCGCACGGACAGATCTTCAAGGGTACGCAGCGCTTGCCAAGGTTTGGTCCGTGGATGCGTGGCCATCCAATACATATAGAGCTTTCTCCGTGATGCGCAAAGCACGTTAAGTTGTTGGTCCTGGCTGTTATTTGTAGATCTTTGGCAGTCGTTATAGGTATTCAGTGGCCCGAAAGTCTAACAACCAGTCTTACCAAGGCGTATCGTATTACCTAGTACTAAGTGAGTTGTGGAGGTCAGATAGGTAGTCGCTCCATGTAAAATACTGGTATTCAGATGCAACAGGTTAGATTAGAAGCCGACTCCAATAAGGTTGAGAAAATATTAAAACACGGGTATATTATATCGTACACGGGTGTATTAGTATCGGGAATATACGACAAGAGCAAACAGATAATGATGTGGTAATAATTAAAAAGTACCTAGGAATTACAAGGGGTACAGGATTCTATTTAAAATGGTACTTACAGGTATTCCAGATTCACCTTTCTCACCACGCTGCAGCAATAGTTTATCATCCTAGAAAAAACACATCATCATAAAATTCATCATAAAATACATGGTTAAATTTAAGTCATTATAATCCTCTTAAGGGGTCATTGTACTCATTATAACGAACAACTTTTACTATGGGACCAACCAATAAATTTATGTTCGCCTAACAAAATGTTCAAAATATACTGAACAGCTGATTTTTTTTACGCGATTTCAGGGTTGGTCCCATAGTAAAAGTTGTTCGTTATAATGAGTACAATGACCCCTTAAGAGGATTAAAACGACTTAACTTTAACCATGTACATAATTATATCACTCAATGCAGTTGCATAATATCAATCGCCATAGTACAGCAGACTGAGGTTTAAAGTTTATCCAATATATCTATTAGTATCCTCATAAAAATAACGTTAGAAAGCCTCACTCTAGATTTTTGTTAAAATTCCGTGAAATCATGAAATTTATTATCGTTGAAAAATTATACCAACTGAAAACCTCAAACGGCGCAAATATAATAACTTAATTGGTAGTGATGTGTTTGAGCCGTTTGGTGTTGCTACACTAGGGCCATGGTGTCCGAGTGCCCACCTATAATTTCGGGATATCGCCAAGCTGTTGGTCGACTCTTCACGTGACCAGAGCGTTAGCTTTTTTTGGCCAAAGAATCAGCATTGCCTTCCAACGTGGCAATGCTACCAGCATTCTGGGCACTTTTCCTATTGACAACGATGTGGACAAATTTTTTCACGCGCTTTAATTCTTTTTCTATTTTGATACTTGTACATATTTTTTAGAATTATTTTAGATCTGTTAGTAGTTTGTGAAAAATGTACATACTCTCATCAAATAAAACAGTATATTTAATTAATTATGGCTGAGCAATTACTTTTTACACGACGTATTCGGCTTAAAAAAAAACTAAATTAATCTTTTACTTACGAATTTCAAACTGCAAGAAGCTGAAACAATAAAAAAACGTTGAAAACTTACATTAAGATGTCAATGAATATTCGAATAATCACGACCATAGAAAAACACGCAACTCGCAGCTTCGCGTTACGCATGAATGGTAGGAAAAAATATACCAACAAACTATAACTGAGCTAAAAATAAACAATCTAGAATTTACCTGGAATTGAGTTGTGATTTCATGAAAGAGGACAATAATCTGCACATAATGCCTATTGTAGGAAGCAGGAAAAACATTTCAAAAAACTATTCTGATGAGTAAACAAGAATAATTCGTGTGGTTTATACACATTTTGGGTTTACATTATACCAACTTCCTGTAATATTAGAGTATCCTGTAGTCTCCTGTATGCCTAAAGCGTCCATGTTGTTAGGTGTTAACAACCATAATATGGGGTAACCAGATGACTAATATTATTATTATTGATATCGTTAGAAAAGGCTGAATATAGCCGCCATTATGAATTCTACACATTTAATAAAATTCATCAACGATTTTCATGATCACAACTTTTAGATAAATTTAAAAATACTTCGATAATTTTTCATACCCGTGTGAGTTTCAAAATACTGTGTATGTAAAAAAATAATACTGAATACGTTAGGAAAAAATCACTTTTAAAAGTTGATACTATCGCGTAAACATGTAAGTTGTTGTGACTGTACAAATACCAACGAATTGGTGGCCTAAAAATTAATGATGAGAATAATGTCAAAAATAAATAATGGGAATAATAAATATATTTTGTCATTTTGAGGAAATAATTTGTTCTTATTTTAATCCCAATACCAGATTTAATTAAGTTGTATTGTAGCTATTGATATTTATAGATTTTTAATAATACGGAGCAACAGTTCTCAGCTCGGAGTCTGGATTTGTACCCAGATGAAGGCGATATGCTCGTTGCTCGTCCCCTATTACATGGAACCTAAGCATCCCTGGTGAAATGAGGGTGTATTACCAAGTACACCTCTGCATAACCTTTTTGCCTGTGAAAGTGTGATGTATAGTTAGTGATGCGCGTGTGATGTGTCTGTGTTTGTGTGATGTTAGCGTGCGTTAGTGATGTGTGTTTAGTAATACGCTTTTAAATAAATAACAAGATTTTTCTTACAGCACGGAGCATAGAGCATATACCAGTAAGGTGTATATTCAAGGGTGTGGTATAGACTATCACACAAAACAAGTCTTTGTATTTTGTCCCACACAAAATTTCAATACCTGAACTACCCAAATGCATGGGACACCTGATTATTTCTTCAATGTTATGATGTTTAGTTTGAAAGTCTGTACCACACTCTTAAATATAACCACACTTACTGGTACAAGCTGTTTAATTAAAATCATAATTTTATTGACAGACAATTCACAGCTCAAACTGCTGGGAATAGACTCTAGAAGCATGAAGAGTAACAAAACATCCATCTATATATCCTTCCTAACATACATTAATATTTATACGACAAGATACTTACTGTATTCTGTCGTACACTGCTTTTTGGGATCATCCGTCGTCTGAAAAAAAAAGGAAATTAAATTCGTAAGTATTTGGAGAAGATTTGAAAACGTCGAATTAATAGAGAGCACCTTCATATCATTATGTATTACTTACAAGTGTCATTGCGTCAATTCGTGCTGAAACAAAAACGAAAATTGCTATTAATTATGCTTGTGTCTATTAGGGAGACCACCATTTTAAAGATAATAAAGAATTAAACAATAAGACGAATCGACAACTTTTGGGATTTCAAAATAAGTCTAAACTTTGGTATTTAGTTCATCTTGCTATAAAATATTATTTCAATATCCGCCCCCGTATTCACGATTCGATTTCGATTCGACAAGTTGCTATCTTTGTTTGGCATTACAAAAGCGAGCGAGACAGACATACGACTTTCTGAATCAAAATCGAATCGAAGCTTTGTGATACGGGGACAGGTATCTTTTTCGATATTTTCTAAAATCTACCTAATACAGTTTTCCGTTTATTTTAAACGACAACATTAGTTACTTTTATCACCGACTGTACAGTTCTACTGACTGAGGATCAGTGTCACCTTCTTTAATTATTTAAAAGAAAGATTATATCTAAATAAATAATAAAATAATAATACATAGTAATAATAATTACCAGATGCATTTTGAAGTCCAAAAGTAACACACACAAAAAATAAAATATATGAGGACAGTAATTTGGCGTCCATTTTTGCAATCGCCGCAGACGGACTGACAGGAATAGGAAAATACGCATCCTTATTTCCTTAGTCATTGAATTTGATTTTCCTTAACAAATCGGTTCGACGGCGTAGCAAGTGGCGCCGTCGAGTTTTGTTACGAAGTAATTTGGAACTATCAGAGAGGTAGGATATGTTTGACTGCTATGAGTGTTATTCTAGCGGAGCGTCGCATATCGCTTCTATGGCTGTGTTGCGGCTGTCATCTAATGACATATCATGTTTGGTAGCCCATGGACGGGTAGCTACTGTCATCATACCACGTTTACGACGAACTGCTATAATATGTTTCGGCACATGATGATAAATAAGCTGCTGAACAACTAATGAAGGCATAAGAAAGTCTTTGTGAGGTTATTCTCACTTGTGCATGAAGTTTTAGTAAATGAAAAATACGTCACTTTGTAAAGGCCCTCTTGTGCCGCTATAACTGTTAGTAGCCAAAGAGATTTAAAAGACTTAAGAATATTTGAATGTCTTTGTTATTAGGATAAGCATAATTTTGTGGGTATAAGAGGAATGCAATTAAAATATCCCAATATGTGTGTCAGTATTATTTATTAAACATTTGAAGACTGATTCTTGTAAATATGACAAATAGTAAACAAACATTTCAATTTTTACTGGCTTTATTCATCCAAAGCACACTTCAATACTTTCGATCCTCATCCTTTGGTCGTCATTACGAATATCTCCGATCCACAAGTCAGCTATTGGTAGTCTGAATACGTCAGAACTTTGTAGTTCTATAATAGTACTTTTCCATTCAGTACTTCCTTCCTGAAACATGAATGTTTTTTTGAGGCAGGCCCAAGAAACGCTGGCGTGACGATTTGCACTCGTTTCTGACTAATTGGCCAGAGCAGGCATAAACCGGGAGAGTTGAAAATGAATGGGGAGGCCTTTGCCCAGCAGTGGGTCAGAACAGGCAATATAAAATAGAAAATATTTTCTTCCCACGATTATGAATGTCCCGTTCTTCATGCGCCGATGGCTAATCTCTATTGACCGAAAAAGAAGAGTCGCCGAAAAACGCGCAGGAGAACTAAAACATGATCAAACTAATCTTACCTTACACTCATCGGTATCAGCTGGTATAGAATAGAAGAAAGGTGATTTGGTAGTCGGGTATGGTCCTACCACGGAGTCATACCAAGTTAACAACCTCACTGATGTAGACAAGTCTTTAGTGAACGGAACTGAGTCCAGACAGTGATATTTCAACGTTTGACGAACGTGTGTTGATTGTATTCGCAGCCAAATTATTTGCCATGGTGTTATCTGAAAAAATAAACCGATCAAATTTAGTAAAATAAAATAACATTTCTCTGTAACTGTTGCTGAGAAATTACTATAAAAAAACCTTATAACAGTTTGCTTGACCTGGAAATCGAACCCAGGAAATGGGTTATCGGTCCAGCCTTTCGGTTTTCGGTCATAGTGTCTTTTGCTCATATTTTGCCACATTTTATATTAAAAATAAAATAAAAATCATTTTAATTCGAGTATCACTGACTTATAATAGAAATACTACTCATACAGTCACATTACATATACAACATTACTAATTCAATTCAATCAAATTTAATTTACTCAATTCAATTGCAATAAGTCTCTAAAATCCTTACTAATAACGTGGTTCTTAAGTACATGAACTCTGTTAGTTGTTCCTACCACTAACACATATGGACTTAATTGATCGAAATAAGGTACCTAATTGATAATTTGAAATAAGTCGTACACAATAAAACAATTAAAAATTAATAATTTACATAATATATGAGGTTTGTTAGTCACATCAGCCTGCCACATGTCGCTTACTGTTGTTTGTGGGAGATGATGGAGCAATCAAGCCTTAGAGCGAGCGTGGCCAGCATGCTGGTAGCGCTCCCCCGCACTCGCCGCAACAGCGACGTGCCTCGATGATTTTGGTTTCATCCCATTCTTTTTAGATGATCAAACTTTTAAAGTGATAAATGCATCGATACACATTTTTATTATGAGCCTCATGTGTCCCACTGCAGGGCAAAAGCCTACCATCCCCCTTTCCATTTTTCTCTATCTTGGGCTATCCAGCTTCCAAGAGTCCAGCTCGTCACGCCATCTCTTTCTGGGCCTACCGCGTCGGCGGGTTCTGTTGTTTGGAACCCAATCTGTTGCTACTTTGGCCCAATTTTGATACGACATGCGGCATATGTGGCCAGCCCAGTTCCATTTTAATTTGGCGGCTGTGTTGCAAACGTCTGCGATTTGGGTCTTGGATCGAAGTATACTGTTCCTTATACGGTCAGAAATGTTGACCCCTAGTATACTTAGCTCCATGGCTCGCTGGCAGACCCCGAGTGTGGACTTTTGACGCTTCGTTAATGACCACGTTTGCGCTCCATAGGTGAGGGCACCGATACACATATTTTTTTGAATTTACGTAACATAAAGGCCACGTCCGCAAAGTGATCGTCGCGTATTTGCGCGATCAATCATTTTGTTTAGAACGCACGGTAAAGAAGTATTAAAAGAACAACTTACATTGTATAACGTTTCTCTCATATCAACTCCTTTTGCGCTCAACCAGTATACTCCATTTTCTGGTTTATGATTAACTTCTGGGGTTTTTGTATTTCTCCTAATACATGTTTCTCTGGTTGTCATATTACAGTAAACTTCATATGCCAATCCTTTTGGTCCTAGGTAATAGTAACCTGCAACAAAAATCATTACTATATCCTTGTATCATTTTCTTACAAAATTGTAGGTAACTAGTGGGGCACAGAACACCTCTGTGTGAGAGGGAGTGGGCTGTAATCTACCACGTGGGTCTATTGCGGTTTGGTACATTTTTGGTTTTAAGACATGCTGGTTACCTTACGATGTTGTCCTTCAGTTTAAATTTAATGTAAGTATTAAAATTTAAGGAAGCAATTCGTCGTTCTTTCGCAGTAGACATAATTGTATAACAAATAGTGACGCCCTAAATGATAGCCTGATTATTTCTGTACATTGAACTAAATCTTAGTAAGTTATTATATTTAAAACAACCTAGTTCAATATTGGTTATAGTATTAAAAATATCCTTCTTACCACTCGCAACACCTTCTGGTGCTAATTTACAAGCTACTTCTGCTGGTGATTCCTTCGTCCCAAATTCTTTGTGAGCTTCAGAAGCTGTAATAATAAGTATGTTTAGGAATTAGTAGGTATTTTGGTACAGTTATGCTTTAAACTTAATGCACAGTAATGAGACAGCCAAAGCATGCTCTATAGATTCTTTAAAGTAGTTGCGCAAGAATCTTTAGGTGCATGGCCTTAATCGGAACTATCGCCACGTATTTTTTTTTAAATTTATACTGTTCTTCTTGAGGCAGGCCCAAAAAACAGCTGGCGTGACGATCTGGACTCATTCTCAACGGATTGGACGAAGAAGGCTAATTGCAAACAAACTTGGAAAGCCATGCGGGAGGCCTTTGCCCAGCAAGGCGACAGAGTAGGCTTTAAAAAGAAACTGTTCTTCTTGTAGTTTTTTTTTATTCATATAAATAATATTTAACAACAACGCCCCCTGGCAGTCACTGAAGCACCAAAAGATCCTAATACAGCTCCAAGTGTGCCCTCTAGTCAATAGTTCGAAAAGCTGAAGACAGATGGCAGTGTTTCCAATACAATAACATTCCCACTCCACTTCAGTTAGCCCAAGTTCAGAATACTAGATGGCGCTGTGGACAGGTCTTTTTCAATAATGCCGTATCTCAAAGAAAGCCCGAAGTTATTTTTCTCTCGCATTGGCAACATTATCATCTCAAAGTGGATTTCACTGGTGAAACTGAGAAGGATCAGGACATCTAAACCGCGTTTAAGACTAGTCAATGTGTTTATTTTTGGAGCAATGTCCTCAGAAAAATTTCCACCTATTAAGCTAGCAATGACACTGACAGCTCTTGAACGCAGTTTAGATGTGCTGATCGTGATCAGTTTCATAAGTTAAATTCAAGCTTAGTGATTACATGCGTAGCTTAAAAGGTTTAAAAAAAATGTAAATGCAGCTACTGTAAATATTGACCTTTTCAAAAAAAATACTCACCATCTTTAGGTAAACTTAATGGGCAAAGCCCATGTCTTCCGGGTATTCCAGGAGGTCCCATTGCACCCGGGAACCCATTCGGTCCATCTGGTCCCTTAGGAAAATACAAAAAATGGCTCATCATTACACAGGAACAAATAATATGTTTAGAAAAAAACATTCAGAGAAATGCCATAGGGCCAATTTCACCAATGAAACTAGACGTTATTCAGCACACATCTAAACTGAGTTCAAGACCTATGCCGAGTTCAACATTTCACAATAAGGATGATACTTCTACCTTGCTCTTGAAAACAGTTGAAATGCGCTGGTTGCGTCCAATTTTTTTGATAAAATTTTGAACCTAATTGTTTAAGATTGCTCAGCAGTCGTGATACCATGTGAGACCATGAACGAGGCTGTTTATTATCTTAAATTGAAAGTCTTAAACTGCTCGTTAGTCTATTGGTTGGAAGTGCGACTGCTGACCATGAGGTCCTGGGTTCGATTCCCAGGCCGGGCAAAGTGTTATTGGGTTTTTCCATCAGGAAGTTCTCAGTAGCAGCCACGGAGTCTGGATTTGTGCCCGGTTACTGGCAATAGGCTCGCCTCCTATTACATGGGATCTTAACATAAATGGTGAAATGTGGGCGTACTAATGGGTACACCTCTCTCTAACCCTTCGGGGATTTCATACGTGATGTAAAGAAAGAAAGAAAAAGTATTTATTAGTCTCGCACTGGACAAAACAAAATGGTAACTTGACAAAAAAGAAGATTAAAAAAACCGGTCAAGTGCGAGTTGGACTCGCGCACCGAGGGTTCCGTACAAACCTGTGGGTATATAACTTTTTTTTATATGAAGAAACTAAAAATTTACGGTTTTCGTAATTTTTCCTATATCTGTACTATAAGACGTGACTTCGTACAAAATTTCAAGATTCTAAGTTCACGGGAAGTACCCTGTAGGTTTTGATTCCCGTGCGAGTTTCGAAAATTTGCGGAAATTTGCGGCCTAAGTGGCTGTATCTTTTGATTGCGTTGACTTAGAAGGTTGATACAGCTTCCAGGGACAGTAGAACTAAGTATCATATAGAAATTTCAGTTTGATACCTCCACGCGTTCCTGAGAAAAACGGTCTTGACAGACGGACGGACGGACGGACGGACGGACAACAAAGTGATCTTATAAGGGTTCCGTTTTTTCCTTTTGAGGTACGGAACCCTAAAAAGTATACTTAAGAACAAATTAAAATAAGACAAACTAAACTGGTCCTATACGAGGCCAAAAAGCCCCTTTCTCAGCATGGTGCTGTAACATTAAAAAAAGTCACAGCGCTGGTATTCTGATAGGGCCCGAAGTGATGCCTCGGTCAGTTAATAATAATAATGAATAAAGTGTATAAACGAATAAATATATAAGGTGTACTAAGTGTGTAAAGGGGTATGCAAACTATTGGCATGTTTTACTTTTTTCTTTGGCCAGAAATGAAACCTAGGTTATATGATAAAGGACAATACGAGAAATCAATAGCAAAAAGAACCAGGTCCATAAACCCTAACCGAACGAAGATACACATTGAAGTATTGCTAGTATATTTTTGTCAGGCGTTGATCTATTTTTCTAAGACAATACAATCATACGTGATATTTTGATATTTCCATTGATAAAATAGATTCAAGTTGGTTGTTACTGCCATATTTTTTTCTCATTGGCAGTTTGAAATCACTAAAACGAAAAAAAAATGATAATTCAATCGAATAATAATAGTACGCGTGTATTGCGATGATCGCTATTGAAACACTATTTAACGCGTTTCCACTATAATAAAGGTCTGGGTTACTTTTGTAAATTGTACTATGGAATATTCTTACAAAAAAGAAATGAAACAACCATAAAAACCGAAACTGTTTATTAAATAACTATTACTTCTGGTTTTACAAAAACCTTTGTTTATCTTATCAATCATCACAGAACAATAATAATATCACTTTCTTTCACTGCCCACAAAGCAGAACAATAATTAAACAATCACATGGACCTTATGGGTTTATTACACAGTGGAAACGTTTAACTACTAATTAAATATAGATAAATAATAGATAGACAACGAGTTGCACGAGTAGTGACGTTATACGAGTTGCCGATTAGTATTTAACTATGGGAAACTTAAAATATTACACACGGTCACACGGAGTATTTTTAATTAAGAAAAGTAACGCCTGATAAAAAAACAATAGCAATCTACTAAACACTCTCTAACTTGGTACGAAGCGGGGGACGCGGAATGAAATGATTCATTAGAGTTACCGAGTAGTATTTAACAATGGGAAACTTAAAATATTACACACGGAGTATTTTTAATTATGAAAAGTAACGCCTGATAAAAAAACAATAGCAATCTACTAAACACTCTCTAACTTGGTACGGTTGTGGTTGGTAGACCTAGTTCTTTTTGCTATTGATTTCTCATACAATCCTCTAACATATGGCCTAGGTTTCACTTTTGGCTAAAAGAAAATAAAAAACATGCCAGCAATGTATGGGAAAAGTTGCATTGCCCTTACGCTAATAAAAAGACAACACCCAACGTCATCACAATGTTTGACAATGTTTGTTTGTAATGTTATGTTATGTGTGAAAGTCTTAAATGACAACGTCCCGGATTCTTACAAAAAAAACACACACACAAAAATACTCACTGGCATTCCCATGGGTCCCTTCCGACCTGGAAATCCTGGAAGTCCACTGACACCCTGAAATTAAGTATTAAACAGTTTTCAGTATGTTGTATAGTAAATAAAAATATTTTAGAACTACAACAAAAAAAAAAAACCTCTCACGAAAAATACACGCGATTATGACATGAACCCATCCCCCCGCCATCCATCCGACTGCCTCGCTGGTCGAGTCCGCAAGCGCGACTGTTGACCATGAGGTCCTGGGGGTTCGATTCCCGGATCGGGCAAAGTGGTATCGGGTTTTTCCATCAGGAATTTCTCAGTAGCAGTCACGGAGTCTGGATTTGTGCCCGGTTGATGGCAATAGGCTCGCCCCCTATTAGGCGAAATGCAGGTGTACTATTAGAAAAACCCCATCGTGACTAATAGAATGAATGATGTAACCAAGATTTTGTAAAAACATATTGATTTAAAAGAGTGTCCACGGAGTTTCTTGCCCATTCTTCTCCATAGGATCTACGCTTTCGAATGGGCAACTGCAGTACTTTCACAAGTTATTATGCCCTGTGACTGGGACTGTAGCTTAGTTTATTTTTTGTGTTTTGAAATTCAAAAGGGCCTGTAATGGTCTAATTGAAATAAATGCTTTGAGTTTGAGCTTGATTGTGATATTTTTCTGACACCCTCCCTCCTGTTAATGTGTGCTGGTAATGTGGTTTCTTGAGTCGTGTGTAAAATATTATGTACTCACATAATCTCCAGGTTCACCTTTTTCACCTATCACTGTATCTTCATTCTGAAAGAAAACAACAATGAAAAGTATTTAACTTCCATACAATCATAATGCAATCGTTCGAACTTATTAAGAACTCGCTGTTGCCCGCGACTTCGTTCGCGTGGAAATTTTGATGGGTATGTGTGAGAAAAAAAATACTAATGACTGACCAAGTTTCATACAAACTAGCAACCCTCGTTTAAACCCTTAGATTTCCAAAAATCCCTTCTTAGTTGTTAGTTCGTACATTTATGTCATTTAAAGTACGTTTATGCAAAATTTCACGTTTCTAGGCCCAGCGGGTTCAGCTGATCGATCAGTCAGATTCAGTCAGTGAATCAGTCAGCCAGTCAGTTTCTTGCTTTAGATATAATTATTATGTAATATATACATACATATACAAGGTGGCGCCGAAAATACGACAAAATATAAAAAAACACTGTTAATACTAGTTCATAGGAATAATTTTAAACTATTAAAGAAATCTTATTGAGTGGACTGTATTTTTGCTGTGGTATTTGTTGGCGTCGGTGGTAGGGTGTGTGAGGTGACTGGGAGTGCAAACTCTTACTTTCTTCTTAAAATATAATTTTACTGGACACTGGACAAACAACTCGCTTTTAGATCTCTCGTTGACAAGACACTCACAATGTTGCAAGTGTATTAAAAAAAATGCTTTGTTGGTGTTGCCAACACTAATTTCACATTTAGAAATAAAATTTAAGGAACGAATTTGCCAAAGGTTTTTGAAGAAGCGAGTTGGCAACATATGTTTAGCGTTTATACCGATGTAAAGATCTTTAACCTGTCGGTGCTAGCCTAATTATCTACATCATGTAGAAAATCCCGAACATGAAAAATAATGTCCTGTATCTAAACTACAGGTAAGACAGGTTGCCAAAATTTCTGGTAACTCGTCCAAAAGACAAAAAGGCATTCCAATAAAATAAGAAGACGGTACTAAATTATTTTTTTCTGTTTGGTTTTAAAAAATGTGTAAATGTGTGCGTGTAAAAAAAGCCATTTTATTCATTTGAATATTTTTTTTCTTACCCTTTCAGAGTCAGATGATGAGACGGCTGAAACAAAGAAAAGAACATAAAATAATTAATCAAATTTTGGCCCGACATCCAGACATTTTTTTTACCTTGATTCGCTTGTGTATTATAATTATGTACATTTTATATAGTGAAGTAGTTTTTCGTGTTTATTCCGTGTGACCGCGTTGTTCTCTTAAGCTACGCCACTGATAATTATTTAGAGATATTTTATTCCGGAAGGCTTATGTGTATATTACATAAATATTAAAGTTACAAATAATAAATAACTCTCCATATTTTATCAAATCGTAAAATCGGTTTAAAGCAGGGGCGGGTAGTTTGTAAAGAGGTTTCTCTGTGAAAGATACATCAAACATATTAAGTTTTGGAACAAGATAGAAAACTACGATGCAAATTAAAAGAGATTGTCGATATTTTGGAAAAAAAAAATGAATGGGTTGAAAACTGTAATTGGCTTTTATTTTATGCTGTTATATTTAATTAATTAGTTAGGTAGATAATATAATAATATTATCAAATTTAATATCCCAATTCAGATATGTATTTTCCTCGTATGTAGCGAGGTAGTTGTTATTTAATGCTTATTAAAATTATTTGCTTTTAATTAAAGTCAAATGATAAAGTTATCGGTTTTTATTAATCAGGTTGAAAAATAACAAAATTGGGAGTTCCTGTTTACGTTGAACGTATAATTTTAACGACCAGTATACTGGTCGTTATAATAATAATTGTCAGTTTCAACGGTTAAATTAATTAGTTAGGTAAATAAATCATATTTCTTTGGAAAAGGATAAATTTGATAAAAATAAACGTCGAAGTACAAGTTAGACTCGCGCACTAAGGGTTCCAGAAACACTTCACTATTTAGAGATTGCCTTATTAAGTCTGTAATCTATATTAGGTTAAACAAGGGGCATAATTTAACCTTTCTGTACCCGCGCGTAGGTCTATGAGACCGATAAAACAATCTTTTGTGTTTTTTTTCAACAATCTATGATGGCATTTTGTGCTTCCTGTTAACTGCATGAGTTGCAACGATCATTACAGGACAAAAAGAGTCTGTGTGCGAATAGCACATATGGCCTTATCAGGCAATTATCAGTCTGTGAGACCGACGCGGATATAGGTGTAACAAGATTTGTCTTCTGTAATTTTGTACAGAAACTTAAACGATGAAACTTATGTTTAAAGTTATTTGTGTTTATTATAGCTCATAAGGTATTTTTTAGGTTTGTAAGTTTTGTTAAAAGAATAAAATCATCTTTGCCATCATTTTACAACCTCTTACAAAAATCTTACTGTTTTTAGTATATTCCCAGAAAATATAATATCCTAATAAGAGCTATTGATATAAATATCCTAAAATTGAGTTCCAAACTTTCGGTCTATCAGACCGTACGCGAGTAAAAATGTTATAAAATTTGGCGCGGGTATACAAAGGCTAAGGAGTGTTGCACTCATGCTTAGGTACTGAGGGACCTATCCAGAAAAATAAAAATAAATCAGATGCTCCATAAGTTCATTATCTCAAAACTCAAAAAAAAAGAAACTGTTTAACCTCTTTTTTCTATATTTCTGAATTGGTTTCATTGTATAAGTTTATCATTTTCTTGAGAGTTAATATAATTTCCCCTTAGTCATTCTTTGTCCCATTTATTCTAACTCCCTGTTTGTAAAGTGTTAAATTGGTAAAAGCATACAACCCAGAGATAGAAAGACAACCTGAAAACTGAGTAAAACGGCCCAGTTGACTCAACTGTGGGTACTGTCGACAAAAAAAAACCTTAGCTTCTTTTCTTGTCATTACTAAATCAAAATTAAAGCCATGTTTCTTGTGTTGGTAAAACTGTCTGAAGACCGATTATCGCTATATGAAAGTAATGACTACCAATTTTTCCGTTTTTATTTACTAATATTTTGATAAAGAAACAAGGTGTTCTACTAGCTTTGATTATCATTTTAGAGACTATTTTTGTACAAAATATAACATAATTATATTAATTAATTTAATTCAGATATCACAAGGTCCGTATAGTTAGTTACATTCATATTCATTCATGTTAGTTACATTCATAAAATTACTTCAAAATGTGAGGAAATATAGAGAACTTGCTTATCTACGTTAGTATTTAACTTAATACTCAATACTCAAGTCTTTATTGCATTCCATATGTATTACATAGATGGTGTAACAAGGTAAAAGTTCAATATGGACCCTGTCGGGCACAGCAACACTAGGAGAGAGGAAGAGGGCTCAGTAGCAATTCAATAACATTATTATAAATTATTAGATTATTAGGTGTGTTGTAATTGAGTGTATAATTATGAATATACATATATACATTAGAAATTGTTAGGTTTCTGCATATAGATATAATATTTATATTAGTTATTTTTATTTTTTGATAAGAATAATTAATGAAGATAATTATTATGGAATTATTAAAAGTATTTTCATTAGTAATTATTAAATTGTAATTACTTAAATGTAAGTTGCACCAAAGCTTATTTAATCGACTGCAAATAGTTAAGAATACATGTCTGACACATTGTGAATACATTAATTGTTTGTATTATTGTTTATACATACACGACATGTTTTGAACAAGTGTTTTAGAATACCGCCGATGATAAGTTTCACAACATGTACATGGTTGTAAACGTGGAGTAAGACAGTCTTAAATGGGCAAAAAGTAGACGTAGTATATAATTAAATAATTTCCAAGACATACCTGACGTATTTTGAAGTTCAAGAGTTATAAAAACGAATAAAATGCATGACAATACTTTGACGTCTATTTTTTCAATCGTCTACAGGCAGACTGAAATACTTTAAAAATAATAAATTATATTACAGTTTAGGTAAACACGGTTTTCCTTGTTATATACAGGGTGGATACGTTAATTTGCAGCGTTTCAAACTATTGGGCCGCGTCCTAAACGAAGCGATCGTGATCGTGTACACATGACTTCCGCGTTTATTTTGTTTAGTGAATCTGAACGCGTGATTGTGCGTTGTCGTCACAAATTTTAATCAGATAAATACGAACGCAACGATAGCGTCTTCGCTCGACCGATCGCTTTGGTTAGGATGCTGGGGCGCAGTTACCATGAACTAAGTGTGGTTTATCATCCTGTATGAGTTTGACTACTAATTATTGTTTACTGTTCAAATTATTCACTAACTTAAATTAAGATGATAATTTTTAACGCTTGTATAAAGAGTAAGATAAATACCTAATATACAATAATCTAATGCCTGCTTTCTATATATAACAGTAACAGCAAAAGTGCCCTGTTGTATTTCAACGCAGTATGCACTATAATATTCAGGCATTACGGTAAGATATCGCCTAGTTTTCGTGAAAACGACCAACAGTGTGTGCCCTTCTGCTGTGCCCACCCTTTAGGGGAGATTTTCTCATTACAGATAACTTATTGCTGATCCAACTTTAAGTTTACTCTAGTGTAAGCTGCAGTACCGTTGATATAAGAAGCTTTTTTCTGGAAATGTTATCTCACTGTAAGCTCTTTTTCGTGTGCGATCCAAGTACCTACAGGGGCACATCTAACGATTTAAATCATACAAACGATTGACTCCTTCCTTGGTCTAGTGTTTCCAAGCGCTATTGCTGAACCTAAGGTCTTAGGTTCAATTCTCAGGTCAAGCAAAGTGTTACTGGTTTTTTTTCTAACAGGAATTTCGCAGAAGCAGCCACGGAGTCTGGATTTGTGCCCGGTTGATGGCACTTAGACGTAACTGATAAAATGTGGGTGTACATGTAGGTACACCTCTATAGCCAGGATTAGATCCTTCGGGGATTATGAACGTGATGTTTTGTTATGTTATATTAAACACAAACTAACATCTGGCTGAAATCTCTAACAATCTTTTTACATGTGCGTACCACCAGACAGAACTCTCTTAAGCTCTATGTTAAACTGTTTACAGTTGAAATTTACTTGTAAAGGTCATTGGTGTACAAGTGATTTAGAATGTGAAGTACTAGGAATTATCGGTTTAAAAACCAACAAATCATTGGAAAGTAATACTAAACTGAATTTAAATTTTTATCTGGTTAAAGCTCAAAACATTATTGCCATTCACAAATTACATATGAGTTTTTAAAAAGTGGCTCGAACACTTTGAAACTGAATTTGAAGAAATTATGACGGAATGTAGGAATAAAAATGGAGAAAAAAATTGCTGATGCAGACCTGCGAAGGTAGAGTTGAAATCATCATCAACCTGCCCTTGTCCCATGTTACTAGGGATCGGCGCACTATGTTTTTTTCTTCCATTCTCTTTTGTCAACCGTCGCGCTATAATTTACCCATATTTCTTTCATATCATTCCTCACACAATCCGTTTCCTTAGTCTTCCTCTCCCTCTCCATCCACCAACATTATTGCAAAAAAAATAACCGACTTCAAAAAAAAACACAAAAAAAAGTGGAAAATAACATTATTTTCGGAAGTCGGTGACTATGGTTTGTTTCATTGACTTTTTTGGCACCGACTTCCGAAAGACTTCCTCCTCCTTTTTTTGAAGTCGGTTAAAAAAGGAAGAGTTGAAATAAAAATCTTTTTATACATTTGAATACTTTAATGAAATTAAACTCAATATTGTAGAATAGTGTTAAAGATCATCCGAAACACAATTCAACAGTTTCGATGCTCATCTTCTGTTCTGTATTTTGAATACCTTCGATAAGGACATTATATATCGGTAGTCTAAATACGTTGTTAGATTCTAGTTTTATTATAGAACTTTTCCATTCAGTACTTGGTTCCTGAAATATTTGATAAAAGAGGTTACATTAGGTGTTTGGTTGTCATGTTGTTTGTTAACTAAGCAAGCGCGACTGCTAAGTATGAAGTCCTGGGTTTGATTTCTGGGTCGGGCAAAGTGTTATTGGGCTTCTCGATCAGGAAGTTTTCAGTAGCACCCTCGGAGTCTGGATTTGTGCCCGCTTGATGGCAATAGGCTCGCTCGGTATTACATGAAACTTAAACATAACTGGGAAAATGTGTACCTATTAGGTACACTTCTTCAAGTTTCAACTGTGTAGTGCCAATAGTCTCGCAGTAAAAAGACTGTGACATACGGACGGACAGATAGACAGACGGACAGGACGAATCTAAGAAGGCTTTATTTTTGCCATTTGCCAACGGAACCATAAAAATCGTTCGTATCTTACCTTACAACCGTCAGATTCAGCTGGTATAGTATAAAAGAAAGGAGAATCGGCAGTAGGATATGATGCAATCAGTAGATCATGAAAGTTCATCAGTTTTACTGATGCAGTCAGATTGAGTGTAGGGTATGAAACTGAGTTTAGACAGTTGTATTTAAGAGTTTGCCGAACGAACACTGATTGGACTCTCAGCCACATTATTAGATCCAATATCTGGAATAAAACAAATCAACGTTAATTAAGATCTTACATGGATTAAGAAACGACACGTACAGATTCAGTCTGAAAGTGGCGCCCGTGACTGAAAAGTTGTGTGGTAATCGGTTGTCGTGGTTCGGGCACGTGATGCGCAGGAATGAGGAAAATGTTGTGAGAAAAGTTTTGAGTATGAATGTGAATGGGGCACAAAGGTAGACGAAGACCAAAGAAACGATGGATGGACTGTGTGAAGGTTGATATGGCTAGAAAGGAGGTAACGAGTAATAGAGAAGTATGGAAGAAGAAAACATGCTGCGCCGACCCCAAATAAATTGGGATAAGGGCAGGAGAATTATGACGTATAGATTCAGTGTAATCATTTACACTGAATCACTTACTCACTTAGAACTGGAACAACGAGCGCTGATATTTTTGAAATTCAGTTATTACAAAACAAAATACAACTGTTCCATTCTTTGTGATCGTGAAGGGACACTTCTGTTTGGAACAGTTTTTTTTTCAATTATCTTCCTGCCCATGTCTCATTCTACTTGGGGTCGGCGCAACACGTTTTCTTCCTCCATTCTCTCTTGTCAGACGTCATGGCATCATTTAATCCTTTCTATTTCATATCATTCCTCACACAATCCATCCAGTTGTCAACGCTAGTTGTTCTGGAATCATGTCCTGGATATTTGGTAACAGTTTGGTCACGATGTCCATACACCGTTTATGTTACAAATTCCTAATTTTTTGCAGAATTTGAGACATGAAAGATAAGCAGTTGGACATATTTCAACATCATCTGATAGTTAGACATATCGTCGCCCAGCAGTGAAAACCACGTAAGTGTTTATAACAAAATTTTACAGGAGGAAGAAAAAACTGTGTGTATATCGTGTGCCTAAATAAGTTTGATGTGACTTACAAGGTTTTCATCACAACTTAATATTTTTTTTGTAAGATTATGTAAGGTTTTCAAATTAAAACAATGTACAGTTTTGGGTTACCAACACAAATTGGGCACTTTGTACACACTTTCTTCAATTTTAAATCCGGAATAACGCTATTATCAACCGCACTGGCGAGTTTCTCAGACGAAAATGGCGGATCCTATTTTGATACAAGGTTCTCATAGCACGTCATAGATGACGCTAGGAGTAGCTGATTCGAAAGTTTGCTAGAGTAATCTGTGCTTACCGAGTTTATCAATCCAAAGAACAAATAATATTTTTTTTTAGGAAATGAGACATCCGAGGTTTTCACTGCTGGGCGACGATATGTAGATTATGTGGGTAAAGAAATGGGTATCTAATGATACAAAAATATTGATTACAAACTTTTTAAGTTGTACTTACATCATCTTCATAAAATATTCCTTTCATATCAACTCCTGCGTCGCTCAACCAAAAACCTCCCCTTTTGATATCATAATCATAATTTATCACAGGAGTTTTTTTAACTCGTGTGATGCATGTTTCTCGGCTTGTCATGTTGCAGAAAACTGCAATTGCGTTGTTTTTTGGTCCCATATAATAAGTACCTGGAAAAAGAAACCATGATGTTACTGGCCTTTTTTATCATACCTACAGGGCTACCGCTTAAGGGTTGCACCTCATCTGGCAACACAGATTCAAGAGGAGTGAGAAACAGATCCTGTTGCCGAGAGCATCGCCGATGCTGCCGCGTGCGATAGCATTCTTCTCGCTCTGGCAAATAACGGTTCTGACTGACGTCAAAGGATGGAAGAAGCATAGAAAAATGCTATTCTGTGCTGCTAGATGAGGCGCAACCTTAAGTCAGTGCCTGAGGTAACTGCGTCTTGCGGAGATGTTGTTGCAAGTCGTGAGAGTTATTTTTCGCTCACTGACGGGCATCAACACCCTACCTGGCCTTAACCATCTGAATCTCACATTACGTAACCTAAAATTTTCATAAAGCTTGTCAATTTTACTTTAGAATTAACAAATGTTTGGTAAAATACAATCTTCCAAGTTTCTTACTTACCACTTTTGACACCCGCCGGTGCATATTTGCAAAAAACTTCTGCTGGCGAATCTTTCGTCCCGAATTCTTTTTCTGAATTATTAACATGTAAAGCTGTAAGATAAAAGTCAGTCTATTAAAGAAGGAAATTTACGAATTAACATTAAAAATATTGCTGCTTTTTAAAGATTTGTTAAACGTGTGAGTTCAAGTAGTATTTTCAAAACCCAAAATAAAGTTTTGTAAGGAACCAAAAATATAAACTTACGTTTATGAGGCCAAGTGCAATTGCAAGTCCCATCAATTCCAGGAGGTCCCATTGGACCCGGCATCCCCGGCCATCCCGTAAGTCCCTATAGAAAGTATACAAATGACTCATGGAAAAGTATGCAGTTAATTGATATAGGGCGGAAGGGAACATCGACGCTCAGACGGTTAACCATGTGATCAGTACATCACGTGATTATTAAAAAAGAATTAGCTGTTTCCTATAAAAGTGCAATACCTACCCCTTCAGAACGTATGTATGCAGCAGCTGTTTTTTTTTTAAAATTACGTAAGAAAAATTTCTTAGGGGGTTCATCATGATGTACTGGATTCATATGCCGTTTGTTCGTCGATCTCCATTCCGGGTTTATCAAACGGCTAATACGAAAGTGACTTTCGATTTTGGCGGTCAATCCCAAAAGAGGTCAATCATAGACGCTGTAGATGTTAAAGTGCATAAAATGTTAGCGCAAAAATAATTTGGCATTACTGGCAGTACATGATAAGAAAGCTAAAATGCAACTGTTTTCGCTCAACCAATGAAGTAGCAATGCTGAAGTGGCTGTCGACGGGCCGAGCCGGGCCGGGCCAAACAAGTGCTGTAGAAGAAGCGTTTGACGCTCCCATGTCAGATGGACCCACTACATTTTCAAAGGTAGCTGGGTTAGGATGCATGTCGAAAGCGGTAGACAAACTGTTGTGATGCAGCTTGGGAGACACATTGGACTACGATAGGCGTGCTGATTGAATGAGTATAAGCTAAAACTACTCACTTGAAATCCCGGCTCTCCAATTGGACCGGGCGGTCCAGGTGGTCCTCGGTGACCCTGAAATAAAATTATCAACCATTACCAAAATGGTAATTACACAAGGGTTATGTGTACAAGGGGCCCGCAAGGGCCGATGCCTGCCGGGTGCTGCGGGTTGTTCGAAAGAGATACCGCGGCCCCGGAACACAAAGGGCGATGAAGGAACATGGATGGGTTTTAGTCAGTAAAAGTCTGACACTCCCTCCCGCTCAGCCCAGAGCGGGAGAAGTCATTTGATGATTTCCCATCCGGAAAAAAAAAGGGTTATGTGTACAGTCATGAGCACCGATATGTAAACACTTAACAACTTATAAAAGTGATTTTCTCCTACCGTTATGATTAAAATTTCATGTTGTTACAAACATAGCATTTTGGAAGTCATATTTTTATGAAATAGATCCTATCTCCAAGTTACAATCATTATTTCTCGCGAAAATTTATTTTTAAATTTAGAAAAGTATACATATTGGTGCTCGTGACTGTACATTTATCTTTAGGCGCGTGGACAAAATCACGCACGAAAACCCGCAACGCGGGTCCATTAACATTATTACGAATAGTTTTTCTCCATATTCTGCAGATTTTAAATCAGATAAAAATAAAGTATTGAACAATTAATGGAAATGTGTTCTATTACTGATAATTTATCATCACCAGCCTAGGCTTTTCGGTCGGCTTCCAGTCTAAGCGGATGCAGCTAAATAAAACCAGTATTTCCCATGGAGTGACTGGAGGGATTACTGATACTGAACCACAAAAAAATTGCGCACTGGTTAAAAATGTTTGCGTTACAGAGCGAAGAAGCGAGAGAAAATTAATTTTATGACATTGAAAATTCAATGTCATAAAATTAATTTAAAAGACACAAGGTTTCTACTCCAGAAAGTACTCACGGGAATTCCAATATCACCTTTTTCACCACGCTGCACAAAAAAGAAAAAAAAAGTCGTTAGTTAAAATTTATGCTTTACTTTGCTCTCATTGGTTAAATTGATTGTTGTATTTTACTTACCAATGTTTCTCCTGAAATTAACGCTGAAACAAGAATAATATTGTAAGTTCATATGCTAGTGATCAAAATGATTTCTTCTAACCTAATAGAGAGATGTGTTGCTGGGGAGTTTTTTCCGCCACTTCGTCTCCCCAGCTAAAGCACTAGCAAGTGGCGAAGGGTGGCGTTATGACATGAATTTTGACGTTTAAAAAGTGATGATTCTCAGCCTAATTTAAAAACAGTGTGATGAACAGTGTGGTCATTGGGTGTATTTTGGAAGTTTTTCAGTTCTCCACCATAAACTGCTGATTGTGTGAAATCTACAGACATAGACTCATTAACCAGGATAAAAAGTATAACCAGATAGTCCAGAAACTATGTGTATAAAACTTCATCTAAATCCGTTCATTAGTTTTTGCGTGAAAGAGTTACAAACATCCATCCATCCATCCTCACTAACTTTCGCATTTATAATGGTAGTAAGATATTATGAGATGATTAAATAATTAAATTATATTTATTGTTAGATACGATTTTTAGACATACCTGACGTATTTTGAAGTTCTAAAGAACTAAAAACTAATAAAATGTATGACAATGCTTTGATGTCCATTTTCATAATCGTCTAAAGGCAGACTGAAACATACGCAAGATTTTAGTACCAATTTTTTCCTGAAACCATGCATACTGTTTGGTTTTCCTTGTGATACAGGGGACTTTTTTTTTCGAGTATTTGTGACAGTTATTAGAAAGACTGTTTTGGCTGATATCTGAATTGCCTAAGAAACCAAATTACATGAATTCAAGTCCGTTTACATGAACACTAGGTTTAACTTTGTGTCTTATTTTATTTTTATTGTTGAGTTGCGAAAAAAGGGTGCGCCGTTTTTAGGTGACGTTTAGATGTCACCCAGTATTTTTAATTCATATTATTTACTAAAAAAAATCTTTCATTTGTTTTTAAGAAACCCTTTTCAAGCTGCGCCGGCTAACGTCATCACATCAAGGGTGGCTTTTGCTGAATCACCGTTATACCACCTCCTTCCATGGTGTCATAACATTATGCTCAGTGTTCGCGGTATACGTGGTTGTGGTGTATATTTTCCCCTACTTATTCTTCTTATTTTTTTTTTATGTTCTTTATTTTCTGTGAAACCGGGCATAAAACCATAATCATCGAATAAATCGTTATAATATAATTAGATTCACTTTTCTGTTAATGTTACAGATTTTGTTTGACAACCGTTGCATTTCACTAACTCTTTTCTTTCGGCGTATGCCTCGACTGGAACAATTTTCAAAAATAATTTCTTAACCATCCTGTATACTGTAATCCGTTTCCGGTCAGAAATAATTGGATTGGGGCTTAATTAATATATGAATAAACACATTAATGTATCTTAACCTTCTGCGACTGAGGTGGTAGTCTATCGGACACCACCAAACACAAAAAACGTTGCCAGATCGTAACATGGCGTGATGTAGCTCTGTCTCGCTCAGTACCTTCCTGTAACGGCTCGCGCTAACGGTCAGTGAGGCGCGGGCGGCCCTGCGGTGTGCACGTTTGGAGTTTTCGACTGCCGGTGTCCCACAGACGTAAGTACAGCAATAAACGTTGATTCTGATAGACGTCACCTCACCAATATCAATTTAGATTCATAGTGTCTGTTAGTCGTTTCATCAGTAAAATATTAACACTACCATAGTGTCTCTCAAATATAACCTCACATTTAATTGCCTTAACTTATAATATTCATAATTTTTTAGATGGCGACTCAAAGTACAGATAGTAGGCCACCAAAACGAGACAGCAGTGGAAGATATACAAATGATGATGGGCAGATTGAGGAATGGCTTGAAGAATTAAAAGAAGAAAACGAGTTTAGCGATTTTGATGATTCGGTAGAAGATCCTAATTGTGTGGAAGGAAATGTACAGCAAGAGGAAAATGAAGACTTCGTGGAACAGAATGTCGAATCGAGTGAGAGCGATTTTAACTCTGAAGACGAGGAGCCCCTTAGCTCTTTAGTTTGTGGTGATCAAGATGGTCCAAACTACATTGGAAAAAAGAGAAATTCCACCAGAGTTTTTGCCAGCGAAAAGAAGAGAACCAGGGAGCTCCTTGTATGGGTTTACCAAAGACTTTACATTACTTTCCCACGTACCAAAGAAAAATAAGGCCGTAATATTGGTTTCATCATCTCATCATATTAGAAGCTTAGATGATAAAACGATGAAACCAACTATGATCGCCGACTATAACCATTCTAAAGGTGGAGTCGACGAAATCGATAAAAAGTGTTCTATTTATTCAAGCAATCGTAAAACACGCCGCTGGCCCATGGCGATATTTTACAGAATTCTGGATTTAGCTGGTACTAATTCATTCGTCTTATACCAATCTTGTCCAGGTGCCAAGCTGCGAAGAGGGGACTTTTTACTATCCTTGGCAAGAGAGTTGGTTCTTTCTAGCTTAAAAGAACGCGTTTATAATGACAGACTGCCCAGAGAACTCCGTCTTACTATAACGCGAGTTTTAGGCAATGATTTGCCTCCCCCTCCACCCGTGGCTCAGCTTCCAGGTCCAGCTGGAAGGAAGCTATGCAGCATATGCCCCAGTAAATTGAAGAGGCAAACAAGGTACCATTGTTGCGCATGCAAAAAGCCAATTTGTCTACAATGTTCTTCTCCACTATGTCAAGACTGTAAACCTAAGTTTTAGATTTAGGGTTAACTTTGAGACTGATTTGTGCCTAATTGAACCGTGATATCACGTTGTGATTTTTGTTTTAGAACTATAAGATAACGCTTAAAAGATTAATATTAACATTTTTAAAGAAGATTTATTATTTAGTTTTTTTTTTAATAGTTTTGTAAGTTTAAGCGTAAATATAACGAAAATACTGATCTCAATAAATGATTCCATAATAAACTCGTTTTTTGTTTTGAGCATGCTTATTCATTTTTATTTCATTATACATAAACCCATTAATAGTAAAACAAAACTAGAGCCCTATTATTTCTAAAAGTTATAAACGAATCATGCTGTATAATAGTGACGCCTGACAGACTACACCTCAGTCGAATGTTGACAAGAAACCCACCTCAGTCGCAGAAGGTTAAATGTAAATGTACGTATAAAAATAATATATAGGTACATTTTAATATTGTCTGCCTCATAGGTCGAGTGGTTGCAAGCATCACTGCTGCATATTGTCCTGGGTTCGATTCCCGGGTCAAGCAAAGTGGTTTTTCAGTCAAGAATTTCTCATTAGCAGCCACGGACTCTGGCTCTATGCCCGGTGGATGGCAATAGTCTCGCCCCCTTACACGGGTCTTCAACATAGCTGACGATACTATGTAATATTAGTTACATTTCTGTTTAAGACTTTGTGGATTACATGCGTGATGTTATGTTATTACATATGTACATACTAATGTTCCTTTATTATTTTCATTAATTATTTTTTAATTCATACTTACATGTGTTTCATATATTAATAAACAAACTGATAATCGTTATAAAGATCCTCGAGTGACAGGCACTATTGCAAATTTATAAAAAAATATATATAAATAAAATATTATTTATAAATTTATTATTTAGTAACTTTTACTGGTTGCGAGAATGAGAAAAAAATGCCAATAAATAATACTATTACCCAACTGCACAAGAAGGACGGTAGCAGTTTCACCTTTTTTATCGATTGCCTAAAACTGAAGATTTTTTTTTGACTTATTTGATTACACCTTACCTATTTCTTTTCAGCTATACCAACTAGACGTAGTCTGTGGAAACTGCTTGTTGTTATTTTTGCAAGAAAGTATTGAAACTGCTCCCTCAACAAGATAATTTAGATATACACATAGGAATATTTTCATTCCATGTGGGTCTTCAATATTATATATAACCTGTGAGATCGAACCTGCATCTTTATTAGATGAAAATATGAAATACTGTTGATAATAAAAGTTTTTTTTTGTTATGTCGCTAACATTGAAGAAGAAGAAGATATGCTACGCCGGCCCTAAATAAATTAGGTTAAGGGTAGGAACGTAATGATGAAAATGAATGTTTTTTTTTCTGTACACGGCCACCTTGGAACATCTTACCTGCCTAATGCGTATAATATCATAAAGGCTAAGTAAAGGCTTTCCGAAGGACGGATGAAACTCGGTCTGTAATGGGTTGCATCACCCATCCACGGGCCAACTTAGGAAATTGCGCCTGAACTTAAAGATCAACCCGAGTAACTGTTATTATAAATCCTTTCTCACGAATCAGTGTATCAAATCGTAAAAATCACATCTAAATCCTTCAAGTAGTAGGTACACAGATGAGCGACTTTTTAGATACTATTTATTATTGAACAGAGCACTATTGTATGTAACTTAAAATACCGATAGAACTGATAAATTCTGATGATATGATATGATATTGCTCGTTTTTGGGTTATGGTGAGATTCACGTTTTTATTTTCGTATTTCTTAATATTCCTGTTAGACAATGCTAAGCCCATATTACTACTGTAATCTAGAGATTATAAGGAATAAATCAATAAACGTTTCATAATTATATGCTACAATTTTATTTATGATGGGCCCATACGCCAAACAAAAAAAAGGTCTCCTTTGTCAATCATGAGCTGTCTAGCCTTTATTCAACTGTTTTGGGGGCGGTTTCCATTCTTGCCTGTTGCAGCTGATTTAAGTGCTGTGTATTTTTTATTTGATTGTCACAGATTTACGAATGATAGCTGGTACCAAGGCCATAAGGACAGGGCGGGTGATGGGCTCCTAATATAGGTTTCCAACAACCAATATTATTATTTTATTGCATCCATAAGCGACGTTACGGTAACATGACTTAGTTATGGTGAATGCAAAAACCGACGACATTTTTTAGAGCTTACAAGCCTTTTTTTTTTGGGTGGGAAGTCATCAAATGACCTCTTCCGCTCTGTGTGGAGCAGGAGGGCGTGTCAGACTCTTACTGACTAAAACCCACCCTTGTTCCTTTCAGTTGCCTGTGCCAAGGGCCACGGTGACTCTTTCGAACAAACCCGTAACCCTGGTAGGCATCGGTCCTAGTGGACCCCGTCAGTTTGTGCTGACATCTCTTTAAGGCGCGCGTGGAACACAACGCGCCATCGACCCGGGCCTGGTTCTTACCGGACGGCGAGCCACCCATTGCTCGCCGCCCGCAGGCCTGCGCCTACGGTGGCCGGGAATCTGCTTGGGAGAGCTTACAAACTTGGAAACATGAACAGCGTATAATATGGTAAAAGTGGTAAAGAAAGTCAACCATAGGGCAATAAAGCAACTAATTACAAGGTCGACTGTATCTGCAGGTGCACAGATCTTCATATACTTAACAACCACTTTCGCGGTTCGCTAATCATCGAGTTACATATTCCTTTAATAATAAAATTTGTTAAACATCTAATGCATTAATTAATGTATTTATTAGAACATTTTCCCCTTGTTGTTTATAGTTTAAAGCCACATTTCTTATCGTTGTTAAGAATTTTAGTTAATTAAAGTGTTATTTCGGTTTTTGTAATATCGGCTAAAATAATAACATTTTTGAATTTCCTGTTTTCGTAATTAAAATACCTAATAGATTAATTTTAGGCTTCAACGTTCTCGCATTGTGTTTGCTATTCATTAAACCATATTATTAATGTTCAATTAATCTATTTCCTGTCCGATATATTATTACGGGTAAATTAATTAAAGTTTGGACAAACATCGTTATCTAAAATTCTTATTATTTACCTTGTTGCTCATAAAACAAGTTAATCAATAGTAATTTTATAAAGCTAAAGAGTTTTTGTTTGTTTGGTTGAACAAGCTAATCTCAGGAATTACTGTTCGAATTGAAAAGTTATTTTAGTGTTGGATAGCACCTTTATCGAGGAAGGCTATAAAACTTCACGCTGCGACTAATAGGAGCGGAGCATTCATCAAAAATGTTGCGCAGACGAAGTTGCGCCCGTCAGCTAGTATTTGATAAAACTGACAAAATATGACTTAATGCGTGTCGGACTACGTATATTGAAGGATTCCATAGTGAGGATGATTGTATGGACCAAACAAATTAATACGTTAGTACCTAATCTAGAAATGTTTAAGAAAAACCAAGTTATTTCTGCGGATTCAACTGAAAATATTATAATAACATAACATGACATCACGCTTTTAATCCCCGAAAGGTTAAACAGAGGAGGACCTTATAGCACATCCACATTTCGCCAGTTATGTTTGAGTCCCATCTAATAGGGGACGAGCCTATTGCCAACAACCGGGCACGAATTTAGACTCCGTGGCTGCTACTGAGAAATTGCTAATGGAAAAACCCAATAACACTTTGCCCGACCTGGGAATCGAACCCAGTACCTCATGCTCAGCAGTTGCGCTTGCGCACTCGACCAACGAGGCAGCATTCTAATATAAGTTTTTCAAATGACATAAAACGAATAATCCGTGATCATGGCGCTTGCAACAGCGCAGCATCGGGAACTCAAAACAAACAGTAAACATGGCAAATATCTCCTTTTATGTGTTAATGATTAATATCTTAAAACTTAAAAACAATTGATTAATATACTGGGCAGAAGCCCCCCAGTTCAGAATGATGTATGTGGTTTCCGTGTTGGTGTCGGTGTAGACATAGAATTTTTTCGTCGGTTATTAAAAAACAATCTGCTGTTTCCTACAAAAGTGCAATACCTACACGGCCAAAAGTTGTGGAACAGCTGATATTGTTTTTTAATAACCCACGAAAAATTTTGGGGTTCAGAATGATGTACTGAGTGTGAGGTTTCCGTTTTCGCGTCGGTGTCCCTTCCACCCCGTATAGCAAATTAATTTTATCATAATCTTTTTAATTATGGAATCCAAGAGCATAATGGTAAATCATAAACACCGCACACGTACTACCGTGTTTACTCGCGGTCGACCATTTTTTACCGACTTCAAAAAAAGGAGGAGGTTCTCAATTCGGTTGTATGTTTTTTTTTTTTGTGTTTATTACCTCATATCTCCGTCATTTCTGAACCGATTTTAAAAATTCTTCTTTTATCTGAATGGATCTACTTCTCGATTGGTCCTATAGAAATTTCATCAAAATCGGTTCAGCAGTTTGGTTTTGAAATCAAAATAACTGGAAAAAATGTCATCCAAGTAAAAGAAATTGCGAAATTGATACTTGACAAGGATTTGTGTGTGATACGATAACTAAAAAGGGTAAAATAAAAACTTTTTTGCAAAAAAGTTTTTTTCAACCTTATTACGCTTGACGTAAGGGTGAAAAGTGGTCGACCGTCAGAGAACTTGGTACTATGCTACGTGCGAGCATTGATAGTTTTTTGTCATCTCTTTTTAATTTCACGATACATCATTTTATAACTGTGAACAGAATAAACCCTGTTTCCAGTTTGTACCGATTTAATGTATTTGGTCTCCGAATAAAATGATTGCACGACACGTCCTGTCGGCAAATTATAGGGGTTTCGTTTTTATATCGGGTGACTGGTAATTAGTGATGGATACTTAAACACGTGATTGTACTTATGATAAGAAACAACTTTCCCAAAGAAACATGTTTTTATACTCATTCACTTATATCACAAAAAAAAAACAAAAAATGTGGAAATAACTACTTTCGGAAGTCGGTGACTACTGTTTGTTTCATTAACTTTTTTGGCACCGACTTCCGAAAGTAAAGTAATTTTCCGCTTTTTTTTTTTGTTTTTTTTTTTTGAAGTCGGTTATTGTTTTGCAAAAAAGTTTTTATTTTACCTTTTTTAGTTATCGCATCACACACAAATCCTTGTCAAGTATCAATTTCGCAATTTCTTTTACTTGGATGACATATTTTTTCCAGCTATTTTTATTTAAAATCAAACTGCTTAACCGATTTTGATGAAATTTCTATGGGACCAATCGGGAAGTAGATCCATTCAGATAAAAGAAGCATTTTTTAAATCGGTTCATAGATGACGAAGATATGAAGTAACAAACACAAAAAAAATATATACAACCGAATTGAGATCCTTCTCCTTTGTTTGAATTCAGTTAATAACACAACAGCCGTATGAAATTCTCGCGCACGTGCCTGTGACCTATCAGCTGTTAGCCGCGTATAAAAAAAAAATGTTGAGGTCCTGGGATCGAATCCCGGGTCGGGCAAAGTGTTATTGGGTTTTTCCATCAGGAAGTATTCAGTAGCAGCCACGGAGGACTGGATTCGTGCCTTGTTGATGACAATAGGCTCGCCCTCGATTACATGGGACTTAACCATAACTGGTGAAAATATGTGGGTGTACACCTCTGACTAATCATTCGGAGACTACAGGCGTGATGATATATGTTATTTGAGTTAGACAACTCAAATAACATGTATCATCAACAGACGTTGCTGTAGACAAGTGGCAATACCTTTCAAAGTATTTTGTGTTATACAACGATTATACATACATAGAATTATTTTTGGTAGTTAATATTAACAACCGCTCGGGTCGATCGTCAGGTAAAGCCGCGCTTGCCTGGGTTGGTCCGTGGATGGGTGACCACCCATTACATACCGAGTTTCCTTCGTGCCTCGGAAAGCACGTTAAGCCGTTGCTCCCGGCTGTCATTTGTAGATCTTTGGCAGTCGTTACAGGTAGTCAGTGGCCCGAAAGTCTGACAACCAAACTTACCAAGGGGTATCGTATTATCCAGTACGAACTGGGTTGTGGAGGTCAGATAGGCAGTCGCTCCATGTAAAATACTGGTATTCAGCTGCATCCAGTTAGACTGGAAGCCGACCCCAACATAGTTGGGAAAAGGCTAGGCAGATGATGATAATATCTATCCAAACATTGTTGACTTTACCATCATTGTTCGCTGGTAGAATAACATTTTCTTTAGGTCCCTTGAGGTCCTGTGAATTCTTTTTTTTTTTTTAAACGGTGACCCATACTAGGAATTTCTCTTGCATCTTGAGTGCGTTTACAAAAATTTGAACTCACGTAGACAAACATCCAGACCCTGATCAACCACCTATAGGCCATACAAAACATTTGTTCCGTGCGGGAATCAAACCCTCTACACGTAGCGCAGCAGCCTATCGTTCAGCCACTTCGCCAAAGTTCGCGCCGTCAAAGTAGTTGCAAGTAGCTCCCGTAACTTTCCAGCATTCAATATACCCTGTTTCTTAACTCTCAGCTTGAATAAATAGTCTACTTTGCCTCATAATTTTTCACGATAGAACTGAGATAATGAACATATAGAAAATACTTATGCTAATTACTGAGCAATACTGTTAACTAAATCTTTCTTCAGCCTATACCACTCTGTTATATCAATAACTCTTCAGTATTATGCTCTTTGATCCAGAGCTACTGGGTCTAGATTACATTGTTTTACAAAAAGTGGATCGAACACTTTGATATTATCTACTTAAAAAGGTTTTGATGATTTTCGGAGGGTGTAAAAAAAAACATTGTTTGAACATTAAAAAAAATATAATATCTAAGCAAGCAACATTAGAGTAGACATTAAAAATCAAAATATTTCAACAACTTGCTTTGTCGTCGTCAAGGATTAGAAGAAAAGTTACTAATAATAATGTAATGACATTTTATTTCTCCCTCGATGCTTATTCGGCTATTTCCACTGTTTTAGCCTCATCACTTATGTGTAAATTCATTTAAAGCAAACTTCAACATTTTCGATGCTCATCTTTTGATCTGCATTACGGATATCTCCGATCCACAAATCGGCTATTGGTATCCTGTATACGCTGGAACTTTGGAATTCTATGATGGTGCTCTTCCATTCAGTACTTCCTTTCTGAAATGTTATAAAATTAAATGAATGAGTATTTTAGTCTTCTGAACACTTTTCTTGTGAATGATTAAATAATCACGTAACATAATCTCGTTAATTTCTGGTCCGTTAACAATGTTATTTCAAGGATTTAACTCAAAACTCTAAATCGTGAAGACGTTAAATAGGTTTTTTAAATTATTAAGTTTAACATCATTATCAACTATGTAATAAGACATGACATTTGATAGGTTTGCCATTCTCGATGTCTCAACAGCTAAAAATCAAATTTTGTACCCGGTTCCTCAGCCTAGATCGTTCTATCCCGCTTGCATTATCAACAAGATTCAAATTTCACAATTTGCGTTAAACTTTACAGCCTCCAGATACTAGTTTTAGTATCAGTCTGCCTATGAAACATATTCTACGGCTATCCATTAGTGAAAGTAGTTTTTAAATCGAAAGAATAGTTTCAAAGACTATCTCCTACATCTTAACTTACAAACTTCATCTCCTTATTATATTAGTATAGATCTCGTTTTTAAAGCTGAAATCAGAAATATGGTCTTAAAACTTAAGGATGAACGAAATACAGACCGACGCATGAACAAACTTTTTCTTACCTTGCATTCATCTGTAGCCACTGGTACAGAATAAGAATGGTAGGATTTTATTGTTGCCTGTGGTTCAATTACTATATCATACCAACTCAACAATTTCACTGATGAAGATAAATTGTCTTTATCATAAGGTACGGAGTCGAGGCAATTGTATTTTAGCGTTTGGCGAACGGCAACTGATCCAGATCGCAGCCACATTACTTGTGGTGTTGTTAACTATAAAATACAAACAGATTAATCATTTTTCGAACTTCAAAATTGCGTAAGCCCAAAATCGCGAACCATGCTCGCTCTTCACTACTGTGAAGAGTTTGCTTGTGAAGTGGAGAACAAATTCCCCAGGAAGGATACATAAGATGCAACGGAATATGTTCCCAAATAAGATTCGTGGAGAACAAGAGGCTTTCGACTTCGTTATGAACTTTGTACACCCAGAACGTATGCTCAGAACAGATTTAACATTCATTACAATTAAACCTACACTGTCAATCACGGGATATCTTCCGTGATTATTCATTATTGTGAGCTCTCGATATTTGTTGCAAGCAAATAATCACTGAAGATATTCCGTAAGTCCAGTTCAAGTTTTTAGCTAAAAACCGTGAAAGCTTAAAAAAGTGTTCCATTACTATTACTTTGGTAAAGGGGAGAGATGTGTATGGGTACATTTGATAGAACTACGCTCAAATAATAACTTACATTATATAATACTTTTTTCATATGAACTCCCGTTTCGGTGAGCCAGAATCCTTCTTTCCCGGTAATATGATTACGCTCAGGAGATTTTCCACCTCTTAAACATGTCTCACCGGTTGTCATGTTGCAGTAAAATTGACGTGGGTGGTCTTTGGGTCCCAAATAATAGGTACCTGCAAAAAATAACACATCTTTTTGTTTACGTACCATGTCGTCTTCAAGCATTATTATTATAATCTTAATTCAGTGTGGAAAAGAGATGGCGCTAGAAGTCTTGGATGGTTCCATCTCTGTCGCACACTGAAGTGAAATTTAAACGATACTGTCTTAAGAGGTAATTTTTTACCCTATAGTAATGGTGTCACATAGGTGAATCGATCTCTATTAAAGAAAATCTTTCCTATCCTCCTAAGATAGAGGTTTTCCACGAAGATTTTTCGGTAAATGTTCTCTAACAACGTACACATTTGCTACAAAAAAAACCAACAAATTAAGCGACAAAATCTTAAAATAGACTTTTGAACTTAAAAACTCATTTTCCATTTTCATAAAACTGTTTGATTCGTTGTTTCATCATTTCAATTGACAACAGATTATTGATATTGCAATTTACAAAAATATCATTCTCACCACTTTTAACGCCAGCCGGTGCATGTTTACAATGAACTAGTCCTGGTGAATCCTTCGTCCCAAATTCACTGTTTGCCACCGTTGCTGCAGAAGCTGCGAAGAAAATATGATTATGGATAGACAACATTATTGCCATCGGGAGTAGAAGATTCTACATGGAGATTAAACTGGCACACCATTGCCATGAGTAAGCAGAGAGAAGAATAATGGGTGTAAAAAGACCCTTAATGAAGCCGAAAGACACTTCTAGTTCTCTTCGTCATTGCGAATTTTTTTTGTTGTGGACTATACCTAAGCTACCAAAATACCAACGTTTTCACAAGTAATAAATAAATATACTTTTATTGATACAAAAATACAGGTTTTACATACTTATTTGAAGCCCTGGCTCCTGAGCTAGGTAGCCACCTGTGTTACAGGAGTCAGTGTCTTCACCCAAATTGTGGTACATTTAACATTTTTACTGTGCAATAAAAAACATAAAAAAAATGAAAAGTACTAATGTAAGAAGAAATGGAAATAAATTAAAGCTGCACACATGCTCTTTGATATGCAGTATTTGTTTGTGTGTGTGTGTGTACATGTATTTTTTAAATACAAGTTACTAACTAGTAACTTTACTTTAAATACCTTCATGATCCCTGTACTATTCAATGCTTCCATCAGCACAATGTTTTGAGAGCGTTACATTGAGTCCTACCGTAAACCATCTATCTAGTCCAGCCAGGTTTCAGGCTAGCTAAAGTAGACTCATCTTTCATGGGGTACTGTTTAAAATGTTACAATAAAATTCCTCCCGGCATTCTACAACTGAATGAGACGAAATTTAAATCTTGTATAAAACGCACACTATGTAGGCAAGCATACTATAAGTTGGGAGATTACATTGATGATAAAAATGCTTGGCTCAATGCTGGCCCTGCTCCACAACCATAGGGGCAAAGTTATTGGTTACCATGGGAAGTTATTGTGGAAGCTGCAGAAGATTGTAAACATATCTTTGCATTGTATAGATTCAATCTCTTAGTGTTGTATAATTGCATAGCACATGTGTGAGTACTATGTACGCTAAAGCTACCATTTACATCTTTTATTGACTCGCATTTTCCCTGGTGGCTGAGAGAATGTCATGCTCACTAAAATGTCTCGCTGATGGTGGCGCGTGTGTCGGGTCGTTTAGTTCCCTTCAAAATGGTTGAGTTGAATGATGGCTGATCCATGCGTCATGTTCGTGAACGGGCGCTGTCAGTAGGGACTGGTCACCTCGCAGCTGCCATGGATTATTGTATTTTTGAATTGTTGATTTTATCTTTTTACTCTGGACGCTCTTACTCGCACGTCTTTCTACATCGTTCTCACATGTATGTATAATCTCGACATGAATGATGTTACCAAGATTTTGTAAAAACATTTTGATTTAAAAGAGTGTCCATGGAGTTTCTTGCCCATTCTTCTCCATAGGATCTACGCTTTCGAATGGGCAACTACAGTAATTTCACAAGTTATTATGCCCTGTGACAGGGACTGTAGCTTAGTTTATTTTTTTTGTGTTTTGACATTCAAAAGTGCCTGTAATGGTCAAATTGAAATAAATGCTTTGAGTTTGAGTTTGAAACCACCCCAAAAAACAGGCGTTTCCCAGCAATCATTTTTGCGTAGACAGAACTTAGTTTGATGTAAATAACGCTTGGTCGACGGCTTCGTGAAGGGTCCGTTTACGCCTTGCATTCATTCAATGTTATATGGTTTATTTGGCGCTCAAATGACATTGCGCTGTACCATACCAACGTACCATAACCATGCAGCACTATTTGATAGTATTATAACTTACCTTTTATAGGAAAAATATCATGGCAATCTGTATTAGGCCCAGGAATCCCAGGTGGTCCCATTGGACCCGGCATCCCCGGCCACCCCGGACGTCCCTACAGAAAGTACAAATGACTCCTGGTCAAGTAAGCATCTCAGTACTAGTTCATTAATTAAAATCCTATGTTGTCCCACTGCAGGGCCTGCCTTCTTTTTCCCATTCAATGCGTGTGAGCCAATATGGACCAACCCCGCCTGTATTCGACAAGGTCGTCCCACCATCTACGACCGGGTGTTTTGTGATACCGTTGGACGTTTTCAAGAACTCATGTGGTGGTCTTAGCCCACAAAAAATCTGACATGCGGCAAACGTCCCGGTTTTAATCTCAGTAGAGCTTGGTGGCATAGTTTGTTCTGAAGTTTTCTTTTTTTAAATCTTCGTTTTATTGTCAAGGTACCACTTTGTTTTGTCCAGTGCGAGATTAATAAATACTTTTTCTTAGTTGCATTCAGAATTATGTTCGTACTAAGCAGCAATATGATCACAGATGATAATAATACTACAACTTGACTTATTAATTAAAATAATTCCAACCTCAACATAGTTAGAAAAAAGCCAGGCAGATGGTGAGTATATTCCTTTTGGGATAATTTCCGAACTGTGTGTGGGAGAAGTCGCGTACTTTAGGTAGTTATTCTATAACCAAAAAAAAAATACTTACTGCTATTCCTCGGTTTCCTTTTGCACCAATCCGTCCTGGAGGTCCATTTAAACCCTAAAATATTTAATATTTTCAGTGTTATGTTCAAATAAAAAACAACGGCGTAGGCCGTCTTTCTTTGAAATAATAACTAGTAGCCCATCGGCATCAAGAACCAGGTCCCGACTGCCGGTGGTCAAGTCAGGTGGTGGTCAACCTCCTGACTATGCGTGCCGTGTCAAAGAGTATCTACTGCTTTTTGAATCAAGCCCTCACCCAGCCGCGCAATAAGAGCCGCCTAAGGTGTTTGTCGAGGCCCATTCGCCGAAACGACTGTAATTGGTACAATGATTGCAGAGTAATACATTATGTATGAAAAAACAGAGTAATACATTATGAATGAAAAAATTAAGACAAAATTCACAATTACTTACACGCAATCCGATGTCACCTTTTTGAAGATCCGGAATTCGTTTACCATTCTAAAACAGAAAATATTTATTTTTATCTAAGAGATGATTTGCCTAATGAAATCTTGGACTTGTTTAAGTCAATTTTCCATAGCAAAAATTATGCTGGCAAGTATAAAACGCAATTTAGATGCCGCAGTTTCATAGGTTGTCGCCTCTACTATTATGAGCCTCTGCCTCTTGCCTACTTCGCAAACTTGGTCGGTAAATGAATACAGTACATTTATGGTCCTTGTGGTGACGCTTCGAGCTGATCCAGTAGTTTTTTTTTTTGGCTGATTTTACTTACGATTGTAATTCCTGATGCTGCAACAAAAAGAAAAGCGTCGTTAGTAATACATTTTGAATATTTGAATATTAGATGTTGGTACTTTTACAGTCACAGATTTTTTAAAGATGGTCATATATAGGAGAAGAAACATTCCAAGGCAAAGCCCCTGGGACGCTTGGGTGATACCCAAGCATTGCCTTGGAATGGTTGTTCTTCTATCTTACTGAACGCAAACAGAAGGTGTGCCTAGGTGACTATGAAAGTACCCTTGGGGAGATGGGGTGCCCCAGGGCAGTGTCCTTGGTCCCATCTTATTTCTTTTGTACGTTGATGTTCTCTGCTTACTCAAATTGGACGATGCGCAAATATACGCTTACGCTGATGACATAGCTGTTATTTTCCATGACGAATCTTGGAAAGAAGCCTACAGTACCGCAGAAGTTGGCATGCAGAAAGCTACCAGATGGCTGCAACACAACCTGCCCACCTTAAATGTAAAAAAATAACTACGGTCCTAAATTTTTCTGTGAGCAAAGAGACAGATGCCCCTGATAAATTTGCACTCAAATTCCACCAATACAATTATGGCCCCAGTCGTTGCTGCAGCTGTCCTATTTTTGAGCGGGTTAGGTACATTAGATATCTCGGGATTAACATAGACCAACATTTGATATGGGCAAAGCAGATAGAATCTGTAATTGTAATTATATTGTTATAATTATATATAATATAATAATAGTAATTGAGAGTTGGCGCTCCAGTAATGTTGCTGCATAATTTAAACCCGCCAAAATTATGCAACGGCACCAGGTTGCTAGTGAAAACATTGCAACGAAGTGTTACCGAGACAACTGTACTGACTGGTTGTTCCCGAGGAGAGTCTGTGTTTATTCCGAGGATTCCTCTAACACTATCGAACTACCCCTTCGAGTTCAAAACAGTGCAGTTTCCTCTCAAAGTCTGCTTTGCCATGACCATAAGTAAATCTCAAGGCCAAACTCTTAATTTAGCAGGGGTAGACTTAAATGAGAACTGCTTTTCACACGGCCAGTTGTACGTGGCCTGCTCTAGAGTAAGCTCCCGGAGCAGCCTGGTGATATAGCACCTGGAGGAAGAAAAGAAAAGAAATACTGCGGTGGTTTAAGTATTTCACTTCTGGTTGTCTCTTAATTAGATCTTATCACACACGCTTTAAGTTTTGTTAAAACCATACAGTTACTTTTATCCCAGAGATTAGTTTACTTTTACGGAGAACTTCGTCCTTATTGATTTGTTTGGGATGTTTTCAGTTCGTATGTTCAATGGGAGGGAGTGTTATTGTTTCTGAAAAAAAAATATGTCAGCTGTTTCATGTAGGCCACGCGGGCGAAGCCACGGGCAGAAGCTAGTTAAACTATTACGATACACGTAAAGTTTTCGGAGGCGTGTTTTGTTGCAAGGTGTCGCGTAACTGTCCTCGGAAACGATGATATACGACACCTTTCGGCCAAAAGTCCTCTTTCATGCAAGTCTGTAGATGGTGGGTTGGAACTCGTACCAAGAATGACTTAAAGTTAATGTTGTGTCGCGATTCCAACCTTTCAACCCTCAAAGTCCAATTGGTTGGTTGGTTGGACTAAAAATAACGGGTTTCAATATGCAAGCTGTATGCTAGAGCTTCAGATAGTCTTTGGAGAGAATTTTTTGTTGTCTTTTGTCTTCGCTGGTTACTCCATAGGTCCCATAAATTAGTCTTTGTAAAATAAAACAAATCCGATTGACATCATTTGAAAATCTTACGCCAATTTATTAATATCAACATAATTATTAATTACTTATTTCATTTATGATTGTTACTAAAAAAAAAAAACAGATTATTAAATTGTTATCTTTCTCTTTCTTATTAAATAACAATTTAATGTTCAATGTTATTAATTTTTAAAACATTGATAACAACAAATTATTGTACCTTATCACATGTTTTGAATTTGAGTTAATTAAGGGAACCAATTATATTTATCGGTGTTTGCATTTTACATTATGTACCTATTATTTTTTTATATTTTTTTCTTAATATCGGAAATCGATAAGTGTACACCACCCGTATTAAAACGCGGCCCGTCTAATACTAGCCCTATAACCGCTTTCACACACACAAACAAACGCAGGCGTTTATTCGATAAACGAGTGATTCTCCTCTTTTGAAAAGGGCTTCATTCTGAAATAGTGTCAAATTAAAACAACTAAAAAAAGCTGCGTTTATTATTATTGACCAGATATCGTAACTTATATTGACTATTTACGTCTTCTGTGACAACCTCCCGAATATTGACGAGGATACAAAACTACACCTTGTATAGCAAGTTTCCTCCGTACCTCGAACATCACGTTAAGCCATTGGACCCAGTTGTCATTTGTAGATCTCTGACAGTCGTTATGTGTAGTCAGTACCCCTAATGTTATACCAAGGGGTATCATGCTATCCGGTACTACCTAACTACACCCGATTAAACTGGAAGCCGATCCCAACATACTCGGAAAAAGGCTAGACAGAGAGTTGTCAAATTCCTTTGTGATATTTAAAGGATTTTATAGAGCCCCTTTGGAATTTTAAATTATTTATAGGTTTTACGAAGGATGCATAGAGGTGTCAAATGACTAATTTTTGTTAGACAAAGGGAGGACACCCCGTCTTATGTCTGTGTAGATGTTGTAGGTGGTAATCAGCGAAGTGAAACCAGAAAGTAGCTCGGGAAACTTATATTTTTGTTGAGACACGGATAAATTAACAAACGAGGTAAACACGTACAAGCGCAGCCGCTTGCAGTGCTCGCACGGACTCAACTGCCGGCGTCTTGGGTGGGGGTCCAGCGGCCCATACGTCTATACTTACATAGGTTGTACATATATCTTATTACTACTTATTAACTATGAATCTAAAAACATGAGCGCGTCGCTAACATTCCCCCCCCCAGTGCTGGCTCAGCACTCCTCAACAAGTGAAATACGCGCGACGCGGGCTGCAGGTCGCTTCCAGACACCAGTCTTAGTCTTCACTTCGACCAGTCTGATTCGTCCATCCTTTCCTGGGCATGTCTTCTGTATAACGCCCTTTGGCCAGGTACTACGAGGATTGTTAGGATCAGCCACTAGCACTACGTCACCTACCTGCAAAGGTCTCACCTCCTCGTTCCATTTTCTTCGAGGCAGTAAGTCAGGGAGAACCTCGTTCACCCATCTACGCCAAAACATATCCGCTAACGCTTGCGACTTTCTCCATTGTTTGCGAAGAAACATGTCGGAATCATCGAAGGTCCCAATGATAGGGGTGCTGGATGAGCTGCCTAAAAGAAAATGGTTAGGAGTTAAAGATTCTAAGCTTTCAGGGTCCACGGAGACGTGTGTCAACGGACGACTGTTTACCATATTCTCCACTTCCGCCATCAAGGTAAGCAGCACTTCTTCGCGGGGAGCGCGTTCCTTCATTATAACTCGAAGTGATGTTTTAACGCTTCGAATCAGCCTCTCCCAGGCCCCACCCCAGTGAGGACTGGAGGGGGGTATAAAATGCCACTGCATGGCGTTGTTCACGCCGACGGCCTTGAGAGCATCTATATTAAGTGCCTGCTCTGATTGCTTCAGCTCCTTATCACTTGCTCTTAGGTTGGTGCCATTGTCAGAGTATAGATGACTGGGCCATCCTCGCCGTGCTGCCATGCGTCGTAGCGCCATAATCAATGAGTCGGACGTGAGCGATGGAACAAGCTCGATATGAATCGCTCGTATAGTGAGGCAGGTGAACAAAGCGCCATATCTCTTCTGCCTTCCTCTGCCCACAGTCACTTCCATTGGGCCAAACAAGTCCAGGCCACAAAATGAAAATGGTGGTTGGTGATGTGCTAGTCGAGCATGAGGTAAGTCACCCATTCTGGGTACTTGAGGCTTACATTTCCTTATGCGGCAAAGCATGCAATTCGAAACCACCCTTTTAACTGTTGGCCGTATTCTAATAATCCAATATTTCTGTTTCAGGTTATTGACGACCATTTCCTGGTTCCCGTGTGCCGCCTTAATGTGAAAGAACCGGACAAGAAGACGCGTTATGTCATGTTTTCCATCTAATATAATTGGTCTCTTTATTTCTAGGTCCACGTTTGACGCAGCATCGATGCGGCCACCGAGTCGGAGTAAACCAATGTCGTCTAGATATGGTGACAAGGTAAGTAACTTACTATCTCGTGATATGTGTTTTCCATTTTTGATTGCAGATATTTCAGCGGAGAACGATTCCTCCTGCGCCTTCTTTAGCAACAGGATCTCAGCTCGAGCCATCGCATTACAGTCAACTTCACCGGTAAGTCTCTTGCATCTGTCAATAAATTTCAGAATGACGGCCGTGGCTCGCAGCAAGTGAAGCCAGGAGGAAAACCGTTGCGGATCAGGAACAGGTAAGTTACATGTAGGCTCATGCATCACAGTTACACACTCTAAGCTCCCTTCGTCTCTGCCGATGTCGGGGCTCACGACGTCAGCAGGCCATAAAGACTCCATTTTGTGTAAAAAATCAGGCCCTGTGAACCACTCACTGTGAAACATTGTGTGGTTAAATTCATCACGAGTACCAAGATCTGCTACATTTAATTTCGTAGGTACATATCTCCATTCGGAAATATGCGTGAGTTCGTCAATTTCTCCTAATCGGTTCGCTTCGAACGTTTTATACCTACGTGTGTTATTTCTAATCCACTGTAAAACGGTGGTGGAGTCACACCAAAAATATCGTCGTTCGGGCGCTAATCTGTGTTCTTTCAGAACGGTATCAGCCAAACGTGCAGCCAACAGCGCCGCCTGTAGCTCGGCTCGGGGCACAGTCATGGGTTTAACAGGTACAACACGACATTTACTTGCTATAAATGCAACGTTAACATTCCCATTGACTATCCATCGCCAGTACGCCACGCAACACATGGCTTGAACAGATGCATCGCAAAATAAATGTAGTTGTAAGCATGTATAATTATTACTTGCCGGCGTAGCACTTGTAGCGGTTGTCGTAGGCGGTCTACAAGTCTCGTAGCAGCGTCTCGTAGCAGATAACTCAAGCGCGGGGTTCGCGGATGCGGCGGCGGGAGGAGGAGGCCTTGTCTTCACAGGCTCGCAGACCGGTTTTCGTCCCGTCTCGCTCCCACCTTGTAACACAGTAGTTTTATTATAGCACCTAGGTATACGTATTTGCTTAATATCCTTTAATAACTCGATCCATTTGCACCATTTATTGTAAATACTATCGGGTACTACGTCATCCCAGCCTATGTTTAACCGCCAAGTATCTTGCAACATAATTTTGCCCTGAATAGTGAATGGTGCTAAGAATCCTAAAACATCAAAAATCGACATAACTATTCGCAGCATGATTCTTTTAGTTGGCCTATCCTTATTTAAAATAATATTTTCAGGTATTCGTTTCAGAGAGACGTCAAAACCTAATTCATCTTCTCCAGGATACCAGATGAGTCCCAAGGTGCGCTCGCCATGGTACTCTTGTTCAAATTTGAACCTAACGCTGGCGGTACCTAAGGTATCCTTCGGAACACTATCCAAAACAGCAATGCTATTACTGGTCCAGTTACGGATTTCAAAACCACCACTGCTATGAATTTTGGTTATATTTTTAACCATTTCTATCGCCGTCGTGTCATCTGGCAGGCTATCAATATAGTCGTCCATATAGTGCGATTTGTATATCGCATTAGCAGCGGCTGGTAATGACGACTCGTAACGACGCGCATTTACATTTTTAACAAACTGAGCTATAAAAGGAGAACAGTTAGCACCGAAAATAAGTGACGTCATAATGTAAATATCAACTGGCTCGTCAGGGCTGTTCCGCCAAAGGAACCTAAACGCGTGTTGATCTTCAGGGCGAATTTTAACCCTAAGGAACATATCCTTGATGTCACCGGTTACTGCAATTGAATATTCCCTAAAGCGCAGCATTATACCAAACAGAGATGACAACAAGTCCGGCCCTGTGAGTAAATAGTCATTGAGACATTTATCACCAACTGGAGCGGCAGAATCGAACACTAGCCTAAGTGAATTTTTGTTGGGGTTATCTACCCCGAAGTGGGGTAAATACCACGTCCTGGGTGACGGCAGTCGCTTTTCCATCTTGTGAGCGTAATCATTTTGTAATAAATGATTTATACGTTCGCGATATCTGTCGGCGAAACCATCGTCACGCGCCATCTTCCTTTCTATCCCCTTTAACCTTTTCAGAGCGTTAGGATAGGTGTCGGGCATGGTGCAAGCCTCATCCTTCCAAGGCAAACCTGCACGCCAGCGACCGTTGACGAGTTCGACAGACTTCTCCAGCTGCGCGACGGCACGAGTATCGTTAATATTCTGTCTCGGCTTACCTGACACTCCCAAGGCGTCTACAGCGAATGAGTGCCTCACCTCCTCGTGAAGCTCCCGTAGTATGCACTCGTCCCTGTCTGCGGTGGTGGTAGCTGCCGAGCTCAACATCAGAGTGGCGTGCGCCTGGACGGCGCCGGTGGCGACCTGCACGTGCCGAGCGTGCGGCCTTCGCAACATACCGTGCATGCACCAACCTAGGGGAGTCAATGTAGCGGACGGCTCATATAATTTACCTACTATAACTTTGAGAGGTAACAATAAGTGACAGTTATCTTGACCTATTAAAATCTCAGGTTTTACATCATGTTTACATAGCTTATCATTCATTCCAAACAGGTTTTTATAATTATTACAATCGACAACAGAAAGTTGTTGCAAAGGTAAGTTTAATTTATCTACACATCGAAGTTTAATATTATGCATCTTATTGTCCATACCAGATAATGTAACATTCGCGATGGTCGTTTCACATACCAGTTCGTCATCAGACCAGGCTCCGCGAATTCGCATCGTCTCTGAGCGGCCACGAAGCCCCGCGCGCTTCGCTAGCCCCGCACTGATAAGCGAGACGGTCGATCCGTCATCAAGGAGGGCGTTTGCACTGAACACACCGTTAGCACTATGTATACGTATAGGTACGACTTTAAGTAACACTTTGTTTTCACTCGCGTTTATATGAGTCACTGTTTGTGCACTATCGGCGGAGGACATCGGCGACGTCCCCGTCGTTGTCGGCGTTGGCACATGCGTTGACTTCGGCTCCGGAACCTGGCTGCTTCCAGCGTCATCTTTCGGCTTGTTTCCGACGTAGTGAAGTAGATTGTGATGCCCCTCGCCACAGTTATTCTTATCGCAAGGCGGTGCTGAGCACGTGTTTCGTGCGTGGCGCGAAAGTAGGCATTTATAACAAATACCGTTACGTTTTACGAATTCCCATCTGGTTTTACGTAACGCCTTCTTGAATTGTTTACATTCAGTTAACTTATGTTTTGAGGTACGACAGAATTTGCAGTTATCAGTATCATCATCTGTTTGCAATAATATAGTTTGAGATCGATTGCCGGAACTATCTTTGTTTTTATGCTGATTGTTTTTATTTTGGTCAGTACGAGGACTCGTAAAATAGATATTAGATGTAACTGATATCTTTACGGCCTCATCGTGCAAGAAATCAGATAAAATGACCATACGGGATTTCTGTCCTTCAGTGATGAGGGGGAAACTATAATCAGCCCATTTAGATAACAGTGTTGTAGGCAGCTTGGACAATATAATTGAAACAATGCTCATACCTTGTAAGTACTCTTCGCGCCCAACTGCTCGCACTGCTTGTATAAGGTTTTGCACTTTCACTGAAAATGGCACAATTTCATTATGATAGTTTTGTGACATTGAGGGCAATTTCTTGATATCCTGCACTATTCTTGATATTATTAGATCAGCATTGCCAAAACGTAACTCCAAAGTTGACATGATTTTGCACGGTGGACTTGCAGAAATAAGTAACGCTGCGACTGCGTCTTTGGCAGCCCCTCGGAGACACTTTCTCAACCTCCACAGGTTTTCTTCAGGAGAAAATTTACAAAGCTCGGTTGACTCTCTGTAGGCTTGTTTGAACTGCAAAAATTCCAGTGGGTCTCCCGAAAAGTCTGGAAGATCCTTCGGCGTGCTTAATCGAGTTATAAGGTTGGTATTCGGTGCGCTCGTGGAAGCCAGGTCTTTCAACGCGCCAGCTAGTATCTGAATAGTCGCTTGCATACTGGAGGCCTCCGCCGTTGGTGGCGGTGCGGGTACAGTGTGTGAGTGCGACTCCATCGGCAGATGTGGCACTGAAGGCGGTGGCTTTTGAGGTGACGTGGTTAGCCCTGGTGGTACTGCTGGTGCCGTAAAGAAAACAGCATCAGCAGGCGCGGCTGGTTTTGTCTCAGGCGAATGCAACTTGCCCAAGGGGTTGCCATGATCGGGGGCCGATTGCATTAATTCGTGGTGGTGACTCCGTTCCAGCCATTGCTCCACGTCGTGAGCGCGTTCTTCGGGTGGACTGTATTTTTCTTCTTCCTCTAGTTCAGCTAAGTCCGCTTCTAGTTGTCTGTCTATGAGCTCCATTCGTATCTGTGCCTTTTGCTTTGCAGCATCCAAAAGCAACTGCGCCTTCCGAGCTTTTACCGATGATGTGTCGGAATGACCTTTCGACCTTGGCAATGTATTTTCTGTTTTGACGCTTGGCTCTGCCGCAGGTGTTTTGAATACCATATTTTTGGCTGCTGCACTGGTTGAAGACTGACACTCTTCAGTATCTGTTTCTTGAGCTTCCTTTTGTTGTTCGAAAAGTTTGCGTTGCGCGCGCTCGCGTCGCACCGTACTTCGCGTGCCCACCATCTTTCTTTTCACTGGTGGCGTGACAAACATAAATTGAAATTAATCCGGTTCGATTGACCACTTTGTAGATGTTGTAGGTGGTAATCAGCGAAGTGAAACCAGAAAGTAGCTCGGGAAACTTATATTTTTGTTGAGACACGGATAAATTAACAAACGAGGTAAACACGTACAAGCGCAGCCGCTTGCAGTGCTCGCACGGACTCAACTGCCGGCGTCTTGGGTGGGGGTCCAGCGGCCCATACGTCTATACTTACATAGGTTGTACATATATCTTATTACTACTTATTAACTATGAATCTAAAAACATGAGCGCGTCGCTAACAGTCTGGTAGACTGTCTTTGGTCAGTGCAACTATGTAAGTGTAGTTATTTTAGGGCGATGTAGATATCGCAACAGTGTTATAATTTTCCGATTTGATAGGACCCAAATAAAATAATTATATTAACTTCTAGCAACGCACCCCGGCTTCGGCACAAATAGCAGCATACAATAACGAGGTAAATAAAAAGATTTTTAAGGGGAATTAATCCAGCCAGTAAAGCTACCAATCGGCATGATTGTTTCCGACATCTTCATTAATTATTATCATCACATTTCCACCAATTGGCACAAAACCTTAATGAATTATACACCTAAACCTTTCTCATAAATCATTCCGTCCATTGGTGAAAATTGTATGTGAATTCGTTTGGTAATTTTTGACTTAATCGCGTTCAGACAGACAGATGCGGCGGAGGAATTTGTTTTATAATATGCAGTAATAGTGACAATACAGCGTGTAACAGACATATGTACGGTCGGCCAAGAAAGTGGTGTACCAGTTTTGATTTAGTTTCCCGGTCATCGAAAATTACAACAAGGTTCGTTATAAAAAGATATTACTGAAAGAGACAACATTATCATGACGTAAACCTATGTATTTAGTATTCATACGTCATATGTCACATATAAGTACATGACATTTTAACCTTTAGTATAAATGAAAAGGACATTAGTTTCTACAAAGCAATTGAAATGTTTCCAAACAAAAGTAATAAAAACTATTTAGACAACCGAATTCCATTTGAAAAAGAAAACTGACAATTGACATTTTGTCAAATATATGCAAAAAATCGATATATTTTCCGTGTTATTTTTCAATCAACTGCATATAAAATCATCTCAATGCCTGCCAACTTGACCATTGCCGAAAGAGCACAAATAATTGCCCAATTTAATGAGGGAAGCAGTATCAGTGCGATATCCCGGAATTTGAATATATCGAGGCGTTCTGTCCGCTTTTGGATTCGTCGTGAAGGAGAGGAGGGAAGTTTGTTGGATCACAGAAGAAGTGGTCGCCGGCCTGCACTCTCCAATAACGATAGAGAATTCATGAGACGGGAATATGAAATCAATGGTTTTAAGCCCACAAAACATTTTGCGGAGATGTTCGAAGTGAGTGCCCAAACAATAAGGAATCATCTACATCACATGGGGTTGCACCACAGGCATTACGCCAAGAAAATATATTTGACGGATGCTCACAGACTTGCTCGTCTGAACTTCGCCAGAGAGCACTTAGAGTTTGATTGGTCTAATACAGTGTTTTGTGATGAAAAAACGTTTAAATCCAGTCAGCATGGACGTCTTCACCTTTGGCGATATAATTCAACACGGTATAAAGATGATCATGTAATCCCAAATAGAGAATCAGGTCGAATTTCCGTAAATATTTGGGGCTGGATGAGTACGGATGGTGTAGGAGAATTGTGTTCTCTACCTCCTCGAGCGACGGCTGTAAATTATATCGACGTGCTTCAGAATGCAATGCTATCGACAGTCCGTAATGTTTACCCGGAGAACGAAGTGCCACAATTTGATTTTGTTCAAGATAATTGTTCAATTCATAATGCGAGGATCGTAAGAGCCTGGTTTCGTTCACACACTGACGTAAGGGTAATTCAGTGGCCCTCAAGATCGCCGGACCTCAACCCGATAGAAAATCTTTGGGGCCTTATGGTCCAACGATGGTCGCATCAAAATGAAAGAACCAAACAAGCTCTTATTAGTCACTGTAATTATATCTGGGAGGAAATGCGGGGAACCGATATTTGCTCACGGCTTGTTGGTTCAATGAGGTCTCGTCTTTTAGAGGTTATAGAGGCCAACGGCGGTTACACCCGTTTCAAATTTTTAAAAATTTTCAATATCTTCTAAATATTACTATATATGCTATGTTTTTGTTTGTTATAAGTATTTTAAAATTGATTGTAGAAATTTAATAAAAGGATAAATCTATTTTTAGCTTGTTTTTTATTGATATTGTAATTACAAGTTTACAGAAATTGTAGGTTTGTGGACTCGCCTTGTGCCTTTACAATTTTATGTAACTTGTTGATTACAATTCTGAATTTGTAGATACAATTTTGTCATCAAAATCTACAGCCCCCCGCCGTTGATTTTACGACGTCATTGGTTCCATCAAGTTCAAACTAAGAACAGCTGTCACGTTACAAACAGTAATAGTCGTTATCAATAATCAGATAAAGACAGCAATAGAAGTTGTCAGATCGATCTGCAAGCGAAACTAATCTTTATCACCTATGAATCTGCAAGCGATATTCAACCTTAGGGTGGTACACCACTTTCTTGGCCGACTGTACATGGTTAAAGTTAACCCTGAATTCGCGAAAAAAAAAAATCTGCTGTTCAATTCGCCTAACTCATCAAAATGTACTGAACAGCTGATTTTTTTTTTTCAAAATTTCAGGGTTGTTCGTTATAATGAGTACAATGACCCCTTAAGAGGATTAAAACGACTTTAATTTGACCATGTAGATAGAGTCATTTTAAAGAGTGTATTACAGACCATCAAACTGAAACTTTCTCCATGGGACCAATTGAATATCGTAATCGCGAAAAAATAATAACCTGTCCCATACATTTGGGTCGAGTAGCTATTGTTTTATATTATAACACGCTGAATGATGTTTATTCAGGTTAGTCCCTGAGCACCCCGATCCCCGAGGCACCCGTACCGGAGGACCCCGATTTATTTTTATCTTGAGAAAGTCAATCAAAAGTCAGTTTAGCTTGAAAGTACCGTCAGCAGATGAATTGTTAAATACGTAAGTTTTGCTTGGTTAAGGTTATTATTATAATTAGAGAATACAATATAGAGTCTCATAGAGCAATCACAGGTTTTAATTATTATCACAATAGTTGCGTTTTCAATACCAAAAATCAAAATACCTACCCTACATGGAACATTAACATGTTTCAGTTTATGTTGCTTTTACGTTGTCACTGTCAGAGGTTAAATTTTATAACTGCAAAAGTACTGTAAGAAAGTATTAAAAAAAAAAATAGCACATACCTGAGGTTGCTTGAAGTTCCAGACTAATGAAAATAAATAAAATGCATGACAATACTTTGACGTCCATTTTTTCGATCGTCTACAGGCAGACTGAACTACGTAAGATTGCTTTTTTACCGAAGGATAAACACGGTTTTCCTTGTTATATACAGGATGGATAAATAATTATATTAGTGATAGTATAGTGGATTTTGAACTCTTGGCGCAGAGCCAAGCGTTGAAAATACAACAGTTTTCCATTATTTAAGCATTAATTTAAATGTTGCCAAGAATTGGTGAAAACAAGCATAAGTGCAAGTGATTATTTTTGTCCAGTATTTAAGGAAACTACACTTAACTTTACTCTTTAAAACCGATCAAATGATGATTAATCTTAAAGCACTATTATCTGAAAATCAGCTCACAAGCTTTTTTATACTTAACTAGCTTCTGCCCGCGGCTTCGCCCTCGTGGCCTACATGAAAGAATTGACATATTTTTTTTCAGGAACAATCATTATAAGCGCTCTCACACCCTCTCATTGAACATACGAACTAAAATATCCCAAACAAAGCAATAAGGACGAAGTTCTCCGTAAAAGTAAACTAATATCTGAGATGAGAGTAACTGTATGGTTTTAACAGAACTGAAAGCGTGTGTGATAAGATCTAATAAAGTGACAACCAGAAATGGATAATGTAATTAATATTGTTTACAACGAAATACTTTAACCACCGCAGTATTTCTGAGTAAACAATATTTTAAGTTTTTCCTTCAGGTGATAAAATCTCCAGGCTGCTCCGGGAGCTTACTCAAAAAGCAGTTCTCCTTTAAACTTTTTTTTCTTTAACCCCCGCTAAATTAAGACATTGGCCTTCAGATTCACTTATGGTCATGGCAAAGCAGACTTTGAGAGGAAACTGCACTGTTTTGAACTCGAAGGGGTAGTTCGATAGTATTAGAGGAATCCTCGGAATAAACACAGACTCCCTTCGGAAACAACCAGTCAGTATAGTTGTCTCGATAACCTGGTGCCATTGCATCACTTTGGCGGGTTTCAATTAGGCAGCAACATTACTGGGGCGACAACTCTTAATTTTAACATGTGAGTTGGCAGACCTCAATGGGGAGACCTCATTTTCGTAGGTTATTCCAAAATAATCCCCCAACAGAATCAAATAAGGCTTTGAAAATCACGTAGACGGGCGCATGCCGCGCAGTGTGGCGCAGGGCGTGCGTAGCGCGGGAGTATTTACCTATTAGTAAGTAGGTAGGATCTTTTCTGGTATCAGGACACTTGCGCGACTAGACACTTGCACGACTTCAAGGCCAGTGACCTTATAGACAAAACCTAACATCACGCCTGTTATTACTTGAAGGGTGAGCTGAGTTGTGATTGCGTATGGTAAGTAGACAGACTGGAAGGAAATAGTTAAGATCGCTGTTGTTTTCTTCTTAATTTTGAAGGGTGTTATTGTCAGTGTTTGTCAAAATGAAAATCTACTTAAGGGTAGAATTTCGAAAAACCCTTTCTTAGTGGATACCTAATCTTCACAAAGAATACACCCCCAATTTTAATGTCTTTAAAACCAGCGGTTTAGGCTGTGCGTTGATATATCAGTCAGTCTGGACTTTATTGAGGATGATTTTGAAAAACCTGTGATACACGTGTCTCATAATTTTTATTGAAGATTGTGTACACAAATTACGAGTCAATCGAACCAGAGAATATAAAGTTTCACAGAAAATTAAACCCCCATTTCACCCTCTTTGAGGTGGAATTTCGAAAAACCCTTTCTTAGTGGATACCTACTCTTCACAAAGTATACACCCTCCAAATTTCTTGTCTCTAGGACCAGTGGTTTGGGCTGTGCGTTGATATAACAGTCAGTTAGTCAGGACTTTGAATTTTATATTTATAGATTTAGCCCAAAAGATGACTCGTATGCCAGTCATGTATGTGACTAGTAAGTAGCTACTAAGAGTGCATTCACACGGAGTAATTTATACGTACAGAGCCGTGACTACGCGCGTTTCAAGAAAGGGCGTTCACGGTGCCGTAAAAGGAGATTGTTGCGACGTTTTTATCTATTTAAATACGCGTAAAAAACGATAAAAACGTGAGCGAGAAGCGCGTTCGCATCGGGTCTGCACGTCGCATCTGCGCGTACATAGGGACGGTGTCTTATTTTAAACGCGCAGATGACACTCGTTAACGGCACTAGTGAACTTCTGAACGTTGACTGGGTTTACTGGCTGCGACTGAATATCGCTCAAAGCGAGTTCCATGCGCATCCAGCGCATGTAATATGCGCCGTATGAATAGGCCCCATAGAGTATATAACCACGCATGAAGGCATTTTGATGCGTTATAATTGCTTAAAAAGTTTAAAAAAATTGGAATAATTTAGCGTGCACACAGGTCTAATACTTGGTCACAACTAAAATGGTTACTAGTACCGTAGCCTACATGTAGGCGACAAAACACTAATAGTTTTCGAGCATCGGGGCACTGAATGCGCAGTCAAGATAGTCTTTGACAGGCCCTAAGCCAACCAAGCCTAGTCTACTGTATTTTCATTGTTATTTTAGTTCTGATTTTGCATTACAGTGACCTTTATTCTCGTTCACATAAGGTTTAGGTCACAGGTAAAATAGCTATGTAGCACGGTCCTACAGTATCCCCAGTCAGTTATATAGCGGTAGCACTTTACCGTTCTTTACGTAGTCAAGTTCGTTTCTGTTCGTTTAAAAGCGCTTCCTCATTGGAGCATTCGAATGTAATGTAACAACCCAAAATTCGATTTTGTACCAAGTTGTTGTTACAAATTGTATTTTTACAGGTAACGGACTGTAATGCTCCGTTTTCCGGACTTATCCTTAAATCTGAACTGTTCCATTACAGGTGAATGATCCCGGTGTTAGCGCCTTTATTGCAGTTCTGCCGTTGATATGTTACACTTAAACCTCTCCCAAAACAGTCTAATCCTGTTTCTTTCTCTGAATTCCGGCCGATCTCCATATTACCATTCCTATCCAAACTCCTAGAACGCCTTATCCATAACCAGCGTAGTGTTTTCCTTTGTAGAAACAGTCTCCTTAATTTTTACCAATCGGGGTTTCGTTCAGGTCATAGCACTACCACAGCTCTTGTAAACATTACGGACGATATAAGGTCAGGTATGGAAAACTAGAAATCTGACAGTCCTTTCCTTATTTGACTTCAGTAATGCGTTTAACATCGTCGATTTTAATATTTTATTCGGTATACTTAGCTCTCTTAACATACATATCTCATACGGGAATTGATTGGTTTCGTAGTTACCTGTGTGGCCGCCGACAACGTATTTGCATTGAAGGTTCGTCGTCTTCATGGTGCAATACCTCTGGCGGAGTACCACAGGGGGGCGTTCTATCTCCTCTTCTTTTCGCCATATTTTAAATAAATTCAATTTCTGACGAATTTCTCTAATCCTACCACCTTTATGCTGACAACCTACAAATTTATTTACAGGCTCCCGTAGATGAATTGTCTGAGGCGATGAATTTGGTGAATAAGTATTTAGCACGTATTTCTGAATGGAGTTTGGCTCATGGTTTGAAGGTTAATCCTGCGAAGATTCAAGTCATTGTTGTCGGCAGCCCTAGGATACGTTCAAGAATTGACTAGTCGAAGCTTCCCCAAATTGTTTTCGATGGTGCCACAATTCCTTATAGCGACTCAGTAAAAGACATGAGAATTTACAATGACAAAGACTTGTTCTGGGATCCCCAGTGTGTTGCAAAAAGTGAGCCGCGAACTGTTTGCGTCTGCTGGGTCTTTGCGCAGATTACTCCAAACTGCCACTTAAAACTGCCAGCTCAATCTCTTCTACTCCCAATCCTCGACTATGCTGATACCTCTCATTCAGATCTCACTGCAGTGCTAGATCAGGTTGAGCGACTCCAAAATATTTGTATAAGATTCATATTTGGTTTGCGCGAATATGATACTCTACTATATTCTGTTTAATTCCGTAACGCCCTCTTATCTCAAAGAACGTTTTAAGTTCATTCATGACACACATGTTATAAATTTGAGATCATCGGAGAATTTGAGACTTTCTTTTGATGCCTGCCAAATTCCACCAATTTTATGACCAGTCATTCACGGTCCAGACTGTTCGTTTATGGAATGAATTGTCGGTGTCAGTAAGCTCAGTCACTCGTTGTTTTTTAAATCTTATTTGCAAATCATTTTCGTTCTCTGTAATTTCTTAAATGTTATAAAAAACACACAATATTTATATATATATTTATGTATATTTGAATGTATGTATGCATGTATATGTGTGTATGTATATATATGCATAGTATTTTATATTATATGCTAGGTGTAGTTTTGCAACCTCGTCAAAATTCAGGAGGTTGTCATAGAAAACGTAAATAATCAAAATAAATTACGGTACCTGGTCAATAATAATAAATGCTGCTTTTTTTAGCTGTTTTAATTTGCCACTATTTCAGAATGAAGCCCTTTTCAAAAGACGAGAATCAGCCGTTTATTGAATAAACGTCTGCGTTTGTTTGTATGTGTGAAAGCGCGGTTTAGGGCTAGTATTAGACTGGGTCTCGAGGTGGCATTGCACAAGTCCGAGGCCATGTGCTTTCATGGGCCTCGGAATGCGCCACCGTCGGGATCCTCACTGACGGTAGGAGGGGTTTCCATCGGCGTCGGGTCGACGTTGAAGTACCTGGGACTTGTCCTCGACAGCCGGTGGAACTTCGTGGAGCACTTCCGGCGTTTGGCCCCTAAACTGGAACGGACTGGGGCTGCCTTCAGGCGGCTCCTGCCCAATCTGGGGGGGCCGAACGCCTCCTGCCGGAGGCTCTATGCGGGGGTTGTGCGGTCCATGGCCCTTTACGGTGCCCCGGTGTGGGCGCGTTCCTTGAGGCGGCGAGCCGCCCATTATCTGAACGCGCCCCAAAAGGTGATAGCCGTAAGGATGGTCCGTGGGTTCCGCACGATCTCGGGCGAGGCTGCGAGCCTCCTAGCCGGATTGCCACCATGGGATCTGGAGGCGATAGTCCTCGCGCGCCTACATGAATGGCGCGCGGAGGTTCTTCGCCGGGGGGTTACTCCGCTGCCGCGGCTAATTGCCGCTCAGCGGACAAACCTCCGAGCCGATCTCATGGTGACATGGAGAGAGCGAATGTCGCAACCCCGTGCAGGGCACGCCACGATAGTGGCGATAAGTCCCCTCTTTGAGTAGTGGCTTGAGAGGCGCCGCGGCGTCCTCACCTTCCGCCTGACGCAGGTCCTCACCGGACACGGTTGTTTCGGGAGGTTCCTGCACCGAATCAGGCGGGAGGAGACACCCGGGTGTTTCCACTGCGAGGATCGACCGGAGGACACGGTGAAGTATACGGTGGAGGTCTGCCCCGCTTGGGCGGAGCAACGCCGTGTCCTCCTAGCGGCGATCGGCGGCGGCGACCTCTCGCGTCCGGCCCTGGTTCGAGCCATGGTCCGGAGCGAGACGGAATTCGAAGCCGTCACCTCCTTTTGCGAAGCAGTCATGCTAGCAAAGGAGGAGGCGGAACGTGAGAGAGAGCGTTCCTCCTCACGTCCCGGGCGTCGGGGGCCACGTGGTGGCCCCCGGCCACCGTAGACGCGGGCCTGTGGATGGTGAGCTAAGGGCTAGCTCGCTAATTTCCGATATTAAGAAAAAAATATAAAAAATTATCTACCCATTTTATTATTGATTTGGGTCAAGAATCATTAGCACAGTTACCTCCTTGAATGTCACGAGGATGCAAAGCAACACCTTGTATAATACGTAGTGAATAACTTAACTTGTATTATTTTAAATTTTGTATAGTATTTGCAATACACCACTGACTACCCCCCCTTTTTTCTATTTCATGTTCGTAGAGTCCATTCAAAAGTTGTCTGGAAGATATCAAGTCACTATCAGCGATAAGATCGCCATTGTAACCATAAAATTAACAATATTGTAGAACCGTCGTGTTTCAATTTTGGTATACAATAAAGTATATTCTATTCTAGGTAATCATTCAGTCAGTTCTACCTGCACTTCTGTTTGATCTGATAGAAACCCATACCGGGTAAGTGTTAGACTGGTGCTTAAGGTTTCAAAAACAATCGCCTAAATTACAGAGAAATGATGCTGTGAATCAGAGATGTTTTAGTTCTGAACAGAAATATTTTTAATTATTTTTCAATTCGGACCGGACTGAAAACTGGCTGCGGATATTGGACTAAGTCCGATATTTTAGTACATAATATGTCAAAGTATGATGTCCGTTCAGAACATCTAAATTGAGCCTACACAACACATAATCTACCCTGCATGTCGGCAACTTTCATACGCGTTTAGTTGTCATACCGCCAAAGTGTCTTTTGGTACATACCAAAAGGCACGTCTCAGCACGTCCACTCTTATAGAGTCTACTTAGACTCCATAAGAGTGGATGCACTGAGACTTGTTTTTTGAGTGGTGGACTCCGCAATTAAATCTATGGCGTTTATCTTTTTTGGTATGTTCGCCACTGATATATACAGTGTATGTACGATTCATGTCAGCAAATGCACAGAAAAGTTGTACATTAATAAATAATTTATAAATTATTATAGTTGTATGTATAAATACATACAACTATTCTCGTAAAATTCGCTCGTGACTGCCCTCAACGTTCTAAGCGTGGTCGGGGGCTGCACTTCGTGACTCCCCGCGAGATCCACGCTGTTGCTCGACGCATATGCATTCGTTGCGCTACTATATGGATTGTGATAATGTGGTATTGTAAATGAGAGCGAGTGTAACATCATGCAGGGCGTAAAGCTTTGATGACACTCTCTTCTCGAGTACAGCGGCGAGTCAGTGCCAAGACAGAGAACTCGGCCAAGTGCTTGACAAATGCACTCGCTCGTTTGTCTTGTTTCTGTTCTGTCTTGCTACTGTACTCGATTTAACTCGAGGCATAAAAAGAGGAAGATTGTACAAAATGAATAGTCATTTAAGTTTTGATTTCATTTAATAAAAAATCAATCAATGAAAACAAATTAAGAAAGCAGAGAAAATACATAGCTCAAGAATTTGTGTAACATTTAATATAAATAAAATTATATAGATTTTTTTAAATGTTTCTGTAACTATACATAACTCCCACTCATCCAAAACACAATTCTCTGGTTTGAAGATAGAAATTTTCATTTTTAATATTACTACTGATCCGCGCATCAGTAATGGGTAATCTGTTTACTTTGGAACTTTTCAGCTCTATGTAAGTAACGTTAAAACTGGTTACCTGAAATAAAAAATAATATTTTTACTATGATTGAACGGGCAGTAGGTACACTTCAACCAAGTTATCAGTGCAAGCGCGAAAACACAGAACTAAAATAAAATGTACCAAGTTTGACATATCGGTGAAAAATTTCTTGACAAGCAACGCCACTTTGATATGCACATTTAAAGTGGGCGTATTAAATAATCGACTGTACGTCGCACACTGGGGCCAGGCTATATTATAATGAGGTCGAAACAAAAAGCTCAATTTTTAAAATGTAGAATTCTAATTTTATTCTCACACTGACTTTTATTTATGAGTATTTATCGCAAGTGTATTCTTGATCCTAACTTCTGCTAAAAGGTTAACTGATAACAGCAAGGAGATAATTTTCAAAGATATTGTTTTTCTTTCTTTTGCATTTTTATCATATTTTAATGAGCTGTTTAATGTAATGAGGAAATGGGATTAATTAAACATTAATTACTGTATTACTATTAAAGTTAAAAAAAACGGGCATAGATCAAGATTGCTACTATTTCTTTTAAATGACTATTGGTCTGTATGTAATATCTTTACTTGTAGTTCATAAGATCTAACTTAATTAAAGTGACAGCTGCTAAACTAAAGGGGCTAGTAACTTTGGTCATATCGAAATAAATAATTACAAATGTAGTCAGTATTTTACGATAAGTAAATATGGATATTAATTAGGGCCAATTAAGACTCAACTTAACTATAAAAAAACATAGTCTAAATAAAATTATCGGCTTTATTATGTACGTCTTGACAGCTGTCATTTTAATCAAGTTTCATTTTAAGAACTTTATATTATTAAAATTAATATATATATTTTTAATTATAATCAACTGTATCTAAATAAATATGATATAACATATAAAAGCGCGCCGTTTTACCCCTCGTCTCGGCGCCGAAAATATAAAAAATAATGTAGGAATGAAAAAAAAAAATATCGGTGAACTTCTTTGATAAAGTTTTCATAATCGAAGAAATACTGACTCCTGATAATAATTAACTTACCAAACATCCATCTCTAGCAGATGGTACAGAATAAAAGAACGGAGATTCTTTAGTTGGTTTTGGTCCAATTAAAATTTCATTCCATGTCAACAACTGCAATACTGAAGACACGTTAAAAGGTTCGTGATTAGCGCATCTGTATATGAGCGTTTGACGTACGTAAGCTGATTTTTTTTGCAGCCACGATATTTGAAGTGTAGTTAACTGTAACAAATACATCGATATAAACATTAGTAATAAAGATAAGTTGTTTGAAATCTAATCGGTTAAGGCAAAGAAGGAAAGCCCAGAAATCCAGGCTTATGACAAGACGGCGAGAGTACAAAATAATGTACCTCGGAAAAAATTGGAAATCATGAAAGGCATCATCATAACCACATCAGTTAGGTTAAGTAAGTACCTTAAGAAATAAAAATCAATGAATCTTTCCTCTCGCTCACTTTGCTGTGCCCAGCAGGTTATATAGAAGGTCTCAAAAAAACGGCTGGTTTCGAGACTAGATTCGAGATCTCGTGACTTTGAGATCCCTACCTACCACCGAGTTCACATTCTGCAATAAAAATAACAGACCATCCACAAAATTTAAAGCATTTATTAGCTTTGATAAATATAACTTACATTATATGATATTTTGGTTAAATCAATTCCAGTGTCGCTTAACCAAAAATCCTCGTTTCTAAACTCTATAAATTGAGAAGGAAATCGATCCGGGATCTTTAAACATGTCTCTTTGGTTTTCATATTGCAAAGTACTTCAAAACTTTGCAATGGCGGTCCCATAAAATAGTTACCTGCAAAAACAATTTAATTAACTATCATCATTTTTATTCACAATTTGTTACAAACCAACCAAAAATCACCAGCTGCTGTCCATGAACTTGAAGCGTCGCATGTTCGAGCAGTGTGTCCTCATAGCCATGACGTATAGGTGGAAGTTGAGATGGTAAAGTGCTGGAGTGGAGACCACAGGCAGGACGGAGGAATGTGGAAAGACATCCGGCAAGGTGGACAGACGGTCTTATTAGAGTGGCCGAAGTAACTGGCCATGACACAAAACCGCCAAAAATTGACAGATTTGCAAGAGAAAAAGAAGAACCAGCACTTAACTGGATCAGTAGTTCCGAAGAATACCCCTACGTCCAATTTTTACAAGCAGTGGTTTTGTACTCAAAGTTAAAGTCAAAGTTTTATATTATGTTATTATTAGTACACTCGTAGTAAAGAAGATGTAGTGTAATTATGAAGATGTAGTGACAAAAATTTAAATGAGAACGCTTAGATGGTTTGGTCATGTGGAGAGGATGAGTGAAAGGCGACTTACAAAAGGTATTTACAAAGCAGATGTAAATGGACGAGGCAAAAGGAGTATACGAGGATCGTAGCAGGTGGCGTTCTGTGGTTTCTGCCTACCCTCATGAGAAAAAGGCGTTAATTTATGTATGTATGTAATAATAAAATAAAGGAGGCATATTTTCTATAATGAATAGGATCGACTGCTACTTTGGCAATGTTAGAGGAGATATTTTGTCTTTGGCTATCAAAGAGCATTTGATTAGGAACAGCCGCTTTGCTATTCGTAGCGCACATTTAAATGATTACGATTCCCCACCCTGCAAATGTTCAAACTTGCTAAGCGTTAGCGTTCTGGCTCTTTTTAGATGACCGCAAAGCGTTCTAAAAACTACAAATTCAAGATGGCGGCTGTGAAATTTTCACAATTTTGTGCATGAGGATCGTTTTCGGGGTTTTCGGATGACGATATTGACCTCAAAGCGATACGAAACGTTAGGCACGTCAAAGTGTTCAGTACTTGCGGTCGATTGTATTTATGCTTCTGAAGTATCTAATAAAAAATACGACATAGTGCTGCATTACTCTTTTGGCGCAAAAAATAACCTCCTCCTTTTCGAAGTCGGTTGTGTGAAAATTGACATGAAAAATCAAGATGGTGGACTTAAGCTACGGATTTACCCCGTACATTCTTTGTAAGTATTCAGCAGGCCGTATTTTTTCTACAAAATTAACCTTATTATATTTAATGAACGGACGAAACATTTTCCTTACCGCTGATAACACCTGGCGGTGCTTCTTTGCAAGTAACTTTTGCTGGCGACTCCATTGTTCCGAAATCTTGCGCATTTACCTCGGTAGTCGTACCTGTCGAAGAATTAAAAAAAAAATAACTTAAGTTTAAACTACCTACTGTTTCTTTGAAATAGGGGTGCAAAATCAATGGCAACAGACAATGTTTTATAAGATTTTCCATCAGGAATTTGTCAGTAGTAACCAGTGTTCCGTTTTTCGTCAAATTGATAGCAGCAGAAGCAAATCGAAACTATGCGAATAGTATTCTGTTTGTTCTTTACTGTATTCCCACAATTAGTTGAATGTACGGATACTCTGGATGGATTGCGCCGTGAGCAATTTTTTTCTAATTTCTAAGCTAAGGAGCCTTTGCCAACTTTCAAAGATCTAGACTCTACACCCTTGCGACGGAATTACTCCGTTGTTCGAGTTTTTCTATAAGTTTTGTAATATTGTTTTAAACAGGACATTGGCATATGCAACAACCATAGATTTGAAACATACATATGTGTAAGTTTCTTTACTTGTAATTGCAATTTTTTGAAAACAACTTTATTTATATGTAGTTTTTAATACATGATTAATGCTAAAACTTTACCCAAATTGATATAGTTCGCCTGGTTCTCCTCGCAACTACAAATTCCCATAGCGCCTTTCTCTCCTTTTTCGCCCTGAGGAAAATTAGTATTATACTATAAGCGAATAACTGAAACGCTGAAATAAAACTTTCATAGGTAACATGCTACCACGAACTGTTGAAACATTATTTATAGTAGCTGAAGTTACCATGAACTGTTAAGTGGTTTTTCTTACCGCATATCCACGTGGACCAATGTTCGATTCCCCCTACGAATGATAAATAACATGATTATTTGATTTTTATGAATTTGTTTGAATCATTTTTCTTGAATTATTTACATTCTAGTCAAAGTTTTTTCCCGTTATTACCAATTTGTTATTTAGTCTTGATCTATATCGAATTAGCATATTGATGAGATGGTTACATTTTAATCAAAACTGAGCAATAATTGTTTAATTGCTATACGAGCTAGGTAAATGTTGTTAATTACCTGGTGTTGCCACTACGTCATATTTAACCATAACTGCCAATAATAAAGCAAGATTATAAGTACCCCAACATCAACGACTGACATAATTATAACGTTATAAAATAATATTCAGAATCAATCAATCTAAATGCTCTATATCTAGTAGGTAAATAATAACAGCGGCATGGGTCACTCTTCAAAGTTAAGCTGCGCTTGCCAAAATATATCCACGGATGGATATCCGTATCCATTCATAACATACTGCGATTCCTATTTCTGATTTTGAGTCCACTCCAGATTTAGTTGAAAACCAGAGTCGGACACTTGTTGTTTAGCATTTTGCAGAACTGGGCGTATTTGGAGCAGCTTAAGGCACGCAATGTGCACGTGAAGCCGTTGAATCCGGCTGGTAGATCTTTGACAGTTGTTACAGGTAAACAGTGTCCCGAGCGTTTTACATCCAGGCTTACCAAGGGGTATGGCGGTTGTGCAGCTTAGATTGCTATCGCCTACATACGATGGGGAGCAATACTAGAATAAACCTGGTAGACCTAGAAACCCTGGCAGACCCTGATTATTTCCAAACTACTATAAAAAATCGGCAAAGTGCGAGTCGGACTCGCGCACAAAGTATTCCTTAGCACCAAACAATATATAATAACAATATTTTTAGCGCCCGTTCATAAGTGGATTTATACTTAACAGCAAAACAACAATGTTTCATAGTATTTCAATGAAAAATAAAGTTACTTCTGCAGTTACACAAAAATGCCCCATGCCTCAAAAGCTAAATATCAAATATTGTTGAAACCAATTTCTCGAAACCCACATTTTTTCAGAATTTTCCTTTTCTTACTTCATCAATTAGAGGATACACACAAGTTTTAAGGCTTGGAAGCAAGTATATCACCAAACATTTACTTAAGAAAAAAAATTACAAGAACCTCGATTTTTTTTAAGAGCTATTTATTGATAGAGACCCCACCCTACAGTGTGTTATTCTTAATACTGAAGCTTGAAAAAAAACCATGTATATTACAATATACATAGTTTTTTATGTATATTATAACATAGTTTTTTTTTTCAAGCTTCAGTATAACGAATAAAAAAAAAAATGATTTATTCGTAGTTGCGCTTTTGTGTAGCGGTTCATAGAAGAACTGGCTCTCCAAATTTCAACTGTGGGGTGTCAACAGTTTTGGCGTAAAATGCCTGTGAAATACGGATGGGCAGGATGAGTCTATAAGGGTTCTATTTTTAACCTAGTTTTAATTATTATTTTTTCCTAATTATATAAAAATACTCACCTGGTATCCACGTTTCCCCTTCGAACCTTTTTGCCCTGGTAATAGATTCAAACCCTGTAATTTTCAAAAACGTTGTGGAACAAATCTTTTTAAGCGCACTGTAGCTATATTATACCTACATAAAATATAAAAATGTGTAACTGTTAGGGCACACTTGCACCACAATTAAGTTATCTTTTTCATTCAACTAACTCAGTCTTAGCTTAATGTCTCTATCACAACGGGTTTAAAATACGTTCTGTTTCAGTCAATCGTTTGTAAATTACAGAGACAGAATGATGTTTTAAATAAAGTTTAGCGCTAAACGCATTTGGTGACTTGTGGTACAAGCGGGCTTTAGTCGCTAGACATTTATTATATTTTTTTTTCCACACACTGAATAGGACTTTCACACGTTGTAAATACAGATACCTAACAATGTTTTGACTGATTCAGTATCGATTTGCAAATTTAGTTGTAAGAAAAGCTATGACCAAAGGTAGTTTTTGAATTTTCTAAACACAATCAGCTTGGGTTATGTTCGTAGATGTTGTTTTTTTATTATAAAAATGTTCAGGGTACAAAATGTCTTTAACCGTTATGGATTTGGTAAACTCAACCAAAAAAAATCTTCTACAGAAAACACCCTATATTTATATATTTTTTCTAATTTTATTTTATTTAGGGTGTTTTTTCCTGTAGAACCAAGATTTTTTCTCGGCTGAATTTTGAGTATTGATTAAATTAAGGAAAAAAAAAATACTCACAGGGGGGCCGGCAAGGGTGTCACCGTGCATCGTGGAAACAGAAGATGCGGCATCATCCTTTAATAAGTTATTAAAGCTCTCGTCAAGATAATAGTCTCGATTCTGTTGATTTTTATGCTCGTGTTCACAAGCATAAAAATCTACAGAAAAATGTATGTCATAAATTATTATGACATACATTTTGAGAAAAATATGGACTTAGCCTATTAAGGCTAAGTCCATATTTTTCTCGCTTACCTATTTCTTTTACTTCTGTCACAGATTATCTCGAGCTACCCGTCAAAAAAAGATGAAAAACCCTTATTTTAATTTGTTTCAACAGGAATCGGTGCCACGTGTTAGATTTCCTTAGTACCTTATTACTAAAACACATTCTTGTGTTTGAATCATTTCTTTTTTATGTCGTTGGACGTCAATGGTTTACCATCCAACGACATAAAAAAGAAGCCCATGCCAACTTGGGCTTTTGGTTAAGTTATTATTGTCCACGTTAGTCCATGGTTCTCAGAAGCCTGAAACTCTGAAAATTAGTCATATACCAGATGCGTTGCCAGTCTCTATTCTTAAACAAAGAAATTTCCTCATGTTGTTCACATAATAGTTTACACTCCAAAATAGACAGCAAAAGGAATAACTTAAAAAAAAATGCATCTGTGATTTAATCACTTACCATTTTCAAAGTGCATGTCGCTGAAACAAAAAGCATGTGATATGATTAAAATAAAAACCATTCTAAACACGTAACACACCTATCAAAAAACCTTTTTCAACACTTCATTTGGTATAAAGGTGTGTCCAGATACGGCGAATGCGCCGCTCGCGAGCCCCTTGAGACCTGCACGCCCGCTGCTCGCGTGCGGTTACTGCCTACGTTTGGTGAGCCTCTAAATGCAAGCGCGCAGGTCGCAAGTGGCTCGCGAGCGGCGCATTCGCCAGATCTGGGCACACCTTAATACAGAATAGTCGCGTTTGGTATTCATCAAGGGAAGTATTCCACAGAGCATGAACACATGGTAACCGCTGTACATCGGATGAAAGAAATACAGTATCGAAAAACCAACGCGCTCACAGCCGTACATGAAAAGTGAATTCAATTTATATTAACAGTATAGATTAAAAATATCATCAATAGAGACCGCTGAAATCGCAGAACCAAGATTTAAAATATTTGAATGTAAAAAAAAAATGAAAAATTTGTGAATTTAGCCTCCTTTTATTCCAAGGTGAAACAAAAATATTATTTTCTTCTTACCGACTTTTTCTCCTTGATTTTCGCCATCTGTGATGCTCTGAAAATAAATTAAGTGAATTTTTAGCAAGCCTTTGCTTGCCGCGGCATTGCTCGCATTATGGAATTATGACGCATTTACTAGTGTCTACAATACATTTTTATTGTCTTTTATGTTTGAGTAACACTGTGCATAATGTTTTGCAGAGAAATTACTTTTTTTTTGGTGTGAAAAATCACGGTGTACGGTCTCGCTCAATGTTACAAATGCATTGAATAAATAGTACATTAAGAAGTTAAAAAAAAAAACTAAAAAGTTTTTTGTTTTTTTTCAACAATTAAAAGTTGTAAAAAAAATGGCAAAGTGCAAGTCGGACTCGCGCACAAAGGGTACCGTAGCACCAAATAATGATTAAAAATAATGTAGGTAACCCTTATCGATTCGTTTTTCTGTCATTTGGCTACGGAACCCTTAAAAACAATTTTTCTAACCTTTTTTATGGAAATTGCAAAGAACTAGTGCTTTTCAGCTTCGTTAAGGATTCTAAATAAATAAACAAAGACAAACGATAAACTGAAGCAACTAAACTAAAATTAGCATAAAAAAAAACTCCTCAACATTTGCACACGCATTGTTTTAGTAGTCTTAAACAATTTTCGCCTTTCTAATGAAACCGGTTTGGGCCACATTGGTTGGTTAGTTTCAAAGTCTGTAATGGAAATAATTATGTAGGTAATTTTTTTTTGTATTTTATGTAAATAGATGAGCAATCGGACTCTACTTTTTATGATTAGATGGAAACTTTGGATCTTTTTTGATGAAAACTGTTCTGGCATACTAAATTTTTCGTCCAATGTGATTTTTTCAAATAAATTAATGGAAGTGACCAATTTTTTTTTCACGCTTTTCGAATATATTCTATAAAAGGATAATTTTATTGTATAGGAAGAACGAATCGGGACAGCGGAAGTTATACCGTTCGTACGTAAATTAATATATTAACATGCATAAAGAAGAATCTTCGCTCACCAGTGTAATGCCCGGGATTGTTGCTGCAACAAAAACAATGGATAATTTTAGTATTGTTCTGATGGACGAAATATTCTGAATTCAAAATTAATGTTATTTTTTATTTTAAACGGTCTGAAAATATTTTTATTTAAGACCTTACCTGTCGTTTTATGATGTTCAAGAGTAGCGAAAAGTAACAAAATAGATGAAAATACTTTGACGTCCATTTTTGTTGTCGTCTAAAGGTATACTGAAAAACGTAGAAAATTGCTTATTATAACTATTTTCAGGATGCCTATTTTTATCGGTTTTCCTTGTAGATAAATAATAATTATACAGGATGGATGTAATCAGCGAATTTCTGGATTGCTGTGTTCCTGTGTTTTAGAGTCCAATATATATATTTGAAATCTGCGGTCATGGGTTCGAAAAATATTAAATAAAAGCTTGCGTTTGGCCACAGCTCACCTGATGTGAAGCGATGATATGGCCTAGGTTGGAGCACGCTACGTTTATGGAGAACCGTTTGCTTGAAATGCAATGGAGCCCGCAGACGACATCGTCGCCACGCAACCCGCGTACAACGCGCGGCCTGCGTGCGCGCAGCGTTGCGGTCAGCCAGTTGGTTTAATACTTTGTTCACGGAGAAGCGGCGTGTGAAACGTAGCTATGCCCCCGACGGAGCACGCGGTGTCTCGCACGCGCCGCTCCACGCACTGCGTATCCGTAAACAACATCGTCCACTGTCATATGTTTGTGTTTGCGCATGTGATAATGCGGGCCTCTGCACGTGCCGCGAAAAAACGAAAAAAAAACGCGCAACGCACAGCGAGACGCCACACCGCACGCAACACGCAACGTACCGAGTCCCCGTAAATGAGCCGTAACTTTGTTCAATGAGATATCTATATATATATACTAGCTGTTGCCCGCGACTTCGTCCGCGTGGAAATTTTGATGTGAATATGTATGTGAGACTGCCGACTGCCTCGTTGGCCGAGTGGTCGCAAGTGCGACTGCGAGTCTGGAAATGTGCCCGGTTGATGGCAATAGGCTCGCCCCCTTTTATATGGGACTTCAACATAACCGGCGAAATGTGGATGTAAGATTAGGTACACCTCTGCCTAACGTTTAGAGGATTACAGGCGTAAGGTTATGTTAAGATGTTATGATGTTATGTTAGGTGTGAGAACTGACAGCCTGATCAAAATGTGACAACGTGGGTGATGACTACAAAAGGCGTTGAGGGGAGGGGAGGGTTTAAAAACTGGAACATTATGGCGCTATACCACTTTTTTTTCAAAGTGAACAATCAAACGCCTTGCTGGGTGCTATTTATTTATTTATTCCAATACCGTTTTGTATACAACATTAAATTACTTATTATTTTCCGACAGCACGTGCACTTGAAACACATGAACAACCAACACATAATTGACCGTGTGAAAAGTATGGTGTGCCCGAATTAATGCCTGCCTCTTGTAAGGTTTGTCCCTGGTATTTGTTGATCGTCATTGTGTAAGCCAATTTTAAGGGAAATTGCAACCTCTCAAATTGAAATGGCAAATTATTTGGAATAATGGCTATACGGGGAATTAAAACGCTCTCTCCTTTAACAGATCCTGTAATAATGGTGGCTTTTATAATATTACTGCAGCTCTGCGATACGAAGCCTGGTCCCGTTGCACAGTCTGGGTGCATCAAGATTCGCATCAGCAGAACTGGAACGCAACTCAAAGCTCCAGCTTGTGGGACGGCACGCCCGTTAGCCGGAGTTGAAAACAGTACTATCCTCATTAACCAACACAGTGTCTATGATGCGTTTACTTTTGAATCGCCAATGATCACCTACATATATATCGACGGTATATATTTTTTTATTATTTTACTAACCAACTCGTTCTTTGGCGACAACACAATCACGCTTCATTATTTATATTAACCTAAAAGTTTGAAAAAAACGTGCATAATAAGTTCATCATCTGTAGCCACTGGATGAGAAAATTCAAGAAGAAAAATACGAGTAGAATTTTCCCATCTGCGTCCGATTTCAGACGAACCTCTCCCATTTTCAGCTGCTTAATCGCAAATACACCTTATTCATGGTCGTTGTACAGTTAGACGCACATGTTGCACTTCAGATAGGAGCTTGTCGATCCTGGACATAGTGGCGACGCCTTGACACATGCGTTTATTTTACCCACCTCTAATGCATGCTTGTGCAACATTGTGCACTCGTCCCATACCATTAACTTGCACTGCTGCAAAAGGACTAACCGGCCGCTGTTTTTGGTGATGTGCAACATCACGTGTTGGCGTATATTCGCTTGCCATCACTGCGCGTACTGTTTGGAGAACACGGCGCAGCATACGCTGGCCGAGTGTGACGCGTGGGATGAGCCGTGCTGGACCCTCGATACAGAGGTAGGAGGGGACCTGTCGCTGCCGACCGTTGCTCGCTCTATGGTTGGCAGCACAGAGTCCTAGATTGCTGTGATGTCCTTCTGCGAAACTATCACAGAAGGAAGTTATGAAAAGGGTGCGGGAGACGACGAGATCCAACCCATCCCGTGGTAGACGCACCGAGCGTCGGCAGGTCCAGGGGTGACGGATTCGGAGACATCCATTGCCTCCTATCACACTGGACCCGAGACGGCGGCGCGTAGTGTTCCACGCGCGCCTCTCACAAGCCAGAGCCATATTGCGGTCCTCGTGGAGTTGGGCCAACAGAAAATTCAGCACAAATGCAATTTGTTGGCACAGTTGGCGCAGCGGTTGTGCGATTGACTGTGCGCTGCGTGTCGCGGGTCCGATTCCCACACGGAACAAGTTTACAACGTAGTGGATTAATTAAAAAAAAAAGTAAATTCGTTTTATTAACCGACTTCAAAAAAAGGAGGAGGTTCTCAATTCGGTTGTATGTTTTTTTTTTTGTGTTTGTTACCTCATGTCTTCGTCATTTATGTACCGATTTCAAAAATTCTTCTTTTATCTGAATGGATCTAATTTCCGATTGGTCCCATATAAATTTCATGGAAATCGGTTCAGCAGTTTAGTTTTGAAATCAAAATAGCTGCAAAAAATATGTCATCCAAGTAAAAGAAATTGCGAAATTGATACTTGACAAGGATTTGTGGTGTGTGATGCGATAACTAAAAAGGGTAAAATAAAAACTTTTTTGCAAAAAAGTTTTTGATTTATTCACTCAAGAAGTCGAGACCAAGCCGAAAGATTCTTTTGGCATTTAGCACAGAAACAAAGAAAGATAAACGTGTATTGGCACACGCCACAAGTACACAATATACAATATAAAAAAGCAAATATAAAATAAAACTTAAAACTAAACAAGAAATATTGTGTGACTCACGGCTGCGCCAAATAGGCCCAGTGCAGCAAAATACCGGACAACTAGTGCCTGACACTGGTTTTCAACTGAACCTAAATGGTGAGTGTGCGGATAGTCAATAGGATTCAATAATTATATCTTTAAAAATATTGTGTAAGATATGATAATATTATGTAGTGTGTATTATGAAAATAAAATAAAATAATGGTATCGGCGAAACAACAACTAGAAGACTATTTAAATACCGGTATCAAGCAGTTTTCAGCACACCGTCGGTAGTCCATGGCATCACACTGCGCCGCACGCAGCCGAACATAGCAAAGCATAATCAACGTATGATGTCCCCACAGCTGGTACACAGACCTCCAGTCTATGAAAGGCTGTGATCCACCACGCGTGGCTAGTGCGGATTGGTAGATGTCACATGTCTGCACCGACAGTCGGTACTGACAGTCCGTTCTGTCAGTCGGTACTGACAGTCTGTACCGAAAGTCGTACTGACAGTCCGTATTGACAGGTAATAAGACTGTCAATAAGGCCTGTCGGTACAGCCTGACAGAACGGACTGACAGAACGGACTGTCAGTACGGACTGTCAGTACGGACTGTCAATACGGACTGACAGAACCGCCTGTCGGTACAGCCTGACAGAACGGACTGTCAGTACGGACTGACAGAAAGGACTTTTAGTACCGCCTGTCAATACGGACTGTCAGTACGACTGTCGATACAGACTGTCAGTACGGACTGACAGAACGGACTGTCACTACCGCCTGTCGTTTCCGCCTGTCAGTACGGACTGTCAGTAAGGCTTGTCAGTAAGGCCTGACAGAACGGACTGTCAGTACCGCCTGTCGTTGCAGCCTGTCAGTACTGACTTTCAGTAAGGCCTGTTTGTAAGGCCTGTCAATACGGACTGTCAGTACCGACTGTCGGTACAGACTGTCAGTACAAACAAACAATAGTCACCGACTTCCGAAAGTAAAGTTATTTCCCACTTTTTTTAGTGTTTTTTTGGAAGTCGGTTTTTTTGCAAAAAAGTTTTTATGTTAAAAAAATACCTATTTACAAAAAGTGGATACCCCGGATTGAACTCGCGGATCATGTTTATCCGTTTTGAAAATCTTTTAACATTAAAAAAAAACACAAAAAGGGGATACTAACTGCGATTAAAACCTGCAAACTCTGGTTTACAGAGCGGTCGCTAAACCGTCAGGCTATTTACTTCGGTGACAAATGGTCTAAAATAGCCGTTCTATTCAAATACATGTTATGACAGTTGTCAGTTATCAAACAGTTGAGGAATATGGACACTATGCAATATTGCTCATCCCCTAAGTTATTAGCGTAAAAATATATAGTCTATGTGCTATTCCAGACTATAATCTATCTCTGTGTCAAATTTTATCCAGATCCGTTTAGCCGTTCTGGCGTGATTGAGTAACAAACATCTATCCATCCATTCAAACTTTCGCATTTATAATAGTAGTAAGATATTTTATTATATTATTATATAGGTACATAATTATAATAAATCTGTGGACGTGGCGTTTCTGTACATTGAAAATATTTAGAAAAAAATAGTAGGGGTGTTAAAGGATAACAAACAGAACCCATTTCTACTATTTTTAGAATTTTTGTCTGTATGCCTGTAGTCTATTTGTCTGCAGTATATGAGTCTTCTGCTTTGTTTGTTTGTTTAAGTATCACATTAAAATTACAAAACCAACGTGGTTATAATAATGTGGTATTAGTTTTTGTTTCATTGCAATCCGTGCTCTCTATCAAAAGATATATGAATTTATTGTGTTCAAGAATAACTTATCGCCTTTACGTGAGATATATGCAACGACATCTATTGAATCAAACTGGTACTAATGAATAAAGATGAAGTGCTTGCAAGATAACTTTAAATCGACTTATCGGGTTTTTCAAAAAGTTATGATAGCAAGAGGTACTTTAGATGGCGCTGCTTTGAAAATTTTAGTGTCAAATAGCCCATGTATCGAGGAAGGCTATATAACATCACGCTGCAACCAATAGGAGCGGAGCATTAATAAAAAATGTAACGCAAACGAAGTTGCGCGGGTCAGCTAGTTTTAAATATAGAATTATTGGTGTTTTGTTTTCAGGCTATGTTATGAAAAGTTTAGTTTTGAAAAGCTGCCCTGAGACGTTTTTTCGCTGATTGATACTTAACATTTATTTTTCACCATAAATAGTACAAGGAAATCCGTGCTTACATATAAAATAAATATTTTTCCTCCGTACTTCATTCTGTAAGGACAATTGGGGATCGTCAAAGTATTTTTAAACGCTTTATTAGTTTTCGTTACTTTTGAACTTCAAAAAATAGAAGGTAGGTCGTAGGCCTTTCTTTATCATGTGGTTAGTGCCTAACCTGGTGTCAGAGTTTTATGCCGCCCATGGGACTCTGACTTGGCTTTATATGCCGTCGAGGTTCGTGCTTTGGATTCGAACTCGAGACCTATGATAAATGATAAATGATAAATGATGTTTATTTTGCAAATAGGTTTTTACAAACACTTTTACACGTCTTCTTTTTTTAAAACTAGATGAGGCCGGTGTTTCGTATCTGACTACTCTGAGAAGAAACAACCGAAACAAACTCAGAGGTCATAGTCTCTTTTAAGGTCCAGACATAATCTTGATAAACTCACATGAGGACTATGCAGACATGAGGACTATGACTTGGCAGTCCGACACGACGGTCACACCACTAGGCTATTATTGCTTAAGTCGCAGGTGAAAAGCTGAACCGTCGTAATTAAAACAGTACTTCAACGACAAGTCTCAATAAAAAAAATAAAAAAAAATTCTACATATTAAAGTTATGCCTATCAGAAACTGGAAAACATAATATCAATTTATTATTCTTTTTGTTACAGCAACAATTCCTGGAATTACTCTGTTGAGAAACATTTTTAATAATAATATTAAATATATTCGCATCCTATAAACCGAGTCCTCGATACACAACGTATAGATTTAATGTAGTTCTACATTAAGTATTTACTGCAAGATATTAAGCAGCATTCCACTCCCTCCCAAATTGTTTTCGAGCACACAGGAGGATATTTAAGTCACTAGCAGCCTAATAGAACACCAAGACCAATCGCAGTTGGCAATAAGAGGCTTCCTCGAACCGCCGTTTTGCCGACACCATAGATCTTTTTGTCTCCATAGCTCTGGAACTACAAACCCTACAGACCATACTCTTATTCTTCTATTCTGGTCATAGAACGATATTTGAATATATAATTAATAAGAAAACGTGCTCGTGAAGCTGCGAAATTATTTAGTTAATAATGATAAAAAAAATTGTTTATTTGAACATGGTAAGAATTAAGTCTCTTTTAGAGTTCCGCTGCCAAATGGCAAAAACGGAACCCTTATAGATTCGCCCTGTCCGTCTGTCTGCCTGTCCATTCGTATGTCACAGCCATTTTAATCCGAGACTATTGGTACCACACAGTTGAAATTGGGAGAGTAGGAGTCTTCTATGAACCGCTACACAAAAGTGATCTAAAATTTAGAAAAAAATAGGGTTAAAAAAAATGAATATATATCTCGTAACTCTAAGCTCTTAAAAAAATACTTCAATGTTCCTAAAACTTTTTGTTGTTAAGTCAATGGTTGATGAGATATTTGCCTTCAAAGTCCTCCACGGACACAATTTTTTCGGCTTTTCTTTTCTAATTTCTAAAGTGACAGGAGGAAAATTCTGAAATTGGTTTGACCAAGATTTGAAATTCAGTTATTGAGATATAGGAATTTTTCGCCAAACTGCAGCAGCAACTTTGTTTTTCATTATCATACTAAAAACAAATTTAGTTTTGCTGTTGAGTGTAAATTTACATCCGAATGAGCGCTAAAAATATTGTAACAATATTTGTTGGTTTTAAGAACCCTGTGTGTGCAAAAAAAAACCGGCCAAGTGCCAGTCGAACTGACTCGCACTTGGCCGATTTTTTGGGTCTAGGTGTGGGTGGGATCCTCGTTGTTCTGCCAAACTACGTAACGAATTTGAATATATTAGGTTTATACCATTACAGTATTTTATGGTGTCGATAATGCACTTACTTTATTTTCAGAGCATGACAGATGATGGAAATCAAGTCGGCAAAACGACAGGTAAGAAGAATGCAATAAAAGCTGACTTTAAAGAGCATGTTTTAATGTAGTTTCTACATACACCCATGGAAAAAGGCGTGAGTTTATGTAAGTACTCGTATGTGTCGTTAAACATACCGCTCTGTTTGTGCGCGTGCGCTGGTATGGACGCCTCATGATTTTGGCACCGACGACTTCGCTAAAATTGTTCGCTAATTTTTTTTTTACATTGTTATCTTTTTACCTATTAGTTTTAAGGAGGTCAACCGCCGAAGCTAAAATAATAAAAATAACGAATTCTATAATTGAAAACAGGAAATCCAATTAATGTAATTATTGACTGGTCGATAAATGTAATAAAAAAATATATTCATTAAAATAATACAAGACGATAAGGTAAAACTAGCTTGACTAAATATATGTATACTTGAATATCTGTACGTTAATGAATTATTATAATAATAATTATGAACACCGTCGTCCCGCCTGCTTCCAAATGTGCTTGTTCTTTGCTTTACAAATGTTTTTCTTTTGTTTTTTTTTTTTTTTTATTCCCAATTATTTTATTTCCAGCTTTACAGTTTAATAATAAGAAAGATTTCACACACGATCTAACTTTTTTGATTTTTTCACTTTTTATACGATTCGTCATTTCGAATAACCAACTTTAAATCGTTATAGATAATGGTCATTTGAAATGAAAATTGATAAGAAATACCTAAAGATTTTCAAATACCTAATTAATGATGCCCCACTTAACATAGTTTTAGACTTTCATTTTTTCTTTTGCACTATTCCGATTCCCTGGTATTCAATTTTTAATCACCGACTAAAAAAGAGGGATAACGTCTTACCTTTTGGTTCGTATTCATAAATATTTTACCCTGTTTGTTTAAGCTACCTGCACTTTGAAAATGGTAAGTCATTGAAGAGTGAACTGGTTTTACTTCATCTTAACAGGCTAACATCACATCTTAATACTACTACACTAATACTTAAATTTCTTGAGATTTTAATTATTTGAAAACATGCATACATACCTACACATACTGAATCTTAATTAAAAAAGCTAAAACTATCTTATTCAAAAAAGCTAAGCACCTTCTCGACATACTTGTCTTGTTAAAAAAGGTTCAAGCTTCATTATTTCGTTTTCAAGGATAATCTCGAAACTTCTTCTTCTACTATGATGTGTGGTAACTACGCTGCAGACGGCAATCCTGTCCTGTCCTATCCTGTGTGTGTGTGTGTGTGAAGTATTTCGATGATATTTGGTAATACTGTGAAGTGCATTTTGAAAGGACATTTCCCATTTTTATACTAGAGTTGGGTTAACCTTGCGTCTAGACTGAACCATTGGTAAATGTAGTCCCGCTTATAAATAAAATATATACATATATACAGATCTTTGAATGTTTGATTCTAGAATGCGATAATTTCGGCATCGGTTATGGACGCAAGGAAAATAGAAACATTCATGGTTCACTATTTACTAAATCAGATATTTATGTGACCCTGTGACGTAGCATAAAACTGATTTATTTCAAAATATATTTGAAAATTTCGGGGTTTTGATGGAGTTCCAGGAGACGACGCTTCAGTAGGAGATCAAGGAATATCAGTTAGTATTAGTATATTCAGGCATAACAAAACTATAGCATTTGTTGGATAAAATTATTGTTAATATTTTTGTTTGTTTGGGAAGTGGTTTCTTTTACATTGAATTTGAAAATTTCAGGGTCCACAAGGAAGTGAGTTTTATTTTTTTGTATTTAACTACGTAGTCTGTTATTTATTAATTAACTCTGCAAACTTAAAATAATAATAAATTTAGCAATATCAAATTGTAGTGGGGCCGATCCATTACCACTGACAGGGCTCAAATCAAATCAAATATTTATTTTTACATAAGAAAGGGAACAAGATACATAATACATGTAGACGGTAGGTTGTACAATCCAGTCAAAACATTATTGACAGATTTCCGGCCCCTAAACTAAATAGGTACGCAGACCTGTATCTTAGGAGTCGGACATTTTACGGCTTCCTTTTTTTAAGATGATACAATACAACCGTGACATTTCAGTTACATAATTATATACCGTACATATTAGTGATGTCAGCAGCAAGTCTTCTTCTTAGCGTGTCGATGGCACTCTAAACTGTGTCAGCCCAGAATTGAGCCACTAGTTTGGCGCTTTTAGTAGCGTCCATCAGTTCCTGTAGTGAACAAGCAGCAGATCACTCTGGACATGATATTAAGTGCCCCATCGTTTGTAGAACAGCTCCACATTTACAGTCCAGGGCAGAGTCATTAATAAATCTCCACCTGAGCAGGTATGATAAAGTATCACACTCGATCCTACTAACGAAATTAAATAGAGTTGGCATCAGGGGAGACGCACTTGACTGGATAAAATCGTATCTCGCCGATAGGAAACAGCATGTACAGATAGAACACCTAGATTACGACACGTGCGAGCTACATAACGTGCGCTCGAATATACTGACCACAAACTGGTCTATCCCACAAGGTAGTGTAATAGGATGTATCCTTTTTCTCATCTACATTAATGACCTGCCAAAAATATGTGATCATCTTTGTGTGTTATTCGCTGATGACATCTCCGTACTCTTTAAAAGTCCTACTAACAACCTACAATATAACTCCCAAATTATTAAAACTTTTAACCTATTAAAACGTTGGCTTGAGAACCACAATCTAGAAGTTAACAACAAAAAAACTAATATCATACAATTTAAACCCTACCAGAAACAAAAAAAAAACTTGAAAAATATAACAAACACAATCCAAATTGAAGAAGTTGAAGAATTCAAATTATAAGGTAATACATTAGACTCTCATTTAAATTGGAAAAAACATGTCGAAAAAAATTAAAATAAAACTGTCACAATTTTCATATGGACTTAGTGTGCTAAAATCAAACACGAAAACTCACTGTGCCCTCTCTGCATACTACGCATATGCCTACGCGTGGTTATGCTACGGTATCATCATATGGGGACACAGTGTAGATGCGAATGATTTATTTATTGCACAAAAGAAATGTTTACGAATATTATTTCAAATAAAACCTAGAGATAGCTGCAAACCCTACTTTATAAAAGAAAAAATATTAACTCTCCCTTCCATTTATATATTAGAAGTAGCCACCTTTGTTAAGAAAAATATAAATCTGTTTAATTTTGATAGGAACGAGCGCCGCAAAAATAAATTAATTCTACCGGCACCTAGACTGCAAATGTTCAAAAACAGCCCAGAATACCGAGGCATACAAATTAACAATAAATTGCCTGGAAATAAACGGTCCACAAAAACATGATGTGTGTTTAAAGCTAGATTAAGGTCGTTGCTCTTGGAAAATGCTACTATAGTGTCCAAGAATTTGTTGATAAAAAGCTGAAGTAGAGTCCAAATATATATGTATGTGTGTGTTAATTATAATATATTTCCTTTTTTCCATGTATAAAGTTAGGTTTAATTTTAATGAATGTAATATCTTATCGTTAAAGTTCCTATTTTACGCCATATCAGATAATAATAGATATTCATTACAATAATAATAGTTTTAAGTTATCTTACTGCGCCCTAACAGGGTCATGTACGCACTAGTTTTAAGCCCAGCTGTATGTAACTCTATGCTTGTGTACATTGTGCATTAAATAAATAAATAAACTTTACTCAATTGAGATAAAGTTTAATTTTCTTAGTTGTTGATTTCATTTTGAACAGTCTGTTCGTTCCGATATTTTTGACGCTGCCTGTACATGTTTTCAGAACATTTTTTCGTGGAGCACGACAAAACTTACCTATTCCTTAAAACCACAGGGTTCTTTCTTTTATAATAAACTTTCTGAAACCTTTTCTTTCCAGTTCATAAAATGATAGCAGTTAAAGCCATCACTTTTTGAACTGGAAATCAAAACTCAGACTGTCATAGTCTGAGTAGTAACTTTATTTTTGTGAGAATTAATGAATTAAAAAAACGTTTTTGCAAAAAAAAAAACCGACTTCCAAAAAAAACACTAAAAAAGTGGAAAATAACATTACTTTCGGAAGTCGGTGACTATGGTTTGTTTCATTGACTTTTTTGGCACCGACTTCCGAAAGTAATGTTATTTTCCACTTTTTTAGTGTTTTTTTTTTGAAGTCGGTTTTTTTTTTTTGCAAAATCGTTTTTATTTTACCCTTTTTAGTTATCGCATCACACACAAATCCTTGTCAAGTATCAATTTCGCAATTTCTTTTACTTGGATGACATATTGTTTCCAGCTATTTTGATTTCAAAACCAAACTACTGAACCGATTTCGATGAAATTTCTATGGGACCAATCGGGAAGTAGATCCATTCAGATAAAAGAAGAATTTTTCAAATCGGTTCATAAATGACGAAGATATGAGGTAACAAACACAAAAATTTCCAGCTATTTTGATTTCAAAACCAAACTGCTGAACCGATTTTGATGAAATTTCTATGGGACCAATCGGGAAGTAGATCCATTCAGATAAAACAAGAATTTTTCAAATCGGTTCATAAATGACGGAGATATGAGGTAACAAACACAAAAAAAAAACAAAAAAAACATACAACCGAATTGAGAACCTCCTCCTTTTTTAGAAGTCGGTTAAAAACAGTTTTAATTTTTTTTTTCACTCCTTTTTGTTTATGATTGTTACCTTATGTCCCAAGTAAATGTCTTTTCCAAAACTGCCAAATCACATACTAATATAAATATAGATTTTCATTTTTTTTCCTTAGCCTATATTGTCCCACTGCTGGGCAAAAGCCTCCCCACAGCCTTCCACTCATTAAACGCGTCTAAGTCGTCACGCCCGCATTTTCTAGGCCTCCCACGGCGACGACGACGTCCGTCTTCTGGCATCCCCTGCGTGACGACTCTGGCTCATCGGTCTTGATGCATAAAATTAATAATAATTATTTGTAAATGTATTTAATATACATAGGTATATATTAAACCAATGGTTAGGTTAGAACAAATACCACAAATACCACCCATTCATCATTCCATCTCTAGTTTTATTTAATATTTGTAACAGCGCTATCTGTTACTGTGTAGAGTAACTATTTTGTCTTCAGCTTGTTTCGTAGAGGAGCGGTGTTATTAAAGCGTTGCTTCCATTTGTAAGCTGAATTGCTGGTAAGTACATTTTTAATACGATAGGTGATGCTAGTTTAAAATAATTATATTTTATGCAAATAGTCTATAAAAACCCAATTTTATTTAAACTTATAAAATCGTTTGTCCTGATTGACTAACAATGCACAGCTCAAATTATATTAATTTTACAGTTGACAACTTACTCTGGTCATTAACTGACCATGATTTTTTTAAACCTGGAAAGGTTTCATTCATACTAGGAATCTCTTCTGGGAATCTTCTAGGAATTTCTTCAAACATTTAAACTCACATAAACAAACAGCCAGACCTGGAACAACTAACTGAAGGCCATACAGAAGTTGTTTTACATTATGTTCTGTTTATATTATAAAAACTTTTTGGCAAAAAATAACCGATTTCCAAAAAAAATCACAAAAATAACTTTTGTTAGTTTCATTGACTTTTTTGCCACCGACTTTTTGCCATCGATATAAAATGAAAACTTTTTGGCAAAAAATAACAGACTTCCAAAAACACTTTTTTGTGTTTTTTTTGAAGTCTTATTATTTTTGCAAAAAAGTACTTATTTTATCCTCTCTAGTTATGGTATCTCACACAAATCCTTCTCAAGTATCAATTTCGCAATTTCGTTTACGTGGATGTCATATTTTTTCAGCTATTTTCATTTAAAAACCAAAATTCTAAACCGATATTGATGAAATTTCTATAGGACCAATTGGAAAGTATATCCTTTCACATGAAAAAAGTTTTTTTTTTATCGTTTCATAAATTACGGAGTTATGAGGTAACAAATATAAAAAATACAACTGAATTGAAAACTTGCTTCTTTTTTATTAGTCGATTAAAAATAGCTGCTGTAGTCAGAACTGAAAACATCCAATTTTTTTTTGTTCAAATTCTGCAAAACATTTCACTAATGCAACTTTTTAATTGGTTCCGGGAAACTAAACTGTCACAGCCACGCGTGGGTTTAGCTTGAGTGCAGCAAGAAGCAATTTTCATTCGAGAAAACTATCCGAATTATAAATATCATTAAAAAAATATACGAAAGCACATTTCAGTGGGATATAAAAAAAGAACAAGTATTTATTTGACTCGCACAGAGCCTAACAATAAAACAAAATTAACTAAAAAGAAAACAAAAAAAAAATTGACGTAGGCACTAAATTATTTGTATGGTCACGTGTGGTAGTATTGTGACACTGATTAGTAATCACTAATCAACATAGAAATTGAGGTTTCAATAAAACTGTATTAATTACAACAGACCGCAGCTGCATTAAAATTTCAAATGATTAGGTACATAATTCCATTAGATTTCAAACAAGGCCGTTTGATAAAACAGCCAGTTAGGTACTACCACAGAATACATAATAAAACAAGTACAGAAGATTCTCTTAAATAAATAGTGACTTTTGCAACGACACAATAAAGTGCAATTCAGGCCGCATGGCGCTAAATTACAATGGAGGACACTCCTTAACTATCCAGGATATCGACAAATCCAGAGGAATAGCGAGCCGATAAGGATAGAGCGAGGTATATTCTAGGGCGATAGTTTGAGTCCACTTTGGTTTTGCTTAGCCTTGAATCCTCTTAGCACGCTGCTGGAGGAGTCAGGTCTAGGCTATCTGTTGAGGAGAGGTGGTCAGGTTGTATCTCACCTCCTTTACATGGATGACATGAAACTCTTTGCCCCCAACGATTTGCAACTGATGGAGCTATTGAAGGTAACTGAAACTTTCAGTATCGCCATCAGGATGGAATTTGGTGTGGACAAATGTGCGGTCATGCATGTAAAGCGAGGGGAGATTGTGGAACCCAGCTCTCGGATTCCATAAGTCTTAGATCCCACCCAGCAACCGAAACCTACAAGTATTTGGGTATGTCGGAAGCGCTGGGCATCAATGTAGCTGACATGAAGCAATCGTTGAAGGAGCGCTTCTTTGGCCGCCTGAGAAAAGTATTTAATAGTCTTTTATCAGGCGGAAATAAGGTTCGTGCCTACAACGGTTGGGTCATGCTAGTTTTGATGTACTCTTTTGTCCGTACATTGTTGACGGCATATCGAATGCATCATCCACGCTCTTCGGTTATGAGACTGTATATCCCGCGGGGGTGCGGAGGTCGAGGCTTTTTAAACGCTAAGACCCTCCACAATCGCGAGATATGCAGTCTCAGGGATTTTTTCTTAAAAGCCGACATGGGGATGCATCGAGATGTAGTCGCAGTGGACAAGGGCCTCACCCCGCTCTCCTTGGCTAAAGAAAACTGGCGCAAACCTGTAGTACTTGACACTAATGACCGCAGGGAGGTATGGTAGACTAAGGAGCTTCACGGACGCTTTTTCCGGGCCCTGCATGGGCTCGATGTAGACCTATCAGCGTCCGTAACCTGGCTACGTTCCGGGGACCTCTTCGGAGTAACCGAAGGTTTTGTCTGTGCAATTATGGATGAAGTTATGATTACGAATAACTACCGGAGATTTATTGTGAAGGACGGCACGGTTGACATACATTATTATGTCAGGCATGCCACCGTCCGGACGAATCAATCCATCACATTATCTCTGGGTGTTCTCGTCTAGCTAACGGAGAGTACTTGCATAGACACAACCTTGTAATCAAGATTATCCATCAGCAATTTGCTTTAAAACACAACCTTGTGGAATCGGAAGTGTCGTACTATAGGTATGTGCCCGACCCAGTTCCCGAAAATGGCAATATCACACTGTATTGGGATCAATCCATCATCACTGACAGGACTATTGTTGCCAACAAGCCTGATATAGTGGTGGTGGATCGATCAGAGCGGCGCGCAATGATTGTTGACATAACGGTTCCGCATGACGAGAACCTCGTGAAAGCCGTCAAAGATAAGCAAATCAAGTATCTTGACTTAGCTCGCGGGGTTGTCGATATGTGGGATGTGAACTCAGCGATCATTGTGCCGATAGTCATTTCTACCAAAGGCTTAATTGTCAAGAGCCTCGACCAATACCTGAGGAGGCTCTCGTTAGGCAGCTGAATCAAGGGCTTGATTCAGAAAGCGGTTCTCCTGGACACGGCTCGTATTGTTAGAAGGTTCCTCTCTGTTCTCGATACCGGTGGGCTACAATTTTTATATTTTTAAATGTTTTTTTTTCTGTATTTTTATTAAGAAATATTTAAAAATGTAAACAATATGTAAAAGAAATAAATAAAGAAAGTATTAATATTCAAACTAAGTAAATACGGATGACATAAATAAGAATAACAAATGTGAACACCGACCAATGTGTAGTCTGTGGTGCGCGTGCGACGAGGGCGGCGCGCGGCAGCTCCACTGAATTAGTCCGTCCGGACGGACTCAGTCACGTACCTGTAGTTTCATACCTAAACTGCGGAGTGCACCTGGCCTGGGGGGTTACCATGATCTCGCCATGGGTAAGGAATGGCGCTAGACAGCTGTCTACCGCCATCTCTTACCCACTCTCGGAATAATACTAAAATAGTCCTGCACTAACAGGTCATGGTAACCCCCCTGGTACTACAAACTAAAACTTGAGTAAAAATCAACGGTTGGCGCAGTGGCTGAGCGATAGGCTGCTGCGCTGCGTGTTGCGGGTTCGATCCCCGCACGGGATAAATGTTTGTATGACCTACAGGTAGTTGCGGGTCTGGCTGTTTGTGTATGTGATACAATGCAGAAGAAATTCCAAGTGTGCGGAAACATTTATTAAAAAAAAAAGTTAACATGAAAAACTTATTTGAAAAACCTTCTTACGGTACAGACACTGTATGGTACAAGGAAGTCTTTTGCATTTACTTAACTGTTTATTCATAAAAACCTAATGTTTAAGACAGAACATAAATGAAACCTCTTATTTTTTAAATGGACTAGATTAATAAAAATAACAAAATGTGGCGAAATGTGACTGTTTAACTATTAGGTACTTATACCTCTGCCTAACCCTTCGGGGATTACAGGCATGATGTTTATGTATAAACTAGATTAAACTTTGAACTTTGGTATGCAAAATACATCCTTTGTTCGTGGAGTTTCGGACACCAGCCCGTTATACAATACAATGAACTAGATTTTTGGCCACGTATTGACTCACGTTTAATTCGATTGACTATTAATGTTATTTCACGTCATAGACTGTATCTACATTTTTCATCCAAATGTGTCAAGCCGTTTCAGCGTTAAGGAGTAACAAACGTATACCGACACGGTTATTCAAACTTTCGTTTTTATAAGCATGGTGTGATTATTTCTTCTTCTTTCTTATGATAATATATAGGTACTTTAGTCCAATTATTGCCTTGTTAGTCTAGTGATCGAATGGGATCCTGGGTTCGATTCCCAGGTCGGCCAAAGTGTTATTGGGTTTTTCCCTCAGGAGGATCTCAACAGCAGCCACTGAGCCTTGAATCGTGCCCGGTTGATGGCAATACGCCCGCCCTCTATTCAATAGAACTTGAAACATAACTCGCAATGGTGTACTATTAATAAAGGTACACCTCTGCCTAACGATTCGTGGATTAAAGGTATGATGTTATGTTAGTCAAATAGGCGAACTGGAAAAAACATCCTAAAGGAAAATATAGCTAAAATAGAATGATATAATTCCTTCAACCATTGAGTTCCCTTCAGGAAGAACACCATGGTTAATACCATTGTCGGCGATACGTCATGTGGAAAATTGCACTTTCCCCGTTATTAAGAAAAAAATGCCATGGTCCCTTACCCAGTTTCGACCAAATCAATTTTTTTTTTTGTATTTAATGTTCATACGTTTGTCCCGTTGTGTCATCATTTTGGGTTAACGTTGAAAATAATAAACTGTTAAGTAGGTATAAATTAAAGAAGGAGTTCTTTAAACAGTAAAGAAAGCGACTTCTTAAAAGATTTAAACTTTTAAATACCAACAATCAAATTGAGAGAAGCTTGTTATTATAAATTCTATTAAAAAGTTAAATTTTGGAGCGGAGAGTTTTTATTACGCTAAAGATTTTCCATTGTTTTCCTTTAATTTGGTATAAAAATACTTCTTGGATGTTTATTAAGGTCTGTTGACAATGGCTTTTTTGCGTGCTAGTTATGCGCTTATACACGTTGAAACCCTAACTTGCGTTGCTTTTTCAAGGTAGGAACGCGCAAACTAACGCACTACAATGGAACGCGAGTATACAAACGTTGAATGCATTAGCCCTTTCGCTGGCAGTAATGTGAACTTTCACCACCTACATGTGTGTCTGCTGGTTAGACAATAAAGTTCATCTTAGTTCTGCAAATTACTGTGCCTCCAAGTGTTTGTGAAAACGGGTAAAAAGTGTTAAACCGAAGGAGGCGGGCACAGGAACGTGGAGAATGGCAAATAAAAAAGAGGCCCATACTCAACAATGGCTAAGTTCAGACTGCGGATGATTTCGAACTATCACAGGTGAACCATTCTAAATTTTTAAACGACTTCAAAAAAAGGAGGAGGTTCTCAATTCGGTTGTTTTTTTGTGTTTGTTATCTCATGCCTTCGTCATTTCAGAACCGATTTGAAAAATTCTTCTTTTATCTGAAAGGATGTACTTCCCGATTAGTTCCATAGAAATTTTATCAAAATCGGTTCAGTAGTTTAGTTTTTAAATCAAAATATCTGGTAAAAATATGTTATCCAATTAAAAGAAATTGCGAAATTCATACTTGACAAGGCTTTGTGTGTGATACGATAACTAAAAAGGGTAAAATAAAAACTTTTTTGCACAAAATAACCAACTTCCAAAAAAATAATATTGAAAATAACTTTACTTTCGGAAGTCGCTAGTCGGTGGCAAAAAAATCAATGAAACAAACAATAGTCACCGACTCCCGACGGTAAAGTTATTTTTCATTTTTTTGGAAGTCGGTATTTTTTTAAATAATAGTGCTCAATTTTTTTTGTTTAAAAATGTGCAAGCATAGCTGTAAATGAAACAAAATGTAAAAATATACAACTGAACCACGTATTGTACTTACTACCACCTACCTACCTGATAACAGAACAGTATAATACCTGACTAGCAACAAAAACAACACAACTACCGACACCATATATGAAAATGTACAAACTACGTTTACAGAAACTGAAATGAACGCATACAAATTCAAATTCACAGAATACTATTACCAAATGGACCAAGAACCCCTGGGGAAGACCTAAAATTACTGGAGCGTTAGAATGCACACATCCGCTTACGGAAACTGCAAGTGCAATTTGCAATGTTACGGGAATTCCCACCAAGGGAATCGAGTTACTTAGCAAAGTCCATTCTGAGCAATTGATCCTAACTTAGTCTTAGTTTTCTTGATCATTCGTTTTTATGACCTGTGTTACGGGTTGTTACCATCTTTAAATGGTATTAACAGGTTGAAATTGTCTTTCTCCACTCAGGTGATAAAACGTAATTGCATTGTAATCTGCTTAGTGCTCTTTCTTAGCTGGCCTAAGTAGATTAGAAACTGTCCCTATATTTATTATTATTACCTTGGCTTATTGTGTTTGGTATCACTGCCTTCTTGTTCTATCGGTTCCAAGCGCTGAGCATGAGTCCTGGCAGGGTTCGAATCCCCCAGGTCGGGTGAAGTATTTTTGGGTTTTCCCACCGGGTATTTCTCATAAGTAAACTCAGTGACCCGAAAGTCTGACAACCAGTCTTACCAAGGGGTATCGTTTTACTTAGTTACTGGGTTGTGGAGGTCAGCTGGGCAGTTGCACCATATAAAATACTGATATTCAGCTGCATCTGGTTAGATTGGAAGCCGACCCCAACATATGTAGTTTGGAAAGGAAGCTAGGCAGATAATGATTTAACTTAGATAGTCCGATCGACAGAGAGCTACAACATGGTCACCTAAATTCAAAATTCAAAGAGCGTTTGACCGAAAATGATAATGACTATTTAAGCGCCAATAATGGGTTTTTGACAACATTGAGCCTTACAACACAAGTTTTGCAAGACTAATTGCTCAAAGTTCGATGAAAACACAGTTATAATAGGGTTTGGCTACAGTTGTCTAGACAACTAAAGTGATTGTCTGAAATTCACATTGTCGTGGTTGTGAACTTTTAGTACTTTTTCAGGACTCCTTAGTTTTGAAAAGAGTAAAGTCATATGTAGTTCTCGAGTTCGAACCCAAGACACGCACCTATGATTTTTCGGAATTATATGCGTATTGTACCTATAATTATCACTTACTTCGTTGAAGGAAAACATCCTGAGGAAACCAGCATGCCCGAGAGATATTACTCGACGGCATGTAAAAGCCAAGTCAGAGGCCCTTGGGCGGCACAAAAACTCTGACACCAAGTTAGGCACTAACAAACACGATAAAGAAGAAAAGAGTCCTAAAAGTGTTAAACTTGAACACGAACCCGGTTTCTAGTTGGAAAGAGACGCGACTTTGATGAACTACGGCTCACATGATTGAACTAGCTACAATTTTATAGTTGAACCAGTGCCGCTACTATCGTGAACAGGCCTCCATAGTGGTGGTGGGGCTTTTCACACCTTAATTTCTGAACAGATTTGGGTAAAAGGCACACGGAAAGGGTAAACTATGACCAGGGTTAAGAAAAAGGTACTTTATTTCGCGGAAGTTTCCTGTGCGACAATTTCACAAAGACGAAGCCGCGACCAGAAGTTAGTAATTATAAGCTTTTATTTAACTAGCCTTGTTAGTTATTTACCTATTTGTTTGGTCAAATCTAGCAACTAAATTTCAAACTAGTTTTCCCCCGTCCGATTGAGCTGAAATTATGCACCTTCGGTTCTAGTGACAATGCATTTTTATGACAGACATTGACCCTACAGCTAGGATCGCCTCACGAGAGAATTATTCAACGGTTACTAGCACGCGCACGAAACTTTATAAACGCGTTCAATGTAATTTCTTCTATGAGGGCTTATTTTTCTTTTGCTCACGTTCATACCTCTCTAATTCAGAAAACAAAACCATGAGTATTACTAAAGAAGTTACAACGCACGAAACGATTCATAATTAAAAAAAAGAATGATGCCGATTTTGACCTTAGCACGACTAACCAAAAAAGAGAAATTTAATTTCAGAATCAAAGTGCATGATAGCCTCTTTATTATGTATATTTGTCTGTGGCTGTAAGTGAACAAAACATTTACAAAGGTAAGCTCATGTTATAAATATTAATAAGGATGGAACTGTAGGAAATCCTTTGTACCCTACATGATGTTGGGAATAGGACGCATGAATACGAAATCATGTCAACTGACATTACTGAAACATGTGTGTACGTTACAGTACGTCAGTTTTGGTCCTGCCCAAAATTTGGAAACAGATTCGTCAAAAGTTAAAAATTTACTTTTTTCCGTTTCGTCCAACATTTTTCTTTAAACAGGCCTTCCTTTGTATACAAATTGGAGTGCATAATAATGTTAAGCTAAATTAGGTTCTGCCATTACCTATGTCTTTGATGGCATTAGGCTCGTTAGGGGGCGAGCTTAATGCCATCAACCGGACACAAATAATAATGTTAAGCTAAATTAGGTTCTGCCTGGTGCCATTACCTAAATATATCTTTGATGGCATTAGGCTCGTTAGGGGGCGAGCTTAATGCCATCAACCGGACACAAATAATAATTTTAAGCTAAATTAGGTTCTGCCTGGTGCCATTGCCTAAATATATCTTTGATGGCATTAGGCTCGTTAGGGGGCGAGCTTAATGCCAACAACCGGACACAAATAATAATGTTACCTAAGCTAATTTAGGTTCTGCCTGGTGCCATTACCTAAATATATATTTGATGGCATTAGGCTCACTAGGGGCGAGCTTAATGCCATCAACCGGACACAAATAATAATTTTAAGCTAATTTAGGTTCTGCCTGGTGCCATTACCTAAATATATCTCTGATGGCATTAGGCTCGCTAGGGGCGAGCTTAATGCCATCAACCGGACACAAATAATAATGTTAAGCTAATTTAGGTTCTGCCTGGTGCCATTACCTAAATATATATTTGATGGCATTAGGCTCACTAGGGGCGAGCTTAATGCCATCAACCGGACACAAATAATAATGTTAAGCTAATTTAGGTTCTGCCTGGTGCCATTACCTAAAGATATTTTTGTTTAATGCTGCATAGTCACTTGGACACTGTGTCCAAGTGACTATGCAGGTTCATCATGAAATAAGTCTAACCAATTTTCTTACAACTTTGGAGAGTCTGTATCTAACCACGCAACAAAAAACAAAATATCGTTTCATTATAATCTTTCGACGTCAGTTAATACACCATTTTACCGCTCCGTAAAACTTAATCCCTAATAGACCCCCAGCCAATAGCCCGTCGTTACTTACAGTTCATTTAAGGGGAGCGTTAAAAACAAGTCTAGGAAACACTTTATCTTGGTTGCCAGAAAGCATTAAGTGCACCACTTTTATGACTTGATACTTCAAGTCTCGATAGATATCGTAAATTTTTCAAAAGAGAACGGACGAACGACTGCATCGGTGGTCTATTGGTCTAAAGGGCGACTGCTGAGCATGAACTCCTGGGTTCCATTCCCGAGTCGGGTAAAGTGTTTTTGGGTTTTTTCATCAGGAATTTCTTAGTAGCAGTCACGGAGTCTGGATTTGTGCCCGGTTGATGGCAATGGGTTCGCCCCCTATAACATGGGACTTAAACGTAACTGGCGAAATGTGGGTGTACTATTAGGTAAACCTCTGCCTAACAATTCAGGGATAACAGGTGTGATGTTATTTTATGTTAGAACGACAACTTAAATACCAGTTATGAGATCAGTTCATAAATGAGGACTGAAAACACACAAACACAACCACATCATGCTGATGTCACGTCTTATTAAGGTGCAAAGATCATTGCTCGATTTTATGCTAAACCATCAAACCTAACCTCTGTCTATTCATAATAAAAATTGAGTAAATAGTTTAATAAATTTTTATTATGAATAGACAGAGTATTCATTAGTTTTGACAGGCTGTTAACTTTTTGTGACACGATCAAATTGCCATAATATAAACCACATGTATCTAACGCCGACAGTCTAATCTTTCTCTGGAAGAAAATCACTTGATGACACAAAAAGCAAATACGTTTAGGAGTATTCATTTACAATGAAGCTATTTTACACTCATAAACAACAATAAAACAATCCTAACAGCACTTAAGTGCAAACAAAATTCTCGAAGGACATAAATCACAAAAAAAAAAAAACTTCTAACAAATAGAACATGCGTTTTGATAAACGCGAAACAATGAAAGACAAACATTGCTAATTAATGTACGAGGGTTCTAATCCATTCGGACCAGACGATACCATTTTATTCGAATCGCCAGGCGAGAAAATACGAACACAAAGATCCGAGATGGGTCTCACTTAAGGAAATTGCCCGTAATAAGACAATCGGCAAAAAAAGAAATCTGCTATTACCGAGACGACGAGAATGATGGCCGTCGATGCAGACCTGGGGGTCTAAAATGGCCATTTTAATAGAACATAATATGAAAATAATATGAATTACTTACAATTCGTAAAATGGTTTCAAACTGATAATTCAACATATTAACAGTGTCTATGACCATTTTAAGAATTTCAATGTGATTCATATTATTATCCTATTATGTTCTGCTAAAGTGGCCATTTTAGGCCCCCTGCTTATTTTTTTTAAGAATAAAAAGAAATGGAAACTCGGCTGGAGTATTCTGTAAATAATTTGAAGGTTGAAAATCGTGTTGTTAAACTAAAATCGTGCTGTTTAACATGCAGTGGTGGTTTTTGAGACAACATTATTAAATGCTTCAATTTTGGTTTACTAGAAATAATTGGAGTTTGTGCATGGCTAATTAAATGTTTATAAGAGCCATCAATTCTACAATTTGATGAGCAATTGCACTAAAATATTTTCAAGTAGCAATGGCACATTTTTTTTTTCTAAATAGGCTTGAGTTTGGCTGCAACTCGCTTGATGTGAAGCGACCTTGCCTAGAAGAAAGAAATTCAGTCGAACTTTGAAGAGATGTAGAGTATAATGATCGGGAAACAGAGAACCCGGCAGTGAATTCCACTGGCTGGCGAATCGCACAGTAAAAATGTGGGCGCAAGAAAAGCAAATTGAGTATATCAGTACCTAAATTGAGGCTAAATACATTCGATTAATCGCAAGACCAATAATTGTTCGATACGCCTATCGTGGACTCGCTTATGACGTAATTTACAAAGACAACTAATTCGGCTCGGAAAGCTTTGACTGATTGTGGTACTCAATATTGCTTGAAAAAACCTGGTTCTGAAGATAAAGCGTGAGCCATTTGTTCATAACCTTAAGACGTTGGACAAATCGCACTTGCAAGTCAACTTAAAAATTGGCAAGAATGAAATTCTTTTACCTTTTCATGTGGTCAGACGCGACATGGTCTCAGTGATACCTTTATTTTAGACTAGCATTTGCCCGTAACTGCGCCTGTTTCTTGTTTTAATATGAAACATATTCTATGGCATTCGGCCAAAGAGCAGCTTTCTTAACAGTGAAAATACTTTAACACTGTGTAACAAAAACTTTGGGCTCACTTAGTTTTAATTACGATAAGCAATGTTAGGATATTTAAACCGAATACAGATAAAATAATAACAGCAGGAACATAAACGTATTTTACCATGAAAAACGTAAGAGATAAAATATAACGAGATTCTACGGTCGAGAACCTACTGATACAGTTTTCAACAGGTACCTACAAAAAAAAAATAACAAATTTGTGGGTGGGATACTTTAATGTTAACTAGAAAAAATAAACGTATAATATAGGAAGGGTTTTATATTACTATATAGTATTTATGCAAACATTATTCATTCGGGCTACTTACCCCTGACCACAGGGCTTGTGAAAGGGGCTGAAAAGGTCGGAGATAGGCGAAATAAAACAAACAATAACTGCGATAAAATCTGTGAATTTTAATTAATGTTTTTACTCGTTATTTCTGCTTACATTATAGGTTATGAGTATCGATTAACTGGGTAAAGGGTACATAACACACACATAAAGAGGTGTACCTAATATATGGTTATGTTTAAGTCTCATGTAAAAAGGGGCGAGCCTATTGACGACCGACTTTTTCATAAGTAGCTGAAAAGTGAGTGGAAACGCAGACATGGGACGCTCTAGAAGGTAGTGCCTTATTGGTGATGCTACGTACGTGAATGACCAGAGGTATGAAAGAGGACAAAGCAAAAGAAGTATGAAGTTAACAAGTGATATTCTATGGTTTCTAACTTGATAGGGAAGGTCCGTGAGTTTTTATATGTATGTAGCTGAAAAAGCATTGGATGAAAAGTTTGAAAGGGTAGTTAACACTGATAGCTTTATAAGTTGTACTTGAAGTAGGTACAAAGTGTAATTCTTCTTTTTCTTGGTAGTTCACTCTTGACAGAGTGGTTGTGGTCATGAAGGGTCGCCCACAAATGCGGTCACTGCCTTCGCGTTCCTTTTCCACCGGTTTCTATTAGCCGTATGGCGAGTACATTTTGCCAGGGGAATCTTGGTAACAGACATTTGATGTAGTCTATCTATAAGGTTGGTGATGGACCACGTGGTCTTGTTTCTTCGACTGTACCCTGAATCACCAAACGGCCCACGGGATCATTGTTGCGGGTAACGTGACCCAAGAATCTGAGGATTTGTCATACAAAGTGTGATCCCCGCTCTAGATAGACTCTATTTGATTTCGTCATCAAAGTTTTCACCAAATACAGCTTTAGCAAGACAATAGAAACAGGATTATCTCTATCACAAAGACGTTTGACATCATAAAAGGGGTTAAGCTCGCCATTTTCTTCGTAACAACGCCACTTTCGAATTCTGACGTCACATGACGTTGAGGGAAGTTGGACAATAGAAATAAAATTGAACAATAAGACCCTTGTGAGGGTTAATAAAGAGATTAAGACACCTGTTGTTTGGGCAGTTATTTTGGTACGTGATACGACTGAACCGTGGCGGTAGGCAATTTAAGTTTAAAAGCTTGGCTCACGGGAATCTGACCTTTATTGATGTCTTTGGATGTGCGGTAGGTAAAAAGATCGAATGTATTGTTTATTTTTTTAGGGGCTTCTGTTGTAAAGGATAATGGGTGAATATTACTGACTTTATGCATACAAGGGACAGGGTGGTGGTAGACCAAGGAAAAGATGGCGGGGCCTCTTGATTAATTGCCGCGAAGAAGTACAATATCGAAAAAAGTGGAAAAAGCCGCCGAGTGTGAAAGTTCGAGCAAACAAAATAGCTTACAAGCAAAAGTAGGTATTTTATAAAGTCTTAAAGACTATAGACGTAATATTTTGCTTACTAAAATTAATAGCCGAAACTCCTACCAACTCGATATCAAAGTCATCAAAACTTTTTACCCGATATTGCAAAATACGGTAAACGTCGGTGGGGCTGGACGCACGTCAGATGCATCGTTAAAAGTTTCAAGTTTTCGCTTAGCCTGCAAGTTTTCAGGGGCTAGAAACGAGCCGGTTAACATATAGTTACTTGAACGAAATAAAATATTTACGGTCGTGTAGGAGTTCTTCGAAAGCAAGGTATTTTATTGGAAGTCAAAGATTTGTGAATTATTTCACAAACCATACCGGTCCATACCGTTGATTTGTTATTTTTACGTTTCCTTTTTGTATGTTAGCCCATGATGTCCCACAGTTGGGCACAAGGTTGCAACATTTCAGACTAGCACATTTATAGCACAGTTACATGAGCCTTATAAAATCTACATCATCCACAACGTATTTAAACTTAAAACAATACGATAAATGTATTGCAGAAAAACGCAAAATTTTCAATTGCCGCAAATCAGTTACCAATCTAAACGTTTTGTGAGCCACGAAGATGTCTGCGAGAGAATTCTTAAGTAAAAGTTGTGTAAAAGTTTATTTTACTCACGTACCGAAAGAGAATGGGCAACATATGAGCGCACGTCGGCAATGCGGTCACGGATACACCTGGAGGCGCTGCTAGAAAATATCCTTTGTCTTGGAAACATACGGTGTTTAATGCTCACCAGACCCGCTTCGTTTAGGAATCAATTAGATAAAAAGCAAATTCAAAGTTTTTATTTGGCAAAAACCTATATGGGGCACTTATGAAACGTTAAAACATGGAAACAGGGTTGGGATGGTCGTTTCGTTTTATGGAAAATAAGCAAGAAACTCAATGGTTACTCTTAAAAATCTTCGTCGTCTTCTTCTTGGTAATACCATAACAAATGTCGACAGACAGTTAACATTTAGTAGCCCAAAGTTTAGCTACAATTTCACTAATTGAAACAGCCGGAGGTGGGCAGATCGCCGCATTTAAACTTCTAAGTTACTCCATCAAAAATGTATTGTTACAGTATTGGTTTAAATTATATTAAGCACACCTTGATATTTTTTTCTTGATGGTGGTTAAAGTTGCGATGGGACCATTGCAATGCGACAGTCAAATATAATTGTTCCATATTTGACTTGAACACAATAAGTATAATAATGTTGTTGCGACCGAAAATCGTTTATCCAACGGATTTTTTTTTTTCCAAAATAAAATCTAAATTTTTAAAACTCATGGACATATTGTACAAAAACATTCACTAGCTACGGGTAACGCCAAACACACGGTTCAGTCGTGAATAGATCGTTGTATTTTAATGTTTACTGTATGTGTAGGTTTTAATTTTTTATGTGCTTTGTGTATAATAATAGCAGAGTTTTTGGGAGAGAATGACATTTCATTATCTACACGTTATTTAGTTGGTTTTGAACTCCGAAATTGTCTCCTGTTAAAACAAGTGGAACCAATTCAATTAGTGGGGTGACTGTTGGGGTGAAAAGGAGTTCAGTTTAAAGTAGCTATTTTGAAATATGGAAACTAAAAACGCTGATCATCTGAGGCAGAGATGAAGAATTTACTTACTTATAAACAGTTGGTTGTTTTTGGATAAGAATCTGCTACTGTTTCCATAATTATACAATCTTTGAGATTACGCACAAATTATTGATCCGTATGTACAAATTTCTCACCTTATTTTCACACTTGACAAAGCAACGCCTGATTCCGTACACGTAATACAGTCTCGTTTATATTGACATTTTATATCCTAGCCCTCTGTATCTCTCTTTGTTGTACTTATTTTTATGGGGAAGAATTTATAACTCTTCATTCCTATGGGGTTTTTATTCACCGTTAACTTTGTCACATTTGTTTTACACCATATGTTTCGCTCTTTTTTACGTGTCATTCGGTCGGCTTTAATGGCAGGTTAAGTTCGGTAGAAGGAGGTTCAAGTCACTTTTATAAAGATAAATGAAGTGAGAAAATGTGTGTCGGTGTTCAGGCCTTTATAGGCTAGGAGCTCTTGGCAGATATTATCTGAGATTGCTTTTAAAAGGATGAATTATGAGGGTGGTAGGAATCCCAGGAGCGTTATGAATGAGTTCGAGCGAGATTAATATAGGTCTAGTATTTAGTTGTAAAGTTAACCCTTTAGTTTTCATGTTAAAATGAAGTTTCTTTACGTTTCAAATTAGGTATGTTTTCCTTTGTCAAATTGATGTATCGTTGTTGAATTTATTTTTCAAAATATACCCAACTACATCTATGTAGTTACAAAACCACTCACATAGTCGAAGCCATTATCTCAATCTTGATGAACAAAATACATCTCTACTAAAAGACAATAAAACTCAAGTTGTTCAGTTAAATTGTAACTTAGACCTAGACCACTAGTGAACTATATTTCCGACGATAACTTAGGAACACTCGGGCTTTCTGCCAAATCACCTATGCGACTACGTGCTAATGTACTGATGTGATTCATAAGCGCTAGCGATTATCACAGGGCCAAGAAATTTGTTGATACAAACACTATGGACTCATGTCTGAAATAAAGAATTTGAATTTGGAATTCGAATTAAGTTTTTTTGCTATTAATTATCCCATTGTTTGGCAAAGGCCTCCTCTTTCTCCCTCCACACCTCTCTATCTTGTGCGATCTCTGGCCACATTCGCTCCGCAAACAATACCGTGGTGTAACTCCACGTCAATTTCCTAAATCCGGAGTTCCCCGAAGTTCCGGAGATCCTGAGTTCCCCTATCTCTCCGGCCGCATTTGTCTGACGTGACCTTCTTTCACATCTGGCTGTATTTTTTCCAAAAGAAAAATTATCACTAACAAAAAGAAAGTTGTCAGCGTAAGTCATTTAAAAATTGCACTTTAAAATAGTCATAGAATCATGGAAATACAAAAAATCACACCGACCTTATAAGAAAAAAAAACCTTATGTTAAGTCGGTAAAAAAACATTGTACCCCTTTTTGGTCTCAGGCGCAATTGAATAAAAAACTGACTAGAGGTGAGGCTGGTTGTTTTTTCATATAATGTTCGCTTTTAAGTTGGACAGATTGATAAGTCATATTATTATGTTATTCTAGGCAGTTATCTATTATATATTAGGAACTAGGTATGCACTAACCCAGCTCGCTGACGGTCGACCACTTTTCAACCTTATTTATAAGGGCATAAGGGTGAAAAGTGGTCGACATCATCAGTGAGCATCAGCAGATGCAGTCTAAGCTAATACCTGCTCAAATCTATATTGTCTCCAGGTTAGTTTAATAATAAGCTGTTTATGTATAAGAAAATGTTATTCAGGCTTACTATATAGGTATAAAAAAACTAGAAGTACCTACTGCGATTGAACTTGAATAAAACACACTTAATTAATAACTTGTATAGATTATATTTTATTTACCGCTTGTTTGTGAAAGTGTGAACATTGTAGGCCTTATAGATTCCTAGATGATTGTTAACTTTTGTTAATTTTTTATCTTGTTCTACGTTTTTGTAGTAAGCAACGACTTGTTGTCGTACCTACTAATGCTGTAACATAAAAATACCGTAAAACCAAATGATTTAAAAAAATATGCATGGAGTTGTTCTTGCCAGTTCTTCTCCACGGAAACGACCAACGCGAACCGTGCTCGAGGTTTTATAAGTGCCCAAGTAGGCCTATGTGAAATAAAATATTTTGATTTTGAACTGCTCTCATTTTGATGACTCCAATTTCTTTTTTGTTTATATTTTTATTTTTGCACGTTAAGCCATTGGTCCTGCCTCTGATCTATCTCTATTCGTATTGGTTTGGCGTACCATTGGACTATGAAATTAAATAAACAGAGAGTGCACCAGTGTCTGTTCACACAATTCTGCACTATAATATCTCCCGCGCCGATGGCTGATCTCCGCTAACATTGAGCGCCGTGACCGGAAACAGTCAGCCGTTAAAAGGAAAAAAAAAGAATAAAAGTTGAAAAATACATACAAAATCGTATTTGTATGGTAGAAAATGCGACAGTTTACAAAAACTAAAATGAATGTAGTTGAAATTATTAACTTCGTGTCCGGTGTCCACAGTTCCCGAACAACTTTCATTTGGCAAAAGTTTTTACAATGTGCACGAATTAGCATTGAAAGCTCCCAGGTTTTATTGTCAAAACTTATCTTATATTTTTACGTTAATATATTTAGTGCTTTTGAGAATTTTTGTTTCGAAATTGACGGTAGCAGCCGTCGGGAATTTTTTACCATTGCAAAAAGTTTCGCTAGACTAGACTTACTTGTATTTACACTACTGCCTATCCTTTTACTAAAAAAAAACTATAAATAATAATACATACATAAACTCACGCCTTTTTCGCATGAGGGTAGGCAAAAACAACTGAACGCCACTTACGACCCTCACAATTACGGTTTATTCCCATCTCTTCCCCCTTGCCAAAAATCACTCAAAAAGTTTAAGTTTCTGTTGTTAAAAGTACAGTCTCATTGAAAAATATAATCTATGTAGATACTCCTTTCACCTCGTCCACGTCCATTCATCCGGTCATAGACGAACGCCGATTAAAAATAATAATGTTAATTTTAATTACATTGCCTATATCCCAACTGGTCTAGGTATGTTCTGGTTTTTACTTAATAAAGAGGGAAGTGGGAATGACTTACTCTTTCGCTGAGCTTTTCTGATTAATTTTGTTGCGGGATCCAAGATAGTTAAATCGGTTCTCCGGGACTCATCGAAGTTCACCGTCTCATTGCTTTTCTGTTTGTCCCTACCTACAAGTATTTCTAGCCTAGCATTGGGAATAGTGTGGCGGGTTTGTGTCATAAAATATAAGCGTGAAATGTATAATTTTTAACCAACTTCAAAAAAAAGAGAAGCTTATGTATTCGACCAGCGACTTTTTTTATGCATGTTCGCCGATTTCTCCGTGATTACGTGTCCAATTTAAGCGATTCTTAATGAGCGGTGGTCCCATATAAATTTTACTAACCTTGCTTCGGTACCTACTTTAACACAACACAACTAAAAAGGGCATTTTTTTTTTGCAAATAAAATAACAGACTTCCAAAAAAACACAAAAAAGTGGAAAAAATCTTTACTATTGGTAGTCGGTGGCAAAAAAGTTACTGAAACACAAAAAGTCATTGAGGTTATTTTTTTTTGCAAAAAAATGTTTCATGTTTTTATTAAAATTTGAAACATAAGAGTATACACTCAAACGCATCGTTTTGGCCAATCACGACTTCACTCTCCCCGCACTGTGACAATCTATCAAAACTACTTCGAAACCCGCAGACCTCCAGAAAAGGAACAAGTTCCCATATCTCTGCAGCCATAAGTTATCAATATGTGTTACTAACGCTTGAATTAAACTTTAAAACAATGCCGATGTTAGAGCTACGAAGATACGTGCAACGTTTATAAATCGCAGTTTAGAACTAAAGGCGGAATTGTAATAAATATTTCTAGAAGTTGGGGTGAGTTGATTGGGGAAGGCGGTCTACGTGCTACCTGATGTTTCACACCTTTAGAATTATTACAGTTTACTAAACTTTTACTGCATTTTTCTATTAAGATTAAGTTTCTTGGTCAACGCAGACAAGCTTTGTTTTTTTCTGACTTCTTTAATTACTTATGTTTTCATATAATGTGATTTTATAATTACTTGAAGATTCTAAAACAAAAACTAATGGATTTGCTCTGAAAAGTGATTTTTTTATTAATTACTATGCCTTAAACATTTTACATACATATTTATGAGCTTAAATAATAAGTTCAAAAACTAAAACCCGACTAATGAAAAATCACGCGCTAAAAAGTATGAACCAAGAAAATATTCTCGTCTGAAATTGTTATGTACCTACAAACCATTCAATATTTATCATCTATAAAAAAATCCCACGAGTTATCGGGTTTTTTTTTAAATAATTAAAAAAAAACCCGACTGCGGTAAAAAACTTAAGTTAAAAAAAAAACACTGAAAGGCTGAGAACCGGTGCCACTTTCACAATTAATATGAATCTAACGACACCTTTGAAGCTAAAATCCATCGAGCCGTTCAGGCTGCAGAGCGTGCCAAACATTTGAATTTGGCGCCAAAGATCCGCCATTTTTTTTTTATCTACCCAGTGTCACTCTTACAGTAAATACGAATCTAACGACACTTCTCAAGCTAAAATCCACCGAGCCGTTCAGGCCGCAGAGCGTGCCAAACAATTATACATACAAACATACATATATACATACTCTCGAAAAACATAACCCTCCTTCTGGCGCAGTCGGGTAATAACACGTTATATATTTTCATGTATTTAATAAATATTCACAGTGATGTTCAGAGGATAGCCGTGGTCTTCGCGATTATAGAACTGAATGTTCTTCAGTATGATGTTCAGGACCAAATTCTCAATGACCTATGACCACACCTTTCCGATACACGCTGTATAGCAATAGCTACTTAAATATACTCTGAATATCAACTTGATAATTCTCGATTTTAAACCGTATTATTGCGTATCTCATTTAAGATTTTGGAGATCGTGTATGCTCGTACGATATTTAGATCAGTTTGGGTTTAGTTGTTGAAGGGATCTTTAAGAAACTGCTCGGATAGTTCTGGTAATTTGGGATGGTATTCAATCCATGTGCATTTATTATTATTTAATTTCAAACTGCACGAGAATATATCAATTTGATCATGAACCTCAATATGCGGATTGTTCGCATGAGAGGGGTTTAGTCAGGAAATTGGTTCTGGCTACCAGCACTTAATTATATGAATGCCAACAAGATTGCGAAAGTATCAATATAACATTTAATCATTGTCATTTGGTTTTCCCGTATTTAAAAATATTTAAAGCGATACAAATCTAGACAATTATTGTAAAAAATATGGAAATAAGTATTTTATTTTTGCTACATTATTAGGACTGAGATCAGAATGTTGCAAATGCAAAAAAATCGTAAAAATATTAATACGTATGTTGATACTAAATCGACTGCCTCATTGGTCTAGTGGCCGCAAACGCGACTGCTGAGCGTGAAGTCCTGGGTTCGTTTCCCGGGTCGTGCAAAGTGTTATTCGGATTTCCCATCAGGAATTTCTCAGTAGCAGCCACGGAGTCAGGATTTGTGCCCAGTTGATGACAATCGGCTTGCCACCTATTACATGGGACTTAAATATAACTGGAGAAATGTGGGTGTACTGTTAGGAACACCTCTGCCTAACCGTTCAGGAATTGCAGGCGCGATATTATGTAAATCAATTTTCTAAGTTGCTAGTTTCGAAATGTTTCCACCTCCAATAATAGTACGAAAAAAGTAAGGAATTTGCCCTATAATCGAAAGCATATAGACTTCGATATTTTAAAGGGAGAGTTTATCAACAAAAACACGCGATTCATCAATCAACGTCTGATCAGAATCTTACGCTCGCAGCTTCCCATCTTAATCCTAGCTCTGTTCGAAGAATTCCTTTAGGATTTAACACGCATTCGCTATTTTGGTTACACTAGCAACTTAATTAATGACACATTTTCCTCTAGAATATTCGGGAATTCATAAACTAAACCCCCTTTCTGCGCTTTTTCTCTGACCTATGGTTTAAAGCTCCAGGCTACGGGTTCAATAGTCTAGCATGTATACAAGGTGTTGCTTTGCATCCTCATCAAATTCAAGGAGGTAACTATGCTAATGATTCTCGACCCGGATCAATAATGAAATGGGTAGGTAATTTTTTATATTTTTTTCATAATATCGGAAATCGATAAGTTTACACCACCCGTATTAAAACGCGGGCCGTTTAATACTAGCCATATAACCGCGCTTTCACACAAACAAATGCAGACGTTCGATAAACGGGTGATTCTCTTCTTTTGAAAAGGGCTTCATTCTGAAATAGTGACAAATTAAAACAACTAAAAAAAGCAGCGTTTATTATTATTGACGAGGTACCGTAATTTATATTGATTATTTACTTTTTCTATGACAACCTCCTGAATTTTGACGAGGTTGCAAAACTACACCTTGTATAGTTAAGCAAGACATTCTAAGTTCATCATTGCTGATTTAAGTCTAAGGATCATAAGTAAAACAGTTTCCTAGAAATTATCATGTGTATCAGCAATCAAGCAATTAAAAAGGTACCCTACTAACTTACAACTGAATATTACCAAACAATTTCACAAGGCTTTGTTGCACAAGTTCTTACCTCGTAAGGAAACACTTATGCATTTATTAAGTTATAATTATTAAGCTATATTAACAATATCATTCTGTAGTTGATCTAATACATATGTTAGGCTCAAAAGTCGAAAACGCTCACTAAGCGAAAAAATGACCACATCGCAATGTGGCAAAATCAAACCGACCCACACGACGTACACACTCATACATGTTGAAAATTAAAAAAAAAAACGCAGCCATCAATATCAATCGCAGACATCTCGAATTTTCATTTAGGCAAATTTTTTACTAATGGATTACATCGGGTTGTGGCTGTTTGAAAAAGGCTCAGAACGCGTTCTGACATTTCCTCAATGTGAAAAAGGCAAAGTGTTATTGGGTTTTTCCATCAGAAATTTCCTAGTAGTGGCCACGGAGTCTGAAAACACGTAACATCACGCCTGTATTTCCTAAAGGGTTAGGCAGAGGTTTACCAGTCATGTTGTAGTCCCACGTAACCTATGATGCCATCAATCTATATTGCCATAATTATGAAGCTCAGTCTTGAGGCACCTAGTCTGTTTTACAGAATTCTTAGAGTCTATCTCTAACTCCTATCCTACCCTTAAATCATGCAGCCACAGTGACCTCTTCACTGATGACGTTGTGGATGTGGTGATGTCTTTGGCCAGCAAACTATAAAATACTGTAGTGGTGGTATAAAGAAAGCGGCCCAAAACTGTGACAACCATTCATACCAAGGGAATTACTCAGTAATAACTGGGTTGTGGAGGTCAGATAAGCAGTAACTCCATGTAAAATACTGGTATTCAGCTGCATCCGGTTCGACTGGAAGCCGACTCCGACATAGTTGGGAAAAGGCTAGTGAGATGATGAGTGCCGGCACCACGAAAAAGAAGAAGAAGATGAACTTCAGTTACATTATTATCAACGATGAAATGAGCACACACACAGAAATAGTTAAAATCATAAACAAGGGACCAAACTCCCGTATTTTCTTTTCCAATTCCAATATGCAGCTCAAAGTAAATAAAACAACTAGAGAGCTAAGATATCTCGGGGGCTATGTATTGTCAACAAGTTTGTTAGGACAAGATCTTGGCGTTGGCTCAGCGGATCGGGGCATGGAGTACAATGCAAATGAAATGCTCACTGCAATTTTTTCAAAGAATACAGCTGATTGCACACTTGACCCGATAAGAGGAGATGCAGTGATGGTGCTTAAAGCTTGCCCCAAACGGTACCAGATGTGGCGAGGCTGACCCCGTGAAGTGTTTATATTTGTGCGTTGATCTTACACTCGGAAAGATGTTAGATTTCCCGCGACGCGTTGCACGAAATGACTAAGGTTTTCTTCTCATAGGCACTAACAATGTAAGAATATGTGGAGTCTATACTAATATTATAAAGAGGTAAAGTTTGTTTGTATGTAGGGGGTAATCTTCAGAACCACTGATCCGATTACTTTTTTTTTTTCACTTCTGGAAAGCTACGTTATTCGTGGGTACGATAGGCTATAAATTATATTTATATCATGCTTATTAGCCGAGCTATCATAATTTTTACGCGGGTGAAGTGCTAGTTCGTTAAAAAGTAGCAAGTCAGCCTATAAATCCCGAAAGGTTAGGAACATTTTTTTTTATTTGCGTTGGATGTTTGGATATTTCAATGCATTAAATTTAATCTCACTATATAAAAAACATGATCCTAAGAACTTTGGAATAGCAAATGCTGTTTCATTTGACTAGTTCATACATTCTCTTGTAATTCGTTTCAAAACCAAAAAATATATATAGTAAAATGACACTCTATTCACTTACTATTCCGTGGCTTGGGTATTAACCCCGTGACTTGGCCTCTACTTCGACGCTTAGAAAATCGCTTTCTGGGTTAAGATTTTAAAATATTTGTTCAGAGTTTATTACTTTGATTTCTACGTTGGCAGAAGGATCTGGTCTGAATTTTATATCTTTGAACACAAAATTAATTAAATTCTACCATCACTGAATAAAAGAATACCGTTTTATTTTTACAAAAAAAACTTTGTTTCTTACAAAATTGTAATTGTATACAAACCTTACGTCCCTTGCGTCCATTAAACAATGTCTGAAACCTAGACAGTATGTAGTTTATAAGATCGCCAACGCCGTAGCTAAACTAAAACAAAGTATAAACCTTTTACCTTTTTAGTTTCGTAGGCGACATCCATCACTCGTGTTTTGTTCTTTACTTACTCTTTTAGATAGAGTACTGTATCGATTAGCCGCCGGCGTCTTATAAGATAGCGATAGTCTTCTTTATCATGTTGTTAGTGCCTAACCTGATGTCAGTGTTTTTATATCGCCCATGGGCCTTTGACTTGGCTTTACATGTCGTCGAGAAATATCTCTCAGGCATGCTGGTTTCCTCACGACGTTGGTCTCGACCGTCATTTGTATAATATCATTGACAGACGGTACAAGTACTCAGTGGCGCGAAAGTCTGACAGCCAGTCTTGCCAAGGGGTATCGTAAAAATTGGGTTGAGGAGGTCAGATAGGCAGTCACTACATGTAAATTACTGCTATTCGGCTGCATCAGGTTAGACTGGAAGCCAACCCAACGTATTAGGGAAAAGACTAGGCAGATGATGAATGATGACACTGACAGCTCTTATAAATTATTAACTCGAATTCAGATTAGATGTATTGATCGAGGTCAGTTTCAATTGTGAATTTAGCCCTTAGTGTCTTGTCTATTTTATACTTTGTCTACGTTTTTTTCTGACTCAGCTCTTTTATCATACTGACACTTGATACAAAAAAGCTTTGAAAACAGGTAAGGTTCTTTTTTCTCAGTGACAAAGTGCTAAAATCTGAGCAAGGTAATTCATTTGCATTCCTCTCTCATCAGGAGGTCCAGCATTTTTAGATAAGCTAGACTATTTCTCATTTTTATGTTTCCTGTTTCCAGTTCCTTGTTTTACCCGAGTCCCGTTGTAGTGGTAGCAGCAGGTGTTAAAAATAATTTTCCGTGCAGTTTTTTGTGCTGAATTATGCTGTGTGATTTCCTGTTGCAATTCGTTTTTGTACAAGTTTGCCTTTTTCCGTTGGTTTTGAACAGTAATATTAAGACGAAATGGGATGAAAAGATGTGATGTTTTATGTGATACTTTAAAACGAACGTTTGTTCATGTAATTCCAGATTAAAAATAAAAGCATCAGACTCAATAGAAACTTGTAGTTTTAAAAGTTTAGTCAAAGTTGGACTTACATATCCCTTAAAACGATTTGTTATACGAAATACTTAGGTACCTACACTACTTCTTTAACTAAATAAATCTAACTATAATAATAAAAAAAAAAAAACAAAATAATTGACCCACATAACCTATTCCCTAATCACTTGTGTGTAATTACAAGAAAATCAACCACAACACAACAGAGCCGTAAACTTACAAGTCAATTTGTTAGCATTCCATGTAAACACAAGTGGTACACAAACTTCGTGGTCAAAGTTATACAATAGGAACTATTCTAGCCATTGTTGCGGACTTGTGTCCCGGAGACCGACGACGGCAGGGAACTGAACGCGCGCGTACAGACGTGGACGTAATTTGTTGAGAATCCTGTTTTGTAGTAACTTACTTAACCCTAATTGTTAAGAATGAATTTTGCCAATGAAACAACGTGATCAGCAAATATAAGGCGATTAGCATGAGCGCGCGGTGTAAATTTAATGTAAATACGGCGATTTTTGAGTCGAAAATACAATTATCCTTTTTAGCATTTTAGTTAAATTGTTTTCAACAATATAATAGTATATAATAAATAATAGTATATAATACTAACAAATAATAAACAATATAATAGTATATAATAGTGGTAGTTGCAAACAAAATTTTGAAAATGTATTAATTATTTTGAAAATAATGCCGAATGAGAGGAAACATAATAATATTTCATATCATACTGTTTATCTCAATTTTTCAAGAATGAATCTATGTTGGTGAAGCTGAAGTCATGTGGTCTTGAGTTTGATTCCCAAGTCGGGAAAAGTGTCCTTGGGTTTTTCTGTACTTACGTAACGTTTACACCTCGCGTTCGTACCTCGGAACCGTGTTCACGAGCTGTCGGTGACATCATTGGCACAGAAAGCTCATGAACTTTTACAGGCTGATCAACTTCGGTTTCATTTCTGAAATTTGTGAGGATTTTTGAGACAGTCATAAATTGTACAGAGTCATTTCTAACGTGGATTTTCATTATAAATTAATCCTCAAATGAAAAAAAAAACTCTATTTCGCAATTGTGTGACCAAGTTCTGGGTGAGCGCTTGTTCAAAGTTAGGAATATTGTATTTTCTATTACAAAACTCTCAAAAGCAGCACGTACTCTTAAATTGTACATAGTTACAGCAATCGGCTTTCCCTTTTGTTTACTGTTGTTTGGTTACAATAGGAAACAAAGGCTACTGCCGCGTTAGACTGCTGAGCATGAAGTCCTGTATTTGATTCCAGGGTCGGGCAAAGTGTTACTGGGTTTTTAGCAGCTGAGAGTCTGGATTTGTGCCCGGTTGATGGCAGTAGGCTCGCCCCTTACTACATGGGACTTAAACATAACTGGTGAAATATGGGTGTACTATTAGGCACGCCTCTGCCTAATCTTTCGGGAATAACAGGCCTGATATTATGTGATGGTTTATAAAGGCTAGATCATTTAGTTAAAGGTAACAAATTTCTATCAAAAGAAACATTGAAAAAAAAATCCTTAAAAGGTATCAATCACATTTTGTCCTCATTTTCTAGCTGCCATATAACTCAAGAGTCTTAAGATTTGCTAGAAAATCTTTTATCACAGGTAATCCTTGTGCTCTGCTCTCAATCAATCATTTTAAGTCGGCGATGTGTTGTTTCTATTTTCGCCTCACGTCTTCGCGTTAACGTCATAGAACGTTTTATCGTATGATCGCGCGCGAAACTTATTCATGTTGTAGTTGTAACTTTTGTTGCTGTCTGTACTTTAAAAAAAATTGTTGTGGTAGAAATATATTTTAGGTTGTATTTAAAAATGCCATTATTATTTCCTTTACTTATTCTTCATAATTACATTTTTTTTAATATTTCTTAAGACAACATAGAAAAAAAAAACGTAAAGTAGTCCACCGGCATCGGGAACAGGGTCCAAGCTCAGGTCAGGGCTCCAGAGAGAAGAACCTCCTAACAATACGAGCCGTGTCCAGGAAGACCACTTTCTAAATCAAGCCCTTGATCCAGCTGCCTAACGAGAGCCTCCTCAGGTATTGGTCAAGGCTCTTGGCAATTAAGCCATTGGCTGAAACAGATTTTTTCTTAACTTTCGTTGGATTTTATTCCTTTTTTTTCCAAATGCTATAAATCGGTGAGAGAAAGTGATGGTGGAAGCAATGACGATTTTTTACTTTTCTATATGATAGTAGCTATATATTATTAACCACTGAAGCTCAGTAAACGTAAGTAATTTTGCAAATAGTAGTACCTAATTAAGAATGACCGCATTACCTAATTGTGTGTAAATGGAAACAGTGGGTGTAATGGCCCCGTGCGTTATCAAGAAACTACGCTTCAATAATGATCGATAGGATATACATATGGAACCGTCATTAAAACGTAGCAAAACGCCAAGTTGCTCCTTGTGTTACCAAGGCATTATTGAAGAAAAAAAAAGTTTCTCTTGAACTGTTCTTTTATACAGGTTCAAACTACATGAGTTAGCAAAACTCGATAAAGGAAAATATAATCTAAGTAAAAAAAAAAGTAATTTTGTGGGCCAATGATACCGATATCCGTCACGTATGCATGTTTCCGTAGATATCTTCATTGCACCCTGTATAAACAGAATGAGGTACTGCCGCGCTAACTGGCTTTTGACCACTTTTCAACATTATTACTAAGGACATAAGAGTGAAATTAGATCGACCGTCATTGAACGCGATAGTACATAAAGTACATTTTCGACTTATTTCTGCCAAGAGTAATCCATTAATGTATTTATTTTTTTATCAACTACTTTGCGTAAAATATTTATACCAACTCTATATTAGTACTTTTACATCTCTATCCTATCTTGGATTACTTTAGAGATATTTTATAAACATTTACTTTTATCTAGCTTTTTACCTAAGAGAAAACACGAGTAAGTTTTTTTTTTCAAGCACTTAGTGCGACGTTTTCTTGAACAGTACCTATTTATAGTTTAATGTTGTACTTTACCATTAATAGTTAAGTTTTTGTTACAAAGAAATAAGCTTTGCTGTAAGTATATTTTATGTTCAAGATCATTTGCGACATTTTCACGACATATTTGAGATAAACTTCCAAATTGATATCGTCGTGTTCAAGTTTTTATTTAGAAATACATAAGTGAGTGACAGTAGACCTTCGTTATTCTGTTTCAGATTTTAGACTGCTTTTTATTTAATTTTTAGAAGTAAACTAGATGACTGGTGCAACTTCGTCTGCGTAACATTTTTGATTAATGCTCCGCTCCTATTTGTCACAGCGTGATGTTATATAGCCTATAGCCTTCCTCGATAAATGTGCTATCCAACACTAAAATTATTTTTCAATTCGAACCAGTAGTTCCTGAGATTAGCGCGTTCAACCAAACAAACTCTTCAGCTTTATAATATTAATATAGATTTGAATTTTTAAAGAAATGATTCTTGAGGAATAGGTACAAATAACCAATCGGTTGTTTACCTTACTTTTAGTATTATTTTCCTCTAGATTTGTAAATAATGACGTAAATCAAAGGTAAACTAATATTCAAAACCGTATAGTAAGGATTGGGGAATGCATCAGGACTGATGAGTCAAGCTAAAAAACGCTGCCTAGAAAACGCTGGCGTGACGACTTAGAGGCGTTTGTGTGTAAAGAGTGGAAGGCTATGGGGTAGTCTTGGCCCACCAGTGCGACAAATTTATTGAAAATCACCATTCGAAATTAATCATCATCTTGAGTATAAATTGCAAGTTCTTCACGCACATGTATCTGTGCTATTTTATTTGCACGACAGTTCACTTAGATTCTAGATTCTCCTGATCAAATATTTGAGGCACTACAAGTTAGTTGTACCGTATATTGAAGTCGACCTCGTGATGTGGTCCATTGTAATTAATTCACTGTAGTTTCTGCTTCAGCCTACGTCATTTGGAAATGACATGTTCGACAGGCTTTTGATGCAAAATTAGGTGCTTAAAATAGGTTTTGGACGGTAATAGGAATCGGGAACACTCAATTTGAAGTTGTATTACACGAACGTCTATATTGAAATCAGCTTGTTTCACATTTACATTTGTGATTACAATTGTAAGAGAATCTATCTACTCACTCGTCATAGAGGCGTTGCTTGTTTTTTTCGCTGTTTTTCCTGTTCCCAAAAACTTCACAAAAATTTTGTATTTTTGATTCTTTGCATAATGTTGTGGAGTTCTTGCTTTCTCTTGCCTTTCCTTTCACTTTATTTAGGACCGGCAGCATGTCTGCTTCTTCTATACTTTTCTATTAGTTCGTCGTCATCGCAGAAGTCACCCTGTTGTAGGCATGTAATTTTCCTACAAGCCATTCATCGTTTATTTAGTCTTCACCTTCTCTTATAAGCATCCAACATTCCACAGACATATTTAAATCTTGTCTCATGACATTTTCCAGCCAGTAAATAGATACTTTGACTAACATAATGACTTTGAAAAACGAGGCCCCAGTAACCAATAAGTAAAATGCAATTTTTCATCTACCTACAAACTGCCTAAATGTCCTAACTTTTTCGTCTCACTTCTTGTTCGTAAGTCAAAAATAAACAGTCGCTAACATTCCGATATACTTACGACCCCGGATATAAGAAAAGAAAGTCCATTAAAAAGTCTCAAAGTGGAAAAAAAAAACTTTTTCAATCATCAAAACGTTCTCAAACATGATAAAATATTTATTAATCTTCAGATGTACATTTCATTTGCTGAAACTTCAGCTGGAAATATGGCTAGGTACTTTTATCTTTTTCAATCTCCCTACAATCGGAACAATGACAGGAAGATGGAGATGAATCTCACTACGATCGACATGGCTCAAGACTGTATTTATAAAGTGAGTGATAATATACTTACTTGTTCTTTCTTATACTTATTATTTGGAGTGTCCAAATCATAAGTATAAGCTAAACCTTCACATGAAACCACACTCTAAATGTGCTTCACCTGGGGCTTGATTCTGATGAATTATGCAGGGTAACGTTTAATCAGCCAGCAGAATTCCGCAGATGTGATGGGTATCAAAATACCATCATTCTCTAGCCCTTGTCTCGATTTATGTGTGGTCGGTATAACATGTCTTCATCTTCCATACTTCTGTATTACCTACTCGTCATCTCATCAGACACCTCTTTTCTTGCCATATCAAATCATTATTATTATCCTTCACACAGTCCATCCATTGTTTCTTTGGTCTTCCTCTGCTCTTATACCCGTTCACATTCATATTCAATACTTTCCTCACGACATTTTCCCCATTCCTCCGCATCACTTGCCCATACCAAGTCAACCGTTATCCACACAACTTTTCAGTTACCGGCGTCACTTTCAGACTTCCTCTTATGTACTCCTTTCTTATTTTAATCCATTCGCGAAACACCACACATCCCCCTAAGCATGGGTATCAAAATATAACTGTTATAAAACAGACATAAAGTAATCGAAGAGTTTCACCAGCTAATTTAATTTGTTTGATTTGAAATTCGAATCGAATTTAATACCGATTTGATTGCATGGTTCGTAAGAATAAAGTCAAGTTTAAGATTTCCTCTTACTTGGAGAGTAAGAGGTACCTCAACGTATCAACGTACCTCAACGTATCAACCTGTGATATGCCTTTAAGTGAAAAGGTAGGTACCCAATTTTCCATAGCACAGTAAAGACACACTTTGTGGAAAAAAACCGCGATGAAATGCCAGTATTGGGTTGAAAGTACCAAAATATTCTTGAAGGGATAAACACACATTTTCAGATCCAAGTTACCTGCGATACTTATTCATTTATAAAGCCCATATTCAAAGCCCAGGGGTTTGTTCAGAAAAAGTACTAAGTTCTACTTTCTAGACTTTTAAGTCTCTGAAGGCATTTGCATCGCCGGCTTTTGAAAATTGAAATATTGACTAAGTAAGTGAGTTGTTTTTCTTAATATGAAAAGTAACAACAGTATTTTCAAAAGAAAGGTAGTGTATTTTCATAACAAAGCACTTGCTTGCAGTTCACCAAAATAATCCCATTCCATTAGACGAGCACAAAATAAATATGAAAAAACAACGCACCGCACGTGATCAACTATAGTAAATTACCGGTAACCGTTTCCTTTTTAATCATATTATTGCTCATTCTCACTGATCAGTATCTTTGTACCTATTCCATGTCGGTCAAAACCATTAACGTATACACATACATGCTAATCAAAAAATTTAAGTAAAAATTACTTACATGTGCTTGCATTTTTAGCTATGAAAGACAATTGACCCAACGTATCTCTTCTTAGCACTTCACCGGTATCTCCACAGATCGCACATGAGGGTATACCTACCAACACTCAATCCCGGAAAAATCTGTCGATAAATATTTGCGGGTTCAATTCCCTAGGAACCAATTGCTCAACCACTGCGTGAAACATGCCACCGGCTTAATATTCCTAAGGGTAACAGTGATGAGAAAACGAAACACCAACAATTTTGTCGAAAAGAATCAGGTTATCAAGTGAACGATTCCGTTTGAGTTATCTGGCATAAATATAAGCATAATCAGCCTATAATATCCTCACTGCTGGAACACCGGTCATGGACTATGAGAGGGAATAGGCTGTCACCTACCACGTGGGCTCAGTGCGGGTTAGATGTCACATGTCTTTGAATGTTTGGATCTAGATTCCTCACAATGTTTGCAAAAACGTTTTGAGAGCGGTGATGAAATAAATTACACAAAGTTATGCACCTGCCTGGGTTCGAACCCACGCGGCCACGATACAATTCATAATTCGGGGCGGTTACCATTGAACCACCTCTGCTCTCTGCTCTCTCTCTCTCTCAGTTATCTGGAAGATAATTATAAAACCCTCACCACAACAATTTCTTAAGAGAACACCGAATCTAGAACCTAACGTGTTAGTAGTAAATCTTAAAAAATCCTTTGCTTGAACTTTTGCCATGTTGGTTTTATGGCTACATGTTCGTCTTCATCCCATTACAACCATTTCATCCCATGCTAAGTTTAAGACACCCCACATCATCCTGTAAGTGACATAAGACTCTCTTAAGGATTAAATCTATGGGATAGTGTAACCCCTGCAAAACCCTTGCTTGATAAATTAATGGGTTTTGGTCTAAAGGTTTTCAAATCTCGTTACATGACATTCCTTTCTGCTTTGAAATGATATGTTTCAAATAAACAAAATACATCAATTTAATTTATCATGATGCTCTTGCTTTTATCCTAATTTAACCAGAGTGCGCGCAACATCACTTTATTCTTCCATATTTCTTTGATATTCGTCATCCCAGTTGAGTAATCACCTTCTTTGCACTATAGCATATTTAACACAGTCCATCCGTCGTTGCTTTGGTCTTCGCTTATAGAAATCGACGTTCAAGCTCTAAAACTTTCCTCACGACATTTTCATCATGCCTGCTTCACATGACTCAAATAAATATTAATGATTAATTAATTAAAAAAAAAAAATTGTTTCTTAGTAACGATGCCAAAGTAAAACCAAGCAGCGGTTAAGCGAGTCAAATTTACCTTAGTATACTTTCAGAATAATTATTATCGTTTGGAGAAAATAACGAGACAAAACCGTACCTTTTAAAAATGTAAAGTACTTTGAATACAAAATGAGGGGTTTCGTTAAAGGAATCGTAATGAAAATACTCAAAAATAATGTTGAAAAGAGCTTGATGTTTTTTTGATAGTCCCCGTTTTTCGTTAAATATTTTTTGAATCTAGGTCTTCATTACAAAAAACGCCAGTCTTGTAATCGTAGTGGTTTTTTTCTGACTGCTTGATCCTTTTTTGCGCTGGATTATAAAAACCAACCCTTATCATAGTCTATGTTTACTCACTCAGAACCTACGAAACAAGATTTAAAAAAATATTCACCTCCTTTTATTTTCCAAGCTTTGATACTTAACATCGCGTAACACAATCTAAGTCTACAAACATAATCACAATACCAGACATAAAAAACAAGGTCACGAAGATAATTCCACAGAAACCCCAAAAGATTTGCTAAAGAATTTAAATGCGATGCTTAAAACGCAATTTAAATTCACTACATGGACGTTTATAACGAAGGAACACGGAATATTTCCGTAAACACCAACCCTTTGCATGTAATACGGTTAACAGAGATAGCGCCCCCGTATTCAGGTTTCAAATTTTTTTAACGCACTCATGTTGTTAAGTAAACCGGTAAAAGCAGTCCAAGCTGTAAATAGCTTCAGAAAAGAGGATTTGCAAAAGAAATAAACTCCAAAAAACGACGCTAAAAAATTCACAAGCTATTTTAAACTTTATTGTTCAAAGAATAAAGTTATATCAAAATGTTTTTCTGTTAACAAAATTAAGCTTGGTAAGTAAGGGTGTAGCAAGTAAGTTTCGTGTCATGTAATACGAGCCGCAGTGGTGTTAATTTTAAAAGTTGGAAAAAAAAATGTCGCCTCAGAGAAATGCAGCATTGCTAGGAAAATGTTTGTTGTTGCTAGGAAATTGCATGTTCACGATTACTATTATTACTTATTACTTATTAATTACTTTATTACAAATGGGTCAGAGTAGCCAAGATAACTAATATTAATTACTCAAAATTATTAATAGAACTATAAAAGAACTTTTCAAATAATTTATATTTAAATTAGAAGAAACTTTCTTGACTTAAATGGCTCAGGGTTCGTTAACGATGCTAAAACTAAAGAGACCATAATTAATTACAATGCGCTAAAGACCCATTTGTGAAATATTTATTTCTGAAATAACTAAGGGAAGTGTGTCTGCGTTTTTATGTTTGCAGCCTTTAACTCAGTAATTAAATAAATAATCATAATAGATTGTGGATTTATAATAACAGCTGCAGGGATCGATCTACAAGATAAAGTAACTGTCAAGGTCGTTATGTGGATCGGTGACCATGCCTTACATACCGAGATCTCTCTGCCTCGGAAAGCACTGTCTTAGATGTTTGACAATCGTTATGGGTTTTCAGAAATTCGTAACTCTGACAACCAGTCATGTCATCGCAGGCAGTCGCTAAAAAAATAAATTATATATATTATTTATATTAAATAAAAAAAAAAATGAAATTCAGGTATACCCTTTAAGACTGGAAGCCGCACCTAACATAATTGTTTTAAGGCTTGACACAAATGATGATTCATAAACCTTACAAAAATTTAATGTTATTCATTCATTGTTAAGAAGAATTTTCAGTATCCGTCTTCAGTTAAATCAGGTCAGAATATTGTCAACCGTTTTCATAAATTTCACGTCAAATTAAAATACGCTGTATTTTAAAATAGGCTTTGAGTCGGATTTTTTACAGAGATTAAGTATGCCTGAAAAGAAACAATTATTATTATTTAATGCAAAGTGATTGCAAACTTTAAAACTTGTTTTATAATTAAATAAATTTATTTATTACTAAGTTAATGTTTCAAAATGAATATTTTATTTTAATTTAAAGTTTTAAGTGTCACTAAATGTCAGTGTTTGTAATGTATTAGACTTTTATTGTAGATAAGTTTCACTTATAATTACGAGAAGATTTTTCAAAGTTTTATTAAATTTACTGCCTAGTAACTTTTCAATAAAAATATTACGTGAAACTGCACAAACAAATTACCAATCACGACTCTGTCTGTCTGTGTGTCTGTATGACGTTTCAAATTCACATGACTTAATATGAAATAATAAATGTGAAGGTGAAAATGTCTGGCAAACTGGTAGAACTAAGCACCTTGGTTGGGACAAAGAATACTTTTATCCCGGTAGTACCTACTTTCTCATGTGACAATTTGCCATCTCCTCGAGGCCGAAGTCGCGGGCAAATCCATGTGTTGGTATATTTTTAATCCGACCTTCATTCCAACCGATCCAAAGCCGCAGCACATGTAGCTTATAAAAACAAATAGTAACGGCTAACTTTATCTATTAACCTACTTCCAAACTTGTCATAACAATTGACTTATTTACAAACTTCCAATGTAAGTGGCTAATCCACTTTGGAAAATATAATAAAGTAACTACTTATCTGTCTAATGCATCCAAGTTTCTCGCAAACTAAGGGGTAATTTTATTAAGAAAATATTTTTATTTATTGTTTATTTCCTGCCTTAAAAATTTAATATTTCTATATGAATAAAAACAGATGGCTGATGGAGCCTACGAGTCCTAGAATAGAAATATCGACAACTGAACTGCCGAGCTTAAAAAGGTAGCTGGGCTAGACTGGATGCGGAAAACTGATTGATTTGTTTTGATTTATCATTAATCTATAGTCTTACAACAAACATTTACCAACATGATATTAAAAGCTTATCATTTTGAAACTGAAAAAGTTAAATTAATGGGAAAGTCAAACTGAAAATTATATCATTAGCCTTCGAAACACAATATTCATTTCTTACTATGAAACCTTGATTTAAATAAAAAGAACCATCCCATCATCTAATAATTATCTCTCTAAAAAATACACACCAGTTGAATGGACTGACTGAAAATCATATTCACAATATATTTGCATTCCATAATGTGTGAAGATCTTACAATGGGCTTAAAGTTTAGATATAACGACGAACCCTGTAGGGCACAGCAAAACGTATAAAATTAATGTTTGAAAATAAAATTAATACTTAATCAATTAACAATTTTAAAACATGTCCTTAATATTATTCAGTAGGCAAGTAAACATAACTTTGACTCCACTGACCTGAAATTAACAGAAAATTTCGTTTAATTTCGGTAAGCCGATAATAGTTACGAAAATAATGGCACCAATTTATTTTATTGTTCGTTAAAATTATAAATTGGCTAGTCTCTTACGAAGAAATTACTTTATAAAAGTGATTTATTAAACCCATTTAATATTAATATTAAAGTGGTATTTCTAGGACTAATCTGTTAATTTACCCAACTTTAAAGGCCTTTGTCAGAAGAGTATCCACTTATAATCAAAACATTACGCCTTGCAGCCCCGAAGGCTTAGAATGAGGGTGAAATATAGGTGTGGTATATAAAAAAATAAGAATATAGGTGGCGCAATGTGGGTATGGGTGCAATGTGGGTAAAACGGAGGTTACCCACTTAATAGTTCACCCATATTGCGCCAGTTATGTTTAAATTCCATGGAATAGGACACTGGTATATTGCCATCAACCGGGCACAAGTACAGCCTCCGTGGTTCGACTGAAAAATCTTGAGGTCCTCCTTAAGCTTAACAGTCGGGCTTGCTACCAGCAATTTGTAATTATGTTTTAACAAACATAATTACAAATTATGTTTTAGCAAACATAATTCAATTTGTAATTATGTTTTAACAAACATAATTCAATTTGTAATTATGTTTTAACAAACATAATTCAATTTGTAATTATGTTTTAACAAACATAATTCAATTTGTAATTATGTTTTAACAAACATAATTCAATTTGTAATTATGTTTTAACAAACATAATTCAATTTGTAATTATGTTTGTTAAAACAAACAAACATAATTCAATTTGTAATTGTGTTTTAACAAACATAATTACAAATTGCTGGTAGCAAGCCTGACTGTTAAGCTTAAGGAGGACCTCAAGATTTTTCAGTAGCAGCCACGGAGGCTGTACTTGTGCTCGGTTGATGAAAAAACACAATTATATGTCTTCATAATGCAATAACTTGCATTATGAAGATATACAATTGTGTTTTTTTACGCCTACTATAAATAAAATTGGAATTGTAACTTTTTTCAGTTTTTTTTTAATAGGCATTACACAGAATCGTAAACATGGTCGAAGTACAAACGGAATATTGGATAATCAATAGTTTTACATTATTTTTACAACAAATACTGTTCTATTTTTAGAAAAACAAAAAATGGCAATGACTTCATAAATTGATTTCATGAAAAAATTATAGACAAATTAGTCAGCACGTTTCTCATCAAGCCTAGCCTCTTAACTAGTACTTTGGGGCCAGCTTGCAGTCTAACCAGATGCCGCTGAATACCAGTACTTCACAAGGAGCGACTGGTTTTCTGACCACCCACTATCCAGTTATTGGGTAACCCTACGAGCTCAACACACATCTATTCGATCGTGAACTGTAAACTTCGACCTCGCCATACAAAAGTTATCATAAAAAGCAACTTGGACAGTGAAAGAAAGATACTAACTAACTTATACATTATTCCCACAATAAAAGTAACGTTAAAACCCAGAACAAAGAACCATTCAACCCTATCAATTAATATTCCAACAAAGAAATTATAAAGAGCAAGATGATTAAACAAAAAGATATTTTTTGAAAGAAATAAAAGCACATCTTCTTTCATTACTTTTCACCCCATTATGCGTTGATACAACTCATTAATTGTAACTAAAGATTTTAGACAAGTGAAATATTTAAGCAATTATTTATTGGTGAAAAGGGTTTTAAATTGGTGAAAAAAGTGAGCCACCTAGGCCTTCATTTTGAGGTCGGCTTTCAGTCAACTAGATACGGCCTAATATCAATATTTTATAAGAGGTGACTTCCATAATTTGACTCTTACAACCCGATAAGTTTTACCTAAAGGGTGTAAAAAGACCCTTAATGAAGCCGAGAGGCACTTTTTCTTCCCGTCGTTGCGATCATAGGGTTTTGGGTTTTCTCAATAGACCATACTGTAGATGCTTTAAGTTACGGAGATATTCAAGGCCAAAGTTCCAATTTTTTTTTGAAATACTTGTTTTAAATGTTAATCTAATTCAGCTGTAGCATCCATTAGCACAATGATTTGAGTGCGTTACGTTGAGCGTTATCATAAATCATGATTTGTCAGACCCAAAAAGAAGTCGTTTCCCAGTGTGAGTGTTTTGCGCAGAGTTACTTAGTTTGAAGTACAGAATGCTTGGTTGACAGTTTTGTGAACGCCTTTACACCTTGTTTATTATTATCTTTTAGGTATTGAGTTTTTTTGTAGATCCGGAACGGACAGTCTTGAATCGCAGTTTAATCATTCTACATGGATGGTGTATGTTTGTTAACATTTTTGTTTTTCCATGAAGAAACAAAACCCAAAAGCGGGATAATATTTACACACACGACTCATATCACGGCTACGTTTATAGTTTTTAAATAACTGTGAAAGACTTATCCGAACACATATATAAAATTGTAAAAAAAAAATGAAAATTTAACTCTCTATTAAAATAAAAGTTTATTTTATTAATTAAGCCTGTATTTATATTTTATGAGGCAACAAAGCGGTACAGCGAGCGGAACAATGTTCTGTAACTTTTTTGATAGCATAAAATAATGAGTGGCATTAAGCTTTTAATAAAATGTTGTAATACTTGAATCTGATTAGTGATTACATAATATTACACCACGTTAAAACTGAAGGTATAGAAGGTTATGTCTCATACAATACCTGTTTGTATTGATATCAGCTATTGATCAATATTAGTCCGTTATTTTTAAAAAAAGAATATTCAAACCGCTTTCTTCGTCATTCTCTTCAATACCAACAGTTTTCTTATTTTCGTCTTCCAAGTAGGTACCTAAGAATACCTTGAAATGGTTTATTGTTCATTTGTCCTTAAACAAAAAGAAACAAGAATACAAATAGTACCTATAACAAAAAAAAACACCAAAAAATTTTCTGACGCAAGTCGTCGCGTGCGGTCCGTCAAAGCCCTGTGCGGAAACACACGTCTATTTCTCACGGTGCGTGTGCGCAGACTGAGTGTCGCTAGCGTGAGTGTCAAGCGTGATCTTTCTTAGAAGGCAACCTAAAGTACGAAATCTGTGGACCTTTTGTTACAGTACATAATTGCCAATTTTCTAAAACCTGGGCTTTCAATGACCCCACGCGACGGGTCGAGGGTTAAAATAATGAAAAGTTCCAGTACTAAGGTGCCCTCTAAGAAGGCTACTACAGGAGCTTAATGTCTCATTAAACCAAGCCTTAGTTACCTACATTTTATGTTGACATTAAAGATTTACTTAACAACGTGAAATTCCGACTCTTATTTCCGGCGGTGGAGAAATATTCAAATGACTTCGGTACTTACAGTTTGCTAGTTATGTGAACTTTGTTGGTGTCTTAATTTAAGCTATTAATGAATATTAAATTCAGAATCTGCTCTATAATTTTATTCATTTATTTCTTTAATTCAGACCATAGGTCAATAAAGTTAACAAATAAAACGTTAAAAATAACAATAAATTTAATTGGCGATATCGACTATACGCACATGTCTAGTGCCTCATAAATGGTACTTACATCAATTTTGTGTACAAGTTTCGCTAATAAAGGTTAGGACTGCCCCTAAATTACCACATCATAGATGTACATCGCTTGCTCATGAGCCGCATAAAATTCATACAGTCTCGCCTCATCAAACATGACCGATACGCTGCAAAACTGAGGCAGACCCAGCAAAAAAAGGCTTTTCTTCAAATGGCAGCATTGCAAAGGTTTTTGAAAAACCCTTTGCTCGCCAACGTTAACCATTGCCCCGGGGGTGTCCCAAAAAGGCAATGAATGTTGTTGTTATGTCAAACCAACTAAAATAGGATTGGATTCCCAATTCTATTCTTGTTAGTTTAGAGCGAGTGAGTTACGCAATTAGCCCGCTGTTATGGATTTATTTACACTCAAAAAAGGATCACCAAATTATTATTAATCTTCTATGCGGGCAAAATGCGTTCTCGACAACTTTATTTGTAAAACGCGTCGTAGCCGCTACGAAAACAGCGTGGCTACGAGGTCGTATCATACAATATTCCCTTGGTAAAAAAGTTCCATACAGTCATAATATTGTAGAATAATTAAAAAAAAAACAACCTGATCTTTGATGAAATTGTATAATATTGAAATTGAACAAATAACACGGCAGCTCAGTAACATCCCCTTTAATTGGAAGAAGGAAAACTTTCCATTACCATAACGCAACATAAATTAGTTCAATAGAGTTATTTCATCTGTTTGCTGAACTTTATACCCGTGAGTAGAAAGTGTTAAGCCGGTCTGTATCAACGGCTGGGTTTCTTGAATTTTTAAAAAGCCATACTGCGATTCAACTTGGAGACGAATTACCTATTTAAGTTCGCGAAGCAAGATCTTTAGCGCCACAGTATTTGATAATGTTTATTTTTTATTATATTGGATGATATTAGATAGAGAGAAGTATGGAAGAAGAAGAAATGCTACGCCGACTCCAAATAAATTGGGATAAGGGCAAGAGAATGATGATGACCAGGAGGCGCTGCTGATACATTCTTCTATGAATGGTGTTTTTTTGTGTCGTGATAGTTTTGATCTTTTGTCAATACAAGGCTTCGGACACGAACACCTCCATAAAAATAGTAACTGAATTATCTGTTAATGTCTTGTCTATGCAGCTGGTTCGTAATTTGTAAGTACCGGCTGAACAAAAGAATACTTTTGTTTTACTTGGTGTAGCTTGAGATGCGTCTAGCTGCTACGCCGTAGCCGCTACGGCGTAGCTCGCTACGATTTGCTACGAATGTGTGAAAAGTTAGTCATTCCTATATCTGGGAAACGTAACTGTAAAACCTTTTAGAGAGAAAACCGATGAAACCTAGTACACAAAACTAAACCTAATGTCTATACTATTAAACCACAAGTTAACGCAAAAGTCTATATTATTATTAAAAACAGTTTTATAAACTTCGTCATTTATTAACCACTAAATTTCTCCCCCAGCGTTTATCTTTGCTTTTTCCACCAAAATTAACATTAAATTGTAATTAATTAACTGTATAAATTGTGTTTTTGTAAGTAAAACATCGAAGTTTCACAGTATCGGTGATTTAGCTTACTTAAATATACAATTAATTATTACTTAGAGATATTGGTTGGAGTTTTGTGTGATATCTGCTGTACCTATGCCTTGAAATCGTTCTTAATTAGCTTTTAGTTAATAATATTTGATAATCCAATATTACATAATTATTGATTTTGATATACGAATTTCATATTTTCGTCGTATCCTTGAGCAAACCATTCTATCGCATTTCGCACGTTTTTGAAAGATCTCTTGCAATACATTGATTCATATTATTTTTAAATCTCCAGACTACAACTTAGAAAAAACGGATTTATGTTGTCAAATTATTACAGTGAATATTATTGGGAATACTGTTCTAATTGTTACCGTCACTCTGCAAAATTTGAATTTACAAAGCGTAAAAAAGGCACTCAGAATATCACAAACGACAATTTCTCTCTACCCTTTAACAAAGGCAACCAACCTAACACGACTAACACAAGTTATTCTGTATAACAACACAAGTTTTACACTTTCCAAGCGTCGCCTATTATCCCAATGACTTAGCCAGCTAAGAATAATGTCACAAGTTACGATCGCAAGGCTTCCCATTAAAAGTTCATGCTGACACTACAGAAAGCACAAACTTAATTATGTCAAGTAGAAAATTTATAAGAAACCACGATTTCGTTTAAAATTTCCTTTGGTTAAGTTTCAAGTGTCTGCGTTATCTAATTACGCTTTGTTGGGAATGTTAGTGGATTTTTGTGTTTCAATCTGTAAATGATTATACCCTTGAAAGTTCTCGAAATTTGATGGTGTTGCTATTTTAATTTTCGTCAGTTGTGTTGTATTATAGGGATTTTGAGCTTAAAAATGATTTTTCACTATTTTTTGTTTTAATTAGAATACAATTGCTAAGAATAAAAATAGGTAGGCAAAGTAATTTTGACATTAAGGTAAAAAACACTGCAGAAGTTTGGTACACTTTTTTAATGATTATTACATGCTGTTGTAGAAAGCTTCGTTTCCTACTCTCATTTCTCAGTTAACCCTCTTAAAGAAAAGATAACAAGACAAAAAACAAAATGTCTTGTCTTAACTTACAAAAATCAGCACACATACACATATTTTAACTCCGGTCCCTTCTACAATCATATGGAAATCTCTCTCCCAAAACTGCAAGCAAAACAAACATATCACTCATCCAACCACACATTTCCGGAGGATAAAAAAGAATATTTTCAACATTTTTGTCTCCATAAAAAACACGAGTATCGTAGGGATAAAAATACGGGACGTCACAATATAAATCTTCGTTAGGCCTTGATAAGTGCGCCTTACGCCCCTTGGGTTCTATAACAATGGATACCATAACTTACATCTTAACTTCTTGACAAATTTTGGCCATTTAGACCACTTTAGTGGGCTCCCTATTCCATTTATGGAAAACGCTGTCTAACAATAAAAGGGACGGATTGTGGGCTTTCATAATTTTGTATTGTAAAAGGGATAGAGACGCGGAAAGTGTCGATGGATTTAGGAAATTGAATGTAATAATGCGATGGACGTATGACGTGGCGTGAAGACTTACATACGTACGTTTGCGAGAGATAGGGAAAACCGAACGAAGAGAAGAGTGGAAGACTATGGGAGAGGGAGAAATTCTTGATTTCGTTTATTCAGGTGTTCAAAAAGGAATTTAGTTACGTGAAAACTGAAAGCGCTGTGTTTTATACTTTCTAGTCTAAAGCGTTTATTAAGCACAGTGCGGTGAAGTAATCATAAATGCTCAATACCTTTGTTTTATTCAATTACACGTGTTACATTTGTAACACATTACACTACATACATACATTACATTACATAAAAAAACAACATTTTAAAACTATGTAAGGTCATAGAGACTAGAGTTAAATTGACTTTCTATCTGCGATACTGATAATGGACATCTAAAAATGTACCTACCCATTACAGTATTTAAGTTGGATATCGAAAAGCGGCACGGCACTCATCTGAGCCTTCCTGTTTTAGTTACCCACGATTAGTTAAAGAATAATAGCTACTTCTTTAGTAAATCTTTAAGCTAATAAAAACGTGGCAACGCCGCCAGTCTCTTGAGCGTTGAAGAGGATTTTTTGACGCAATTTTTAGTTTATTGTAAGTATGCTACTTTATTTATTTTTTCATTATTTGTTTATATGTTTTGTTGGTAAAAGGTTTAAGTTCACAAAAAAAAAAACGTTTATTTCAATTACAATAGGCATTTAGATATATGTAATTGGAGATCACCTTTTAAGCAAGGAATTGCTTGTATTAGGAGATTCCGCACTTCCACTTGTCATTTTTATGCAATTGAAATGTAGACAATGTAAACAAAAAATAAAAATAAAAAAAGGAAAAAAATAAAAGGGTAGCTTAAACAGCTTCGTTATTAAATGCAATTCCTTTGAATGGCTCACTTATCTTTATAACTCATTTTCAACATCCGTATTCTATGTCGCCATTACCGCTTTTAATGTCAGATTGTCCTTTATGGCTTTATAATATTCCTGTTTCGCTCACTGACTTCCTTTTGCATGGAGAATTTACTACGAGTACAGGGAACGAATGCGTAGAGGTGTATTAAATGGGGAAATGCAGGTTTGCTAAATCAAGTTTCCGAATTTTCCCCATATACTTTCGTTTTGCAACTTTTTTCTCCATTCTTTTTTTTAATGGGAAACTATATTTAAATAAAAAAAACGTTTGTTTCACAAATGAGGAGGAAACATTTATATTTCAATCGAAGCGGAGTGTTGAAACTCCTACAGCGTTATTTTATTTAGACATGTATTTGGGCACGACGTGATGTAAGTGAAAACCCGCGCTAGCAGCCACATATTATCTACTCAATAATTGTTCATATAACTATGGTACCTTTGGTTCATATAACAGTTTACAATTTTTTCATGTTTCCCGTTCATACACTAAATGAATAATCGGCGTGTCGTGAAGATATCCCCCAATATACCAACACTAGGCAAATGTCATATAATGTCATATCTTATAGGTATATATACAATAGTAGTAGTAATGTCTGTGCAATAATGTTTACGATGACGATTATCGTGAAATACTTACGTATTTATTTCTTTTTTATGCCATCTTACGTTTATGGTAAACACACGCCATTGCTAGCTCTAACTTCGCCCCTAGTACATTAGACTTAAATTTCTGATTAAATGTGGGTGTGCCATCAGATACACCTCTGCCTAATCCTTTAGGGATTACGGGCGTGACGTCATGCTATGGTATGTTTAGAAACACACAAATTCAATAATAAATAAAAATATGTCGGAGAAAGCGATAACTTTTAAACATCAAGTTGCTGATTTGACCATTGTAGTAGGGGTAAACGCCGTGACGTCAGATGTTGTTTTAATGGCGGCACGTGGACAGAGTCGTTTTGTAGAGTGGGGATTGTGCCGAGATCACTTTTGCTCGGAACTCCAACCAAGTCACTCCTTCAGAACGAAACTGTCGGTTTGCCCATTTTGTGGAGATTATTTGTTAGTGTTATTTAATGTAAATTTGTGTTAAATAATAAACTGTGATTTTTGTGTACCGAAACCGTAACTATTATTTTAACATTTTCATCATGAACCCGGTACCACCGAACCCTAATGACAACGGCGCTATCGCTCAGCCATCGCTTACGCCGTCATCAGAATTGGGATCTGGACTCGATTCCCACTGGCGTGCTATGTTCGAAATGCAGCAGAAGATCATGATGCAGCTGATCGAAGCCATCAGGACACCAACAGTGGCACCTCAGATCATGCTGCCAGAAATTAATCCGGAGCTACCAGATACCGATCCACGTGCTTGGTGCGATACTATCGATATTTGCCTTGACGAACGTCCACTGGAGGGTGCATCGCTTATTATAGCTCTGGCGAGTGCAAGTCTGAAGCAGAAGTTCGATCGCAGTACCGGTGAGGGCGCCACTGATGCAAAGCGTTTAAAGCCACAAACTTCCACTATGTTCACGTGCTATAAGTGCGGAAAACCGGGACACAAAGCGGTGAACTGTCGTTCGAAGTTTACGCAGCCTGCTGGAGCTAACGCCCAGAAAACTACACCGGCGGCGACTTCATCGGGTTCCAGCAAAAGAATAACGTGTTTCCGTTGTGGAGAAGCCGGACACATCTCTACGAACTGCCAACGCGGCAGTGCGGGTGGCGCGTCATCGTCGGCGGGCAGCGCTGCCAACGCAACTGCGGAGCGACGCGTCGATAGCTGCGAAATAGCAGGTGTTTGCGGGCAATTGGAACAATCCGGTGAGTCGTTTTCATTTTGTTTTGATTCCGGCGCCGAGTGTTCTCTCGTTAAACAAAGTGTAGCTTATAAATTCTCGGGCAAACGTTCACTTTCAACCGTGCAAGTAATTGGTATCGGTAATAATTCGAATGTTTTTAGCACTGAACAAATTCTTAGCGATGTTGTGGTCGACAATAACGAACTGTCAATTTTATTTTACGTACTACCCGACGATTGTATGAAATACGATGTTATGATCGGACGCGATATTTTGACACTTGGCTATACGGTACATTTAACTGAATCTACCCTACGTATTTCGAAAGTCACAAATGTAGGTTGTTGCGATTTACCTCCCGTAATTGATCTTTACAATGTTGATTCTGATATTTCAAACGAAAACAAGGACCGGTTGACGTCCCTTTTGAATGAGTATTCGAATGCTTTTATCAATGGGTTATAACGACGATGATGAAACCGGAATTGACCTAACAGAGGCGAGAGAACACGCGGTGGACGGTATTAAGAAGAGTGCGGCTTATGAAAAAGCCCGTTTTGACAAAAATAAGGCCAAATTAGTTAATTTCAGTGTTGGTGATTTGGTTTTAATTCAAAATAAAGAACGGAATCGGACTAAATTAGACCCCAAATATAAGGGACCGTTTAAAGTTGTAGAAGTACTTGACGGTGATCGTTATCTTTTAAAATCTTTGAATGGTAATAGAACCTACAAGTACGCTCACGATCGTATACGAAAGATGCCTCTAAGTAGTGTTCCTAATGAGTTAAACGTAGAGGACGGTGATGAAAGTACCTCCACCGAGTAGTAGACACATACCATGGCTATTTGGTCGCACCGTACGCACTAGTCTGTAGTCGTAACTGCAGCTCACTTGTGAGCTGTTCAGGGGGCGATGGGCAGCTGGTGGTACGGCGGGGACCTGGGTCTCAATGGAGACTATTGTTGTTTTGGTCTTGTACTGACCTGGGAGTCGCAGACTCTATGTGATGTGTGTGGTCGTATCACATGAGGTGATGACGATATGGGTGGCATAAGTGTCACTAGCTGCTGCGGCAGCTGGGCCATGAGCGTTGTATGTGATCGAAGTTGATTTAGTTGCTGAGTAAATATGATTGAGACTTAGAGGAACCTTTTGTTTGATAACTGTTATTTTCAAGTTATGCTATTCCATAAAGTTGTGGTCAGGTTGACCGAGCCTGTACTGTTGCTCCAAATTTGACTGTTTGGTTACAGGTACTCACGAGGACGTGTAACTTGTCAGGCTGGCCGTGTCGGAGAAAGCGATAACTTTTAAACATCAAGTTGCTGATTTGACCATTGTAGTAGGGGTAAACGCCGTGACGTCAGATGTTGTTTTAATGGCGGCACGTGGACAGAGTCGTTTTGTAGAGTGGGGATTGTGCCGAGATCACTTTTGCTCGGAACTCCAACCAAGTCACTCCTTCAGAACGAAACTGTCGGTTTGCCCATTTTGTGGAGATTATTTGTTAGTGTTATTTAATGTAAATTTGTGTTAAATAATAAACTGTGATTTTTGTGTACCGAAACCGTAACTATTATTTTAACATTTTCATCATGAACCCGGTACCACCGAACCCTAATGACAACGGCGCTATCGCTCAGCCATCGCTTACGCCGTCAAATATATAAGTGATGCTTGGGCATGCGTAAGGCTTGGTTTCAATTATGTTTAAAAAACCGCAATCAGTGGTTGAACTGTACTTTTAAATCTTACTAAAATATATGAAATTATACATGGGCTTACTTAATTAATGTTAGGTATCCTATAGATATTCTGTTCAAGAATTTTGAAATGAAAGTAAGACACCTAATAATCTGCATTCATTTATGTAGCCCACCGGTATCGGGAACAGGGTCCAAGCTACCGGCGGTCAGGGCTCCAGAGAGAGGAACCTCCTAACAATACGAGCCGTGTCCAGAAGTACCGCTTTCTGAATCAAGCCCTTGATCCAGCTGCCTAACGAGAGCCTCCTCAGGTATTGGTCGAGGCTCTTGGCAATTATGCCATTGGCTGAAACGACTGAAATAAATACATAAATGAAACAGGATGTAGATAAATAATGAGTAACGACAATTCAAGTTTAATAAATAGTCCAAACTTTACCCTACACTAAATGAGCTCGACGTTCATTTCCAACTATTTCGTTACTGATTCAGCGAATTAACAAATCTATCCACAAACCCCTCTAAAGTTGAGACATCACTGTCACTACGAGAATAAATTGCTCGAGTTGTAGCTCGACCGAAACAGACGAAACCCTCTTGAGGGCAATTCGGGGCAAGAAATACTATTGTAAAGAACTTTACTCACCGTACAAAGCTTTCACGTGTCAGTTTCGACTTGACTACAAAAAGTCACGAAAACTATTAAATGTTCATTTTTATTTCAAAAAAGTTACTCACATAATTCATTCCAGATTTTTTTTTCCTTCATGAATAGAATTGTGTCGGATTCTTGAAATGTCAGAAATACGAAATGAAAAACGAAAACTTGAAACTTCTTGTTTAATTTCGTGAGATATTTACATAAAACATTGAAAACGTTTTTTATTGCTGGTCAAAAACACAAAAATAAATGTTTTTACACGGATTTCTTAAATATAATTATTTGATTATAACTGAGCATAGTCAATAAATACAGAAAAAATACGATACCAAAAAAAAAATATTATGTTCTTTATTTATGCTGATTAATGAGATCACGAAAATAGTCACAATATCTTCACTTGATTTTTTACGAAAAACAAAACTACTTATTTAAGAAAAAGTATGCATTCCTCTTAGTCTTCATCCATAAGTTACAATACACTTGGGTTTTCACACCCAAACCGCGTGACTGTTGCTCCCATGTTATCTTAAAACTTAGTTCCTCTTTATTTTTCTTTGATAAAAAAAAAACTCATGGAAACTCTGTATTTCCACTAGATCGTTCTCTCTATTGTAAGCATAAGATATTCATAAGATATTGGCAGTATTCCAATTCCAATGTGGACGGTCAGACAGCCGATTAGACGGAAAAACTTCCTTGAATTGTGATAAAACAGGAGTCAATATAAATAGGAAAGTTAATATTAAATAATAAAGGATTTCCATTTATTTGTTTATCTCCTAGTTTACTCAATAATGTGGCTTTTTGAGGCTATTTTCAGTCCCACATACACGAGTTTCGGTATTTATTAAAGGGTTGTAACGGACGATCGGAAATCATTGTCAGAAATCGAATACTTCTATTTTCAAATATTAGACTCCTATGCAAACCAACACGTGGAAATACATATGTGTTAGATATGATATGTACATATATATGATATACTGCTTTGTTGTTCTGGTGGTCGCAAGCGCGACTGCTGAACATGAGGTTCCTGGGTTCGATTACCAGGCTGGGCAAAGTGTTATTGGGTTTTTTTCCATCAGGAATTTCTCAGTAGCAGCCACTGAATCTGGATTTGTGCCTGGTTGATAGCATATAGACTCGCCCCCTATTACATGGGACTTAAACATAACTGGTGAAAGGTTGATGTACTAATGGGTATACCTCTGCATATCCTGCCTGCGGTGATTGCAGGCGTGATGTCATGTTATGTTATATGTTATGATAAGTATGGTTTACTATGCCGAAATAATATTATTGGCATTTAAATAAATAATCATTTTATTTCAAGTTTCACAGACTCATTAACTTAAATATTTTTACACACTCAGTCACATTAAATAATCAAATACAAAGCTAATAAACAATAAAAACAACACTTACTTTTTTAACAGCATTATTTTGTTTATGACACAGATAACGAAATTGCCGTGCCAACACTGTCTAGCATAAATAAGCATAAAGCAGCCTTTCTTCAAGTGTCCCATCGTTTGTGGAACAACACCACTGTTACACTCTAGGGCAGAGTAATCTATGAATCACCACTTGGACAGGTTTTCATTGCTTTGGCCATTCAGCCTGTAATATTCAGCCTACAATTGGGACACAGGCCTTCTCTTTATGAAAGGATGTGAGTTATTATCCACCACGCAGGCACAGTGCGGGTTGGTTTCGGGTCTTCGAGTTTTTGGTTCTAGAATATATTGGTTTCCTCACGATATTTTACCTTCACCGTTTTGAGAGAAGCTATTGGTTTTTCCAGGATTTTTTATTTCATAAAAATGTGATAAATACTATCGGTGATAACAAATTGAGCCTAAAAGAGCTTATTTCAGCCATACTCGTATTAAGTATCCTTTACGTCCTGAAAACTAATTATTTCATATATAGGTAGGCGTGTATTATGTTAATAAACGTTTTTTTTTGTTTCTAGGTATATCAAAGCTTTATCAAGAAACCAATAAGTCTTGTAAGCCAGTACTGGGGAGCTCCAAAAAGAAAATAACGTCAAAGTAAGAGGCATAAAAGTCACTTTTATGGGTTCCCCAACATAATTAGTTCTTTAACCTTTATTGGCAGGGAATCAGTTCAAAGAGATGAGATCTTTTCACTGGGATTTTTTTCTTATTAAGAGCTTTTGCTTTTTAGTGCATGGAGTTTTGAGTTTGGAGATTTCCTTCAGATTTTAATCTACAAATACAGGGTCATGTTCAATTACATGGCAAAACTCCATTGTTTTCTTTTTGTTCTGTCTTCTTGTGATATCGATGCCACTTTTTAGCTCATCGTTATTTTTGTTTGTTCATTAATATTCACACACACATATTTATATTGACATTATTATTCTGTCTAACTATTCCATCATTTTTTTTTTTTTTGTAATACAAATTATTATTAACGAAACTGCTAAAACAGAAATGGTAAGTTATTAAAATATTTCGTGAAAAACCTTTACATTCAAAATACTTAGCACTTTCTACACTTGTTTCATATGTCGGTTAAAAACGAAAAGAAAAACTAAATGTTTTTCTTTTCGTTTGAAACACATTGCAATTGAACATTGCAATTTGTAACTGATCGGTTTTCCTAGATTCTTAGTTAATCTAAATTTTTGAAACTCTCTTCTTCTTTATCGTGTAGTTAGTGACTAACCTGGTTTCAGTTTTTATGCCGCCCATGGGCCTCTGACTTGGCTTTACATGCCGTCGAGAAATACATATATCTAAGGCATGCTGGTTTCCTCACGATGTTTTTCCGTTGAAATTTAAAACTGAGATTGTTTTTGGGGTATTTTAATCCTATTTCCCTTATAAGTTTGATGTAGAAATGATTGAAGCTTAGCGATGAAATAGAATGTTGAAAAATCTTCCATGCTTTTAGTAAAACATTACACTTACAATTTTCATTTTAAGTCTTATAGAAATTGTTCATCGACTTTTTGATTAATCAATTAAATATGATAAATTTATTTATAAATCATCACAGAACAATTTTATTATTTCATTAAACTTTTTATTGAATCCTATTTTTTATTTAAAAAAAGCGAAATATTAAACAGCCATTTGTGCTGTGGCCAATTTTAGAATGCTCACTCTTAAGTAGCTCTAGTGTTTATGTACTCTAAACACTAGAGTGGGTACATTTACCCTTCGCTGTGTGTATGATAGGTTTTTTAATCTTTTTCCCAGTGACTGCACCTCAATTTTCCACTATCCAAAGGTAAACCGCAATACGAAAAACAAAACAATAAAAAAAATCCCAAAAGAAAATTGCTGTTAAAAGCTGTTTATTATTCACATAACAGGTACGCAATAAAAAGGCTGAAACTATCGCTATTCGTACTGTGATGCCCTTTTAAATTTGACACGTTATTGCTGTAAGTCGCCAGGTACATTCACGTGCTGTAAGTTTGTTTTAACTTTATGTTGTTAAACAACAACTTTTTTTTTTCGGGTGGAAAATCATGTTTAATAGTAAAACTTAATATAACGCACTCCAATATCTCCGTTACTAGAAGGTTCCCAGGTATGGTCCAGAACAAAAAAAATATCGCAACGACGGGAAGAACAAGTACCTTCTAGCTTCTTTAAGGGTATATTTACAACCTTTATTATAGATAGTTGTAAATCTAGCAATGTTGCTTGACATCTTCAATTCCGGTGTGCCTTAGGGAAACATCTTCATCAGATATGTTTGACGAACTACATTTCATTAAAATCAAAAATCAAAATCTATTTATTTGCCAGAATGTAGGTTTACAATGTAGGTATGATCTTAAAACTATAATGGGCCCTTTACATTCTACCATTACATATGGTGTGCAAATATTTAATTTTAGTCTGCACCAGGTTGTTCTAATTATGTGCATTTAGAACAAAAATAAAATAAAAATAATAAATCGTCAGCAACAACAAAATAAGATCTCATGCATTGATATATAAGAAAAAATAAATTATTTCATTGATGTCAAAGTTATACCTATGTCAACAGAGATAAAGTTTAATAAAATGTCAGATTAAGAATATAATATGTATAAAAAATAGTAAATTGTAATTGATAATGTCATAAGTATTAATTCGAACATCAATAGATTATTATAAGATATATACCAATATTATTCATTTCTATTTCCCTCTCCGCGATCTGACATGTATTCATTAAGATTATAAAAGCATTTGTCTTTTAACCATTGCGTTACTTTTTTTTTAAACATGGTCAAAGGTAGGTCTTTAAAAGCGTCCGGTAATTTGTTATATACCTTTACAGCATTTATGTACGAGTTCCTTTTATACAATTCGAGCCTACATTGCGGTACACAGAGCTCATGTTTAAATTTATTTTTATTTCTAGGAACTACATTTCGTTTGGTTACATCTTTGTGTTTAATGAAATATTCCGGATGTTGTTTTACAAATAGGCATAATTCTCTAATGTACATACACGGCAATGGCAGAATATTGCACTTTTTAAACAAGGGCTTACAACTATCCGTATACCAGGCCCCACAGATTGCACGTATACATTTTTTTTGTACTCTGAACGCTTTTGTAATTTCCACCGAATTACCCCACAACAAGAGACCATAAGCGAGTACGGACGAAACGTATCCGTGATAAGCACAAAGAGCAGCTTCTGTTGATACCGTGACTCTTAATCTTTTTATTGCGTATACAAATCTGTCGAGTTTATCACAGACGTAATCGACGTGTGTTTTCCAGTCGCAATTCTGATCCAACATTATCCCTAGAAATTTAGTACTTGCCACTTGTTCAATCATAGTGTCATTATATTTAACCTTTAACGTCAATGGCTTTCTTTTATGGGTTTGAAATTGGATCATTTTATTGCATTGCCCCTGATATTTAATAGAAATGGCAATCATACATCGCCTCTTTGCTTCAATAATGTGATATCTTGAAAAGTGGAATTTTACAGGAGAGCGTTTTTAAATTTTCTAAAAATAATTGTGTAGCACAGAATATTTTTTTACAGTTATGATATAATGTACTGTAAATTATGACTTATTAACTACGTGAAAACGTAATACAAAACTGATACTTTAGAAGTTTAGCAAGAAATTGGCTTTATTAAAAAAAAGGGGAAAACATGTCACCTTGTTCTTGCAAATATATAGTAAAATAAGTGTTACAAACTAAATTGTCACAATTTTGATGATATTATTTTGGTTATGAAACTGAGTTATATTATGAGGAAACATTGTTGAAATAAAATAGTATTAAAAAATCAGAATCAATCTTTATTGGAAACAGTACAATTGCAAAATGTACTTATAAAATTTCACAATGAAACATCTTATGACTACTAATATCACAATTTTTATTGTTTATTACTTAACGAGAATCACATTCACTGGAGAAATTAAATTATTAGATTAATATTTTGTCCTTATGAATAATCAGACTTTAATAATTGAATCACAGGTATACCTTATTATAACTTAATAAGTAAATGTTGAGTATTGTTGCAGAGACAAGAAACTCTTATTCAAGAGTTTGCGTTTGCAAATACAATATAATTGCAAGAATTATTCATTAACAACATCTAACTCGTCATAGACGAAAAAATAATAATTTGAACAAAAGAATAATTCTAAAAAAAACAAAACTCAAAAGTGACTGATACTTGGAATATAAAAATAATTCAGTACCTACTGCTTGTTAACAAACAAAAAATATCTATTTTACATAAAAATATTATCCTTACAATCAAATGATAACACACTTTCTTAAATTGTGTAACAGTCTTAGTTATGTTTTGGCTTAAATATTAATAATATCAGCCTTTTAAAAATCCCTTAAAAAAACCATTCTCCTCAAAAGCTAAAAATTTTCATAAAATGGCCTATGGTATCTAGGGATAAGGTTTTTGTTGACTAAATTCATTAGGTCTCCTTTTTTATCTGATATCCCAGGTTTTTGGACATATGCATTTTTTAATTCGACGTTGGTGTTCCTTTTCTTTTTAATAACAATCGCTTTTTTGAATTCTGTATCAGCATAGGAATCTTTAAAAAATACAGCTTCAGGATCTCTTTTTTGAACTTTAATCACCTTTAAACTCGTGAGTTTGACAGAATCATTATTGTCATCTTTTAGCAATGAAAAATTCATTTGGTTAGTGAGTGTTTTCCAATCATAGAAATCTGCGAAACACATTTCGTTGACATGAAAAGGCTCACTTTTCTTCCTAGCAGCCTTTATAGCACCAATGAACGTGTCAGGTGAACACATGGGACCAGATCGTAATTGTCTTTTTATTTCTCTTCATTTGGGAATGAGCGGAATCGCCCTCATTTTGGGTGTGTCCTTTGATCACATATTTATGCGTCACTGAATTGAGATTTTGTATCGTCTTAACTGCGTTAAATCATGAATTTGTTTTTTTGTTGACCCCAACAGTTATCTGAGTAGAATACAACATCGCAGCCTTTATAGCACCAATGAACGTGTCAGGTGAACACATGGGACCAGATCATAATTGTCTTTTTATTTCTCTTCATTTGGGAATGAGCGGAATCGCCCTCATTTTGGGTGTGTCCTTTGATCAAATATTTATGCGTCACTGAATTGAGATTTTGTATCGTCTTAACTGCGTTAAATCATGAATTTGTTTTTTTGTTGACCCCGACAGTTATCTGAGTAGAATACAACATCTAGGTTTTCGACTGTTTCTGAAATTTTGACGAGGTAATTGTAAACGCAGGTGCTGATTTCATTAACACCTCTGTGAGCGTTTGACTCGTCCCAAACATAGAATTCAACACAGTTACTCTGAATGTTGTAATCAGTTAAATTGAGGACATTCAATTTAGACTTGTAATAAAAGACAGAGATGTCCCCTTTGTGACACTGAAAAACACTGCACTTGTCCTTGCAAGAGGTGTGTTCGAGTTGTCCGTTGTCAATACAAGATAAACAAGTCTTTTAGATCGCGAATTCATCTGAAAAAATAAGTACAACTAGTTATTTTCTTTAGCATTAACATAGTAATATTTAGGAATATAACTGGTCAAATTCACTCGTGTTTTGTTCAATAACGGAACATCAGCAGATAACTATTACTTGATTTTAGTATAAGAAAAAGTTTTATCAAATACAATGTGGTATCTCATGATAACACAAAGCAAAATTTTCATTATTTCGGCAACAATGTGATATGACCAAGTATAACAATGAACATATGACCCACTTTTTTCAACTACACTGTGTCAACCCGCACTATCATATTTTAGAATAAAAAATAATAATTGAAATGAAACATACCTTAGCAACCACAAAGTGATAACTTCGTGATGTCACGTTTTTGCCGAAATATGAGAGCACCTTCCTCACCGCGTGCGTAGTGACAATTGTTTTGTTTCGTTGTTGAAAGAAATCTCCGCGCAGAAAGAGACAACGTGATATCGCGATCTGACACAGTTGTTCTTTCTCTTTCGCTCATAGATCCACTGCTAGATGTGCAAAAGATACCACGTTTTGTGGAAAAATAAAATCGGCCACGGCGGTTTCAATAATCAAATAATAAAAAAAAGAATTTTCGGACTTATCACGTTATTGAAGCAAAGAGGCGACATGTCACAGTTCCTTCACCCCGTCATAACGTAAGTCAGATCTTAAATATACCCCAAGGAACACATCCGAGAGACAACAAAAACAATTTCATCAGTACATAAACACGTTCGCTGGTTTACTTAACAGCTGAAGTTTTTGTTTAGAACTCGACAGCCCCGTTTTAGAGTTCATAAGAACTTTCGTTTAAGCACACGGCTGTAAAATCTCTGCAAGTTTTCACTAGGGTTATATCCCTGTTGTAAATTGTACAAGTACATTGTGCGGTGTGCATTCGTTTTTATTGTTGGCAACACTGAGGATGAAATTATGCTTTGTTATGATTTGGTATGAAAGTGTTTGGGTACTCCGTGTTTAAGTTTCGTCTTCTAACTCCATGCTTACACCATAAAAATAAAACATGTATTCTACACGCTATATTTACTAGTTTTGTTAATCGTTTAAATACCTTCACCTTTTGTTTTTGAGTTGGAAAATCCTTATAGATACCCTTCGTCTGGGGCGAACGGAGGGTTATATCGGACTCTAACTGACTAAAAACCCACTGTTCCTACTACTACCATGTGCCGGGGGCCCGAGTGATACAAGAATATTCGCGCGCACACCCGACTGGTATCAGCCCTCCATTGCGGGCCCTATCACCAAGTGCGGCCTATTTAAGCCTAAAATAAATTGCAACGACTAGTTGGTTATATAAAAACTTGAAGAAGACCAATTTAAAAAAATGATAAGTACTCGTAACAGGGATCTGTTACATGCGGTTGTAGTCGCAGGGTTTTTATTAACTCAACGTTGATGAATGACAAAATAAAACCCAGAACATACTCCACAGCTAAGGAGTTTGAAAATATTTGATGATTTATTAGGTTTGTTAGCAAACTTTTAATTTTATTTGAACCTTCACGACGTAATATCCAGTCTGTAATTTAATAAACGGGCAGAGTAGTGAATGTCATGCAATTTCAAGCATATTTGTGACCGCAGAATACCAATCTGTACTGTGACCTTTTTCGTCGATGAATCACTATTAATGGCAATTTGACATGGCAACTTTTTAACAACACTGCATTGCTTTACAAATTCAAGATATTTAAAAAATGTGTTGAGTGTTCGTATTGTATTAACAAAAAAATATGGATGGTGATTTGTACCAACATTTTATTTTATTATGGTGGAAATAATGTAGGTAAGCCCAAAAGTTTTCTAAGCAAACCCAGCAGTGGAAAAAAAACGAGCCACCAAAAAAAAGTATAAATACTTAGAAATGATAATACAGAAATAAAACAAGCAGTTGGATGATTCTAGGAAAGCTTCCTCATTTTCTGTATTGCAATTTTATTCCGTAGTCAAAGATGTTGTTGGACCACTAATGAAAATTAAAGTCACAGCAATTAAGCGAATGCAATCTCTTCCCTTGAGATTAATAACAAGGAGGTTGATCTAAGAAGAGCCAGATTAAAAATATTGTATGTTTGCATCAAACTTTCTATCTCTAGGAAAATTCTAATGTTTTTTTTGTTGTTGCGGTCTATTTTCTAAGTAATAAATATTTAAGTTACATTAAATAAAGTACTTATGTTATATTTACTGAAAATAAATCTCATAAATAATGTGCTTAGTTTGACTGATTTCATACTGGTTCTATAGAAATCAAATATTCATTAGTAGCTTGTATCCGACACAAGACACAAAAGTGTCCACGTGTGTGCAGCGCCTAAAAAAAAACATTAGGTAACATTATTAACGAGGTTGGGCGAAATCGTCTGGATTTTATATTAGTCAATTTTCGGTAAGTCCCTGCCTGGATTCAGAGTAATATTATCATAGATTTTTCGAGATGTCTTTATACCGTACTTTTTTAAGAACTCCTTTTGGAATTCTATTCGCGATGTTATAATTATGAACGTAAATATCACAAGTTCATTTAAGGTGTTTATTTGTAGGACAACAAAATGAACAGTATTGTTCAAAAGCTATTGAAGATTCGTTATTTTCAAACCACTGAGAAATTAGTAGAAACATAGGCCCGTTTTAATATTATTAATATAATTGCGAGACTTTCGCAATTCGGTTTATATTTTCTGTGTTTGAAATCTAATTTCGGCCCGCATGGCGAAGTTTTGCGACAGCTGTTCAATAAAAATTACAATAGTTTAATACTCAAAGTGTCTGTGTCTTTTTAATAAAAGGGCCTACTCTGCTTTTTATACTTTTACGGCAGTAATCTTCTTAGGTGTTTTATTTTATCGGTTGGTCTATTTTCAGTTGAAAGACGAAAACCTAAAATTGGATTTAGGAGCCAAGGGCACAAAATATCGCTCTTGCTTACAGTATCAATGTGGCCAGGTATTGACACCAATTTTCTTCTTCGGTAATCTAAATTTTTCAGCCCAAAATTTGGCGACGAGTTTGGTACTTTCTTCAGCAGCGTCCACCAGCTCCTATTATGTGCAATTAAAAACCAGCAGGATCAAGATTAAAGTGCCGTCGTTTGTGGAAAAACCACATTTACACTTCAGTTCAGAGTCATCAATTATCAAATGAGTCGAACTACACGATCACCGACAAATGCTTGCACTAATTGGACAGGTCCACTCAAATCTGTGTGGTTCCTTCTTCAAAAGACCATCTCAGACACTTTGATCTGCATGTTCTACATATGACTTGACCAATGTCTGAACTCTTAAAGAGACAGTGACCAGTGACCTCTAAGTTTGTTTTGACTGTTTCTTCTCAGAGTAGTCATGAACGAAACTCCGGCCCCATCCAGTCTTAAAACATAACATGATTGACGTGTAAAGTGTTTTGTAAAACCAATTTACAAAAATAAATATGATTTATGGTTCGATTTATGATTTATCATCACACAGATGGTCTTTTCATTTATTCTGCACCTTCTGTTTCACTCCTTCTGACGCCCCAAATTAAACCTGATTGAAGAAAAATTAAGAGTACACATCCAAATCATACATAGACAGATAAATCTCTGTTCTCCATAGAATGAATTCAGTATTTCCACATGACGGAAGAATAAAGCTTAGAGGTCAGTTCAGTTCGCCTTTTCATGCTACCGTTATTTACGATATCTCGATTCTATTTTCTCTGAAGATATTGGCCGTTATGTACGTATGTCCTAAGACTTGGTCGTTTTGCACTTCCATGCAGGTCAGTTGTGCGCCAGAAATACCGACCTGAGATATGGCCCAAAAGCCACTAAGCCTGTAATAGAGAATAATTCAACTATCTATTTGAACAATCTTTACCCCACAACCTACAAACTGGACCAGTAAGTACCACACTAAGTTACGCGACACAAAGCCTCTAAACTATACATACAGTTATTGCGTTTTACAGTGACTATGATAAGTTATAACTAGAACAATAGAAAGATTTTATGTTTTAGCCCACCGACTATAATAGACAGAGGTAATAAAAACAACCGTAAAGCTCCGATAAAACAATGCTTCTCGACTATTGCATAGAGTAAAATATATCAGAAGCAATACGCAATTTTAGCTATACACATTTATTTGCCACAAAATACTTAGTAATTTTCAATCACTGTTGTAGACTTAAATATTTTTGTTCCATTTAGTCTTTGGTAAAAAATACATTTTTTAATATGCTTTAGTACTGCCAAAGTAACATACGTTTTTATGTAAAAATTGCTTTAGCACTTCGCATTATAAATTTCAGACCCAGTGCAGCCGAAGTACATTGTTTAGGCTATTCATTTAATTTAAAGCTATATATGCACCGTTAAATTTTGATCGTTTTAATCCCGTGGAGGGTCGATCCAGTGCATGAAACACTGTCGATGTGTAAAGAAAAAATTAAATTACTTTTCCTTGTAACCTCGAATCAATTCTCGCATTAGTGAAAAAGCCATGGAAACCATTAGTTAGGAATATTAAGTACCATTCGAAACTCATTTTGTACAATGTGATGGGTGTGTGTGTGGTAGATAACATTCAAAAAAACAACAGTAACACGACCCATTTCACCAATGATGCGCGCGCGCAGTCCACGTCGACTCACAAAAATTAGCCAATGCTAGACCAGACTCCGCCCCCAAACCCAATTTGATTGGCAATGCGAAAGCTGAATACCCAGCACGCCCCGGACTAAGGGCTGCACTTGTAAACAAATCAGTTTCTAAGACGTCATCGGTGTATCGTTGTTTCCTTGTCACTCGAAAATAATGTCGTCTCGTAATAACGTGTACTCCAACCTGGAGCACAGATTACCTGGAGATTGTTGCTGTGTTTTTGTTTGTTTGTTAATGGTGCAATTATACGCCATCGCGACTCGCCGTCTTTACAGCGAACCAAACCACATGCAGTCTTTTTTACGTAGTTACGCAAATACCGTCAGGACAAACAATTGTGGCGGCTTCGCAGCTTTATTGATCACGGACAATTCCGTTCACCTTCAAACACTCAGGGCCGCGGTCACCAAACAGTATACCTACGCACCCGAACTAGACGAAGACATCCTAGACTACTTTGAACGAGATCCCAGGCGTAGTATCACTTTTTTCTTTTCAAATTTTTGTAAATTATTTAAAGAACAATTTAATGAAAAAAATTACGCTGTCGCGAAGTGTATCCCTAAGTGTTAAATAAACCTGAGCTGAGTAATTATTAGGATTGTAACAGAACTCTATTAAATCGTTTAATTACTAACTAGATTTTTTTTTCTTTTCAAATCTTTGTAAATAGTTTTGATTCCACATTTTTAAATACGCCATAACTACCTAACCCGCTTGTTGGGACTTATTTTTACATTTACCGCTGTCGCAAATCCTAGGCACAAAACAATTATGACGGTCAAAAGCCCATAAAACTATGAAGGAAAATTTAGAACCATTTAATTTGCTAACATGAACATCAGCTAAGCGATCAATGACCTTAGTAGGTACGCAACGACGCACGAGGCATTTTAGGTAACTAAACTCGTGGCGCTCTTGCATTTTGCAAATATTACGTTTTCACTTCTTTTTTTTTCTAATTATAAAAGATACAATGCAGTGAACTTGTTGATGAATAGTATTTTGTATGTTAAACCACCTGTCCAACGGATTAAAACGATCAAAATTTAACGGTGTACAGTCGTTATTTGCCGTCTTGTCTTTACTTAAAAATTGTAAAATCCTTATTGTTCATGAGAGCATTACACAAACAGTATGGGAGTTTAATTTATTTCGTGCTACAAGATAACTAGATATAACCGTAATGAAACACTTTAAAAACTGTGCCAGTCTCTAAACCGTATTTAGAAGTGAATCTTCTGTACTTATTTATTCCGTGACAACACTAGCCACTTTTAGTACCGTTCTAGCGCATCGGACGCTGGCTTGTTTGATAGTAGCAAGTACAGTAAACAAGTTACGGAGGGTCGATTAAAAGCTGAGTATGTTAGAACGGAACTCGGTTTATGCACACACATTCCGACTTTGTGTCTGGTTTTTACATTTTTCGATGGTTTTGAGCAGTATGCTGTTGTGTTATGGTAGGAAACGGTTGGATATTAAAAAAAGGTTCTTGTAGACCGTAAACTCGCAACTACATGTGAATGTACGAAACAGTTGAACAACTGACTTTCATCTTTTGTCTTTTGTTGTGTTTTTTTGTTGCAGTTTCCGATTTGATTTTAAGTGATAGTGGGTTTATAGATACAATTTCATCTAGTCGAGATATTGAGATTTATCCACGCCGATTATAAAATAGAAGGTAGATGGAGAAATCCGCTAATTATATCAAAACACGTTGTAAAAATGACTGGTGCCAAAAATCAACAGGTGTGTACAAGAAAATTGCCGAAAGATCGATTCAAATGAAGCTTGATGTTAAATCATACTGAAGCACCTAGCAGTTGTTTGCACGAGGGGTTAAATCTACTCCATATTGGTTCTGTAATATGAATGCTATACAGAAATCTCGCACGAAATCGGCGTATATTAATATTTACTTGCTCGCTATGGTAACACTGGTAACGCACGTTTAAAATGAAAATGTCCACAGAGCAATCTGTACAAATAATATTAAATAATATGTATTGCAGTTATTGTACAGGTATATTATGTACATTTGGTCCTAGGGTTTTTTTGACTACTTATCATTATATGAATAAAAAATTAAGTTGAAACTAAAATCCGGCTACGCGTAGTTTTTGCAATTTTCGTATTATCGGAGAGAGAATTTTGGTTTTATTTTAATGTTGTAATAATTTATGGTCTCGATCGGATAGTTGACACTTCATTCATCAAAATCGGCGCAGTAGTTTAGGTGGTACGATGGAAAATGTAACTAAAAATCGAACAAACATAGACCATAAGCCTTTTCCCTTTTGGCTTTGCCGTAGTCGTATAAAAAGTATCAACTCAATACACGGTGTAAGAGCTATCCTGACGAAACCTTTGAAAAAACAGCTGTTCGATATAAAAGTGAAACATATAAATATGAAAAATATGTATACCTACACGGTCGGATGTACGGAACAACTGATTGTTTTTTTTTTTAAACCAACGAAAATTGACAATTGAATCTTTATCGGAATCCATGTTAAAAGCTTCAACACGAATTTCCCAAACACGATGTATAAGGTACCTTATACAAATATTAGTCGTCTTGACCCGACTTGACCCAAGTGATACCCAAACCAAGTTAATCTGTTCCTTGCATGCCTATGTTTAATTACTTCCGTAGCTTACATTAATAATATTAATCATGCAAGCCTCGCATTTGCGAAGACCTCTCGTTAGATGAGTGAGTATCGGCTATCTTCAAGCATTATTTGTAAATACGGAAGAATGACTGATAGAAGAGTCTCAAGGTCTTTTACAACTAGAAAGTTGTAAAGAATGAAAAAGTATTTATTTGTCTCGCACAGGCAAAACAAAATGGTTAAATAAACAATAAAACAAAATTATATAAAAAGTTAATACAAGAAAAAATTGTACAAAGCCAAAAAGCACATTTAAAAAAAAGTCACAGTTCTGGTATTCGCATCTTCCGATAAAATACCATATCAGCTTGTTAGAATGTCATCTACGTCATTCATTCATTCACCGTGTCTATTTCTAAAATTCAATGTGCAATAGTAACGTTCAAGTAGGAACTTTTATGTATGGAACACTGTAATACGAGTAGAACTCAGGTCCTGTATTATGATACGCATGAGATATGATATTTAGCGACAGTTAGCTGTGGTAGCGATAAATATCGTTAACAATCGCGAGTATTTGGTACAAGTTGACATTCACTTGTTTTGCTTACCGATTTGACTAAAGCTTTTGTACGCGTCTTCCGCGTCAAGGTCGAGGATAATTTATCCCACAAGAAAGTACTACTGATATACTGTACTACACAAACGTTACATTTACCAAGAAATCTCAAATATGTAAACGCAGTCTTCGTCGACCCAGCTTACTTGTACTACCAAAGACTCGTACAAATTATGCTAAAAAGAATATCACCTGTGAAGGAGCACAATTTTATAATAATTTACCATCCTACATAAAAAATGTAAGCTCTATCAGCAAAATTATCGGACTACATACTTGAAATCACTCACTAAAACCCGTATTAGCCTAAGTTGAGAATAAAACTGTTAAACGTGTAACCCAAAACAAACCAAAACAAAATAAGTTTGAAACAATTGTACTGTATCAATGACCGTTACCAAGAATAAGTTTATTACTTTATGTAATCTTATGTACCTACTCATATAGGTGGCCCTTTTGTCTTTTTGAGAATAAAGTACTTAAACCTAATCCTATATAAAAAAATCTGAAGTCCTAATCCAGGTCATGGTCATTGAAATCCGTTCAGTCGTTAAGGCATAAAAAGGTAACAGATGGACAGATACTTTCGCTTTTATAATATTAGTCTGCCTAGCCTTTTCCCTATTGTGTTGGGGGCGGCTTCCAGTCTAATCGTATGCAGTAGAATATCAGTATTTTACATGGAGCGACTGCCTAGCTGACCTCCACTACCCAGTAACTGGGTAATACGATCCTCCTGGTTGTAGACTGGTTGTAGATTTTCGGGCTTCTGACTTCTTGTAGCGAGTGTCAAAGATCTACAAATTACAGCGGAGATCAACGGCTTAAAGAAACTCGGTATGCAATGGGTGTTCACCCATCCACATACCGACCTAGTCAAGCACTGCTTAACCTAAAGATCAACCCGTGCGGCTGTTATTATTTAGCCACGAGCTCTTTCATATTTTTTACTGTCATGACTCAGTTTCGTCCCATGAGATAACAAGAAGCTAGACTTAAAACTTTTTTATCTGAATTCGAAAACTTCGCAAGACGTTAGAACAAAATCTCTTCTACCACATGTACCATCAATTCAATTTAAGTGGTTAGCTGTCACTCACAGTTTGCCTCTTTAGGCAGGCTACACGCGAAAGACAAAAGCATAAGAGATTAATTTTCCACTTAGGTTAATGCTGTGCGAAAACAGACTTTTCATGTTTGAATTGGAAAATAAAAGACAGAAGTGAAGTCTTGCGAAAGATAATATTTTAAGAAAATACCAAAATTTCAAGCTTTGATCTTTACGTGCTTTTATATAATTAATTTAATACAATATGGTGCAATCGAAAATGGTTAGAATAACATAACAAAACCTAACGCCCGTTTTTCCCGAAGTTTGAGGCAGAAGTGTACCTAATAGTACACCCACATTTCGCCAGTAATGTACAAGTGCCACGTATAGAGTGCGAGCCGAAAATGGTTAGGTATTTTACAAATAAAAAAAATATTTTAGTCTTACGCTTAACATTCACTCTGTTTAATTGATGTATCTTAGATGAAAAATGTAGATAAGTAATTATTTTCACATGTGAACTTTCTGAAGCAGGTGTAATGTTAAAACAGTATTGAATAACAGCAGGGCCCTGTTTAATAAAACTGACAATCCGACAAGTCCGACATAATTATGTCGACAAGTTACAGGCGACAAAATTAACTTGGTGGAAAATTCACAAATATGTCGAATTGTCGCGACAATCCGACATTTTTCTGTTTAATAAAACTTATTGAGCGACAGGTGACGGTTGATAATAAGTCGTGAAAAACTTGTCAAATCTGCTTTATTAAACAGAAAATTTTCATGACATATATTTGTAGAATTGTGCGACAATTCTGATAGGAGCGTTACCCTCTGTCGCGAAATCATATTTTGAATGTGTAACAAAATGTTTATTAAATTTTTAAAAGGTTTATTACAAAAAATGGTACTTACATCAAACAGTGAGAGTAGTGCTGACTAATACTTGGAACAAATTCAAACGAGGAGGCAACGACGATCATTTAAAAGCAGAATCAATTTCTCCTTCTCAAATACAGAAAAAATCGGGAGGCAGTGGATATGGTTTAATAAAAGTGGCTTAAGACGCCTAAATTATCAAGACAAATACCAAGGACAAAAATAAATGTCAATAGTCGATATAGTCATATTTGTCACGACCATACGAAAATTGACACCGACAAGTCAGCAATTAACTGTGGTTTTTTGACATATGTCGAGTTTAATTAAACGCGTTTTTAAATGAAAAATATGTTAAGATTTCACCTGTCGATTTGATTGACATATTTTTCACTTTTATGAAACAGCCTAAGCGCGACAATGCTACAATTTTGTAATTTTTTGACATATATGTCGAATTGTCAGCTTTATTAAACAGGGCCCAGGTGGCTTAATTTCACGGGTCGACAACTCCCGTCTTCTCAAAAGAGGCCGAAAGTCGAGTATACCCAGTCTTTATTATCCAGTTCTCGCTTTCCTGTTAACAGGCCTTCGTTTAATCAATGCTTAGGGTGAATTTCTCAAATTGAACTAAATGCTAGTCGGTATATCTCAACATTGATGGACGCTGACAGGTCTTGAACGCGGTTTTAACGAGGTTTAATTCAAAGGTGTAATCGACCCCTGGATATTTACAGTTAACTGTCGACTCCAGACTCAAATATTCAATTTCATGGATCGTTAAGTTTTATCAGCTGAAAACAACATGTACCTTATTTATTTATGATAAGATCTATTTTTAAACTTAATTCGAGTTTGCGTATTATTATTACCAACAGTAATTTCAGCGAAAATTAAGTCGGCTGTTACTAGTGAAAAAAAATGGAAATATTCTTGCGACAAAATTATCTGTTCTATGGCAACCTTTAATCCAAGATTATCTCCCACAAAAGAAATTAAATAAACGTTTGTGGTCCCTGGGTATTACATTTCAAGAGTAATGAAGTTTAGACCTTTGATGTGTCTCAAGGTAATTTCGGCCACAGACAGTCTAATAGAACTTTGAAAATACCAACACAATACATTACATTACACTTAAACGTATTTATTTTCTCGTCTCGGTATTTCTATTGAATTATTATGCCAGACATCATAATAAAAAGTTGATACGCTATTGTATAAATCAATATCATACGAAAGTTCTTACACTCCAGATTAGATTCATCGATGTGTGTTATATTAGAATCGTTTTCAATCGGCAAAAAAAAAGTTATTAAAAAACTGAAAAACCCGAATGAAAAAAATGAAAAGCAAAAAACAAGCACAAAAATAAATAATAAATAAAATAATATAATAAAATGTCCCCAATCATGGCTGGCTGGCTGCATACAATTTTTTTTTTATTTGTATGTAGCCAGTGTCATTTGCGCCACCAAGACAAATCCAACGACGCCACTAAAGACGTAGCTGAATTCTGGGCCCTCATGATTCAGATTGCTATTGATAAGCTAAGAAGAAGACAAAGGCAAGTTATTATAACAGGAATCATTCAACTTGTTAGTGTGGGCCAAGACACCCAAAATAAAGGTCATAATATCTTTACTGACGCAATTAATTTCAATATCCACGTGACAGCATGTATGACCTGACGTAAAAAAATCGATAAAATTTAAATAGGTTATTACGGTGTGACTTTTATAACAATAAGGGCCAAAATTAGTAAAACTTCTGAGCTGTAACTTCATAAGCCTGAATAAATGATGTTCCTGTAATAAATAAACTTGGGAATAATAATTAAAGTTTGCAACAGAAGGAAACCTAATAAAAGCTGTAAAATAGCTGATTGAAAGTTATGGTAGAAATTGAAAGTAACTTGTTTACCGATAACTTGGCTAGCAATGGAAATTTTTCATGAAATATTCTCTCGTCATATTCAATATTGAATAGCTCAGCTTACATACGGTAGTTTGAAGTCTTGTAAAAATGAGCAAGACTATGGAATTTATGGATAGCGTAGAAACTATAAAACCGCTGGAAATTCTTCGTGGTTTTCAACAGGAAGGATCGATTTTGCATAAACTTTTGCAAGTTTTTTCCAAGAATTAATCAAGTTTCTTATGGCTTTATGAATGAATTGAAGTGTATGAATATTTTCTTTATCATTTTTACCCGACGCATTATTTGAAGCCGAGAGACACTTATTCTTCCCGTCATTGTAATCATTTTTTTTTGTTTTAGACCACACCTGGGAACCCTCTAGTTACGGAGATATTGGAGGTCAAAGTTTCAACTTCTTCACAAGTTTTTTTTTATACAATTTTGTAATGTTGTAACTTTACTTTAAATACCTCTTAACTCCTGTACTATTTAATGCACCCATCATCACCATGTTTTGAGTCCGTTACATTGAGTCCTACTGTAAAACGTGATTTTTCACCAAAAAAAAGTCGTTTTCAAGCAATCACTTTATCGTATGGTTACTTAGTTGATGTACATAATGTTTGGTTGACCGCTTCGTGAGGAGTCCGTTTACACCTTGTATGTTTTTAAACTTCAATACTGAAATGAAAAACCATTCCGGTCTCAGTGACCATTTTAAGTTTGCGACATTTTCCTCCAAAACCTAGTTTCTTAGAAAACAGCTATGAAACGAACAGGCCTCGATCACCAAGTAATTTGAGCCAGCAAATTGGAGACACGTGTTCTGAAAATTTTAACAAACTTTGGATCTTGAAAACCATTTGGCTCGTGAAGAAAAAAAAGGAGTTCCTTCTAGCTCGGTCAAGTCAGGTTTTAGTTTTGTGATGGTTAATTTGTAGTCTCGAATAGATGAGATTTACCATTTTTGTGGTAGGGTATTTGTGTGGAAGGAACTAAAAAGTAGAAAGATTATGAACGATAGACCGCAAATTAATATAATATAATTATACATATATATATATATATATATATATATATATATATATATATATATATATATATATATATATATAATAAATTTAGAAAAATATATAAATATATTTCTAATTATTTCTTAAATTATTGTCTGTATTTAATGCGAAGATATGATCCCAAATCAGGGACTTTATCAATAACTGTAAAATTTTAATAATAACGTCAGAAAAGTTTTGAGTATGAATTTGGATGTTCTATTGGAATCTTTCTTTTATTTTTCGTGTGGTTGGTGTCTAAACTGTTGTCAGTTTTTTTTTTAGTATTTGTAATATTTAAAATGGATCAACAAAAAAAAAAAGAGTTTTTATGAAGCCCATGGGCCTCTGACTTGGCTTAACATGCCGTCGAGATATTATGTCTCTCAAGCATGCTGGTTTGGTTTCCTCACGATGTTTTCCGTCACCGAAACAAGTGATAACTATAAAATACACTCATGAATCCGAAAAATCAGTGGTGCGTGTCTTGGGTTTGAACTCGAGACCTATGACTTCTGGCATCTCAGTATTCATAACTACAGACTGAGATGACAACTTATAACGACGTACGGAGTAAGACCGTTGACCTCAAATAAAATGGACTATAAGCAAGAGAATGGCAATGTAAATATTAATAACAACAAAAACATCCTTAACCCAAATACTCTTTTGTCTTCTCACAAAGCATGAAGCCAAAAGGAAATAATTCAGTCCAAACGCTTACAAATATTTTTAAAAGCCAAGGTCCGTAATCCTGTCGAACCAACAAGTTATGGGGACGCCAAAACATCATGAATTTTAACTGTCTTCCGCGCGAAATGGTGTTCATTGTTGGTTAGATTAAATTTCTAACGTTTCAGTCTGAATATTTCCATAGGAAATTGAGTGCGATATAAAATAAACATAAGAAAGTTCTGCAAGTAGAGCTAATATGGGAAACTGCGGTGGAAAACCAAACTCAATGTAGATTATGTATGAAGTATCCACGGTGGTGAATAGAATTAGTTTTCAAAACTTTAACTGCGCATACCGCAAACAAGCCGCTTCTAGTCGTTATAGCTCGCAGTTAGTTTTTACCCCACTGCGATTGTTTTATTCTAGTGGTGGTATTTCACAAATTATAAGAATTGAAGTAACACCTATAATATAATTATACAAATAAATAGAATAGAATAGAATATTTTAATTGACATAAAAATTATACAGATAACAGGGTGTAACTTAATTTAAGCGTACAAATAGCAAATAAATGATCAATGACCCCCATGCTAAGTAAAACCTGTGTTATAGGGGTCATCCATCCGTCCATTATGGATAATATAATAGTCGCATCCAAATGAATTATATGCACTTTAGTAAAAATAAACTAGACTAGTACAATTTATTTTCAGAATGAGAAAACGTTGGGGAAAAAGTAAATGGAGTTTAAATGAATATTAATAACAAAGAAAAGGGAGTATATATAAAGGTGCGGGGTGTGTGTGTTTGTGAACTGTAGCTGTGTATGTATGTGAGTTTAGATGTGTATATGTGTATAGGTGAATGAAGTTGTGTAAGATTGATGCCTGTTTTTTTTTTTATTGTTTGAGCAATTCTTCCGAGTCGTCATAATTTAGGGTGAGCAGATAAGCTTTTATTTTTAAATAAAATTATTAAATAAAATTGAAGTGTCTGTTTGTAATTCATAATTTTCCTGCCCTTGTCACAATATACTTGGGGTCGGCGCAACACGTTTTCTTCTTCCATTCTCACGTCATGGCATCATTTTTACTCATTTCTCTTTACACAACTTTTACTGGAATACATTTAAAGGCATTGTTTGGTACTTATAGAAAAAAACATTTTAATTTTTGTCTCCGAAACGGCTGGACCGATTTTGAGGTAGTAGGAGTAATTTAACTTAACGAAAAAGGATTAGGGTTCCGTGCAAAAAAATAAACTGTGGAAATTGTTAGTAAAATCCGATTCAAATAGGGAAGTAATATTTTCTATAATAATTTCACGCTCGTCCGCGTGAAATTATTATAGAAATAGAGGTCGCGAGCAACGGCTAGTATTTACATACAGAAAAAATACTGAAAGAGGACGTGTCCCGGACTAGTCCCGGGCAAGTCCCGGACTAGTCCTGGGAAAGTCCCGGACTAGTCCCGGACTTGTCACATAATTATTATTATGATCGTTTGGGTTCTTAGACAGCGCTCACTCATAAATGCTAGTCACCACAAAAGGGCGTGAGCGTTTGGTATGTAAGCACCTTCCACGAACAACGACCACCTTTTGAAGTTCCAATATGAGTCTATGTTTAATTAAAGTTTGTTTTCAATCACTGCAGTTTAAACACTATTCCAAAGACGTAAGAGTCAAATACCACGCGCTGTTGATTGGAAACAAAGGCACCAAAGGTTATCGCTCTCATAAATGACAAAGGTATAAACTACCCACGTTTCACTTCTATATCTACCTCCAATAAACGAATCTATCACATGAGGGACTCTAAACACAAAGTGACGTGTTCACGAATCCGAACTGGCAAGTCCGAATGCTTTCACAGAATTAATGGTCACGATTGACTAACTTCAGTAACATGGAGTGTAGAAACAAGGCTGATTCGTCAATTTACTGGCAATTACTTCTTCAATGTCCACATGAATCTCCAGGTTCGAGTGAATGTTTTTCTACAGATCATCATCAGTTTCCTACCCCTGTCCCATGTTACTTGGGGTCGGCGCAACACGTTTTTTTCTTCCATTCTCTTCTGTCAACCGTCGCGCTATCATTCACTCCTTTTTCTTTCATATCATTCCTCATACAAACCCTCTTTCGTTTTCTTGTTCTTCGTCTCGTTCTCCATCCATCTAAATTCATATTCATCACTCTTTTAGTCACATGCGATCCGTCCTTCCTTACCACATGTTTATCACATTTTCACAACACACATTTCTAGACATGATTCTCGGTTTCATACTACAACAGACACTTCCGTTGGTGAAGACTGTTCCTTCCATGGATTTTGTTGAATTGCTTTGTGTTAACGTGAGCATGATATGCCTATAACGTTCACGCAGTTCAGACTGTCTGCAATTTTTTAGGATATGCCGGTTTCTTCGGAATGTTTTCGTTCGAACTTTTTGCAAGGAAAAATTATCTGACCTCCACAACCCAGTATGTACTAGGTAATACGATACCCCTTGGTAAGACTGGTTGTCAGATTTTCGGGCCACTGGCTACCTGTAACGATTGTCAAAGATCTACTAATGACTGCCGGGACCGACGGCATAACGTGCTTTCCGAGGCGCGGAGGAAACTCGGCATGTAATGGTCGGTCACTCACCCACAGATCAAACTAGGCAAGCGCAGCTTAACCTGAAGACTGATCTGAGCTGCTGTTATATTTAGCAACGAGCTCCTCCAGCAACTTCTGTTTCATGCAGGAAAATTATTATTCGCAGGAAAAATATAATTGATATGGACCGCCACAGCGCAGCACCTGTCCTATATTTCTACGATCATTGTTCTATAACAAGTTGGCAGGCTCCTAATGGGCGTGACAACGGTTCCAAGCTCTCCAGACAAAGATGTAATTATTGTCGTATCGAGTTTACTTTATTAAAACTTCAGAGCAAATGACAGGAGTGTAACAGAACAATGGTGAGAATGGTTCTGTAGAAAGTTGATGTATAATAAATTGCACTAAATTAGTTTCAATTTTCTATTGGCAGATTATCTGACAGAAAATAGGTTAATTATACTTTTCGAAACAGCTGGACTGAGTTTGACGTTCTTTTTACGGGTAGATAACTGATGTTATAAGCAGTAACTTAGGCTACTTTTATTTAAAAAAAAGGTTTAGGGTTCAGTGCAAAAAAAAAATAAACCCTCGGAATTGTTAACAAAATCCAATTCAAATAGTGAAGTAATATTAACGCGGACAACAGCTAGCTTAAAAATATTATTGCATTTTTTTTTTCAACTCTGAATAAGAATTTTATTTAGAATACAAGAATAGTGCTTAAATAAATTTACAAAAAAAAAAAGTTGCTCAAAAATCTGTTTCTTATGTAACACCCTAACAATGAGGTAACAATTCCTTTGAAAACAAGCGATACTACCCCAACGACGTATTTGCATGGGTGGCAAAAAAAAGCAATACAAAACTAATACACTTTCTAGATTCGCTTGGTGCTCGGGATGGGGTAAGTCCACAAAGAAGATGCAATACCTCACTTGACTTAGCTCGTCGGATGAAATGTTTGAAGACCTCGGGACGTTAGTATGTTAAGTATATCTACAAGATTTGTGGGGAAAGATGAAATGTAATACGGAGATGCTGTTATACAATATTGTTTACCAAACCTCATATTGTTAGTTTTTAAACAGACATGATCATTAGCATACACTGAAAACGGGATATTTACCATGTTCACTATTTGTTTTGAGTTTCCGATATTTTGGTGCTGTTGCAAGCACTCACGGTTAAACTGAAAAAAAATAGTAAATAGGTATGGTAAATATCCCGTTTTCAGTATTGATACTCATATTTTCTGTGCAAAAAAACAATTGCATGTTAAAATTATTATGACATTAATAAAATGCTAGAGAAATGCGGGTCAAATCAATACTAATACTATAAAGAGGAAATATTTGATTGTTTGCATTGAATAGGCTCCGAAACTACAAGACCGATTTGAAAAATTCTTTCCATATATATTCTCACCGTTGGGAAGCTATCTCCGAGTGACATAAGCTATGTTATATTTTCAAAAAAAAATAGGGTTCCTTACTAAAACTTCAATAATGTAACCCAAGGTGTAAAAAATGACCTAAAAATACCTTATATCTCGTGCGCTGCTAAAACTATTGATAATAGAACAAAATAATGTACTACGACTTTGCAGAATAAATTATTATCTACAAAAAGTGGCCTAACAGCATATGTCTAACTTGTATGTACATATATGTCACAATAATTGTTCTTTTATTTTTTAAATTTAATTGAAATGCCGCCGCTAGAAAAGGCTCTTTATTCGTACCTTGGTAGTAATTCTTATCAAAATAAATTACTTCATACTTAAGAGTGCTTCAATACCTTTATATAACTTTTTGAATTATTCAATTCGAACATTCCATTTGAAACATATCACGAATTCAAAAATGTAAGTATTAAAAAAAAGTCGCGAGGTTGCCGCTTACTCCGCTCGGCTTACTATACGATGTAGGCGCCACTGAGGTAAGGCTAATGTCATAATGTCTTATTGTGCAAAACTCAGAAATTCACAGCAAAAACAAAAGCAAATCGTTTGTGCGGGGACCTCCCCCTTTGACACCTAGTCGTACTTCAATTATTTGAGATGACGCTAAAGCTGCTCTACCTGATACCTTGTACGATACAACTACATACAGAAAGCAATGCCTATTAACCGATTTCAAAAAAAGGGGTAATCAATCCGACCTATAATTATATTTATTCCTTTTTCTAGGAACAACCACATAATGACGTAATAATAAAAAATCAAGATGGTCCTGACGAAAATGTTCAGTTTTTCCGTTTTTTTTTGTTCCGATAAGTATTTTTCCAATTCGACATCTTTGGTTTTGATTTTGACAGCATATTCGTTTAGAGCGCCCTCTATTACCATGGATGTGACACTCATGACGGTATCTTCACTACTTTTCGCAGCCGCCATCCTTGATTTTGATTTCAATTCATTCATTTGAATTCAATTCCTTTGCGATAGTGTCTTTAAAATTAAAATGATATAATATAGATTAAAATTTAACCCTTCTTTTCTTCGCAGTTGGTTAAAATGATTAAATAGAGCAACCTGCATGACATAACATGACCGCTATAGCATGCATTTGCGAGTGAGAAGTCGTCGATCGTCAATTGTTTTCCGGAAAAAAAATTACGATCTCCCGACGTCATTCTACCTCGACCGCTAGGCGGTCACTGAGAAAATACGGCAGGCATTTCTGTATATAAACTGTTATTTTATGGGTGTTTTGGGATACTAATAATTTTCAGTTTAGGTTAATTTTAATGTTTTTTTCCAGCATTAGCCCTTCAATAAAATCGAAGAATAACACAAATCTACTGACTGAAACTATGTATTTTATGGGAGCAAAAACCGCGTCATTTGAGGATATAATTGTAATCAGGTTAAGATTTTTTGTTTTAAAGTAATGAACCACTTTTGTAGACAAGGATATAAAGGTAAAGATTGGCTTGATAGATTTTGCGTTTAGGCTTCTATTGCCTTGGAACGTAATCTGAAATACAACTCGGACTCGCGTTGGGCACGAGAGACCTCTTTTTAACCGACTTCAAAAAAAGGAGGAGGTTCTGAATTCGGTTGTGTTTTTTTTTTTTATGTTTGTTACCTCATGTCTCCGTCACTTATGAACCGATTTCAAAAATTCTTCTTTTATCTGAATGGATCTACTTCCCGGTTGGTCCCATAGAAATTTCATCAATATCGGTTCAGCAGTTTGGTTTTTAAATCAAAATAGCTGGAAAAAATGTCATCCAAGTAAAAGAAATTGCGAAATTGATACTTGACAAGGATGTGTGTGATACTAAAAATAAAAACTTTTTTGCAAAAAAAAACCGACTTCCAAAAAAAAACACTAAGAAAAGTGGAAAATAACATTACTTTCGGAAGTCGGTGCCAAAAAAGTCAATGAAACAAACCATATTCACCGACTTCCGAAAGTAATGTTATTTTCCACTTTTTTTAGTGTTTGTTTTGGAAGTCGGTTTTTTGTTGCAAAAAAGTTTTCAACGCCTGATTTACGCAACAAGAGCGGCTGTCAATCTTGCAGGACGGAAGCCTTAAACAGATTCTTCGGTACTTGGTATATTTGATCATATGTCGGTACTGATAACAGTCTAATGTTTCTTTATCTGGCCTGGCGTAGTACGAAATTACATGAGAATAAGCGGTCTGCTTATACTGGTTATGATACTAATGACCGTCGGCCTACTTTACTGAGAACTTCAGAGAATACCTATTTAGATACTTAAATTGCGGGTTTTCGCCGGATCATATTCGTGTAGTTATTATGATATGTTATCGTAATGCGATTCTTTGCCGGTTGACCGAAGACTAGACGCATAAATCTTTCCGGAGCTCCTATCAATTATTCATATCTGTGAGAGACCGGAGAATATTTCATACGATAAGTTCTGTGTGTGGTGCCCTCACGTACCTACATATATTAAAATGTGTATGTGTCACAGTCAACATCCTTACTAATATTATAAACGCGAAAATTTGTATGTATGGATGTTTGTTACTCTTTCACACAAAAACTACTGAACGGATTTTGATGAAACTTGGCATACAGATAGGTCATAACCTGGATTAACACATAGGTTACTTTTTATCCCGGTGTTACGAACCCATGGGATAATAACCGAACTCCAAAGGGCGAAGTCGCGGGCATAAGCTAGTTGTTAATAAAGTCAAAACTACTTTTGACCGGTTAAAACTATTTTAAAAATAAATAACATTTACTTCAAAACTCATAAGGTTCTTAGGTTTTTTTTGTGACCCTTTGAAAAACGTATAGATAGTAATTCTAGGTACTGAGGTGGCATTCTGAAACAATATACCTATATATATATATTTTTTTTAATAGAGAAAAGCCATTTTAACTTGATGAGGGTTTTTTGACTGACACCGGTCCCAAATTTGGTGTTGTCCGATTAACAGTAACTTTTGATCGTAACATAATTATGGGAGACTGGCCTTCCTCATGCAAGAATACATTGAATTTTCCACTGAGTGGGTGTCGGCACGACTTATGCTGTGGCAAAGTCACTGGCTTTGAGCAATTGTGTCTCGGGTTCGTTTCCCGCACAGGTCAAGTAGCTTGCCATTATGGCCAACAGATGAAGAGTCTGGGTTTTTGTACACGTGTGTGTGTAAATGAACCTACGACATTGTGATATCCCCAGTGTCAGGAAAAGTTTTAACAAAGGGCGTGTAGCTCCTTTTATCTTCGTACTTTCATCCTAACTTAATTCTACGAAGTTATGTTTCTTTGTAGAACCTACTTTTTATGATCATGATGAGAATGATGAAAAATATTAGGTATTCAATCACAAATAAAATGTCAATTCATGACTGGCCACATGTGTCGCATGCTGCAGGAGCTATGGACTTAAGTATAATCATACATTGTGTCCCAAACAGAAAAAGCAGCAAAAGGTAACCCGGCAGGCCCTGAAGGAGATGGCGAGACGAACTCGACTCTTTTCTCAAGGATTGACCAACGGCCAACAACTACAATGGCTAATAACTATGGACAGGATAAGTAGAAGGCCTTTGCCTTGCTGCGGGATACAAATGGCTGATTGCAATAAGAATATTTTAAGTAGCTATTCTGTAATAGAAAATCTTACATCAGTATCTATAAACAAAGCAAAGTGATTACGTAAGTAAATGTATATATATTTAAGATGCGATATTTATTATGTAGTTTAATAATTGTCTGATGTTAGAACTGTAAAAAGTTATAATTCTTAGCTTTGCTTTCTTTGAAGTTTCTTACTTCGTTTAAATTCTTGACTATTGCATAAAAAAAAATGCACAAGTAATTACTTAAGCTCAAATAATTACTTTAACTAGACTTTGTGAGAATGGATGGATAGATGTTTGTTACTCTTTCACGCAATAACTTCTGAACGGATTTTGATGAAACTGTACTCAGATATATACAGCTTAAACATCAGATTAACACATAGACTATAATTTATAACGATTGTGTTAAAAAAAAGTGAATATGCGTATGCAAACCCGCGAGTGGAAACTAGTCTATACTAATATTATAAATAGGTAAAATTTGTTTGTAAGTTCGAGTCCGATTCCGAAAATACTTTCACTAATGGAAATCTACAAATTTCAAAGGCTATATTTAAAGCATTCGTAATGTCGTGTAATGCAAGCAAAGCCTTGGGGAAAAGCTTGCATCTTAATAACTATCTTCCTGAAATATTCCGTGACTTCTAGGAACAAAGCATAAAAGGCAACATAGCATGTTATTCCCAAAGCGCCTATCACCTCAATCTATCTAGTTTCACGTTGCCACACACTTATCCACGAACAAACAATGTTCACGAGATAACCTCACGCCAAAGCTTTGTTTTCCGTATTCTTGCAACACCAGTGAAAATAAATATAGGATGGAGTTTTTTTTTCTGACGGAAAATCAACAGAGTTTAGGTATAACATAGTAACAGGTACTTGCTAAGTTCAATTCGCACGAATTCATCGCTCATAACCGAACTAGTATAACCTAATAATCTATATTTTGTATTTGCCCAACTAAGTTGAGGTCGGCCACCAGTTTAAAAGGATGCAGCTGTATAACAGTAAGTATTTTACATGGAGCGACAGGCATGCTGAACTCCCCAATTACTGGGTTACTCGATACCCCTTGGTATGAAAGGTTGTCAGACTTTCAGACCTCTAACTACCCGTGACAGCTGTCAAAGTTCTTCGAATAACAGCCGATAATTACTACGGCTAAATGTACTTTACAAAACACGGAGACGTTTTGATATGTTATTAATAGTCACTCATCCATCAGACCGAGCTTGGCAGGCTGTCATCATTTGCCCTCGAGGTCCTTAAAAGCTAAATTGTCTTCAAATTCTTCTTTTCTTCGTGTAGTGGAAAAAGAAAAGTAGTTCACGTTTAAAATACACCATGTATAGCCCGGTTCACAGAGGTCGCAGGTGCGACGGGGTCACACTGCGGTTCCACCAAACAGACTCAGTTTATTAATAATTTCATGAAATACGTTCACGAGTGTGTGTCGCAGGTCACAGCACTTTTGTTCTTAGGCACGAATTCTAATATTAACAAAGGGGCACAATAATATCTAATATTATAAAGAGGTAATAAATCATCTTGCTTGTATCGACAATACAATTCGCGAATGCACAATGTTTTGAAGGGAGGACATTTTTTTATTTTATTTGCTTCATTAAATTCTTTCAGTTATATGAAGGTACATTATCCCAAACTAACATAGACAATATAATAAAAAAACAGGAAGTTACCGGGGAATAATTTCGGACGGGAGTGAAGCCGCGTGCAAAAGCCAATCAGAGATAAAAATGTTAGTAAGTGCGCAATGTTTAGCATGGTCTTGATTTGAAAGTAGAATGCAGACTGCCTTGTCTCGTTTTCATCATTATATCTTCCCTGTTCCCCGATTTCATCCTTATAACATGGCACTAAAACATAACTGGCGAAATGTGGGTATACTCTTAGATACACCACAGCCTGACTCTTCGGGGATTACAGGCTTGATGTTGTGTACGAGTGATCTTTCACGCTGCAGTCGCCGTACTGTTCAGACCCACTGAATTATATTAAAAATATTAAATACATTGGGTATTTTAGATAAAGTATCAAACATTTCATTTACTTATCGGTCCCCCAACACATTTAAATATGCATAGGTAGTTATGTATTATTCTGATTTACACGAGCCGTTTTTTAATAACAATCGTATCGTCGTTTTTTATTGAGCCGATGTCAGTTCAGATAATTTTAGTCATTTTCATATTTAACACAAACACGTATCAACGTAAACGCTAAACTTTATTACTCTAAGTTATCCCGCGCAGATAATAACATTAGCAACGTACGACCCTTTATTAACTTCTCTAGTGATACAGTCGGCACTGACATCGCAACCTAGTCGGAAAGCTGGCGAATGACTTTGTGTAGTCATCTGAAATGTTACATAACATAACAACATGCCTCTATACCCAGAAAGGTTAGATAGAGGTGTACCTAATAATAGGTAATAGGTACGCCCACATTTCGCCAGGTATGTTTAAGTTCCATGGAATAGGGACGAGCCGAGCACCAAAATGTACTTATTTTTGATTATATAATTTGCCTGCGAAGGTGGTGCGGGACAAAAGCTCATGAAAAAAAACTTGGGGGAGGCCTTTGCCCAGGAGTGGGAAAGTATGGGTTAGAAGAGAAAAAAATGCCTAGTCTGGTCGCAAGTGCAGTGTTTGTAGATAGCTCATGTCAGAAAAATTGGACGAATTTGAGCGTTGAGCATAAAGCTTCACGTGGCTCAAAGACATAAAATTTTCTAGGGTTGATTAAGAAAGTTGTTGTGTTTTGAAAAGCTCCCCTAGTCATCATATAATTGAATAAAAGTAAAAAAAAATGATTTATCATTCAAGTACAAATGCACCTCCAAAACATCAAAAAAAAATCTTCTGGACATTGACCCTAGCTACTTTCTTGAGGTCGTCAGCCTATCAGGCTTGTCTCTAACATCATGTTTGCCATAAAAAGCAACCTTTTATCTAATTTGATATGACAGCTCAAGAAAAATTTTTCTTTTCAACATTTGATAAATATGTATTTGCATCTATTAATGTGATGCGCTCATTTGGTTTGATTTCTTTTCTATCAACGATTGATGTATGATGTTTCTGTTTTTTAGTTCAGCTCATCTTGCATATTAAAACCTTAAATGTTTCTACTGCCAGTACTTCTTTCTATCTGTGAGAGAGATTGGGTTTTCATCCACCACGTGAGACCAGTACCGGTTGGTCAGCTCCCCGACTATAACGATGATAAAATAAAAAGTGTAGAGTCGGAAGAGGCTACAATTAACAGACATTCTGAACTCCAACATTCTTATCTGGTATAGTGGTCGTTTGTCTAAAGTCTAGGTAGTCTAAAATAAAGCATGTGTTCGTGCTAAGAGATTTATAGCCAGTCTTGAAAACATTGGGAAGATAAAATGTTAGTTCTTAATGGTGGTAAACAATGTTAAGTTTGAGACGGTGGAGTTTTATAAAGTTTAAATTAGAGAACTATTAGGTTGGTCAGTTGATAGCAAATTCTACTTCCTCGACATAAACTTGCTATTGGTTAGCTAGGATTTTATTTTAGAAATTCTTTTTGGGAATGTAAGCAGAACAGACTCTTCGTTTTTGTTCAACTTAAAATCGGGTATGTAGTTCAGAGAAATAATTACCGAGTAACAAAGTCAAGGTTCAGTCCTATTAGTTCAATGCTTGCGTAATTTGTTATGCAAAGTCAACACATGGGTGAAGCTTATGTTCATAAAAAGTCAAAGTAAAATCAATAACTGTTTCAATTCACTTCAGCTTCAGCCGTTTGTTCTAGAAAAAACTAAATATGGCTTGAATTAGCTAGTGAGCATATTTAGAGCCCTTAAACCAACCGAAAATAAGCCCTGTGGCAGAACTGAAGCGATGCATTATGCTACTTGCATGTAGCCTATAGCTTTAACTTAGCTACCCACGAATCGTTTGCACGTAAACTCTTTGTCTGAGGACCAAGATAAAGTAACATCAAATCAGCAAAAAAATTAATCAAAAATTGTATAAATAGGACTGGTGCTGACGAAACTAGATTAAATCTCAATAAATTAAATTCTTTTGCCATATTCAACGTACAAAGTGCCTTTTAAAAAATTACCACTTTAAGTTTGCAGTTCAAGGTGGCGTTGCTTGTCAAGAAAAAATGCATTAATATGTCAGACACGCAAAATAGAATTAAATTGAAATCCAGGGTTCGATTCCCGGATCGGGAAAAGCGTTATTGGGTTTTCGCATCAAGAATTTCCCTGGTAGCAGCCACGGAGTCTGCATTTGTGCCCGGTAGATGGCAATAGGCTCGCACTCATGGGACCTACCCATGTACCAACATGGGACTTAAAACATAACTGGCGAAATGTGTATATACTATTAAATACACCCCTGCGTATCTCTTCGGGGATTACAGGCATGATGTTATGTAATAACAGCTAAATTTTCAACTTCCCATCTGGCCCACGTCATTTCTTAACATCATATAATTTTAACATTAACCGCACAACCATCAAAAATTCAAAAGGTATTCTTTAATAAAAGAAAATCTCATGAGGGGTCCTCGGGCATTAATTTTAGGACGAGAAAACAGACTGAGATGAATTACGAACGACGTCGGACTAAGTAATGAGATGGAAGGCAAATTTAGACCAAAAGTATACAAGCATAACCTCAGGGAATCAACGTTTGAACAAGAAATATAAATTACTATGTATGTTTTTTTAAGATTACTCGGAAATGTAATTGCACTGTCCATTTTTTGAGCTTTATAATACCAGCTTTAAAATTTTTGACATAATAATTTGCGCATAATTATTAGAGCCCTTAAACCAACCGGCAATAAGTTCTGGCAGAACTCATAAAATGAGTTAGTCCAATACTTGCATGTAGACTATAGCTTTAACTTAAATACCCACAAATGGCCCTTTGTACCTACTACGATACAAATATTTTTAGTCTCGATATTTTATTTTATGCCTTAGTCCTGGCGTTCTCATGACCCTCAAGTTAAAGGGGAAACCATACAAGTCCGTGATTAAGCCTGTCGCACTGTATGGATCAGAATGCTGGGCTGTGAAGAAGATGCATGAAAAACGATTGCATGTAGCGGAGATGAGAATGTTGCGATGGATGTGTGGAGTAACAAGAATGGATAAAGTAAGAAATTACTATATTAGAGGCAGTTTGACAGTGGTGCTTGTTAAAGAAAAATTGAAAGAAATTCGTGTGTCTTGGTATGGACATGTAATGAGGAGGGCTGAAACGCATGTTACTCGTACTAAAAGAGTGATGGATATTAATGTTGATGGATGGAGAGGGAGAGGAAGGCCAAAGAAAAGATGGATAAATTGTGTGAGGAATGATATGAAGGAGAACAGAGTAAATGATGCCGTGACGTCTGACAGAAGAGATTGAAAGAAGAAAACGTGTTGCACCGACCCTAAGTAGAAAGGGATAAGGTTAGGAAGATGATGAATCCTGGCGTTCTCATAAACTAATCTATCACCACGTGTGTTATTAATATTGCTGTTAAGATTTTGCGATTTTATTTCACATTGCGATGGCTATAATTCAAGTTCATCAACCCACACAGGACTCGAACGGTGGATTACACTCATTCTCGCATTCTACCAGTGGAAAAGTTAGTGACTGATTTTAATAAAACACTTTTATAACTCTACTAGCTGTTGCCCGCGACTTCGTTCGCGCGGAAATTTTGATGTGAATGTGTGAGAAAAAAAGTAGCCTATGTGCTATTCCAGACTATATTCTATCTAAGTGCCTATTTCTTCTAGATCTATTCACCCGTTCTGGTACGATTGAGTATAGATGAATTAAATTAAAATTAATATGCAATACAGAAAAACAGCCTAACCTCACCACAACAGACCATTTTGGTCTTTGTCCACAGAATTCTAATAACATAATGCAGTTCCAAGTTCCACCACAATACGCAATAGGACCGACTTGTAAATGCCAACTGTACGTGCGCGCCATGCATACGGCTTATGAACGCTTCTGTCACAATGTAGCCTGTCATAATACTCGTAGCAACATGTCTTACTGATACTGCTACGTGATTTAGTTTCTGAGAAGAGTCTGAAATGAAATTGTGTTTTATTCAAGGGATGGGAGAATTTTCCACGAAATTTTTATACTCATTAGTCATGTCTCGGCACCTACAACGCCATAATCGAACTACGCATCATGCTTCACGTAACGTTAAATACAATATGGCTCAAGGACAGTGTGGAAGATTAGGATTAGGATACAACAGCTTGATAACATCCGTCAGGCAGTAATTCACCAGACAAAACACTCTAACTGTTTTTGCTCTGTATGCTACCAGACGGTCGGAGTATCCTCCCTTTGAAGTGAAGGATAACCAAGATTTTATCTATTAAGAAATTTTCATCAGAAATAGCAACATCAATAGAAATTATAATATGTTTACAGTAATTCTACCACAATTTTTTATGGACTTACTCTGAGAACTCGATTTTTACATGAGGGCAAATAATTTAAGGATCTCCGAGAATGCTTGAGTATTTATTTTGTAAAAAAAATAAAATGAAGTCTATTAATCATGTTACAAAATTGTTTATCTAATTAACGTATTCATTTTAAACGCCTACACACATGTCAAATGAACTCATCAAGTTGATTAAATGTAAAAATGTTAGTACCTATCAATACCTACGCCAAAAATGAGGAAAGCGACCCTTCCTCATTTCCCAATGGCCTTCCGTATTTCTTCGCCTTGATTGCAATATATATTTTTTATATCGCGCCATCGTCAAAACAAATGATGAAAACTTTTCTATGTAGGTCGAACTTTGAAAATGGAACAAAACTTAGTTGTAAAGCAGCTTTAAGCTAGTCATGGAGATTACCAAATCTGAACTAATCCATACAGGGTGAGATAAGTAGTGCCTTTAAATGTGACGACACTGGAACGAGACGAACCCGAAAAGCTTTACTAGATTTTTCCACACTTAAGAATTTGGTCCAAATCTCTGTTTTAAATTAGTTAGAGATTTCTTTAAACGTAATGATATTAAAGCATCTATCTCGCAAACTCGTCAGGATTCAATCAAATCATATAGATCATAATTTTTTGTTTTGTTATCGCAATGGGAAAAGCGAAGTATAAAGCCAAGTCAGAGGCACATGGGTGGCATAAAAGCTCTGACATCAGGAAAGTCACTAACCACACGATAAAGAAACGCGTTATAATAAGACAACGTTACATTTTGTAAAATTTTCATTGTTGGGGATTGATTAAACTGTAATATTTTAATATTTCCTTTGTCTCTTAATCCACAGTATTACAAAGTGAGCTTTAGTAGATGTTACAAAATATTAAGTAACAAACTGTTAAAGTTGATGCCACTGAACTTAACGAGAACACAGAATTGACAGGACAATGTTACAATTTTTAATATGTATTTTAAAGAGAACGCTAATGAAATAGTACTTGCATCCAGAAACAAAAGAGTATAGACAAGTTAAAAAATCTTGTTCAAAGATAACAGAAAAAGTGAAAGAACTTGTCAACGCTAATCGATTTAATGTTTGCGATTTATTTGGGAAGCAAGCTACCACTTTAGTTATGTGTGGATGGCCACACATAACTAAATGCAAGTTAAGTTTTACAACTTTAAACATTCTTCAAAAATAAGTCAGTAATTTTGAAATCAGTTACGTTTATCTTTGAGTTGATATTCGTTTATGTGGAAATGAGATCAATTGGGCACAAGGGTTTGAATAGACTTTAGATGAATACTAATCTTGAAAAAATGCTAGTGAAAAAATGGTATCGTAATCACCACGCGTCGTCTAAATATCACTTTTACGAAGTTTTTCTTTATAACTCGATTTTTGTACGAAAAACATTATCTGTCTAATAATAGTAGAAATATAGGCATGTCGGCTTAGCACATTTTTCCTTATGGCAAATACATGCGATGTAGGATGGATATGAATGTGTTATTTCCTTCGGTACAGTAATAGAGCGATGCCCATAAGCGTTGACGGCTCGTTTCGATATAACCAGTAGTAATAAGTATGGTTATAACTTTTTCTGTGCTCTGAATGGTATTTTGATATATATAGCAAATCCTTCCGGTAGCTATTGTGTGCTAAGTAATTTGAATGAGGGGGAAGCGACAGGATCACCCGCGAAATTCGATTTTTTACTTTTTTGCAATTTGCAGGTCAGCAGGATTGAATGTATTGAATGACATTTTCATTAAATAGTCATTCAGTAGATTTCAATGAACTTAGGGGGTTGTATTGATGATGTGAATTATTATGATTCTGAAAAGTCATATTTGTTACGGCCGCAAATCATATTTTAATCAACATACAACTTGACACTGACCGGAAAATTGCAAAAACGTAAGAAAATTTGAATATCGCTGGCTAGCCTGGTGCTTCCACCTTAATCTAGAGAAAGAGTAAATCACTTATAAAACCATAAGACGTTTAAGCATCCTCATTTCCAGTTCGTCATAAACAGATTAAAAAAAAAATCATCGGCCATTACCATAAAACAACGTAATGATGAGATGGCGGCTTAAAGTCATCCATACGTGACACATAAAATTAAAGATTGTAATTATCTTTAATTTTATGCGTCACATGCATAGGTCTCATCATTCAAAACAAAGGCTTCAAACTTTCTGACTACACCTTTAGATTCTGCATCAGCTTTCAAAATCATTTTCATAACACCTTTAGATTCTCCATCAGCTTTCATAATCATTTTCATAAAATCAGAACCAGCCCAAATGTAGCCAAGCAACTTGGTAAACCAAACCCAGCAATTATCACAGCTCTTTGGCACAATTCAAAGCGCATTAATCAGGTTGGCACTGCATCAGTGTAATCTCATCTGGAACGTTTGATACTGCGATGCTGCGGTGCCCTATATCTGCGAACGAAGTAGGTGCACATAGATATGGGCTAATGACTTTACACACAACATGAACATATGGGGAGGTAAATAAATAAATAAATAAATATCGCTGACATTACACACAGCGCCATCTAGTGCCACACTAAGCAACGAGGCTTGTGTCGTGGACACTAGATAGTTGATATACTACATAGATACTTTTTGTTTGTAAATACATACTTATTATACATATAAACATCCATGACTCGGTAATAAATGTCCATGCTTAATCACACAAACACTTGCTCCTACCGGGATTCGAACCCGGAACCCTATGAACGTAAGGCAGCCTCACTACCGCTGCGCCATTCGGGTCGTCAAAAGGTAATGGATTTGTGTGATGTGGGAATGAAAGACAGCTATTCTTAAGAATGGAACATACTGCATCGATATATAGACTGCCTCGTTGGTGTAGTCATCGCAAGCGCGACTGCTGAGCATGAGGTCTCGGGTTCCATTCCCAGGTCGGGCAAATTATTTTTAGGTTTTTTCCACCAGGACTCTCTCAGTAGCAAGTTTATGACATGAGATTTTTTGAATTTTGCAGCAAACTCAAAGCATTTATTTCAATTAAACCATTAAAAGCACTTTTTTGTGACAAGGCATAATAACTTGTGCTTGTACTGTAGTTGCCCTTTCCAAAGCGTAGATCTCCATGAAGAAGAAACACCATGGACACTCTTTTTTAAGTTAAAAATAAATAAAAGCTAACAGAATATTAATTGTGGTATTTTTTAGTAGTTCTCCTTAGTCCTAACTGTACTTGCCGAAGAAAAAGTTTACCAAACGGGAATGAATGCACGCATACTCAAAAGTTTACGAAACGAGACTCAATGTATGAAGATCAAAATAGTTACGAAATGACACTTTTGTTATGGTATTTTGTTTAGTTGTCCAAACGGGAAGTTACCAAACGGGATGTAGCCTATCACCGTTATGGAAGCAAATTACTATGAAATTTCCTTAACTTAGAGCATTGTTTAAGTCCTTGATCATCTTTACAGCACGTAGATATTATTGTATTTAATTCAAAAACAACAATATATTTATTGCAGTATATATTTAGTGCAGTAAATTGTCAATGAACTGTAAGAGGAAGGCGCCTGTGTCTGTAACACAGTTTATACTAGCACAGATACAGTCGTTCACTCTGTCTCAAATAATGCATATGTTGTACTTCATGTAATGGCGTTTTAATATGTTTTGATTGAGATGGACAAATTGTACTTGGCTTTTTGAAATAAAAATTGTTTTGTTGTTTTGTTTGTTTGTATTTTTTCAAAAGCTTTTTGTAACAGACGACCTAGGTCTAATATCAATTCATTACCACGATTTGATTTTCAATTTAATTTAAAGTTTATTTTACACTAACGAAGAGAGTCTTTAGAATATTAATGCTGTTGAAGTTTTAAATACTTTTATAAAAAAAAATATAAATCTTTTCTTTTTTTTTTATTGGCGATCCGGCCGACGCGACGACACGACTATACATTGAGATTTCGTTATCCATATAAAATTCAAAGTCCTGACTGACTGATTTAACGTACAACCCAAACCGCTGGTCCTAGAGACATGAAATTTGGAGGGTGTATTTTTAGTGAAGTGTAGGTACCCACTAAGAAAGGGTTTATCGAAATTCCACCCCTAAGAGGGTGAAATGGGGGGTTGAATTTTCTGTGAAACTTTTTATTCTCTGTCGATTGACTTGAAAATGTTCATTCACTTCAGTTAATATTATGAGAAACGTGTATCACAGTTCTTCCAAAATCATCCCCCAACAGAGATTTTTCTGAGGTAGACGTGTCTGTAATTATATGTGAAATCCCGATTTTCGCGTTGGCACGTATTACACGACATTGATATTAAACATTAATGTATTATGTCTTTGAATAGATTGCAAATGAATCATTTGAGTGTCGTCACCGGTCTCCAATCTCAAACCAAGGTATCAATATTTCAAATATGTAATGTAATTGATATATGAACTAATATTAGCAAGTAATAATCTAAAACCATCCATATAGAACCTCTTCAGTACCTACTATTCTTCTTGATTTCTTAGAATTGTTCTTGGTTATAAAGAAACAAGTTTTGCTTACTGAAACTGTAATTAGAAACTTCTAGGCTAATGAACGACATCTTTGAAGTATACACGAGTCATTTAAGTAAGTACATGTAAAAAACGCAAGTTTACCTGTGCATAAAGTTTAAAAAAAAAATAGTGTTAAGTCACATCGAAATCCGTTGCGAAGTTAAGAAGAAACAACACTTTCATACAGATATACACGAAAAACGACTTTAATTTAAGAATACTCATCCCATACTTCCTTTTGAGCATAAACTAAGAAAATTAATCACAAAAGGTCGCAGTATCGTTTAATTTTCAGATAAATATCGCCTAGGCCTTCCACGATGAAATATTCATGAAGACTAAAGTAATTTGTTAGCGATATTGCTGCCTGTATGCGGTTCAAGCCCTTATTTCACTCCGAACATACAACGTTGACAGGCAAATGAGGTTTTTTTTAAATAAACCAGACACGTCTGGCGTTCGTCTGATCTAGAGATTGTTTTAATAAACTCAAACTCAAAGCATTTATTTTAATTAGACCATTACAGGCACTTTTGAATGTCAAGACACAAAAAAAAACTAAGTGGGACATTCCCAGTCACAGGGCATAATAACTTGTGAAAGTACTGTAGTTGCCTATTCGAAAGCGTAGATCTCTATGGAGAAGAATGGGCAAGAAACTCCATGGACACTCTTTTAAATCATTACGTTGTTACCAAGTCTTGGTTACATCATTCATGTCGAGATTATAGATGTGTAGTATTATATATGTGTAGGTAAAAAGAAGTCTTTAAGTTTACAACCTTTTTTCGCTATTATATGGAGTAAAGATTTTCTTGTAACTTTCTACTTAGATAAGTCATAGAAGTAAACTGTTTTAGAGGTTTTATTGAGAAAAAAAATACTCCCTCAGTTGAAACTGATTTTAAACTAGCGAGAATTCCATTTATCAATACTCAAAGTACTAATATTTTTGTGCACTTAGGCACAGAGAAAAACAATCACAAGAAGGTTCATCATCTGCCTAGCCTTTTCCGAAATATGTTGGGATTGGCTTTCAGTCTTAGCAGTATTTTACATGGAGCGACTGCCTAGCTGACAACCCAGTAAGTACTGCTTTACCCCTTGGTAAGGCTGGCCATCAAACTTTCGGGCCACTGATTATCTGTAACGACTGTCAAAGATCTAGAAATGACAGCTGGGACCAACGGCTTAACGTGCCGTGCCGTTCCGAGGCAGGGAGGAAACTCGGAATGTAATGGGTGGTCACCCATCCGCGGAAGAACCTAAGCAACGGCTTAACCCAAAGATCGACCCGAGCGGTTATTATTTAGTCACGAGCGCCTCAATGCAAGTAAGTTGTGAAAAATAAAATCCCTAGCACAAACTTCCATCAGTAGGCTGTTCAATAAATCTATTTTGCATCGATCGATTTTGAAACAAAACTTGTTGACATAAGTCAGATTCTGCTATCCATCATTTTTTGCCGGAAACCGATCAGTAACTCGCTACTGGACTGGGGCAAAAATAACAATAAAATTGGAACTGGTGAAAATGCCTACGTGGTCACTTTATTCGAATGGGTACCGGCTAGTTTATTTATTTATTTATTAATAAAAAAGTACACCAACAGCTTCTGTATGTATATATAAATTATAAAATAAAGTGGTAATGAGTAGTAGGCTTATACAGTTGCCAATAACAGGTTAACCAACATTTACAAACATAAGTGGTAACTTAAGCTAAAAACTAAATAAGTGAACTAAATATTAAGTGGAAATAGACTATATAAACAAAATAACAAGTTACAATCATACTTAACTAAAATATATATGTATTTATATTATGTAAAAAGACAACTGCTAGCTAAAACTACTGCTGCTGCAAGTTGAAAGCTAACTGGTTTCATTCGAAGCCGCACTAAAATATAAACTGTGGCCATAGCTAAAACTGTGTGTAAGTGTAATCAATTCATACTAATGTCACAAATTCAGAATGAAGCCTGTCTGAATGTTGCCCCGTCTGTTTGTCTGTTAACTTTTCCCACCTTAACGGCTGAACGGATAACGAGGAAATTTGTCACGAGGATAGATTATGAACTATATGAGGACGGGATACTTTTTGTCTGGGTAGTATGTTGCCATCAACTGGGTACAAATCCAGACTCCTTGGCTGCTACTGAGAAATTCCAGATGGAAAAACCCAGTGACATTTTGCCCGACCTGGGATTTGAACCCAGAACCTCATGCTCAGCAGTCGCGCTTGCAACCACTCGACCAACGACGCAGTCTCTTTTCCACTTTTAACATATTTAAAATTAGCTCTAAGCGATTTGCGATTTTAAATATGCGTCTACATCAAAATATCCGTACTAGGACAACCGGAAAAAAGGAGCGTTCCGTGAATTTGGTTAATAAGCTTGTAAAAATGTTCAACAATCTACCTTAGAGATCGGCTTTCCGTATTTAAGGGGAGTCAGTATCGCGTTCTCGTGATATTTTATCAACTTACAACTCACTTACCTGCCTTGATGTCTGTTGATATTTTTATTTTCTCCTTTTTTTTGTTTGGCGTTTATCCGTGTTAGTATTGGAGATTCTTTTATAAATGGTCGTATCCTTTATTTGTTTAGGCTTAGGCCCGCTTGCATCGGTTGCACTAGAAGTTATAAAATGCGTTTATCGCTAAATATTATTAATTAAACCATAATTTTGAAACGAAACCGAAACTGAAAGATGTTTTAAATTTGTTGAGCGCTAAACGTATAATTAGTGATTTTGGATGCTAGCGGGTTCTAATCACGGATAAATTTTTCATCCGTACATATTCGTTCCATTTTCACTAATTTTAATATCGTTTAAGATTCTCGGTCTTTCATTTTCATTTACATGCGTAGACTTCTTTCTCCATAAAATAAAGTTTATTTTTTCCAAGAATACTTAAAATATTTCATATCGTCTCCATTCGACAAGACGATTGTTCTAACAACTTAACCTTCACGTCTCGACTTGACATTTCAGTTACAAGAACCAGGAATATTACACCAAAAGGACCACTAAATTTCAATCGAGTTCCATTAATGCCACCAACTCCTTAGGCTACATGTCCACAGGGGTGGAAAACAAAGGAGAAGAGTGGAGCTGAGCAAATTTTGACCAATAAGACGTTGAGCCGTTGGTCCCGGCTGTAATTTGTAGATCTTTGGCAGTCGTTACAGGTAGTCCGGGCCCGAAAGTCTGACAACCAGTCTTACCAAGAAGTATCGTGTTACCCAGGGCAAACTGGTTTGCGGAGGGCAGATAGGCAGTCGCTCCATGTAAAATACTGATATTCAGTTGCATCCGGTTAGACTGGAAGCCGAACCCAGCATACAATACTTACCATAGTTAAGAATTGCATAAAATCTAAACTCCGCGTAACATTTTGCGTATAAACCACCGTACTTTAAATTACTCTACACGTGCTCTCGGTCTTGCTTTGCTCCACTTCAATGAAGAAACGCAATACCGCTAAGTATTTATTCCCTCGCTCCAATTCGCTTCTTCGCTCCACTCCGGTACTTCGCATCGTGTCAATGGACAGGCAGCCTTAAGCCTCGCAATGTTCCTGTAACAGACGTTCGCGTAATGGGACGCCAAGAGTTGTCACGTGACTTTGAATCCAAATCAGACATTCGGCTGAAGAAAATTTACCAAGAAAAAGTATTTGTGGAGTTAAAAAATTTGATAAAAAAAAACGATTTGCTTAAATTGTTTGAATCTGAATCTGGTTTTGAATTAGTCTGTATATTTTAAACGAATGGTCGTATAATTATTTAAGTGGGTTCGTGATAGATTTATATGTTACTGAATTATGTTAAACATTGTTTATAACTGTGTCATATCCATCATAAAAAAATAAGTTGCGTATAAGTAGAGAAAATTTGATTGCAAGAATGGGCAACATATTCTTGGATTTTCGCATCAGAAATTTCACATCAACAGCCATTGAGTATGAATTTGTGCCCATTTGACGACATTAGACTCGCCCACTACTACACGGGTCTTATACATAACCTCAGAAATGTGGCTGTACCTATCTACTGTTAGTCACACCAGTCTGCCTAATCCTTCGAAGATTACAGGCGTGATTTTTAGACGTAGACAATGACAACTTCAAATTTTATTAGTAACGACAATTTGATTTCTTAATCGCTACCCTCCCATACAGTCACGGTCTATCAATTAAACCACTCACAGATTCCGAAACAGTAATTTACTCCGAAAGGCCGAAAGCCGAAGGCCCGAAGGCCTCTCGGTAAGGTAGTCACTGTTCTGCCATCTAGCAATTACTGGCAACAGTCAGCTTTGTTTAACGCCAATGGTCTGACGAATAGAGACAAATTGGTCCCTCGGGCCGTAACTCCTGTCGAATTACGCTTTACCTTCGTATTATTCAGTTGTTACTTTTTAGTAGTGTTGTGTTTTAGTAGTTTTTTTTTTTGGTAAATCTATTGTACGATAATAACTGAGAAGTGATAGTTATATTCCTCATATTAAAATGCCCCCGCCTGCCTCGTTAGTTCAGCGGCTGCAAGTGTATCTGCTGAGCATGAGGTCCTGGATTTGATTTCCGGGTCGGGGTACATTGTTGTTGGATTTTTCCATCAGGAATTCAGCCGGAATTTAGCAGCCACTAAGTCTGAATTTGTGCCCGGTTGATGACGTTAGGTCCGTCTCTATTACAAGGGACTTTAACGAAACTGGCCAATTGTGGGTGTACAAAATCATACGAAATATAATTAGGTATCATTTCTACAGAGAAAATAATGATAACTAATTATATTTCTCTTATTGATAATACTTCGCAAAACTTTCGGTGATACGCTGATTATTTATCTTCTTTCCTGGAAAGTAGATCGGCCTTTACTTGTATGAAAATACAGTATTAATTATCGAATTAATGCTAAATATGAGAGATGGATTAATTAAAGTGGTAATGCAGAAAATTTTAATAAGTTTTAATGAAGATACATTTGGCAAGTAAAGTAGCCGCGTGGAAATTTGACACTCGTTAAATTTAATTTTATGTATCCAAAATAAGTACGTAGTTGAATGATATTAAAATAAGATTCGAAAGAATAATAAATCAAATTATTTAAGAGCAGTATGCCACACGTCAGTGTTTATATAACCAGTATAAACTGGCCTCTTGTTTGATTGAAACTACGTACATACATCGAGGGAAAAACCTGGATGAGGCTGGCATAGGAACGGAAATTGGCACAAGAAAAGAGAGGCCTTTACCCGGCAGTGGGTGAATTCAGGCTGTGCAGGATGATGACGTACAACATGAGACTAGCTCAAAGTTGAAATGTTACCAAAGACTTGCGGTTGCACAAAAAGCAAAGAGTTATAAGAAACTATTAAGACGTGGCTATCAGAAGAAATGTTGTAGAGCCTTCAAAATTACATAAAAGTTTAACACATTTTATAGATCCTACACACCAAAGACATGTCATACGGAACCAGTTCGTTATTCCAAGCAGATACCGATGCTGTTCCTTAAGTCCTTGTATCATATTGAAATATGTCAAGAAACGAGATAGATTTTATCATTTCAAATAAAACCTTATTTTTTCTATCGTTAAACAATACATTGGCTATTTTCCCAGGTAAATAGCTAACTACGCTGTTAAAGCTATTAGTCTGAAACCATAAAACCGCCACGATTTAAATGGCCTATTAAAACTTTACGCTACTGCCATTGCGCGTATTATTCCATCATTAAATCAGAATGTTTATTCTAGTACCTACTTATCAGCCAGCACAGTTCCCGCTAAGCATAAACCCTGGAGCCTACTGCAGTTATAAACACTATAAAATGTGTAAACGGACCCTTCACAAAGCCGTCAACCAAGCATTTTGTACATCTAACTAAGTAGCTCTACGACGAAAAAATTGCTGGGAAACGACATATTTTATTGGGGGTGGAAAATCACGGTTCGGTAGGACTCGATGTCATCATCATCATCTGCCTAGCCTTTTCCCAACTATGTTAGGGTCCGCTTTCAGTCTAACCGGATGCAGCTGAATACCAGTATTTTACATGGAGCTACTGCCTATCTGACCTCCACAACCCAGTTCGTACTGGGTAATACGATACCCCTTGGTAAGACTGGTCGCACCTGGTTGTTTGTTGTTGGCTTGGTAGGACTCATTTTAACGCACTCAAAATATTTTGCTGATTGAATAGTACGATGTCATGGAAGTATTGAAAGTAAAGTTGTAAAATTAAAAATTTGTATAATTTTTTTAAACTTGTAAAAATTTGGAACTTTGACGTCCAATTAACTCCAATATCGTCATAAGTAGAAGGCCCAGCTCCGCCTGGTCTAGAACAAAAAAAAAGTGGATCATATTTTGTTCAACATACGAGTACAGCCTGACACTGACCTGCAAATTGAAAAACTACAATGGCGCTTCCACCTTAAAAACTTCTATGACAGTAAGTACCTACCAAAAATAACAGCTTATTAGGTATAGTTAAATAATGTGTACCTAATACGCTGATAAGCGGCTATTTAATGTCTGTCCTCTCAGCTTTAAGCGCTTAAAGCTATAATTGGTTTCCCTCGGTCCACTTTTACGACTTTTACGCGAAGAAAATCTAGATTCTGTTGCTACTAGATTGTGTAAATTGTAGGTACCGTGTTTTTCTTTTGTTCTCGGATTAGTAAGGGTCTTGGTTGAGACAAAGGGGATCATGTGATGATGTGTGAAGAAAAAATATTACTTAGCCGAAATGATACATGTCGGTTTCGTTTATAACGTCAAATATTTCTTGAATCCGTCTCCTTCTAAGTTAGTCTTTTGTAGTGCTTTTGTACACAAGCTGCGACGTTGTGTGTTTGCCTACATTCACCTGGCTGAATCTAATTCCACTTAATTTGTTATAAAACGGCGCTCTCCCATATTGCGGTGGAAAGTCCATGAGATGCCATTCCTCCACATTGTTTAATGTGGAGGGATAAGCTTATTTAACTTTTTAATTTTATTTATGTATGTTTTTATTTGTCTACTTACATTTACCATTACCAGCTAACCCAATGCGATAAATGCGCCTTAATTAATAATAACTTAATTTATACTTATAACTAATATCTATCACTAATGACAAACAATGCATTCCTTTTGAATTCACTCAGAAAACATTGAAATAGTGCATGCAACTTATTAACACTGCCTGTCATTATGCTTTAGCAAATTGCAGGAAGGGACGACCCTTTAGGGCTAAAACAAATACGCAAGATACGCGATGCGACGTCATATCGTGGTACGATGCACGGCACATTATTATTCATTTTTTAATATTCATTTTGATTTGTTCTGACATTTTATTTATTTTTATTTTTGAAAATTGTTCTGCATCTAATATGAAATAAATGTTTTATTTTATTATAGAAAATACTGGGTCTGCTCATTTCTTTCCATCTTTGACGCAGGATTGCATCGATAGTTTTCACGACACGATATTGCCTGTCGCGATTTGTTACGATTCACATGGTAAAGCAAATAAAGTATTTAATTTTCTTATTTCAAACGGTGAAGGAAAACATTGGCAGGAAACTGACATGTCCTTGAACCAAAACTTTGAAGACAGCTACATCTACCAATCCGCAAAAAGGCCATGTGGTGGATTATGGCCCACTTTCTCTAAGAGGAAGAAGGCCAATGCAGCAGCCCCAGCTGTGGGAACATAATAGACTGATTGCACATGGGCACTGTTTTTGGTAATTTTAATTAAGCCACGTGAAAACCTGGTATTCAGCTGCATCCGGTTAAACTGAAAGCCGACCCCAACTTGGTTGGGAAAAAGCTAGGCAGATGATGATCTTGTAGAACCCGGTTTTATTCCCATAGTAAAACCCAAGAAAAAGCGGGTTTTACCATGGGTCCGAAACCGGGTTCCGCATGCCCTAATTTTGGCGTATCAGTTTTTATACTAGGATCCAAGAAAGGTACGAAATTTCTCAGTATATTAGTTACTACCAGGGCTAACTATAACTTATGTTACAGTTAGCCGTGGTAGACCCCAATCTTATAAGATCTCGCATAAGATAAGACGTGAAAACTGAGCGTATAAAACTAAATCTATAAAGATTTAGTTTTATATGCTCAGTTTTGACGTCTTTTCTTATAAGAGACGGTCCGGTGGGAAATCACGAGAGTTTCGATACAGATTTTATAGGAAGTGAGTCAAGATTACCTACTATGATCAAATTAACGAAAATCATGTTACAGGTAGGTAACAATACCTACTAAAACTAGTTTTATTCTAATTTTGTATCGAGTTATAACAGCCATTTCTTTTTTTAACACTAAATAGACTTGGGCTTGGCCGCAACTCGCCTGATGTGAATTGCCTTTAAATCTGTGACGCCAGGTAAGGCACCAAGGTAACCACACGAAAAAGAAAAACTAAACACAGAACTCGTACTACATAAGGTAAAACAAAAGACGATGCATCAAAATCAAGAAAAATCAAGAGTCGACGTAGCGGGAGTCGCCATAGCGGGAATGATTCATGTACTCGTAGAAGTAGAATCTACCTACCTAGTTACTTACTGCTCACATATGTACATATACATATATTGTGATCTATCAGTTTGATTAACAAACGTCCGAATACGAGCAGACAACAATTGGCACTGACTAATCGAATCCAATAAATATCTCGAAACGAACCAATTGCTAGTTTCCACACAATACGGACTATAATAACAAAATCTCTCGTATTCTATCAGTAAATATATAAGGACTACACTAGCATAATACATAATAATGTTCTCTTTCAGAAACCGGCTCATTTTTATCCAAAATATAATCTTTTGATGATCTTAATTGCCGTAGTCATAAAGGCGAAGATTGCAATCAGATTCTTAATAGGCCAGACTCAAAAAGAAAATATCTAGTGAAGAATAAACGAACAAAGACTCATATTATACGCGTCTATGGTCTTCATCTTAGAATAATATAACCACGTAACATAACGTCTTTTATGCTTCATAGAATATATCAGAATACATAAAACGCAGAATATATTAAATAAATAGCCGATACTTCCAAGAGACCACTATACGTGTCTCAGCATTCAATTCTATTGATGCACATGCAAATATTATATACAGAATCCTAACATCTGGCCATATCGACCAATGTTTACAACCAAGTGACATTTGACGTTCACCAATCTTGGCTCAAATGTTTCGTTGTTCACTTTTTGCGAAATGAACTCGGTTTTACCACCCAGCTAATAAAAAAATACGAAAAATAATTCCGCTACCGTTGGTTCAAATAAATAATTCTTCCTTTGCGAGAAAATTATGATTGAACAGTAATTCATTTGCTCCGTGTTCTTTGGTACCAAGGAATGGTATTGGAATGTGTTTCTTACCTTATAGGAACCTTTCTTCAATTGTTTTGGGGAAGATTGTAATTGGGGAAAAGGATGAAATTGAGGAAAGTAGGTGATTATGTGATCACCTAATGTGATTGAATTTGGATGTATTTGGTGACCAAGTCTTGCCAGCTGGAGGAAAACCATCAGGCTTAACCAATTCGACAAGTCTTTGCATGGTCAACACTGCAATCAGCCGTTATGGTCCTTTTGGATCTTTTAACTAATTAAATTGGTTCGTCAATTAGTTAGAGTACCTACCAACATAGTCTTCATCGATTTCCTCTTATGTCGAATGCAACCAATTATTTGAAAGCGTTAGTTCAATACCATGTAATTTTAGTTAACTGATAAATTAGATAAGCTATTAGATAATCGTGCCATTAATTTTGATATCAATAGTAAAATTAGGTTCTTTTACAACAACAATTATGTGTTAACGATACATAAAATAATGTTAATTAATATATAATGGTACTATGTAATTATACTATATAGTTTGTATGATTGTAAGTTTGGATGTAGCGGGTGATCTTCAGAACTACTGATCTGCTTCCGAGAGTTCTTTTATTAATGCGAAGCTCATGTTTCGTCACGTATCATATTTTATGACGGATCGTCAATGACGGAAGACGTGTGAATGAGCTGTAACGCAAACAACTGAATACAACAAATACGATCAAAAGCCCATAAAAATATATAATTATCCCAATCCAAACCACCATTTTATCGCGTCCCAACGGAGTTTATGTACAAACATTACATTATATGGAAATATTATATAATGTTAATCTATATCTGTATAAATGGGACTCAGACATAACAAGCGAAATGTGGGGGTACTGAAATGTGGCACTACAGGTGTGATGTTATATTTTGTCTATAATACAAGATAAAACAAGTCGCTTTTCATACCAGTCTGTGTGAACACTTCTTCTGTACTTCACAATGATTTTTGATATGGTGTTCAACATCATTAACCTAAAAATTTATTCCGTAACGTATATGTTTGTGTTTTTTATTACTAAATAAGCTTGCGTTCGGTCGCAAATCGCTTGATGTGAAGCGATGATGCGGCTTAGGATGGAGCACGCTTGCGTAGAAGAAACCGATTCACTCGAACTTTGAAGATATCCAGATTTTAGTGACCGGGTAATAGAGAAGCCAGCAGAGAATTCCAAAGACACGATGTGCCTTTGTCATCCTCTAATCAAAACAAAGGTAGTATTAGAGCCTTCCACATACACCTTTTTTCCTAAAACAATAAATGTGCAGCATAGTGCTTTGTTCGGGTCCGTGAAACTTCAACCATATGACGGTGACGTTTTGACGTATCTCTGCTCGTCCGATGATGGAATGGGATGGAGGAATTGGATTGTGTAATTCCAAAGCACATTCTCCGAAATGTAACCGATGTACGATGCGTAACTTAGATTTAGCACAGAAATCTCCATGTTTTGATATATCGCCACAACAGTAGGCAGATTGAACCCGTGCAAAGCAGAAGAGAGTTGCTAGTCAATAGTAACATGAATAATACCCGAAACATTTCAGTATTTCAGGACTAACATAACAGTAACGGTCACCAAGGGAACAGAGATATAAGTTTCATTTACGAAAAGATAACAAAAATATACGCTGTAAATATAAAATTTATGATACTATTAATATAGGTCGGATGAAGTAAAATCTATTTTATGACTTTTTTGCTGGTGGAGGCTGTAGCCCAATTCCTTTGACAGCAATTGTAGCGAGATACCTGTATTTCGGGATACGAAAATGGGGTTATTGGATCTAGACTATATTCTTATTATGCGTGGTAATGTTTCCATACTTTGTATCGTGTGCTAACAGTCTTATAATTTCTTATAACACACGCCGTCACGCTAGTATTAGTACCACGTAAGGTAGGCACTTTACTTTGTGTTATTTAATTCATCTTACGGATTGGTTGGAGAAGGCAAATTGCAAACAAAATTGGAAAGCCATGGGGGAGGCCTTTGCCCAGCAGTGGGACAGAGTAAGCTGAAAAAAACTAACTTCTTCTTCAACTGGAAACGGTGAAGGAGAACATCACGAGAAAACCATAACGTCATATAACCAAAAATTCGAAGCCATGAGACATTATTATACCAACCAGGAGTCGGCTTGCGTGGCGGATCATTGCCCACTCTTTCTCGCAGAAGGAGCTTTGTATCTTAGCAGTAGAAACGTTTCAGGCTGAAAATGTTCATGCTACTATTTCCCAAAGGGCTTGTGGTAGAGAAAAACCCATGAGTTTCCAGAATTCATCATCTGTTTAGACTTTACCTCACTATGTTGGGGTCACCTTTAAGTCTAACCGGATGCAGCTGAATAACAGTATTTTACATGGAGCGACTGCCTATCTGAGCTTCACAACACAGTTAGTTCTTGCTAATACGATATCCGTTCGTAAGAGTGGTTTTCAGACTTTCGGGCCACTGGCTATCTTTAACGACTGTCAAAGATCTACAAATGACAGCCGGGACCAACGGCTTAACGTGCTTTCCGGGGCACGGAGGAAACTCGGTATGTAATGGGTGGTTACCCATCCACGGACCAACGTAGGCAAGCGCGGCTTAACCCAAAGATAGACCCGAGCGGCTGCTTAGTATTTAGCCACGAACTCCTCATGAGTTTTAAGAATTGTTTTCCGTAAAACTCTTTATGTAATAAGGACCATGCTTGCTTGGCAATCAGATGAAGGTAATATTAATATGTTGCTATAATCACAAAAGGAGATTAGGTAAGCTTTGTTACTGGTTTTCACTCGGCATTTTATCCAATCTTTTCCGGGTTATAAAGGCAGTTACCTAAAAGGCACATCGTGCCTTTGCCATCTTCTAAACTAAACATGGGTAGTAATAGAGCCTTACACATCCACCCTTTTACCTGAAACACGTATGAAACATTATAACACTCTTCCTGTATAAAATATGAACGTTAATGGAAGCTGCAGTTTCTCTCACCTCAAAGAAATCGAGTGACTTGTCTTTTTAACCAAAGATTTAAATTGCTAGATGTGCCGTTCTAAGGTCACCGTAAAGAAAGGAAGATAAATATTTATTCGCAATAAACATACGCATAACAGTATTGTTTTTTATCATAAATAATCTGAGAAGAGTGAGCCCACACATCCACATAACAGATTCGGTGTCTACTTACTATTCAAATAACAACTGTCAATGAAACAAAAACGTGACCATTTTTTGACGCGACAGGGTGAATCTAACGATTTAAATATTTATTTTTAACCATTCTGTACGGTCACCTACAGAAGTTATGTTCTGAAGTAAATTACGGTCATGTCCCTAGAAAAGCTCCACTTTTGTAGAAATTCTGGACGCTTTGGCTACAAATTGCCCTGTTACTTACTCTTACAGCGTTTCCTAAAAGATTGTGGGTGTCTATTCTTTGTAAAAATATTTTTTTTTAACTTTGCCCCACACTAAGAATTTCTCCTGTGACAGTGACAGTTTAAAAACTTCTACATATATGTATATACTGTATTTCTTACAAGAGCGTATCTGATTTCGACAACGATGACAACAAACAAACACTACTAACAAAATAAACAATACGTTCATACATCTGGCGATACACGAACGCCGGCTGAGAGTGCTTCGCAGCCGACCCCTTGAGGGACATGAAATCAGAATGAGAGCACTCGATTGAAAACTCATGACATGATCATCGATGGATTTGATTTGCATTGGTGTGAGGACCAAAGTGGAAAGTTCCTCATCCTGCTTCGAAAAAGGGAAGATCTTCAGATCTGACTGAAGTTGTATCCGGCGATAACTTCACGACGGTTGCTGTATTAAATATCCTTAACTAGTGAACAAACTAGTCTAGTTCAGTAGTCTAGAGCTAAATGCTCGTTGGTTTAGTGACGACTGCTGAGGTCCTGGGATCGGGCAAAGTGTTATTGGGTTTTACCATCAGGAATTTCTCAGTTCTAGTAGTGTAGTCAGCCTAGTGGGCTCGCCCCATATTACATGGGACTTAAGCCTAACTGGTGAAATGTGATTGAACTATTAGGTTTGATTTTTCTCTTTTGAAAAGGGCTTCATTCTGAAATAAGTAGTGTCAAATTAAAACAACTAAAAAAAGAAGCGTTTATTATTATTGACCAGGTACCGTAATTTATATTGATTATTTAAGTCTTCTATGACAACGTCCTGAATTTTTTACGTGTTTGCAAAACTACACCTTGTACAATTACTTACAAAGTAATAGCGACACGATGTTGTATCCGACTGTAGTGATGTGACGTAACAGGGACATTTTAGAAGATGCGTTGTCTAACGGTTTTCGAAAATATCCGCTACACAATGGACGACTGAAATATTCTGAAATACAGGAAGCGTTGTCTCAACTTACGACAATGTCGTCGTTACACTACGGTGTCCATGGCTTTGTGAATTTTGAGTGGGTAAATCTGTTTATGTTTGCAGAATGGAACTTATCTGTATTTTGAGGGCGTGATAATGTTGGATGAATAGCAGTGTAACAGTAACCACATGTAAGCTCATTGAGTTTTACAAAAAGTTCGGCTTGATAGAGCATTGTCTCGGTTAATCTGTTGTAGAATTGTACAGACAACCTTTTTTCTTAAACTCGTCACATATTTTTGTCCAAATAATATTGATTTATTTTGTATATCATATGAATACCTTCAATATGTCTTCCATTCTATTACTTGGGTATTACAACGAATTGAAGTTACTTATTTTCTTAAAATTTACATGATATTGGTACAATGTAAATATTAAGCAAATAAGTGATTTAAACAATATCTTCCAAAATAATGCACCATCGTGTTTTCAAAAAACACCCTCGTGTTTTTAAGAATTTAAGTCTGTAATAGAATAATTTGACATTTGTAATACTTTGTTTGAACAAATATTTAATTAGAAGCGTGTCTTCAAATGAGATGGAAATAATGATGTTTTGTTAAATAAACCAAGGACAATATTCGAAAACATGTAAAAATACCGCATTTTATTTTTGTGGAAAAAAAATATAAGCCGTATGCTCGAAAACAAAAACTGAATTTTCGTACCTACCAACTTCCATGCCCCACAAATGGGATGAATTTTTGAAAATGAATTATTTTTTCTAGTAACGGTATCAGACGTGCGTTTCCCAACAGGGAGTTAGAAGCTTACAACAAAAAAAAAGCGCAATAGTAAGTTAGAGTAGTTATGAAGCAAAGAATGCAAATTAATATTCATCCTTATTTATATCGTATGTAGGGACTTACTTGTGTGCAAGAGCATCACTATGACTATAAATAAATGCGTCTTCCTTGAGTCCCAGATAAATAAATGGTTAGTTTGCTCGACTATGAGTTATCCAAACAGAGCATGTACAAGTACGTGAAACTCTTTGTTCTTAACAGCTGGCTTGAGAATGATAAAATAGCATCTGAGAGCATCTGAGAACTCTCTTTTTTATTCTGACGTCGAGAAACATAGAGGATCTCGTGGCTAAATAATAATTGATTTTCGAGGTTAAGCTGCGCTTGCAAAGGTCGGTCCGTGGATGGGCAACCATCCATTACGTACTGAGTTAGCTCCGTACCTCGGAAAGAACGTTTTGACCGTGATTACAGGTAGTAAATGGCCCGAAAATCTGTCATGCAGTTTTATTTATTTATTACAATTGGGAAATAAAACTTAACGAATATACTACCCACAACAAGGTTTGTTGTGGTTTGTTTTCAAGGTTTTGGATCATATATATATCATCAAGGCTTTCCTATTTCTCGAAATCACAAAAGTGTATAATATATTTTGTACATACAGTAAAGACCTTATTTATAATCTTCGTAGGTAACAGTCCCTTCCCAATTAAACTGGGAATTGGTGTAGACAAACCAAAAACGGTTGAATAACCGTATCTTAGACGAAGCCAATACTGAATAACCGCATTACGAATTGTGGTCCGCACAAATTCTAACGTAAGTTTCGTCTGTTTCACTGTTGTTATTTGAAAAGTCAAGCCCAAATATTCTTTTTAGGGTCAAAACAAATAGAACCGTTTTCTGCTACATTTGTTCTTTTTGTACTTTGATTATGTAAATCTTTAATAATATAGGACCTTGAACCAAAAGCTACAATTTTGTTTGGATTTAGCTAACATTGTCTGAACAAGACTTTTTAATAACAATCTTATTTATGAAAAGATTTTCTGTCTTCTCATAGACACAACAAGTTCGAAGCTTTGGATTAGTATTGTGTTTTAAAATATCCTGATGTTTGTACATACATTATTATGAAATAATTCTTGTTCCCGTCAACATTCATTAAAATCTTTGTATCTCATCTGAGTAAACTAACACGCATCGTAAAGTTTTGAATATCAATATTCCGTTACCAAAATATCCATCCAAATATCCGTTGCCTAAAAGATATATTTTTTAAAATTTAAAACTATTTATTTCAGCATGCATTCATTAAATATTTACATTAAAATAACACTCAATCTTTTTGAGGTAAGATTATGTGCGCTATCGGTTTGGATTTACGAGTAGATGTTACTCGCTCACAGGTATTTGTCCGGTAGTAGACCCACAGACCCACACGCAGGCCCTTCCCCAATTCTTAACTTTGCAGTGGTAAAAAAAAACCGACTTCCAAAAAAAACAAAAAAGTGAAAAACAACTTTACTTTCGGAAGCCGGTGGCAAAAAAGTCAAGAAACAAACAATAGTCACCGACAAAAAAGTTTTTATTTTACCCTTTTTAGTTATCGTATCACACACAAATCGTCGTCAAGTGTCAATTTCGCAATTTCTTTTACTTTGATGACATATTTTTTCCAGCTATTTTGATTTAAAAATCAAACTACTGAACCAATTTTGATGAAATTTCTATGGGATTAATCGAGAAGTATATTCTTTCAGATAAAAGAAGATTTTTTTAAATCGGTTCATAATTTACGAAGATATGAGGTAACAAACACAAGAAAAATTGAGAACCTCCTCCTTTTTGAAGTCGGTTAAACATAGACTTTTAGAAGGTTTTTCACTTGTCGAGATTTTTTGTTTTCTAAGTTTTTGGCTATTTCCTTAGGGAAATTGTTTAGAATGCTTGCCTAGCCTAGCCTTCTCGTTTATTATTCGAGCATCTAGTAGGTACGGTAGACCCCACGTCAGTATTAACAAAACGAGTTTAGGCCAACCTCATATTATATTGAAACTGAACTACACTAGGCCAGCTAAACATGAGTCTGGCGATTTCAATCGTTTAAAGACTTTATGGGTTGCCTTGACTTAAAATTAGACATCAATTTATATATCCAAACTTAACATGTGTTCATTTCAGACGTTCACACATAATTTGCGTTCCCTCATTTTCCTCACATAATACAAAGCAAATCCGTAAAAAAGTTATTATTTCACCGATTTAACACATGGCTCTCAAGGTTATTTCTGAATAAAGAAAATATTTCTTGTTGGTTTAAACCTTTGTATAGGAAAAGTGAATCAAAGAACTATGGTTCCTTATATTGTTTACTTCCCTATGGTTCAGACAAGTCACGAACAGAAAATACAAACATTGCTTGTTTTTGATTCCTCCGCCTAAATATTTACGGCTGACCTGAATATAAACCGGCCATTACTTTGTTATGGGCAAGGACTTTTAATTGGGGAACTACGAAACCTTTTTTAATGTGGCGATGGCTTTGGAATAATATTATTTTATTTTAAATGTTTGTTTGGTCATTTGTTCCGATAGAATGGGTTTTAACAAAAATTGAAAATTAACGGTCAAGGTTTTAGATTCTGAAGTTATTCTGCATATTTTTGTTACATTATCCAACAAGGAACCACCCAACATGTACTCACAAAAGATTTTAAGTCGAAGTTTTGTTTATATTTTAAATAGGTTCAAATAAAATCCAAAATTTATTTAAAAAATCAAAATCTCAGAAGTGAAATAGAAAAACCATCAATAAACACAAACATAATCATCGCCCTCTCAGACTAGCGTATAATAAATTGATATGAAGCACAATGACAATGTTCCGTACAAATATTTTCTCCTCTAACGACTGACGTATTGTAAATGCATTTCCATACAAACACATCAGTTCCTATTGTTATATCTCGGCCCCCTCAATTTATATTTGTGTTGACCATTGAAAAGAATTCTGGCGTATTTTTGCTGACTGCGAATCGGTGCCAAGTTGACTGCGCCTTAACACCGTTTTGACATATAGAAGGAAGGAAATGAAATGTGTTGACAGCCAGACATTTTCTGTGCTTTTTAAAATATATTCTGCAACACGTTTTACACGTTTGTCACCAAGATAGAGATATTTGCTTGGAGCAGGAAACAAATTGATTTTCTGAGCTTGAGATTCTTCTATGTTTGCCTTTTTTTAATTAAGCTCAAAAAAAAAACTCAAAGCATTTATTTCAATTAGACCATTACAGGCAGACAAAAAATAAATGTACTAAGCTACGGTCCCAGTCACAGGGCATAATAACTTGTGAGTATTGTAGTTGCCCATAGGCTTAGTATAATATCTGGCTTTCTAATCTGATCTTATACCACTATATTAATAAGGCTAGTTTTTATACATTTGCCTTTAGTATATCCCTCTCTTCCTACCCGTTTCCGTCCCATTTCGATCCTTCCCTTTCTACCCAAAGTGCTCGAGGTCTGTGTTCACAAACAATTCTCTAATTTTGTCCATTGAAACGCGCTTATCAGCCCTCTTCAATCTGGATTAGCCTAGTGGTGTGACCATTGGACTGCCAAGTCATAGGTCTCGAGTTCGAGCCCCAGACACGCACCTCTGATTTTTCGGAATAGTGCGTATTGTACCTATAATTATCACTTGCTTCGGTGAAGGAAAACATCATGCCTGAGAGATATTTCTCAACTGCATGTAAAAGCCAAGTCAGAGGCCCTTGGGCTCCATAAAAACTCTGACACCAGGTTAGGCACTAACCACACGATAAAGAAAGAATCTGGGTTCAGGCCTGGGCAGCAGCTCTGTTTCTGCTCTTCTTAAAGTGACGGGCGAAATAAGGGCAGGACTGGAAGAAACCAAGGTAACTGTACTAGTCCTGGTCGATTTCTCAAATGCCTTCAATACCGTTAGTTACGAAATCCTTTTAGCCATTTCATCCCATGTTATGGTCTCTCCCGGAGGACTAGGATGGTTCTCCTCTTACCTTAATATAATAATAGCCGCTCGGATCAATCTTCAGGTTAAGCCGCGCTTGCCTAGGTTGGTCGGTGGATGGGTGACCACCCATTACATACCGAGTTTCCTCCGTGCCTCGGAAAGCACGTTAAGCAGTTGGTTCCGGCTGTCATTTGAAGATCTTTGACAGTCGTTAAAAGTTGTCAGTGGCCCGAAAGTCTGACAACCAGTCTTACCAAGGGGTATCGTATTATCCGGTACTAACTGGGTTGTGGAGGTCAGATAGCAGTCGCTCCATTTAAAATATTGGTATTCAGCTGCATCCGGTTAGACTGGAAGCCGCCTCCAACATAGTTGGGAAAAGGCTAGGCAGATAATGAGTTTATCTTAGTATTCAATTAAAATTATTTTCAGATAACACACCTACCGCTGTTTGTCTCAGCATCACCCAAAGGTTGACTGGTAGAAAATGCCTATGCCTAAGTGTTAAATAAATAAATAAATATCACCCATGAATATAGGTGCTCTTGTCCTTAAATCTCTTCAAACTATTCTCAAGTAAAGGAGATAGGGGTATTTCTACTCTTATTTAATTAAATTTATCAGGATAATATTGATAAAGTAACCCAAAATTTTCATAAATCAACATTTACTCTTGCTACTATAGAAGAGAGTAGTTAGGAAGAGAAGTTTAGGAAGTCGATCCAATAATGTTAACAATAAACCAACCTTAAACCTTGGTAAATACCGAAGCAATTTGGCAAAAGATGTTCTATAAGTGTACCAAGTAATCTATAAAATATTGTGTTTTATAAATGTTGCCCTTAAAGAAAATGTTGGCCCCCATGGCGAAGTCGTTATATTACACGCAACATTTAATCTTGCGAACGGAGAAGAAAAAATATGTTCGCCACTTATTCCCATGTTATTCAACTTTTTTTGTTAGTATTAAACGGTAGGTCCTATGAATTTTGTTTTGAATGTTCCATAATTTATGGCAAACGAGCTTTCGAAAATATAGTTTTTATTTTTTATTTTAACTCTTTACTATAAAATGTGAAAGATCGCTGGTAAAGTAGGTACAGAAATCAGCTGCGATGACCCATTTAGTTTGAAAGTTTATACTTACTAATAGCAATCTTAGTCACGGAAATGATGTCATTCAATGTATAACGATTTTTTATACTAAACTCCACATTAGTGTTCAAAACTTTCACCTCACGAAATTTTCCCTCAGAAAGTAATACACTAATTTATGTCCAGTAAATGCACATTAATAACAAAAACTACAGCTCTCGTATCAATACAAAATCTGTGGTCTCTTTATCTATACGTACATATACGAGTATGTACATCGCTCACACCAGAGTTTTTCGTACAGTCGTGAAAATTCAATTTTTAAATTCAACTCCAAAATGAAAATCAAGCTTACGTCTGACGCGTGCTACGTGTCCGTACGGATCAAAGATCCGTTGATTGACGGCAAAACTAAGTGCGACGGGAAATATTTTTGACAACCTACACAAGGGGCTTTACTGCAACTGCGTGATATAAGAAATAGGACTTACAGCGTTCTGAAAGTTGTCTAAGTCGCAAGTAGCTTAATATTATTTAGGTTGTGCATAATTTGTAAATTATATTTATACTCAATACTTTTATTGCATTCCACATGTAGGTATTCTTAGGTGGTAAACTTACTATAATTAGATCGTATGAACCCTGTCAGGCACAGCAAAATAAGTCAGATACTGATAATGTTGTGTGATACTGTTGTAGCACTCAATCAAATCGCAGACAAAATTGTATGATATTTGTAATTTTTTCTTATTTTCCTACAATCAAAGAAAATGTCTCGAAATAATAATATTATTCGTGTTTTCGTGCGTGTTGTTCGTGTGGTCCTTCTAAGTACCTATACTAGTTCAGTCTAGAGCTATCTTTGTTCAATATCAATGCACATATAGACGACGACTCCACTAAAACTACATTATTATGTTTTGAATATTTCACACCAATTCTCCAGTATAGTTTTCCCAGACGATACAAGATCAGAGTTCATTGACCGCGGCATTGTTACGTTCATGAATTCTGAATCTTACAGCTACTCCTAGATTCTCATGGAAGCCTGGTACTGTCTTATTAAATGGATGGAATATTTAGGTCGCTCTCTGATGCGACTGTTCCGTAATTACTAAATGGATTTGTCATAGATTACATTACGTTGATTAGAGTTGCTCATTACGGAAGAGAGGATTTACGAAATGCTTTTGACTTTCATCCGTATTTTGTAAATTGGGAGTGTAATCCGAGTCGCTGTTCCAATTTGGAATGGGTACTCTTTAGAAAATAAGAGCAGGAGAATGATGACTCTTTGGAAAATATTGAGCGGAATTCGAGCGAGTGTCGAGCAGGGAGTCCTAAGCTCGATCCTCAGGTCGGACAAACTTCTACCTAGCAGTTTTCTATCAGCTAGAAGTTTGGATTATTGCCCAGGTGAAAGCAGAATCAGTGAAACTGGTACTGACAGATACTTCAGTTGAAGACGTTACAGTACAATATCTATCAGGTGACAGTTTCCGGAGAAGTATCCGCAATTTCTCCGTACTGATTAACCGAATCTTTACATGCGACCGAAACATAAATAGTAGCGTTGATTCAATTTAAATGTATTCTTATTCCGTAGTCAATAAGCCTTAATTCTAACTCCCCGTTTTATTCGTAATGGTCTGCCGTCTGTTCCCTGTATAGCCTGATAAATAGCCAGTTGTAGAGCAAATAAAGCACGCTTGATACGACTTTGCCTATTTTATAGTATTGTTTCAATTGAATGTAAGATTATAACTCTTAAATGAAGCACATTTAAAACTACAATAAGAAACAGCTTTGGATTGGGATTGGAATGGGGCTCATTTCTTGCAATTGCTGTTAAGTGAAAGCGGTTCTAATTGCACTGTGTATAACAGACATTTTTCCTTGTTCCATCCCACTCATGGGCAAATACTTCTCTTTCTATTTTAATAAAAACAGAATAAGTAGCAAATAAATAACATAACACAAACTCGCGCCTGTAATCCCCTTAGGGTTAGACAGAGGTGTACCTAATAAGTACAACCACATTGCGGAAGTTATGTTGAAGTACCATGTAATAGGAAGCGAGCCTATTGCTATCAATCGCGCACAAATCCAGACTCCGTGGCGGCTACTAAGAAAATTCCTGATGGAAAAACCCGATAACGCTTTGCCCGATTGGGAATCGAACCCAGGACACGCTCAGCAGTCGCACTTGCGACCACTACATCACTAACGAAGCAGTCAAATAAATAACTAAAGTAAACATACATTTTAAAATTTTTAGCCCTTATTCCACTTAAACTTATTAAAAATCTGAAACAAAATGTTAACTAAATTAACACTATTCATAAGCAAGTGTGCAAAGCGATCTTAGACTAAGAAACGTAAATTATATTTTACGACTGTGGACACACGCTCGGCTGTAATTTAATCTTTAATGTTTAATGTTTAGGGACTACTTGGGATTACGCCCGAGATTTGAGATACTCACTTCATTATTGTACATTCAATTACTTACTTGCCTCGTCCCATAAATTACTCGTATTATTAAGAGTATAGTGCCTCGCGACTGCTGAGCATGACGTCCTGGGGTCGATTCCCGGTTCGGGCAAATTGTTATTGGGTTTTTTTTATCAGGAATTTATTAATAGCAGCCACGGAGTCTGGATTTGTGCCCAGTTGATGGCAATAAGCTCACCTCCTATTACATGGGACTTAAAGATTACTGGCGGAATGTGGTGTGGACTTGTATGTATTAAATGTAGAATCACTTACCTTTGTGTAATTTATTTCATCACCACTGCTACGTACTACTGTCAAACGGTGAAGGAAAACATCAGGAGCAAAGTGTTGATTCAATCCTAGAACCAAAAAGACATCAGCCAGATTGGGCTAATTTCAAAAGTAAACTTAATAATTGTATAGAGCATAACATAATCAATTTTTTTTTATTTATCACACCTAAGTCGTAAGACAATCCACCGTAAAGTTATTCAGCCACAAAATAACTGAGATCACTCAGAATTGGCTATTTTTTTTGGTTGAATAACTTCTCGGTGGATTGTCTTACGATTTAGGTGTAATAAATAAAAAAATGTATAATGTAATGTGTGTGTGAGCATTGATCGCCATGCTTGCTCAAGACAAGTTGGTGATTTCAGACTTATATTAATTATAAATCCAGGTTTCCTCACGATGTTTTCCTTCACCGATGTCTGTGATGTCCAAGATAAACTTAGAAAGTACATATGAATTGAAAAAGTCACATTGGTACTTGCCCGGATTTGAACTCACAACCTCATGCATGAGAGGCGAGGCCTTCGCCTCTGGGCCATCACGACAGATTTATAGTTAGCCATGAGTAAACTTGCAAAACCCTTTTACTGCCTCTCCTGCTTAGCCGAGAAAAGGTTGCTCCGCGTTTGATAATTTAAAAAAAAAAAAACACATTTAAAACTATTAGACTTTGTGTCAAGAATTAATGCATAGTCAGTAATATTTTACCTACACTTGAACAGCCCGAATGACCCCTGCAAAAACAAAAACGTGAATCTGTTTAAAATATACGTTTTTATAATATTGACAAGAGACAGAGTAGAGTGGAAATAAATTAACCTACAGCTGCAAGCTGTAAATTATAATCAAGTAATGAATTAATCATGTTTTTTAGTTAAGAAGCAAGTCAAAACAAAACAAACACAAAAAAAAAACAAAACAATATCAAACAAAAAAAAACAAAAAACACTAAAAAAACAAACACACACGGACACACACATGTTACGCGCATCACTTATATGTAAAGCGCTGACACAAGGCACGAGGCACGACGCGTGCGCATCATCGACCCAGTTGCTACGAGGGGAAACTGCTGACACAGAACACGAGGCCCGATGACACCGTCTACGTGACCGAGCCCGCGCACTTCGTATCTACCATCGATCGAGTCAATTTGATTCCCAATAATTGTAATTTTTATTAAAATAAATTAGTTTGTAATAAATTCGGTTTTTTTTGAGTCCTCCGGCAGTAGCCTACGTAATTGGCGCAGTCGGTAGGATTCCCGGGTCGTACTTGCGATAACCGGTATATCGCACCGCGTTCGCTACGATAGACTTTCAACGTCGCACCGGGAGATCCTGAACAACGAGACTACGCCGGAGATCCAGATATCGATACCGCTCAACGAAGACCAGAATGTTCATGTAAGTCCGCTGAATTTTCTTAGTGGTTGCTTACTTCCTTTTTGTGTGTAGGTTCCATATATACCTTATCCAACATTTTTTATCCACGTAGATCGAGTACACCTAGGTTAGTTAGTAGTAGGAATAGAAGTATAGATTTTAGACGCGATATTAGTCCTGAAATTGAACCCGAGATGGCTGATTTAGACAGTATATTCAAAGCCCTCCGCTTAGTTCCCGATTTTGATGGGAATCCGAACGTACTTACCAGGTTCATAAAATTGTGTGACCAGTTAGCAGTTGAGTTTATCCGAGAGGGGCAACCGTTAAATAAATTAGCGTTTTTAAATGGCATATTGAATAAAGTTACGGGGCCCGCCGCCCGTCTGATTAACGCTAACGGTGTACCTAATGATTGGGCAGGCATCCGTAGTGCTCTTGTAAATAACTTTGCCGACCAGCGAGATGAGACCGCTCTCTACAACGATTTGGCTTTACTCACACAAGGTTCCGGCACGCCGCAGGAATTTTATGAGCGTTGCCAAGGACTTTTCAGCACTGTCATGACGTATGTTTCATTGCACGATACCCTAGATTCAACTATTGCAGCCAAACGCGATTTATATCGTAAACTGACCTTGCAGGCCTACCTCCGCGGTTTGAAAGATCCCTTAGGCGCGCGTATTAGATGTATGAGACCAGAAACTATTGAGAAGGCTCTAGAGTTCGTGCATGAGGAGACTAACACTATGTATTTGCAGAGCAGAAATGATAACTTGTCGGATAAAAAAACCTCGGCTCGAATGCTACCTAATCAACAGAACGAATTTAATCATAAAATGCTAGTCTATCCAAATAACATGCTTGTTCCGTTTAAACCCAATCCTTTTAACATGCCTGGTCCGTTTAGACCGCAAGGACCGCACTTTATGCCACGGCCTTGGCCATCTCAGCACCAATTTGGAATGCCGTTTAACCCAAATAACATACAACCACGTGGGCCGACCCGTACGCAACAAGTATTCGGCACACCACCGCCTAATAATAATCAGGGTGGTTCTGGATTCAGAATACCCCCAAGAAACCCGTACCCGCCGAGTAACGGTCCCAAGCCGATGAGCGGCGTGAGCCATTTTGTACCCAGGCCCCTGCCTGCTACCAACAGCTGGAATTGGGCACTACGTGGCAATCCACCACCTTCCAACTATCTTAAAACCCGCGATGTTAATGTGAACGAGTGTTCAAATTATGGGGAAGTCTATTATTACCCCGACATATCCGACTACTTATACATTGACCCCTATAACCAAGACTATCTTTATTTCAACGACTGTACATATGACCACGTCATACCGGAACAGACTGACAACACTAACGACAAAGACAAGCCAGGTACTGCTGACCAACAGCAACCCTCAACCAGTCAGGATTTTCAGGAAGCTCCGAAGTCAAACAGCTTAGGATAGAATTAAATTTGCAAACCCAAAGGCAGCTACCGTTTGTTCGTATCCATAACCCTCCACTTAACTTTCTGATAGATACCGGTGCAAACCAATCATTCATCAGTCCAGAAGCAGTCCAGAATTATTTCCCGCACATACCTCTTAACTATGATCCATTCGAGGTTACTAACGTTCATGCCACAAGCAGGAGCGACTGCTCTATTAACTTACCTTGCTTTCCTGAATTTGGTGACACGGAATCAATTAAACTATTCGTATACAGATTCCACGATCGTTTTGATGGTTTGATAGGAATGGATTTACTTACCAAATGGGAGGCTAAGTTAGATTTGAAAGATCTTACATTTATAACTAAATTCGCAATTAATCCCATCCAAATTTATAATTCTCGAAATTTAAATCTCTATGAGGAAATCATACCAGCGGGAAGTTCCAAATTAATACGGTTACCTGTTAATGCACCGGATGGTGAGGTTCTTGTAGAGGAACATATAATTTGCAATTGTATTATATCCGAATGCCTAACCAACGTTTCTAATAGCCGCGGTATAGTCGAAGTGACCAACCCAACCCACAACGATATAATATTTTCACTGGACCAAGCCACCCAGGCCACGATATTTAATGTTGAATGCACTGAGCAATTGTCACCTCGCGCTACAGATGTTACATACCGGTTACGCACCGATCACCTAAACGAGGAGGAAAAGGCAAACTTATCGGCACTGTGTTCAAAGTACGCCGACGTCTTTTACATAGAAGGCGAGGCATTAACTTTCACCAACAAGATAAAGCACAGTATTAAAACTACAGACGAAATTCCAGTTTATACTAAAAGTTCCAGATATCCGTTTATACACCGTCAGGAAGTTAGTGATCAAATAGCGAAGATGTTAGATCAGGGAATCATTAGGCCGTCCGAATCTGCATGGAGCTCACCAATTTGGGTCGTCCCTAAAAAAAGTGACGCCTCCGGAAAGCAGAAATGGCGTATAGTCATTGACTTTCGGAAGCTAAACGAAAAAACGATCGATGACAAATACCCTATCCCAAATATTACAGACGTTCTGGACAAACTAGGCAAGTGCCAATATTTCAGTACCCTTGACCTGGCATCAGGTTTCTACCAAGTGGAGATGAACCCCAGTGACATTCCCAAGACCGCCTTTAACGTTGAACATGGGCACTTTGAATTTTTGAGGATGCCCATGGGACTTAAAAATTCTCCTTCCACATTCCAACGAGTGATGGACAATGTACTTAAAGGACTCCAAAATGTTATATGTCTCGTCTATCTTGACGATATAATTGTATTCAGTACCTCTCTCCAGGAACACATGAACAACTTAGAAAAGGTGTTCCAGAGGTTAAGAGAGTCTAACTTCAAAATCCAGCTAGACAAATCGGAGTTCTTAAAACTCGAAACCGCATACTTGGGTCATGTCATCACTACCGAAGGGATAAAACCTAACCCTGACAAGATCACCGCTATTCAAAATTACCCCATACCTAAAACACCTAAACAAATTAAACAGTTTCTCGGACTCCTCGGTTATTACCGAAAATTCATTCCAGACTTTTCTCGTATTACCAAACCTCTGACACAATGTTTAAAGAAAGGCAAAAAAGTAACTTTAGACTCAGATTATACTAACTGTTTCGAGAAGTGCAAGACTCTACTAACAAACGACCCTATCCTTAAATATCCCGACTTTGACAAAGAATTCATCCTAACCACAGACGCTTCCAATTTTGCAATCGGCGCGATACTCTCACAAGGTCATATTGGCTCAGATAAACCCATAGCTTATGCGTCACGGACTCTTAATGAAAGTGAAGTAAATTACAGTACAATAGAAAAGGAATTACTAGCTATTGTATGGGCGACAAAATACTTTCGGCCTTACCTCTTTGGACGCAAGTTCAAAATAGTAACGGACCACAAACCGTTACAGTGGGTCATGAGCCTCAAAGAACCAAATTCACGATTAACCAGGTGGCGGTTAAAATTAAGCGAATATGATTTCACCGTCATCTATAAAAAGGGCAAACACAACACCAATGCCGACGCCCTTTCCCGCGTTGAGATCTATAACGAGGAGGTTAGTTCGATGATTGCAAACGCAACTGACAGACCACCATCCCTAGCTAACTCCAGCACCCTGACAGCACATACCTCTGAAGAAAACCCTATACTTGACATACCCATCACCGACGATCCACTTAATAAATTTCACCGACAGTTGTGCTTAACCGTTGTAGGTGACTTTAAAAAACGGACTACTGCATCTAAGCCTTTTGACACCCACACTCGAACATCCGTCCAGCTATCTGAATCTAACTTGGAAGAGGATCTGGTTAACGCCATTAAGGAGTACGTCAACCCTAAGATCAAAACTGCCCTGTTAATAAATCCACCCCTTGCAATGTACAACATAATCCCTCTGTTACAAAAACATTTTAAAAGTTCATCTATGAAATTGGTATTGGCAAAAAAGGAACTTGAAAACGTAAAAGAATACCTGAGGCAGCAGGAAATTATTCGTCACTACCACGAAGGCAAGACCAACCATCGTGGCATCAACGAGTGCTTCCTAGCTTTATCTGTTAAATACTATTGGCCTAAGATGCGAGACCACATAACCAAATTCATAAATGACTGCGTAATATGTGGGCAAGCAAAGTACGATAGGAGCCCCATAAAGCAAAAGTTCAATATAGCGCCCCCGGCCACCAGACCTTTCGAAATAATACATATGGATAGCTTTTCAGCACAGAATGAAAAATACGTAACGTTCATAGACGCCTTCTCAAAGTATGGTCAAGCTTACCTCCTTCGAGATGGGACTGCAGTCAGTATCATACAAGCTTTACTAACTTTCAGCACGCATCATGGCCTACCACTAACCATTATTACAGATCAAGGGACCGAATTCACCAACCAGATGTTCTCCGAGTTCTGCAAGGTTCATAAAATAATTCATCACCAAACACTCGCATACTCACCTAACGCTAACGGTAATATTGAACGCTTCCACTCCACTATACTGGAACATCTTCGTATTTTGAAACTAAAACACAAAGATGAGCCAGTCGTACATCTGATGCCATATGCTATCATAGCGTACAATAGTTCGATCCATTCCTTCACACGATGTAAACCATACGACCTTATATTAGGACACACTGACCCACGAGACCCGATTGACATAGATCTGACCGGACACCTACTACAACAATATACTGAAACACATAGAGAACGCATGCAAAAAGTATACGAACTAATCAATGAGACGTCTCTCGCTAATCGAACGGCGCTCATAGAGAGTCGTAATAAAACCCGTGAGGACGAGGTCGATTATGAACCCGACCAACAAATATTCATCAGTAATCCCTCCGCTAGTAGATCTAAACTTGCACCCAGATACAACCAGGACACCGTCCTAGCAAACTTACCTATCCATATTTATACTTCCAAGAAAAAGGGACCTATAGCTAAATCTAGACTAAAGCGCATCCCTAAAACAGCGAAATTGTTGCAGGATACCCCTGATGCTGTCACTTAGCCTAACATGGGCGCAGGAGATCAATCTAGAACGACTTGACAATGGACCTGGACTATTGCCCTTCAAACTAGGGCCCATGAAACTCATTACTCATTATCATACATTCCTGCAGAACATAGAACTAACAGACATAGACAACAACATTAACGAAATACGAATTCAACTTACTAAAGCCACAGATAGACTAGACAATTACACCCGCACGTTATACGAGCTCCAAATAGATAGTTTGAACGAGAAACTAAATAAAGCCTCATCTCATCTACAAAGCCTAAAGCCCAATCGAATCAAGAGAGGTTTAGTAGATGGTCTTGGATCCGTAATTAAGAGCATTACAGGAAACCTAGATCATACAGATGCCATTAAATATGATAACGCCCTTAAAGCCCTCAACGATAATCAGCAACAAGTAGCTATTGAGCAAAATCATCACATAAGCCTGAGCAAAGGTTTGATGAATGAGCATACAAAAATTATTACAAAATTAGTAGAAAACCAAGTACGATTAAATGACAGTCTGCATATTTTACTTGACGCCGATAAGTATAAACAACACAACCTCATAAAGTTCGCAAAGTTTTCGCAAATACTGCAAATAATTAGCAATAACGTAAATAGTTTATTAAGTGAATTAAGTAGGTTAGAGAACGCGATAGCACTTTCCGGTCAATTGCATACTCATCATTCCATGTTAAGTAATGAAATATTAAGCAATATGATACGCAAACTAAGCGCGCTTTATAATAAAGACCAACTATTAGAATTAGAAATTAGAGAATATTATGACATCATTAAACCATTAGCTTATTATAGTGGAAGCCAAATAGTTTTTGCATTTAAATTTCCCATAACGTCTCCATTAAAATTCCTGCTGTATAAGTTAGTCATTGTACCAAATAGAAATAAGCAAGCCATCATCCCGTCCTTCCCATTCCTAGCAATCACTGGAAACATTCATGCGTACATAGAGGCAGAATGCCCGAAGGTAGCTTCAGAGTATCTCTGTGAAGAAAAACTCAACCACCAAATGAGAACCCATCCAGACTGCATCTGCGATATTATCGGAAGTCAAACGCCACACAAATCATGCAACACGATTACTATTACCCTGACGAAGCCTGCAATGGAAAAGTTAGACGACCGCCGCTGCGCTCTCGTGTTCCCGAAACCAACGCAAGTCCAGTTAATCTGCGAACAAGAAGAATCCATAACCCTAGCTGGAAGCTTCCTAGCTACTATTCCACATAATTGCAAACTACAAACAGAAGAGTTCACTATCGTCAACATTAACGACCACATTAGGGGACAACCCATGAAGATAAGTAACGTGCCAGATGACATCGAAGGATCAACCATGCCACCCCTTCAAATCAGTGCTATTAACTTAAAGAAACTGCACGATATTCAAGATAGAATAGACTCACAGAAGCCAATCCACATTGAACCAACCTCAACTATCTACCATACGACAATCCCATTTTATGGTACACTACTTGTCTTATTTTTACTGGGAGCAACACTATTATACCGAGCCCACATCCGCCGAAAGAAGCAGATGACATCACCAAATGAAGCCACGTACGCCGAGCCTGAAACATCTGAAACCCGCCGCCAGAACCAGCCGGCGTCCCAAGATCAATCTAAACTCTCGACGATATTTCATCTCAAAATCTGAAATAGTCGTCGATCTGAGGGGGGAGGTGTTACGCGCATCACTTATATGTAAAGCGCTGACACAAGGCACGAGGCACGACGCGTGCGCATCATCGACCCAGTTGCTACGAGGGGAAACTGCTGACACAGAACACGAGGCCCGATGACACCGTCTACGTGACCGAGCCCGCGCACTTCGTATCTACCATCGATCGAGTCAATTTGATTCCCAATAATTGTAATTTTTATTAAAATAAATTAGTTTGTAATAAATTCGGTTTTTTTTTGAGTCCTCCGGCAGTAGCCTACGTAATTCACACACACACGCACACACGGTAAAATAAACATTCTAAAACACGTTCATTCTCTGAAAGTCAGTGGGTTCACTCAACACTGCAAATATTTCATTCATTCTCTTCATGTTACTTAATAATTCAATGGAAGATACTAAAAGGTCATCAAAATACTACGTGACTGTTGCGAGAGTTATGATGTTACTACAGTAATATGATTTACCTTTTTTTTTCACGATGTGGAAATCCTCAATGGTTTACCTGCATTGACCTAGAGTTAGTAAACTCACACAGTATACTATTCACTCGAATGAATAAACACTGTAATGGTTTAAAATTAAGATATGGTTAATTATGAAATTCAAAAAATGTTGCCATCAAACGGGTATAGGATTATGCCCGGATGATGGCAATAGGCTGGCCTTGGGACTCAAACATAACTGGGAAAATGTGGGTGTGCAGGTACAGCAGGATACGCCTCTGCTTACCCCTTCGTGTGTGTGTGTTGTAAACTTTTACAATATAGTAAATTAACAAAATTTCTTCGCAAATAAAAAAGAAGAATTTGCATGTAAATTATTCTTTTGACTGAGTAAGTATCGACGCGACTCGTTAATAAAACTTCAGACAGCATCTTGCATCTTCCATATTTCAGTTCTTATAAATATTTAGCGTTGCTGCCACACGATGCATCCTATCACAATATTTTGTGAGTATCTACTCACTTTGTTCAAAGTTATTCTAGGGTAAGTTTTCATCAGTTTCATACGTTAACCAGAAAATAGGTACCTCTTCTAAAGTAAAGTTATATTTTCTACACTGTGATAATTTTCTCCTTCGTTTCCCTTCCAGACATAAAAGTAATATTCTTCTTTGAATTTTAAAATAAATAATACCTGTCTAATATTCGTGTAATGCTCGTGCCTTCTCTATACGTATTTAAAGTCCTATAATAAATTACCGTCCTGTATAAGAAATCTACACTGTTTCAATGCATGCAAAACTCAACTTAGCCAGCACATAATTGCGGATCGATCACTTCTGGAGAAATGAATGCATTGGCTGGGTTATTACCTTGTAATACTGATGACGAACTTTTTGTAATCTATATACTGGGTGTAAGGGACAGCCCTCCGCAAACTTTCAGGGCTTGCTCAGTAGACGAAACTGAACATCCTTCCACAATTTTTTTTTTTCAGGAAATGAAAAAAAAATCAGCCTCACCATAGAAAATTATAAACTTGATTGGACAGTTTGTATGGAGAGCCTAATTTTTTTTTCATTTCCTAAAAAAAAAATTGTGGAAGATGGTTTAGTTTTGTCTACTGAGCAAGCCCTAAAAGTTTGCGGAGGGCTGTTCCTTACACCCAGTATGTATGTTTTTTAGTATTGTTCTCAAGTAAGTGACATAATATGTCTCTTTTGGAAATAAAGTTTCTTTAAACCGATTAAACCGAAGTCCAGGTTTCCTCGAGATTAAGCAAACCTTAACCGATGTCTGAGGTAGTTAAGATAAATTCTGAAAACCACTTACCCTGCAACCAATCAACAAAACCTCATTCATTTCAATCAACAGCAGTTACCGACAAAATTATTTGCACTCGTATACATTCATTCTTTTTCACTAACCAAGTCGCTATCACCATTAGTAGGTACCATGCGTTTATCGCTCAAAGTCACGTACAGCAATAATGTCCCGGGTTTAACCGCCAAAGCAACCGCTACACGTATTGTATAAGAATAAACGTGTTACATCGAAAACTCCTCCTTTAATCCCTGCCATAAAAACAAGGATTTGGAATGATTATGTTGTCATTTGTTTGATATTTCAATGTTTAGCGGATTAATGATACCAACCTTTTATTATCTCTGGAAAAGTTTATTCTCCTACAAAGGAGGCATCAACATTGATCACCATGTTTGCTCAAGGCGAATTGCCCATTTTAAACTTATAATAAATAATACACTTACACTTCCAAATAGAGTTGAAGTTGGTCAACGCAGTGACGTAATGTTCTAGGACAGTTGCCATGGCGCAGAAATTAACAAAAAAATAAAAAATCATAATACGTCATCACGATGTTTTCCATCAAGGACGTCAGTGACGTCCAAGATAAACCTAGACGGTACCTTAAATTTTAGGAACAGCTAAGCGTCCGTCAAAGCAGTGACATTTAAAAATATAATTTTATTCATAATAATTAGCTCAGTTTAAACCGCTAGAGACTTTTATTTATTATATCACTCTCTACACTCACACACAGCTCAGTTACAATGTATAGATTCCCTAGAGTACAAATGATTGTTTAGTGGATTATCTTTGGAAAATGCTTTGCTTCACACATTAAAGATTAGTATAATTTTATTGTACTTTTATTTCACCAACCAACCGCATTCACAAATGGCTCACTAACTGAGATTCTCTTAAACAAAGAACTTATTTGTCATAGGATTTCGTATCATACAAAAATAGACAGCTTTGATATTATATTATTATAGCTAGCCCGTATTGTCCCACTGCTGGGCAAAGGCCATCCTCCATTCCTTCCAACGGTCACGATTCTGTGCTACTTCTTTCCAATTCTCAAGGAAGACATCCAGTTCGTCCCGCCATCTCCTTCGTGGTCTGCCGCGACCCCGTGTCACTGTTTCAGTGCACCAATCCTGAGCTTTGCGGGCCCACAGCCCGTTCGGCATGCGACAGACATGTCCTGCCCAGTCTCATTTAAGTTGGGCAGCCTTTCATAAATCCAAAATATTTTCACTTGTTGTGGAGAAGAACGGATTACCGGCAAGGTAACGTTGTTCGAAAAATGAATATGTTTTTGCACAATTAACTATTGATTAAGATACTCAATAACTCATATTTATTACAGCATTACCACTCTGTCAGTTGAGAAGAGTATTTATGAGTGGCACTATATCTAAGTACCTTTTCTATTTCAACAGACACTTAGTATTCATGAATACATTTATTCTTAAGTATTTTATTCACAACAGACAACTAAAATGACAAATAATAGTGTCACACAATTTTGCGTTCCTCTAAAGAATTACGTTAAGTGACTAGGTATTCAGACAATGGAAGTATTACATTAAATATTTTCTTCAACTAATATGAATTTCTGTTGTTAATGAGTCTACTGGGGCTGGTTTTAATTGTTAGAGATGACGATCTTTTCTCTCGGCTTTTGTGTCGGCCATAACTGTGTCAAGGATTTTGGCTTGTTTTTCCGCAACAGGAAAAACTATGAATGTTATTTTAGCTAAGGTTTTCTTTTCTGAATCGTGTTAGGTACATCAAAAATGGTTTTGGTTGGATACTACGTTACGTCTATGCTGAGACGGCTCTGTGTCTCGGAAAGCACGTCAAGCAATTTGTCCCGGTTACCATCACACGTCACTTTCAGTCGTCACGGTTTCCCGGAAACTCGAAAGTCTGGCAACCAGGCTTGCCAAGGGGTATCTTCGTCTTACCCAGTTACTACATGTACAATATCGATTGGTGAATACCAAACCTCGCCTGCTCACAAAACGGTTTGTGAGCGAGGCTTATGATTATGTAATATCTATGGCTAAAATGCTTTTTTATAGTTTCTTTTACCTAACTCATTCTATCTCCGTAAGGATGGCATAAGAAAATCTTTACTGACTCCGTTTGAGCAAGACAGGAATACCATACTTACTTTATCAAGAAAAAAATCACTGTATATTTGTTTTTTTCGGGCAAAATTTGAACTGAGGTCTTATTCCAACTGATCCAAAATTTTGCATAAATATCTTTTCTAGGTGAGTGCAATCGGCTGAAAAAACGTACAAGATTTCAGTTATTGGACATGTGTCCTTTTGTAGTTTCCGTTCCGTGTCCAGCGCCGCATACGCAATTTCAATTTCGTAGGTACCGATTTGACGAAACCCCGTCAGGTTTAGCAAGCAGGGTGAAAAAATTATTATTTATTATTTATATTGTTTAAAATTAGATTATACGAATATAACCTTCACATGTGAGTTCAGTGGATATTAAGGTTTAATTACCCAAGGAATAAAGTTTCAAATTGGTAATGGCCTTTCTGGCGTAGTCGTCGCAATATTTGTTTTTCATGTCATTCAAACTTTGATTGGTTTTCTGTTAGGTTTGACAGGGGTTTTGAATTACCGTGGCAATAAACAACGATAGGATCACGAAGTAATTTATGGTGTGTAACGATTACATTTTGTACAAAACACCGCGCCTGTTATCTTCCCAAGGTAAGGCAGAGGTGTACTAAAAGTACATCTAAATTTCGCTAATATGCCTAAGTCACATGTAATGAGGAGGCTAATGCTAGGTACTCTCTAGCTTCTTTCAGTACCTTGTATTACTGTCCCTAAGTTAAATTAATATCAAAAGAAAAAGGAAAAAAATAAGTAACAAGTTTCATTCAATAAAATGTCTTAAAAACTTTTCTTTAAGTTTTGTACTATGTTGTTTAAGCAATAAAAAAAAATTAGAGTAGCGTGTTATTATTCATAAGTCGTGTTTCTGAAATCTCATACATTTATATTTCATGCAAAGCTTTAAGAAGATATTTATAAAGTTGCAGTACATGTCTTCTACCTACTTATCTAACAAGAAAACTGATTTAAATATTTGAACGGATTGAAAGCTTTCAAGTTTTCGTTTTGATAACATAAATTGCTACACAGTCATGAAAATGTTTGAAGTTAGATTTTTTCAATAATTACAATATTTAGCTGAAACTTTACACCTACGCAAATAAAAAGTTAGGCAGACAGTAATGCGATTTTTATTTAATTTTGATCTATTTTTATTTAAACTGGGTAGGTGTAGTCATATCTTAAGCATTAAAAAAATAAAAATATCATAGAACATAATTATAAGTAGGGCTGTTGGCCGTTAAACTAGACGATATATTTAAAAATAGAAAAAAAAAACATTATTTTTATTATCTTTTTAAATGACTTTTATTTACTAAATGAAATAAACGAAACGAGGTGTGACTACTTTATTTAATAGGTCTATAAAATGTTATTTAAGTACTCTATTATTATGGTACTGAAGTGAAAAGTTATGAGTCTGAAGAATAAAATCTAGGTACATAGGCGTTAGAATAAAATTTTCAGAAATAACTTTTACACCACTTACAGGGGTCCTCTGACTAGCGCCTGGTTTAAGGGCAGTCAGGGGTCAAGCACACGTGTTTTGCTCTCGTACTCACAAACGCTTCGATTCGATTTCGATTCGACAATTCGTAAGTCTATCTCGCTCGCATTCGTAATGCCATAAAAAGATAGACATACGATCTCGAATCGAATCGTTTGTGAATACTGGGGCCGATCGGCAGCTGGATCCCAGCCGGCTGATAAAATCGAATACATTATACGGTCGAGAAACAGCTGCTCGGCCCAGCTTTGAATTGAGCCGAACCGGCCGAATGAGAGTGATAGTAGTAACCGAAGATACTTGCGATACGGGCTGAACATGGGTTGCACCTCATATAGCAGAACGGAGTCGTATTTTTCCATGATCCTATCCTTTTCTGTCACTCAAAACCGTCATTTGCTAGAGCAAGAAACAGAGCGGAATTGCTATCGCACGCGGCGCAGCATCGACGATGCGCTCGGCAGCACGCTCTGTCAGCCAGTTTTGAGTGACAGAAAAGAATGCTGCTAGATGAGGCGCAACCCTATGTGTATTATGTGTAGTGATTGTTTAGGTGTGGCTTCGTTGTTCAACAAATGTCGAATCAAATGCCGACACGAACAAGTATGCATCACTCCTCAAGTACCTATAAACGACTTTCACTACCATCAGAATAAAGCTTGTTTTTTCTTAAACCAGTCAAAGGATTTTCATATTTAGGCTTCTAAACAATACCGTGAACGATTGTATTAAAGTTAGAACACGTTAGGCAAAATGAGCTAAGTACTAATAATGGCTAATAGGGAACTGGGAAAGGCGCCAAATTAATGTCTATTCTTTTCAGTAGATTTTTTCTCTTAGGCGCTTAAAGCGACGGTTTTTGTCGCTCATGAACTGAATAGTCTAATGTAGAAGTGGCTTCAATGCAACCTGTATTATTTTAACGTGTAAAAGGCGAATCTAGTTATTGGATGAGCTCAAAGTAGTCTTACATTAGGTATACTTACCTACATTAAAAAAAAATTGAAAGCAGCGTTGTCTTTGAAAATATCAAATCTTGAACAAATCGAACTACACTACAAATCACTAAATGCTTTTAGCGTTAAATGTATTCCAAACATAATTCTGTTTCTATCAACTTTAATTATCATCATCATCTGCCTAGCCTTTTTCCCAACTACGTATGTATATTGGGGTCGGCTTCCAGTCTAACAGAATGCAGCTGAATATCAGCATTTTACATGAACCTACTGCCTACGTGGTCTCTACAACCCAGTTAGTACTGGGTAATACGATACATTTTGGTAAGAATGGTTGCCAGACTTTCAGGCCACTTTATACCTGTAACGGCTGTCTAAGGTATACAATCTCGATCTAATGACACTCTAGACCAACAGCTTAACGTGCTTTCCGAAGCATAGAGGAAACTCGGTATGTAATGGTGATCAATCCATGGACCTACCTAGGCAAGCGCGGCTTAACCTGAAGATTGACCCGAACGGCTATTATTATTTAGCAACGAGTTATTTTATATTCTTAAATAGTAGAGTGCAATTATACAAAAAATGACAAGAGGTGGAACGAAGTTTATAGTGGTCGGGTTTTCATGGGACTTTTTTATTGAGTTCCTAGAGACACCTCTAGGAACTCAATAAAAAAAATCAATCAAAGTTAAAAACAAAAAAAAAAAAAAAAAAAACATAGACGATTTTTTTAATATTTGTGAATGAATTTTTAGTCACTTTTCTTATAAATGTGATTCTATTGAACATTTTCATGCCCAGTTATCCGTGATAAAATATCAGTAACCAGTAACAAAGGAAATCTTAGTCTAAAAATTCGGTATTTTAGAAATAATTGAGGAAAACAGGAAATTTTCAAAAAAAAACTTGAAATATGCATTTCATCGACAACAATGAACAAATAAACAGACAAATAAACACACTATTAAACCACAATATAAAATCGTCAAATTTCGAGTTATTCGTAAACGAAAAAAAAAAATATAAAGGAAATTGAAAAAAGCGAACGGCGATTTTTTTTAACTTTCTTCTTCACACCTCTAGGAACTCAACAATAAAGTCCCATGAAAATCCGACCACTATAAACTTCGTTCCCCCTTTTTGTCTAATTGCACTCGACTATAAGTGTTAGGTGGGTTTAGTACTTTGCGGTGCAGAAAGATGGTTAAAAAATAATGCTCGGTTATAATTGGCAAGTATTACTTTAGACGAATTTTTATAGTACTCATAAAATGTATAACTTTTGTTATGGGGACAAACCATAAAATTGCGAACAAAAAATATCAGCTGCTCCATACATTCATGAACAGCTGTTTTCTTTATATTGCAAAGTTAGTTCCATAGTTGTTCATATTTAGGAGTACTTCACTTCCATATTAAGTACGTATTTAGTTAAACATAATATCACCCAGTTTATGCTTTACATTGAGTTCGTACATGACAAAGTTTTGCACTAGCCTTCCACCCGCAGGCAATGTATAAGTTCAATTTTTATTTGTATCCTATTCTATAGGTCAGCGGTTGGCTTTTAAAATGTCATCGCAGTTTCCTACTTTAACGTGTTCGTTTTTTTTTGCAAATGGCCAGCGAGCACAGCCGTTCTGAGTTAGCATTTAAAAAACTCTAGCCTTTATTTGACTAGAGTTATTATTTTTTTAATAGTGCTTTTACGTGTTGCTATTTTTGAGCTAAAAAATTGTCAAACAAATGACACATGAACGGAAGTAGTTATTTATTTTTTAATGACATGGAGGTACCCAATTATCGCAATGAAAAATATTAACAAAACAAAGTAAATATGTTTTACTTTAATATAAGCAAGTGAATGAACACGAAAGGGTTTTATTTTTTTATTTGTACAAAAATTTACAGTTTTAACGATGTTAATACCCAATTCGATTGTATATATTTGGAAGCTCTGTTATTATGATTTTATACAACAAGAACCCTTTTTCACATTTTATTTCGGCTTTAACAAAAACAGTTAGTAAGTAACACATCCGATAAAATATTTACCGTGCGAAAATTAAATCTGGAGACTTCGGAATAAATTACTTAATAAACCTTATCTGGTCAAATTCAATTTCGATATCTTACAAAATGAAAATAGAAAAATTTGGAGTTTTCCATAAAGTAAGTATTACTCAAGAAGGTATATTTCTCAGGAAAAAAAATAATTAAAGCGATTGTCAAGTGTTTTGGCGAGATAATAATAATTAAAAACGCTTATGTAATTAAGAAACTCATAACCTTCATTTGTTTCTTTTAAGAAAAAAGTTTTGTTGATAAAATTGAATTAAAATCTAACAAATTTTCCTTTTATTTGGAACATCCACGTGTAGCATGTTTTCTTGTTAAAACTGTCAGTTCCAAATTACAAACTTAACTGCCTCATTAAAACAATATAAGATTTTTTTTTTCGCGACACCTGACTAATCAAACAAGAACAAAAAACTGTTCATCCGTTTGGGAGCCACAGACAGATACCTTACCTGCTTCGGGGGTTGAAAAAAATTAAATTTCACCAAAATTAAAGTAGAACTTCTTCCTTTATCGATTTCGCAAGATTTCTACTGAGCACCGCTAAATATTCTACGCATTTAATCTACGTCCTTCATCTCCTCAAAATTCAGTTTCACCTGTCTCCACCATTCAAGGACAATTATGCCCAACTCAGTTCCAATCCCCTAATTCTATTTCCATCACTGACTTCCAGCGTGCCACATATTTGGAACTCGATCCTGTAATTTCATTGGGAACATGGAACGCCGTTGCTCTCTGTGCTACGAATTTTGTAGAAGGAGGTCCCTTTGTGAACAGAGGTTTCTCTGAATCGTACGCTATGGTGGGTAAGCCATGACGAATAGTGCACGCGTGCAGGTAACATTATTAGTTGTGAGGAGTAACATCATAACATCTCGCCTGTAATACCTGAAGGGTTAGGCAAAAGTGTAGCTATTAGTACACCCATATTTCGCCAGAAATGTAGTGTGTGTGTTGTCTGTATGTGTGTGTATTGTGTTAAGTAGTGTGTGTTATATATTTGTGTTGTGTGGTAGGAATGTGTTTGATTTGTCTGAAATTGACATGGCATAAATTGGGATCGATATCATAGTGTAGAGGTAATATGGGTATAGGTCTCGAGTTCGAACCCAAGACACGCACCTCTGATTTTTCGGAATTATGTGCGTATTGTACCACTAATAATCACTTGCTTCGGTGAAGGAAATCATAGTGAGGAAACCAGCATGCCTGAGAGATATTTCTCGACGGCATGTAAAAGCCAAGTCGCCGGGCCCTTGGGCGGCATAAAAGCTCTGACACCAGGTTAGGCACTAACCACACGATAAAGAAGAACCACCTGCTCCGATCCTAACATAGTCTATTCTGCTTCGATCACGTTCAAAGACCTGGCTGGTTTATACACACTTCACACCTGACCTTCCTGAAGGCCTTGTTAAAAAAAGGAACTGATGTCGTCAAAAATAAGAGGTTAGCTCATTCTTCTTTTGTGACCACCGATGTAGGCCGTACGTGGGTTATAAGTATAACAAAATAAATATCGGGATGGCTGGTCAAAGCAGATTGTAGATGGCGTGTGCATAGCTTAGTCCCAATCTGACCACTCGTATTTAAAAAACAATGGCTGTTCGGACGTTCGTCTGTTTGGATGTTCGCCTTTTCGAAATTTATAGACTCCTAAACCACTGAACCCATTTTGATGAAATTTTGTACAATTGTTCTACCTACACCAGGGATGGTTTCTGAAGGGTTGGTCGGTGGTCCTAAGTAGGAAAGAAGGGTAGGTAAGTAGGGTAATGTAGAGGTAGGTAGTAGGTGGGTAGGTAGGTAGTCAGCCACAGTAAACAATACTTGAGGATAGAAATGACAAATATAAATGAGTTTCATGTTACATTTACCACGCTTTTAGTAGACTTGATACATGTATTATATGGTAGTACCTAAATATCCATTTTCACATTTTAATTATCCTTAATGACGCTTTTCGTGCTAATGTTTTCATTTAGCACCGACATAATCCTCACTAATATTAATAAATGCGAAAGTAACTCTGTCTGTTTGTTATCTTTTGTCACCTTAACGGCTGAACGGATTTCGATCACAAAGTTAGAACTGTGATAATTAATTTTTATCCCGACAGTACGGATTCATCATCTGCCCAGCCTTTTCTCAACTCTGTTGTTTTCGGCTTTCAGTCTAACCGGATGCCGCTGAATATCAGCATTTTACATGAAGCGACTGCCTATCTGACCTCCACAACCCAGTTAGTACTAGGTAATACTATACATCTTGGTAAGACTGGTTGTCAGACTTTCGGCCCATTGACCCCCTTTAACGACTGTCAAAGACCTACAAATAACAGCCGGGTGTATAATAAATGGACACCCATCCACAGAGAAACCTCGGTAAGCGCTGCTTAACCATCGACCCATGTGGCTATTATCATTTATTTAGCCTCGAGGTCCTCTCTGCTATTACGTACTCGTGGGATGATTTCCGAATTCAAAAGTTACTCCTTTTTTTTGTATGAGAACTACTAAGTTGAAAATGTGAATTCCCACATGTGAATAAATGAGATCAAATTATGGAAAACAAAAGATACTCATTTTATGGCGAATAAGTTCAGAAGTCAATATTGGCCCTTCATCATTTCAATAGATAAATTTCCAATAGACATTTGGATGAACTAATAATTACATTTATTGGGAACGTGTACGAACTTTTATTAATTAAATTAGTTCTCCGAAATCCGGTATCCGGATAGAAAACCTACTTCCGCCAGGAGAAAACTAATTGAAAAAATCTAAAACGGTGTTTGTAAAATGAATTAAAGAAGCTATTATAATTTAAAGAGGTTGCGGAAGTCCATGATCAAATACTTAGAAATACAGAAAAGGCATTTCTTTCATTACTAGACTCACACGGTTTGGTTGTAACAGGCAGATATTTAGGTTATGACGCCTTGAAGACACCTTTTAACAAGAATTTGTTACAAATTTTAAGAGACACACCATACAAACACCTCAGCCTAAATAAGTTCAACTTTAAATCTAAGAACCCTACCTACAGAACTTCAAACGGTCAAATATCACAATAACACAGTTCCCTTTCGGAACAAAAAAAAAACATTTATCAATGGATTGATTGCGTCCTCACAACTCCCTCGAGGCCTGTTCATATTTGAACGCTGTGGAAATTGGAACTAAAATAACAACAGAATGTGTGGAACTGCTCTTTTCACAAGTCGAGTATTTGTTCACATAAGATTTGTGAGGGTTTTTTTGTTATGATACTTCAGGTGTAACTTAAAGTTACGAAATTTCAAGAATAATATTGAACGAAAAAGAAATAAATGATAGAGTGACGACTGAGCAGGGAGAGTGATAGAAAAAAAAACGTGAAGCGCTGACCTTAAATAAAATGAGACAAAGGCGGGAACTGAGGAAGACAATGATGTTATGATGACAAGTCCACAACTAACATGGTTCAAGGGTAGGACGAAGATGTCACATTATAGTTTGTTTTAATGCAGCAATTAATAGAATATATCGATTTTTATCAATCTTGGTAACTGCCGGTACCCGCTCAGTATTTTGCTATGATTCGAGAATTTTATCGATTCATGGTTCAATGTTCATGTTGTTCATGGTGGTCAAAATAACCAGCCAAAACTGGTTTGTTTCGTGAAATTCTACTGCAATGTTACTTTGTGGTCGAATTAAATGCTGCATTGGTTTTCGTTCAAAATAATGATGCGTAAATTACTTATTATCTGTTTAATGTTAATAATTAAGTTGTTATTTTATTCACAAAAAAAAAAAACTGCCAGTCAATGGACAACAAAACATCCAAATTTAATATCGACAGAACCTCGAACTATATTTCGGGGAAATGATTTTCAAAACGTTTTATAAATCAGCATAGATACGTTTATGAGAAGAAATCTTCACACAATGAAGGGAATCAGTTATGATTTCACCTGTCAACTTGAATGGAGTGCTCAGGACGGTCCCATTGTCGCCAAGAGACGGATTTATTATATTCAGATGTTGCAGCCAAAATGGTGTTTGAATAAAATAACGAAACACATTTTTAACCTTTTGTTGGGTAGAATCTGAAGATAGGTGATTGCTTTGCAAAAATATAACGGGTTTTTTTTGTAATGTTGTTGTGGAATTATAGGGTTCCGCCACATCTAGCGACATACTTTATATGGATAGGAACATGAAAAAATGCGTTTCCGTGGTGATAGACGAGTTCAAGTCATAGAGGTACAATCTGTGCCCCAAATGCGATTTACTGTGCCTAGTCTGGGCCGGCTCTGGACCCATAAGGGGATGAATTTAGAAAAATTCTACCTCCTGGGTTATTTTCACTGTCACCATCTGCCTAGCCTTTTTCTAACTATGTTAAGGTCGGTTTCCAGTCTAATCGGATGCTAGTATTTACTTACTTTCACAGTCAGTGAATGAATTTAAAATTGTTATGCTGATAACAATTTGGACTTGAACGGGAACAGTTCCTTGTCCCAGTTTCTTCAACCAGTAGGTTTTTGTTTCTACAGGGAGACTGCCCAGCGGTTGTTTGTCGGGCTATTGTATCATCTCCCAGATTCCTCTGCTTGCGCGATGTAAGATTTAGTTGACGTATGATGCATGGAGTTTATACGTGGCATTGTAGATGGAATTATGTTTTTCGAGATGGCATTTCAGCATTCGGCAAGTCTTTCTTTGAAAGATAGTACCTACATTTAATGAAGTATTCCCACTTAAGCACCTATTTTAAGAGCACCAATGCTTGATGGGTGCTCAAATGGGAATATCTTAGGTGCTATAAGAATTGGTGACTAGCTACTTGCCAGACGCACTACGACATATTTATAAAATATGAGCCTGAATTCCATGTGGCGTGAATGAACCGCAGTACCGACTCAAACATTTAGTAAGCCTAAAACTTTAGCGAGGGTTCAAACGCAGACCAATTCAGGATACAACGATTTAAATGTGTAACATAACTTAATAACAGACATAAATGTTGGGAATTTACATAGTCCGGTCTTATCGGTGCCGTTGTTTTGTTGGGAAGCTTCAGATTCATCCAAAAAATGTCGAGAAAATACTACAAAATATATGATTAGGTTAGTACCCTCACTAAGTTTGTTTGATCGAGTAAGAAAAATGTAAATGATAGCGAAATGGAAGAAAAAAACGTGTTGCACCGACCCCAAATAATATGGGACAAGGGCAGCGTCATTGACGATCCGTCATAAAACACGATACGTCATGACGGATGGACGTTCACATTGCACACGGAATCGTGTTTTATCACGATCCGGCAAAAAAAAAACGACTTCGTGTTCACATTAGTTCCGTGATTTTTCGGGAGCAAGCGCATCAGCGAATCCGTCACAAAATATTCACGATTCGTATTTTTTGACGTACGTGATTTTTAAAAGATGATACGTGATTTAATACGTGTCCGTAATTTATCACGATTCGTGATGCGTGTGAACACGGGCAATTAAAAAGCATTGCCGCCGTCAAAACATTGACGGATCGTGAAAAAGGACCATACATAAAAAAACTAGTCATCCTTCTGTGAACGGGCTTTTAGATTTTTTCTGTTTATTTCTGTTCATCTAAATTCTTCATTCATTCGTTTAAAGCTCCTATTACGATATGATAACTCCAGGTAATCTCAAAAATTTCTGTAATCCTAAACAAATTAAAGTGCTTTGGCAAAAACGTTTGAGTACTATTTACAGCTTAATAACTGAGTTAAAAGGCAAAAGTCCTAAGTGTCTGTAGGTACTAGAAAATATAATAGGCGTAATTACGTCGTTTACATAGCCGGGCGACTTATAAAGTCCAAATAAGCTGACTTTCAAAGGTACTTAGCTAACGAGACAGACAAACTTTAGGCCTCTGCCCCACCACAGACGAGGAAGCGACTGGCTTTAAATATATTTATTACCTATATTTTCTCCCTTATTGAAATGAAATCTTTGTCGTCCTTTATATAAATACACATACCTACAACTTTCAATAAATCACACATAGATAACTTAATTGACATACACAACCATAAATATGACTTATTCACATTACACACACGCGCGCGCCTCAGCGACAGCGAATTCGGTTATCGGCGTGTTGTAAGACCACCGAACATGTAGAGGGCTGTTGTTCCTTTCTACCTAGAAACATAAAAAAAGATTGTAGGCTGACAGTAAAAGTGATTCATAGTATATTAATATTCAACACTGACTTTTGACACCGCCGCCCGGTGAGAACTGTGTCACACAAACAATTCGTTTTAATTTGCTAGTTCTGCTCGCTTCTCGCTGACCACTGACTATGAGACAGTTGCCTTAGGTGTGAACCTACCAATACAGTTAAAGTGTTCATATAAAAATGAGGACAAGAGGAATACAAAGTAGGAAAATAATGTCGTTAATTTTTTATGTTAGATGCTGGCTTACTACAGATTTGGTAACTAACTGAAGATAAAATTGTGGGGCAGATGTTAAAAATATTAATGACCATTAATTAAATGATAGTATTTACATAAATTTGTAGGTGTATGCATATACAAGGTGTAACTTTGCAACCTCGTCAAAATTCAGGAGGTTGTCATAGAAAACGTAAATAGTCCATATAAATTACGGTACCTGGTCAATAATCATAAACGCTGCTTTTTTTAGTGGTTTTAATTTGACACTATTTCAGAATGAAGCCCTTTTCAAAAGAGGAGAATCACCCGTTTATCGAATAAACGTTTGTGTTTGTGTGTGTGAAAGCGCGGTTATAGGGCTAGTATTAGACGGGCCGTGTTTTAATACGGGTGGTGTTCACTTACCGGTTTCCGATATTAAGAAATAAATATAAAAAAATACCTAATCATTTGTTATTGATTCGGGTCGAGAATCATTAGCATAGTTACCTCCTTGAATTTGACGAGGATGCAAAGCAACACATTGTATACATACATAAAAGTACCCCCGGAATGCTTTTACCTCTGGAAACGCAAAACTATGATAAGAAGCCTAACATAGTCCTTTTTCTGCGTTCGTACCCATACATATGTATAATATGTGATCAAGATCATACACGCACGCCGGTTGCTACTAAGGAGGAGGACAAACTTGAAAAAAAAAAAAAATAATAAACTCATTATGTTATTGTTGTAATGTATATGTCGCAATTGAGTCGTATCCGGTACGCCAGCGCCATCCGGTGGCGCTCGATGGAGTTGGTGGTGCGCACGCCAGCGAGTGTAGACTTCACTTCTCGGTTGGCAAGCGGCGCGTGCGGATCACTGAACCATCGCGCGTTCTGCGATACGTACCTACATAGTTATACGAGTCTACCTACCTAAAGTGAATTAATTATCTAATCGAAATTATAGCTTACTTGATTGAGTGTACAAGTCTGTTTTCTTCATCCAACACTACCCACTGACGCCCACGGTTAAGAGGATCAAAGATGAGTGCCAATGATGATGGAGACTGCCCTCCCCCGTCATCAGAATTGGGATCCGTGTTGGATAAGAACAAAGAAACAAACGTCTGGACTGCCATGTTTGAACAACAAAACAAGAACATGCAAGCGTTAATTGAGGCGCTGCTATCACCGAAACCAGCTTACTGTGAAGAACTACCTGCATTCGACCCTGACAAACACGGTACCGACGCAAGATCATGGTGCGCGACAGCAGATTTGTGTTTTTCTGAAAATCCACCAAGCGGCGGTCGACTTGTTCTGGCGGTCAGCAAGGCGCTAAAAGGTGAAGCATCAACATGGCTATCTCAAATAGCCTACGAAGGAATGACGTGGAACGAATTTAAGGTACTTTTTACAACACGATTTATTTCGACCGAGACATTGGCGGGTACCCTCATTAAAATGAACGGCGAAAAACCAAGTGATAATGAAACATTACCCGCGTTCGCAAGTCGTTTAATTACTTCGCTGACTAATCGTTGGAAAGATGTAAACAAAGAAGAAATCGCCGTAGCAACAGTACTTGCTCACATATCACAGTTTGACCCGCGGCTTCAACGTATGGCGTTCACTACAAGTATTAGATCAAGGGACAAATTACAGCAAGAACTGAACGCGTTTTCGTATCTGAAGCGCAAGATAAACATCACCGGTGAATCATCGAATACAATCGATGTCAAGCGAACAAAAATCACCTCAATTAAATGCTTCAATTGTGGAAAAACCGGTCATAAGCGAATTGAGTGCAGAAGCAAGCCGATGGACACGACGCGAAGACCTACACCTACATCATCGTCGAGTCAAGTGGCGCAGCAGCCGGCATCGAAGCCCTTGGTGTGCTTCAAATGTGGCAAGCCAGGTCACATAGCCGTCCGGTGTACGAGCGGCGGCGGCAGCGGCGGCAGCGGACCAGTCGACGGCGGGGCGCGGCGCGTCGATGTCTGCGTCGTACAACCCCCATCGGGCACATTACAACATAAAGGTGAATTGTTACGCTTTACTTATGATTCTGGTGCTGAATGCTCGTTGGTAAAAGAAAGTTTTGCATCGAAATTTAATGGTAAACGTGTTAGTAATGTTGTTACCATGACTGGTATAGGTCAAACGCGAGTATTCAGTACAGAACAAATTTTATGTTGTGTAGTGATTAACGATCACCCTCTCGAAATTTTATTGCATGTTTTACCCGACAACTATTTGCAAAGTGACGTCAAGTTAGGTCGCGAGATTTTAAATCAGGGTTTTGCTGTAAACATGACAGCAACGGAGCTTTCGTTAACAAAAGTCCTTAGTGTAAATTCGATGCGGCATAATAGTGATAACGCGTTTCAATCGGATTTAACTGTTATCGTGACGGATGTAACTGGCAATGACAAGTCTAGGCTTTTGCAAATGCTTAGTGAGTTTTTCGAATTTTTCATTACCGGTTTGCCTACGACGCGAGTAAATACAGGCCAGCTTAAAATTAAGTTGATTGATCCGAATCGCACGGTGCAGCGGCGACCGTATAGGATGTCGGCGGACGAACGTAGCGTTGTGCGTGACCGTGTGAAAGAACTCTTAGAAGCGAATATTATCAGACCTAGCTGCTCTCCATTTGCAAGCCCAGCTCTGCTAGTAAAGAAGCAAGATGGTTCTGACCGCATGTGTATAGACTACCGCGAGCTTAATAGTAATACTGCCTCCGATCGTTACCCGCTTCCTCTAATCTCCGATCAAATCGCGCGTCTCCATGGTGCCCATTATTTTTCAAAATTAGACTGCGCTAGCGGTTTTCATTTAATACCTGTGAGTGTAGAGTCGATTGAGAGCACAGCATTCATAACACCTGAAGGTCAATATGAATTTTTGACTATGCCCTTTGGCCTAAAAAATGCCATCTCGGTTTTTCAAAGAGCCATCATGAATGCTTTAGGTGACCTTGCTCATGACTACGTGATCGTGTACGTCGATGACATTTTGATCATATCTCCCGATGTAGAGTCAGGTTTACAAAGACTTCACACTGTGTTAGAAGTTCTGACTAAAGCTGGCTTCTCTTTGAACCTTAGGAAATGCTCCTTCCTCAAGACGAAGGTAGAGTTCTTGGGATTTGAGGTAGAGTCTGGTCAGGTCAGACCCAATCCTAAAAAAGTAGAGGCCTTAACGGCTCTCCCACCTCCTGAAACGGTAACCCAACTACGGCAGTTTATAGGACTAGCCTCATATTTTCGCCAATTTGTGCAAGATTTCTCTAGAATAATGGCCCCTTTGTACCGACTGACTTCACTGAAAAGCGAATTGAAATGGAAACCAGAGCACGAAGACATTCGCCAAAAAGTAATATCTACCTTGACGAGTGATCCGGTATTGACGATCTATGACCCAGAGCTCCCGGTAGAGCTGCACACAGACGCAAGTAGTTTAGGTTATGGAGCAATTTTGTTCCAAGCCAAGACTGATGGTAAGCGTTGTGTGGTAGCGTACTTCAGTAAGAGAACATCTCCTGCGGAGAGTAAATATCATTCTTACGACCTTGAAACCCTCGCAGTTGTGAACTCTATCAAACACTTTAGGCAATATATTCATGGCAGAAAGTTTACCGTCGTTACGGACTGCAACTCATTGAAATATTCCCAAACGAAGCAGGAACTGACTCCCCGGGCGCATAGATGGTGGGCTTTTCTGCAGTCTTTCGATTTTGACGTAACTTATAGGGAGGGGAAACGTATGTCGCATGTAGATTTCTTTTCACGAAACCCTCTATCACTTGATTCAAAATCAATAGAGTCCCGTGTGAGCCCAAAACGCATAGACGTTACTGAACTCTCACCCAATTGGCTTCAAGCCGAACAACAACGCGATGTTGAGGTTTCTAAAATCATAAGCGATTTAGAAGAGAATCAACTGGATGAGCAATTAGCCAAGACTTATGTACTACGTTCAGGCGTCCTTCACCGTAAGATCCAACGCAACGGTAGGTCTAAATGCTTACCGTATTTACCTCGTGTTCTCCGATGGTCGGTAGTCAATAATTTTCACGACTCTATCGTTCACCTCGGTGCTGAAAAGACGACTGAAAAGCTTTTCGATTATTATTGGTTCCCCGGAATTTCTCAGTACGTTAGAAAATTCGTAGATAGCTGCGTTACGTGCAAAGTTGCGAAGTCTCATTCCGGTAAAGTCCAAGCCGAATTGCACCCGATACCTAAGGTAACGAGCCCGTGGCACACGGTTCATATAGATGCAACGGGAAAGCTTAGCGGGAAGAACGATAAGAAGGAATATATTTTCGTGTTAATCGATGCGTTTACGAAGTACGTGCTGCTCTACCATACGTCAAACATTGACTCTAAGAGTAGTATTCATGCGGTGACTCAAAGTGTAGCGCTCTTTGGTGTTCCGGCTCGCATAATAGCGGATCAAGGACGTTGTTTCGCCAGTAGAGAGTTTCGCGATTTTTGCATGAGCAAGAATATCGACTTGCATCTGATAGCGACAGGTTCGTCTCGCGCTAATGGGCAGGTAGAGCGCGTCATGAGTGTCCTAAAATCGATGCTAACTGCTATAGAGACTAGTGATAACAAATCGTGGCAGGACTCTATAGGTGATGTTCAACTTGCTTTAAATTGTACGATGAATCGAGTTACAAAAGCTTCACCTCTGGAGCTTTTAATAGGAAAAGTTGCGAGACCATTATCGTTGATGTGTAGCGATGTAGAGACTGATGTAGACTTAGAGGAAATGCGCGAGCGCGCGTCAGAAAATATTGAGAGGTGTGCGGAATATGATAAGACCCGATTTGACAAAACAAAGGCGAAAATTCAAAAGTTTGCGATTGGCGATTTTGTGTTATTAGAAAATGAAGAACGAAATCAATCTAAGTTGGATCCAAAATTTAAAGGTCCTTTTAAAGTGATAGAGATTTTGGATGGTGATCGTTATACATTGAAATCTTTAAATTCTAAGCGTACCTACAAATATGCACACGATAGGCTGAGGAAGATGCCAGCGGGTCATGTACCAGTCGATGTTGATGTTGATTAAGTTGTGGTAGAAGGTCGAGTAAAGCATTCTATCGGCCGTATTGTGTTCGACCGTACCAGTAGTTATTACGTAGTCGTAGCCCGGTAGAAATCGGTGTCTCTTGAAGCAACTCAAGTAGTCCGTGGGTGCGCGATGCGCGTTTAACTCTGGCGGAGGTCAGGGTCTGAAGAGACCGTAGTGTGTAGTCAATGGATGATGCACACGGGCGATCCACTTGATGGATATGCGTACAGTAGTTTTGATCCATGCGCTGGATGTGTGAAAGCAATGCGATTGCTGGTCGGCTGGAGAGCCGTGGCGTTAGAGGTTTTACTCGAATGTTCCTGTAAGATTGGCAGTTTGTTTTGCAATACATTTGGAAAGGTTGATTCGAACGACTATGGTACATGGCCTAGGGTAGTGATTGTTGCATTTTCGATTCCCAATTTTACCATGTTTGATTTAATTAAAGAGTAAGATTTGGTTTTAATGAAACAGAGTTCTAAATTTCCTTATTTTCGACGACTTGGTGACTTTAGACTTTGGTCAGGAGTGACCGAGTGGAACAATATTCTCTCGTGGATTATTTGTTTTGCAGAGTAACTAACACACGAGGACGTGTGCAAGCAGGATGGCCGTGTCGCAATTGAGTCGTATCCGGTACGCCAGCGCCATCCGGTGGCGCTCGATGGAGTTGGTGGTGCGCACGCCAGCGAGTGTAGACTTCACTTCTCGGTTGGCAAGCGGCGCGTGCGGATCATTGAACCATCGCGCGTTCTGCGATACGTACCTACATAGTTATACGAGTCTACCTACCTAAAGTGAATTAATTATCTAATCGAAATTATAGCTTACTTGATTGAGTGTACAAGTCTGTTTTCTTCATCCAACACTACCCACTGACGCCCACGGTTAAGAGGATCAAAGATGAGTGCCAATGATGATGGAGACTGCCCTCCCCCGTCATATATAAATGTGGTGAAATTTAGGTGATTTAATTTCTGTGATATGGGAACGAAGCAAGTACGAATGAATTTAAAAATATAAAGGTGTTATACTATAGCATTTATAGCAGAGCAAAAGTAACACTTCAACGAAACGAAGAATTAAATTAAACAGGTCACAGGACACTCTAGTCCAAAAAAGGACAAATGTCTTCTTTTCCACTACATCTATATAGCACACAATTAAGTGGACCGTTTTCTGGAAAATTGGGCAACAAATGACACTTAAAACGTAACACAAACGTATTTATACAACATGTGGAAGGAAAGACCTCCGTCAATGTTTGTCTTAGTTTACTGTTGAGCACATGCCCTTTGCCCAACTATGTTGGGGTCGGCTTCCAGTCTAACCAGATGCACCTGAATATCAGTACCTTACATGACCATTTAGACCTCCACAACCCAGTTAGTACTGGGTTATACGATATCCCTTGGTAAGACTGGATGTCAGACTTTCGGGCCACTGACTACCTGTCACGACTTTGAAGTATCTACGATTGTTAGCCAGAACCAACGACTTAAAGTGCTTTCCGAGGCACGGAGGGAACTCGGTATGTAATGGCTGGTCACCCATTACCTTCACCTGGAGATTGACCCAAGCGGCTGTGATTATTGAGGCACGCTAAATCCGTACCAATATAATACATCCGAAACAAACTCAGACTATCTGTTACATCTTCACGTTTTTATGGCTAAACGGGTTTCGATGAAAATTCGTACCGGGGTAGACCATGACTTGGCTTAGAACATATCATATATAGATATCATATCATATCATTCCTAGTGTGGGGCAACGTTTTTTTTTTTTAAAAAAAAAAATATATATATATATAGGAGACTTTTGATTCCAATAGTATTTTGCCGTGGGATAACTTACTTCCTCTACGCGGACGAAGCGTAAAAAATACTAGAAGACGTGGGACTACCAAGTGTCAGTTTCGTATTTCTACAGATTTAATTATGAATACAATCTTTTCCACAGTGTATGTTTGTATGTCGATTCCATCATTTTATTCTTACTTTTTTCTTTAACATTTTCACTATCCATCATCATTTACTTCTCTAAGCCCTCCGAATGATACTTTTCCTCGAAACAATTAAATCAAAAAAATAAATTTCTAATCTAATTCTATGTAGTCACTACACAGCCCTACGCCAAAAATAAAAAAAAACATCTCTTCCCAGTTCCCTACTAAAACTCTCAGCCCGATTTAATCTAGAAAACATTTCGCAGTTATACTGTAAGTGGTGCATGAAATACCGACTTTAAAAATTGTGCAGGCTCTCTTTAAGGTAACGAGGTTTTGTGCAATTTACTGAATAATGATCCTTGTTGACTCCCGAGCTGAACTGTGAACAAAGGTTTTGCTTAGTCACAATTGAAAACAGTTGAAGAATGTTGAGAGCTGCATTTTGAATTGTATAAGTTTGTTCGTTTAATATTTGAGGGGTTTTGTCGTTTTGTTCAAAGGTAATTGGATCAATCGGTGTTGTTGCTGACTGAGGAAATCATTGATTTATTGTTATTGGTTTTTCCATCAGAAATTTCTCTGTAGGAGCCACGGAGTCGGATGTTTACCACCTAAGCCTACATTGTGGAATGCAATAAAGAATTGAGTTATGAGTCTGAATTTGTGCCCGGTTGATGGTTATAGGCTCGCCCCTTATAACGTGGGACTTAAACATAACTGGCAAAATGTCGGTGTATTAATAGATACACCTCTGCCTAACCCTTGGGGGATTACAGGCGTGATGTTATGCACAACAAGGCTCTTAAAACAAATGAGTCATCAGCTTTAGGCCGAACCCAGTTTAACTGCCAAGCAAAATACCCTTGGCGGCAAAGAGCACTTATCAATTTGGTCGGAATTTTGGTTAAATCAAAAAGCTTTAAACAGTAATAGAATAGAATAGAATATACTTTATTTTACACCAAAATTGATACAGAACGGTTTTACAAAAATTGTTAATTTTATGGTTACAATGGCGGTCTTATCGCTGATAGCGATCTCTTCCAGACAACCTTTGGATGGACTGTACGAACATGAAATAGAAAAAAGGGGGGTTGTCAGTGGTGTACTGCAATTAATATACAAAATTTAATATAATACAAGTTATTTACTACTTATCATGTAATATAAATACAATGCATATAAATACAAATATATATATAAATATATATAAATATTAAATACATATTTAATAAAATAAATAAATATTTTAGTAATCATAGACCAAGACAACAAGGTATGTAATTGATATATTAAAACGTAAGGCATGGCCATCAAAAGTGTGTTTCAAGCATTAGTTTGTGGTAATGTTAACGACGAGCTACTTAGATTTTACATAGACATCTTGGATAGTCTTAATTGTCTTATTATATTTCTTTTCGAATTCGGTTCCAAAGTTTTACGAAAAGTTACGGAAAGTTGAATATTAAATTAATTAATTTTAATGTAACTTACTTTAACTTGGCAACATTGTTGACCTAGTTAAAATCTTATTACTAAATGCGTTGCGACGAACTTTGTACGTGATGAATATTACTGAACTTTCTGATGAATCAAATATTCTGGAAAGCTTATTTTAATGTAGCGTCAGGGAAATTAAAGGGATTCTCATAGGACACCGACGCCGACGCAAAGTACTGGCGGTGCGCGTAAAGAGGCGGTGAGCACCGCTCAACCGCGTGGTCGGACGGTGTCCGTGTATTAGGCATCAAAGGATTTCATACAAGCCAGTACGACTTGAGATCCACTTCACCTTCAGACCGCGTGGACGAGCGGTGTCTTGTGAGAAGCACCTTACTGTTAAGCAGAATAATAAAATGGATACAAATCATACAAGACGTTGCCCTGTGAGCAGTGATTGACCCAGTAGTAACGGACGCGACTTACAAGTTCTAGGTAGTGGGTTCAAACGGAGGCAGGCACTTTACTTTCTATGAATTATTTCATCACCACTAATCTCAAAATGGGGAAGGAAAACATCGTGAACCAACATGCCTTACAACAAAAAATTCAAAGACTCCACCTCCACCAACACGCACTAGGCTAGCTTGGGGGATTTCGACCCACTGCCTCACTCGTAAAAGAGGTCTGTGTCCAGGAATGGGTACACGATAGGCTGCTAGCATATTACCATGTCGCTCCATGTAAAATAGAAAGAAAGAAAGAATAAGTCTTTATTAGTCTCGCACTTGACAAAACAAAGTGGCAACTTGACAATAAATACAGGATTTAAAAACATACTAGTACCTATTCATCTGCATCCGGTTAATCTGGAAGCTGACCTTATGCGGGTGTAAAATTCTTCATCCCTGATAGAAAAAGGAGTATCCTCCGACCAGATGGGTGGTGTCTGGTGGGCTACTGCCTGACAGTTGTTTTTGGGTTTTCCTATATAATCTTAAGTCACGGTTTACTTTAATCTCGCGATCCAGAATTTTGATTTTACTTCATCTTTTGTGGAACACATGGCGCTGTAGTACTTTTTGTACTATGTAGCTGTAGTATTTTTTGTACTGTCCACTATAACTGGAAAAAAGCTTTGAAGATAAACTTCTTTCTTTATCGCGTGGTTAGTTCCTAACTTGGTATCAGAGTTTTTTATGCCGCTCATTGGTCTGAAGCCTTTCTTGGCTTTACATGCCGTCGAGAAATATCTCTCAGGCATGCTGGTTTCCTCACGATGTTTTTCTTCACCGAAGCAAATTGTACCTTTGTGCTCTTTGTCTTTATGTATTTTTCCTGTAATGTATTTTGTGTGTACATAAATAAATAATTATACAATAAGCACATAAATCCGAAAATTCAGAGGGGCGTATCTTGGGTTCGAACTTGAGACCCGTCCGACTTGGCAGTCCGACGGACACACCACTTGGCTATCACTGCTTTTTGAAAATAACGATGAAGGCATAACAGATAATATTTCCCTGACTGAACTTTTCAATAACAGAACTTACAATCAAATCACGATAGTCTTCGAAATAACTATACGAACTTCGTTAGTGGATAGATTAGTCGTTCCACCTACATCGCCCATTTCCATACGTCACGAGAAGCCATGACACCCGTTGTGAGCCGCCATTAGAAGTGATTTGATTGATGTTTCGGCTCTGAATCCGTAATGGTATAATGATTGATAGAACCTTGAAGAATTTATTGGAGTTTCGAGGTGTATTAAGTTACATAGGCCCGATGTTGATGTTATTTTCAGTGAAGATAAGTTTCTTGATTCTGTGTAATCGAATAGTATTCGAGTTTGAAAGTTTAATAATTAAGGTTTGCGGTGTTTCATGTTTTAATCGTTTTGATTTTGTTTATAGGCTTTAATCATGTCTCATTAGTTTCAAATAACAGACTCACAGTTTGATGTTCAAAGATAAGCTACACTTGCCGAGATCAGGTCAGTTCGCGGATCGGTGACCCACTGGGTTTCCTCCATGCCTCGGATGCACGTTAAGCCATTGGTCCTGGCTGTCATTTTAAGATCTTTGAAATTCGTTACGGGTGGTCAGAGGTTCGAAAGTTTGACAACCAGTCTTACACAGTTACTGCATTCTAGAGGTCAGATAGGCACTCGCTCCATCTAAAATACTGGCATTCAGCTGATTTCTGGTATTTGGTTAGACTGGAAGCCGACTCCAACAAAGTTGAGAAAGGCTTGGCAGATGATGAGTAATAACTCAGGTCTAAGCTCAGTCTAAAGATTTTTAATGTTTACTTTACTTAAAAAAGAGGTTTTATGTTTTTGTTTTAAAGCCGGTACGGACGGTGTGATAAAAGGATAATACACCTTTTATCACACCGTATTACGCATGTATTCTCTCGGAAAAATAAACAAAAATCCACTTCGATGTCTGTTTTTATTAACAACACGCTCAAATTCCATGACTGTGAAAGTCTCAAAAAATGACAAGAGACACAAGGACCAACATCATAACAAATCAGAGACTACAAACATTTTTTCTTTTTCCAAATCCCAAAAGTGACGTGAACGAACCGAACCGGGCCAAAGTCGTGCCTACATAAAGTCGGTCACGAATTCACGATACTCACGATTGTTCCGTCACATAAAATGTTGTGTACCCCAGTTACTCGTTCCGCTGCATTTTCCACTATATTTCTTCATTGGTTACGGGATTTATTCATTCGTGCATTGTATTTTTTGTCGGATGCTTTTTAAAAATATTATGGAGAGGGCTTGCTTATTTTAAAAGCTTCGCAATGGTATTCCTGACGGTAATTCTCAATTCAAATTCATCATCCATACAAACGATATAACGATATATATAAAAGCTAAAGTCACTCTCTCTGTCTGCTCAACGGATTTTGATGAAATATGGCAAACCGGCCGATTTCATGACATGGTTTAGAACAGTTTATTGACATTCAAAAGTGCCTGTAATGGTCTAATTGAAATAAATGCTTTGAGTTTGAGTTTAAGCTTTATCCCTGTAGAAGGTACCTACGATCCCGTCGTACAAATTTCGATCTACTCGCGTGCAAAGCCGCGGGCACAAACAAGTATCTATAATTTGCATCTATGGCCTTACCCTGGGTAAACAAGCGTAATTACCTAGGGTGGTAATAAGCGGGCGCCATTAGGTGGCCATATTTTATATTGGCTAGACGTATTTTCACAAAGAAAAACAATAGAGGACCACCGGCATAGTGACTTCAGTATTCAGAGGACGGTTTCATTATGTTTGAAATTCCTTGCTCATCACCGATCACCGCCGTCCATTAACAAAAATCGAATAGAGCCTGCTAGCCTCGTTGGCGGTGTGAACATGAAGCACCCGCGTAAGTTCATCAGTGTGAACGAGGCTTATGATCGAATATTGCGCATCGGATACCTCCAAAACAATTCAGTCTGTTTTGACAGTCATCTGCCTTCAAAGACGTCTGTGCCTAGCTCGTTGTTGGGTTGTTTGTGCAAATCATGCGCGTTCCATTTGTATGTAGCTATAAAAGGGGTAAGCAATGGACTGATGTCTGTCTGTGCACATTGTCCTCTGTGGGAATCGGGTATATCATCAAAATACAGTCCAGAACAAGGCAGGATATAAACCGACAGGAAACTTATTTGATCTATCTGTCACTGTATTTGCGAGAAATCTAGATAAAAAAACACACCAACTTAAAAAAAATTGTTGAATGGGAATCAATTTTATCCACGTCATAATTGACGGTGAACCTTTTCAAAGCGGTGCATGGCATCTTTATCTTGTATAACGCAATGCTGGACTATTGTTTCGCTGTTCTTCTCTCTTGGTAAAACACTCACACCCGTATCTATAAACAAGTCAAAGTGTTTACTTGAGTAAATGTCATTTTTGAAGATACGATTTTTACTATGTAGTTTAGTAATAGCTTAAAGTTACAACCATAAAAAGATAGAATAGCTTATAGCTTTGCTTTCTTTGACGGTTCTTAATTCTTTTAAATTCTTGTCTACTGGATTAAAAAATTGCAGTATTTACTTTAACTTGACTATAGATACGGATGTAAGAATTGGTGAAGGGCGGGCATTTTGGTGAACTGTCTTTTGTAGGTAATGTTGGCGTTCAAAAAGTGTTATAATGCCAAATACCAAACTTTGTTAATCTCTAAAAATACTTACCTACCTCATTCTTGTAATTCCGATCCCGTTACGACTATTACTGTAACTACCATATATTTAATTATTTATTTTGATCTCCAACAAAGGATACACAGATACAAATAGATCACAATTATTCAAAAGGTTCTTTTAAGTGTTTTCCTTCAATTACACGAGATCTTCAATCATAGCAAGCTTATATTAAAATATAGGCTAAAGAGTACAGCCATCTTTGATCAAAATATACAAAGGTAATAACGGCAAATGGAGTCCGAACTCCGGGACTCCGGACATTTGGATAATGCCAAGTCACTGGGCGTGTTCTTACATCTGTCTTCCTTGGATCAAATGATTGATCAATCTTCTTTGTGTTGACACGTGATATTTTACTTGTGTATAATATATAAGAAAGTATATTTATTTGAGATAAAAATGTACACAGATAACAGAATGACACTTAATTTAAGCGTAAAAATAGCAAATAAATGATCAATGACCCCCATGCTACGTAAAACGTGTCACTCTATGGGTGATTTAATTTAATTGTTTATGGTGTAATACCACTCCATCACTGACTTCAAATGTTAAGCGATATATGCCAGTACACAGTCATCAATAAATTTTCAATTGGTTTTACTGTACATATTCTATTATGATAAGTATCTTGGAGTCATTTTCAGCCAAAAAAATATCAAAGCCCTATCATTGGACTAGCTTCGAGTCAAAAAGCCATTAAAAACCGTTGAACATCACTGCCAACACATCAATCAACTTATTTCGCTGACTAAAAAACCTTTAACAAAACCGACCTCTTTTCAAATCAGGGTCATGTCTACATCCCACAAAAGCCGAACTATGATTTGCAGACATAGCAGAAAGTTTAACAACCACCAATACAAGGGTTTCAAATAAGGGTCGTCGCTCAACGTGACTTTTTGCGGCGACGCAAACGCAAAACGGCCGCAGTAAAATCGTGATGCTGTAGCTGGCTGGTTGCTGGCCTTGTGGTGTGACCGTCGGACTGCCAAGTCATAGGTCACGAGTTTGAACCCAAGGCCCGCATCTCTGATTTTTTGGATTCATGTACGTATTGAATCTCTATCACTAGCTTCGGTGAAGGAAAACATCGTGAGGAAACCAAACATGCATGAAATACGAGTATTTCTCGACGGCATGTAAAGCAAAGTCAGAGGCCGGCAGAGAGTCATGAGCGGCATGAAAACTCTGACACCAGGTAAGGCACTAACTACACAAAAAGGAAGGAAATTGGCTGCATACCTTCCCCTACGTAACCACGATTCTCTATCCCTATTATCGCGATGCTGTCAGGATTCTGTCGCAATGTAAACGTGTTTCAGGGTCAATAAAGAAATTCCTGTGAAAGGTTCAGTTGCACGTGCAGATGGACTCCTTTGAGGCAAAGTCTCGATTGTATCGATAGAGTAAAGATGCCGCCGACGCGTTTGCGAAACGCGAAGCTCAAAACGCGACTTCATCTCTGTGGGCGAAAGCCCTAAAGGTTCTAACTAAGGGTGGGCATTGGGGAGTGACCGCGCGTGCTCTAGCATCCATCTTAAGCCAGCTCAAAGCACGATTGTAACGATGTCTAAAGTTAAAAGGGGAACACTTGGTAGGCATTGTTGTAATTGGGCTTAGTAATATAAATATTACAGTTTTCAAGTGTGGTTTTTAAGGAGTGGATATTGACTCGTCCACGATTTAAGTCTTCAAACAGAGTGTTATTTTTACAAAGGGTTAAGCAGAGATGTACCTAAGTATAAGTACCCATGTTTTGCCCGCTTTGTTCAAGCCCCATGTGATATGGGGTAAGCCTATGTTTGTCATTGAGAAAGCGTAATTTGACTGCCTCAGAAAAAAAATTGCTAGCTGAGATTAATATTGAAACAGCTTATTTCCACCTATTGCAGACGTATTATCGACAGCTGAATTATTTAAGTAGTGCGACAAGGGCTTATTTTATTTCCCAACCAGTGTTCCGAATTTTAGTTAGGAGCAGCCCTATTGCATGATCCCATATGGCGTGAAATGGCATATTTCGGACATCACTAGGAGTATATGTATATTATATATAGATCCTATTATCTTGTGTTCCTCGCTGTACGTGAAACTCAGATCAATTAGGAGCAGTAGGTGCTAACACGTATGGCGATGTAGATACCGTATAGATCATACGATAAAGGAGTGACCTCACTTAACATAACATAACATCACGCCAGTAATCCCCGATGGGTTAGGCAGAGGTGTACTTAATAGTACACCCACACTTCGCCAGTTATGTTAAAGTGTTATAGTGGGCGAGCCTATTGCCATCAATCGGTCTCGAATCCAGACTCCGTGGCTGCTACTGAGAAATTCCTGATGGAAAAACCCCAATAACAATTACCCCGACCCGGGATTCGAACCCAGGATATCATGCTCAGCAGTAGACTCAGCAGTCACCAGTCAGACCTCACTTATCGCCGCGAATCGGTTCACACCGAGCATTTTCTCCTTTTCGTTCGGCGTGGTGTCAGTTTTCGGCGTGAGGAGCTCGTGGCTAAACAATAACAGCCGCACGGGTCGATTTTCAAGATAAAGCCGCGCTTACCTAAGTTAGTCCGTCCATGGATGGCCATTACATTTACATACCGTATTTCCTCCGTGCCGTTGGTCCTGGCTGTAACTAATAGATTTTTGAGAGTTGTTACAGGTAGGCAGTGGCCTGATAGTCAAGAAGGTCTTACGGAAGGGATAACAAAAAAATCCAATAAATTAGACCACAACCCAGTTCATTCGGGATAATACGATAGCCCTTGGTAAGACTGGTTGTGAGACTTTCTGGCCTCTCATTACCTACCAGTAGTAACTGTCAAAGATTACAAATGCCAGCGGGGACCAACGGCGTAACGTGCTTTCCGAGGCATGGAGGAGTCTCGACATGTAATGAATGGTCTTCGTAATCCAAGGGAATCCTTGGACCCACCTTGGCAAGCGCTGCTTAACCTTGAAGATCGGCTCGTGCGGCTGTTATTATTTAGTCACGACCTCGTGCCTATTATTGCCTACTTTTTTTGGGACTGTGAGCATCATCATCGTTCCCAACCACAAAGCTATCAGTGTATAAACAGACAGTCTTGTTTCTAGTCTGCGCACAGCCTAAGAACTAAAATTTTAGCGGCTCAACTTAGAATAATAGCTGGAAAAAGTAATATCGGCATTACGACAACTGTGAACCGAATGGGAATTGCGTATTTGCGATATTGTATTTTGTTATACTTGTTTCTTTGAACAGAATCCAGCGTGTGAAGTTGAAAGCTTGTTTTGTTTGTATAAGTAGAAATGGCGTGGAAATAATTGTTGTGCCTTTGTGCCTAAGTGTTGTAGGCTGAAATTTTCTTTTCTAGGGCTTAGGGAAATTGATACAAGACTTATTTGTTTTGCTTCGCTTTTTATTTTTATATCGCATTAAATGTTATAAGTATAACATTTGTGTTAATGTTATACACATATGTATATAACGCTGGGACTTGGTTAGGAATTGGAGCAGCTCGTGGCTTAATAATAACAGCCGCTCGGGTTGATCTTTAGGTTAAGCCGTGCTTACCTTGGTTGGTCCGTGGATTGGTGACCACCCATTACATACCGAGTTTCCTCCGTGCTTAGGGAAGCACGTTAAACCGTTGGCCCCAGCTGTCATTTGTAGATCTTTGACAGTCGTTACAGGTAGCCAGTAGTCCGAAGATCTTACAGCCAATCTTACCAAGGGGCACCGTATTATCCAGAACAAACTGGGTTGTGGAGGTCAGACAGGCAGTCGCTCCATGTAAAATACTGATACTCAGCTGCATCCGGTTAGACTGGAAGCCGACCCCAACAAAGTTGGGAAAAGGCTAGGCAGATGAAAAGCTAGGAGTTAATCTGTCGACCAATTAACTGTGACCATAAAATTCGATACTTTTCATTATTTTGTAAGAATTTTAAAACGGCTGCCCTACATCTAAAACTAAATATAGGTAGCCAAACTTTTTCTTCAGAATACACATATATCATCACGCATATTACACCCCGAGGGTTAGGCAGAGGTATGTATTCTATTAGATAATATCCTTTATTAAACTTTTCACATTTTCCGTACTTCTGAGCACTTTTCCATGTGACCACACAATACAATGGAAGTTGTAATATGCTGTAATACGATGTTCATTAGTAAAACAGCTCCAAACACCATGTAAAAAGCAATTAAGGGGATGTTCAAAATTTTTAATGGTGCATAAAATGAAAGTGAAAGTGCTGGGTAAACTTGAACTTTCATGCTACCATAGCGTGTAATGTCTGCAGTTTAAAAAAAAGGTTTTTTTTTAAGAACGTTGAGGGTAAAGTCTAGCAATGGTTGGTGCCTTGCACGAGCCGCTCGAGTCAATTATAATAAATAACATAACATGGGACTGGGCTGGCCATGTTTGCCGTATGCCCGACGAGCTGTGGGCCAAAATAACCACGATGTGGAGCCCTGACACAGCCAGAAGGTGACGCGGTAGACCTCGCAGGAGATGGCGGGACGAGCTGGACAGAACCAACGATCAGTGGTCCACCTTAGCCCTGGATCGAAGAATTTGGAAGTCATGGGGAGAGGCCTTTGCCCAGCAGTGGGATGATACAGGCTACTGTTAGCCTGTATCATCCCACTGTTACTGTTAACAGTAACATAACATCACGCCTGTAAACCCCGAAGGGTTAGGCAGAGGTGTACCCATAAGTACACCCACATTTAGCCAGTTACGTTTAAGTCCCATGTAACAGGGGGCGAGCCTATTGCCGTCAACCGGGCACAAATCCAGATTCCGTGGTTGCTACTGAGAAATTTCTGATGGAAAAACCCAATAACAATTTGCCCGACCCGGGAATCAAACCCAGGACCATTACCCTCAGCAGCTCAGAAATCGCGCTTGCAACCTAGACCAATGAGGCAGGTATAATAATACCAGTCGATTACTGCCCTAATGCTGAGCAAATGTCTCATCCCGTACCGAGAAGGCACGAGCATTGATCACCACGCTTCAGACGGATTAGCGGTTTTCAGACTTCCCTATATTAATTTTAAGTCCAGGTTTGTTCACGATGTTTGCCTTCACTTAGATGTCAATGATGCCCAAAATACAAAAGTACATCATTATTCTGAATTAAAAAAGTCACATTGGCACTTGCTTGGTTTAGAACACACAACCTCGTGCATTAATGACGAGACCTCAACCTCTGAGTCATCATGATTTTTAAAATAACTGCAGTTTAAATTCTGAAAGGTCTACTATAATTTGACTTTCAAGTCTATTTGTCCTATTGCCTATATTCACTTAAACGAACAAAAAGTGATCGATTTCCAAATAAAATGCCAAACCTAGGTCACAATAATATCACATTCTGACAGGGTATTGTATATTTCTGAAATGAAATAAAACTTCGATCAATCGTTTTCTTTTTTCGTCCTTAAATAATATCTATACTAATATTATAAAGCTGAAGAGTTTTTTCGGTTGACCGGGTTAATCTCAGGAACTACTGGTTCGAATTGAAAAAATATTTTAGTGTTGGATAGCCCATTTATCGAGAAAGGCTATAGGCTATGTGACACGCTGCGACTAATAGGAGCGGAGCATCAATCAAAAATGTTACGCAGACGAAGTTGCGTGGGTCAGCTAATTAAGAACAAAATTAATTCACTTAAGTTCATGTCCAGTCATCAATCTAGCCTTTTCCTATCTATTCTAGGATCAAAATCCAGTCTGACCGGGTTAAAAATAACATGACTGTACTGATTTTATGGTTGCTTCCTTAAGATCTAACTCCGTGATTGTTTTAGTCGTAAAACTTTTAAGACTATTGTAGTTGAATATTTTAGTTTTATTTAGCCATAAATAAGATACGTTTTTATGATTCGATTAGGTACTGGGTTTATTTTTATATGGAACGTGGCATTTTAAGTAGCTCACAAAACGTTTGATGAGATATTCCGTTTCAATTCAAAAGAGGCTAGTCATAGGTATATGACTGGACCCTTTTTAAGCTCCAATTCGTGAGTGTTGGTCGTGTCAATAAATGTTTTTCGTCGTCTAACTACCTTTTTCACTTTCATACTAACCTTTAATGGCTTTCTACTTATTTATATGTTGCAAAATGTTAAATGAAACAATAATCATATATTTATACACCATATCTACCTATCTTAAATGGAATTTCACAACAACTACATTATTTAATATACCATTTCTATTCGTCTTTGATTGATCAACCAGTTTTACCGAAGGATATCATCCATTTTAATCGAAGCTGATGTTAGAGCTGCGCAGATACATACTGGTCTAACATAATTTTAGTTTCATCGACACGTAAAAAAAAGAAAAAAAAACTGAAATAACGTTTAATTGTGTTAACATCCTATTACAAAAAAAAAAATGTTACTTCTGCCAAACTGCACAGCAGTATGAAAGAATGAAGGAAGAATCCGTCCCTGTAACTGAAGTGCTGTCGAGGTAAGACAGTAAGTTGCTCCATATACGGGGTGGAAGACACGCCGATGCGAAAATGGAAACCACATACTCAATACCTACATTTTTCTGAACCCCCCACATAGAAATTTTTCATCGGTTATTAAAAAACGGTGAAAATGTATAGAACAGCTGTTTTATTTCTTAATTACCGATGAAATATTTCCACGTGGGGGGGTTCAGAATGATGTACTGAGTACGTGGTTACCGTTTTCGCGTCGGCGTCCCTTCCACCCTGTATATTACTGGTATTTAGCTGTATCTGGTTAGAAATTGCTGGGAAAAGCCTTGGCAGATGATGATCCGCCATTGACTTCATTTATTTATTTATAACACCTTAAACTATCATTACAGGGTTTACCCTAATGCGACACCTAAAAACTTAATCTAAACCTAAACCATACACTTGCAACCAAATTAAAAAAGATTAAACTAACAACATTATTAAAATGTGACATTATTTAAACATAACATAAACTTAGTACAAAAATAAAGTTAAAATTATATATTATTTCGCCATAGTCATTTACTGACTGAAGGACTTTTGTAGCTAAAATCATCATCTCCCTGCCCTTGACCCATGTTACTTGGGGTCGGCGCAACACGTTTTTTTCTTCCATTCTCTTCTGTCAACCGTCACGCTATCATTCACTCCTTTTTCTTTCATATCTCACACAATCTATCCATCGTTTCATTAGTCTTCCTCTCCCTCTCCATCCATCAACATTTATATTCATCACTCTTTTAGTCACATGCGATTCGTACATATCAAGACAGTCTATTCCCTTTCAACTTTTTTGCATCTAGCGCAACTTTCACACTTCCTCTCTGACCTCTGTAGCTAAAAGCACCACGAAATTAAGCCCGAATGCTCCATTTTCGAACAATTAAATGATGAAGTAAAAATAACACGCCTCTTTAAACAATGCCAAAAGGCGAAACCTTCAAAATTAAATAAGGCTTCTAATTGATTCTTATTATTAGAACAAATAACAGCCCGTTCACACGAGGACGATTCGTTTTTCGATCCGTCAATTTTTTTCACGGCGGTAATGCTTTTTAAATGCCCGTGTGCCACGACTTAAATCACGTATCGTCTTTTAATAATCACGTACGTCATAAAAGAGGAAACGTGATTTTTTTGTGACGGATTCGCTGATGCGCTCTCTTCCGAAAAATCACGAAACTAATGTGAACACCAATTGGTTTTTTTTTGCCAGATCGTGATAAAACACGATTCCGTATGCAATGTGAATATCCATCCGTCATGACGTATCGTGTTTTATGACGGAAGCCGTGTGAATGAGCCCTAACACACCTGAAGTGGCAACGCGGAAGTGGAAAGAAAAACTTTTACTTCCTCAAAGCCTTCGATTCAATTTAACTTCGAATAATATTTTTCGTTTAGCTTTTAACAAAAGTAATATTCGTTCCGTTTTCACAATGTTCCTTTAATTCCCCCATCTTTGTTTGATCTGAGCCGTAATGGAGATTGTAAATAGAAGAAAAATCCAAGGGATAATACGCGATTTTTAGGCAATACGCGCTTTGATATTCAACGCTGCGTAATGTTTGGTAGCTTTTTTTTATCTCTGTTGTGGGTTGGTAGTAATCTTTATTTTGTGTCTACAATAAGATTCTTATGTAAATCCTTAATGTAAAAGCTATGAGGTCGTTAAGTTTCATAATTTTATGAGTTTTATGCCAAAACAAAAGAACATTTCGACTGTCTCTTTAATTGGTCTTGTGTTCACAAGCGCTACTGTTCGTTCGAGTTCGTGATCCTGGGTTTCGATTACCCGGTCGAGCAAAGTGTTATAGCGGATAGTGTAGGCCCAACATTGTTTATCCAATTAGCAAGTTTTTAACCGACTTCAAAAAAATGAGGAGGTTCTCAATTCGGTTGTATGTTTTTTTTTTGTGTTGGTTACCTCATATCTCCGTCATTTATGAACCGATTTGAAAAAATCTTCTTTTATCTGAATGGATCTACTTCCCGATTGGTCCCATAGAAATTTCATCAAAAAAAAGCAGTTTGGTTTTGAAATCAAAATAACTGGAAAAAACGTCATCCAAGTAAAAGAAATTGCGAAATTGATACTTGACAAGGATTTGTGTGTGATAAGATAACTAAAAAGGGTAAAAAAAAACTTTTTTGCAAAAAAAACCGACTTCCAAAAAAAAAACAAAAAAAAAGTGGAAAATAACAGCTTTACTTTCGGAAGTCGGTGGCAAAAAGTCAATGAAACAAACAAAAGTCACCGACTTCCGAAAGTAAAGTTATTTTCCACTTTTTTTTGTGTTTTTTTTGGAAGTGGGTTTTTTTTGCAAAAAAGTTTTTTTGTTTGAGTTGATATGAGTTTCCCATGCAACATGCCATACAGTCGTACACTAACATTGTATACACGTTGCAACTTTTGAGAGCGATTTTCTTTTAGCGTATTGTTGTAATAATAAATTTTACTGTATAGACAACACTTACACCAGTATCTATAAACAAGTCAACGTGTTTCCTTGAGTAAATGTCTTTTTTAAGATAAGATTTTTTTTATGTAGTTTAGTAATTGCTTGTAGTTAGAACTGTAAAAGTTAGACTTCTTAGCTTTGCTTTTTTTAACGGTTCTTACTTCGTTTAAATTCTTCTTTTACATAAAAAAAAATATTGCACAAGTATTTACTTTGACTTGACTATAGATACGTGTGAGTACTATAGCCATGCACTAGGGGCATAGACAACTCTCCGTAATCTATGGTTACATAACATTTTACTATAAATAAGAAATTTGTCTTTCATAAAAGTTGCAATCGTTATTCCAAGAGAAAATTGCTTCGATTAAATATAAACGTTAGTGCTCTTGACTGCTTACACCCTTTGTGCCTTTTCAGCCGAATTGAAAACACAGTAATATAGATTTCCATTTACTTACTCTAACACTGGATGTTCCTTACTACCTAGCTCTATATAACGAGAAGCATTTACTTTGTGAATAGACCTACAATACTATTCAGTAACATCTCACCATCGAGTTTATTTCCGTATAAGCAGTATAACTTTCAAAAATCTCTTTCCACTACGGATGATGGTAAGTGCGTTTACTGAATAACGCAGCTGTTCGAAAAAAAAAACAAAAGATGTCCTGTTAAAGGATGTTTTACTAGAAATATTATAAGGACCAGCGGCTTGTCAAATTACGAAAAATAGGAATTTCCAAATATTCAACCGAAGAAGGTGTGGGTACCAATAATTCCAATGAAAATGTTGGATGGACCAATTTGATCGAGTGGTCGCAAGCGCGACTACAGAGGTCTTGGGTTCAATTCCCGGTTCAGGCAGTCTTAATGGGGATTTCCATTAGGAATTTCTCGGTGGTATCCACGGTGTCTGGATTTGTGCTCGGTTGATGGCAATAGCCTAGACCCCTATTACATGGGACTTAAACATAACTGGCGAAATGTGGGTGTTAGTCGGTACACCACTGCCTAAAATTTGGTATATTACAGGCGTGATGTAACTCCAATGAAAAGGTAATACAAAGGTACACATCTATCTATATACATATACATAATTCGAATCACAATAAAGTACGCATATCTAAAACCCCTCAATTCCTTCGTCTCAGCAAATAATGACAATATACGTGGTTTTGGATGGCCCGCATACCAGGAAAATCCTAACCATTCCACCCCAATGCCATATAAAAACATATAATAGAAATTTGCTGACAAAGAGGAATACTATTTGCTTACAGAAACACACGTGCCTTTTACCACGATCTTGCATAAATCGGTAGGTACTGATAATACAGCTGCGATGCTGAAAATGTCCAAATTTTCATGAAAGAGGTCTACAGGTCGCAAGCGTGACTGCTAAGCAAAAGGTCCTGGGTTCCATTCTCGGGTCGGTTAATGTGTTATTGGGTTTTTCTTTCAGGAATTTTTCAGTAACAGCTACGGAAACTGTGTCTGTGCTCGGATGATGGTAAAAGGCTCGCCCCATATAACATAGGGCTTTAACATAACCGGCGAAAAGTGAGTGTTTTATTAAGTACTGCTCTGCATTACCCTTCAGGGATTACAGGCTTGATATTATGATCTAGTTCTACTTTGATAGGCATAAGCATAGCGTAATCAGCCTTTCATTCATCCACTGTTTTGACACAGGGCTCAGCTTTGTGACAGCTCTGCGCTGTTTGCCGAGATACAAGATCTGTCCTAGTTAGTTGTGTAGTGTATTATGTAGTGTCCAGTTGTGGCTGGAGTGGCATAAGCCATTCCAGCCATTCATCTGCCTAACCTTCTTTTAACTATGTTGGGGTCGGCTTCCAATCTAACCGGATGCAGCTGAAAACCAGTATTTTACATGGAACGACTGCCTATCTGACCTCCACAACCCATTTAGTGCTGGATACAGTTGATAGACTTTCGGGCGACTGTCAAAGATTAAATGAAATGACAGCCGAGACCTAAGGGTTAACGTGCTTTCCGAGGCACGGAGGGAACTTGGTATGTAATGTAAACTGTTAGGAACTGTACTATGGAAGCCATAATTATACTACATTTCGAAATAAGGCTTATCTCAACGTAGAAACCGTTATATTTTCATGAGAAAATCGCTTTTGAATTTTGCGAACCGTATAAATATTAGTGCTCGTACACAATAAAGTATTGATTGTTGATCAGTAAATCCCAATCTTTCTCCTCCCTAGCACAATTTTCTTTCTTTAATTTTATCCTTCCAGTGTCGTTATGAGCCTACGGGTGCACATAAGAACAAAATGAAGAAATGTCATGTGTGCACCCGTAGGCTCATAACTAGTCGGTCACAATTGGCTGGTATTTTTTTAAATTATCTAAATGAAAACATATCACCTCACTGTGAGGCCAATAAACAGGTAAACTCATAACGAATCCAGGAAGGTATAAATTATATGTTGTTGAACGAATGTTTAGGGACACTCGAAGGTTAAAGGCATATCTGAAGAACTGCTTCCAGAATAGCTATATTCCGGCAATAGACTCACCCCTATTAAATGAGACTTAAACAAAACTGGCGAAATATGTGTGTACTATTAGGTAAACATCTGCCTGACCCTTCGGGAATTACAGGCACAGAGTATTACGTATCTCAGGCAAATAATTCACAATACAACAGTAACATATAGCTACAGTACTCAATGTCTCTTCCCGGGTTCGAGAAACTCATTATAGTGATGTTAAACTCAATGTAGGGCATAATGTTACCGAAATGCGTTATGTTATCTACCGCCGTAACTTACATTTTCCACGACAGTTATCTATTGCGATATAAGCTTTATGGTTCGCTACATCAATATAGTTGCAGAGCAGTATGTTATGTTTCGGATATATAGCCTTGTTTGGAGAGTCAACAAAATATATTGGAGTTCTGTATATTCTGTCTCGTTGATGGCAAGCGAGCATGTGTCTTGGGTTCGATTCCCAAGTTGGGAAAAGTGTTAAAGGATTTTTTCTCAAGAATTTTCTCAGAAGCAGCCCGAAGTCAAGATTGTGCCCGATTGTTGTTGGAAAAAGATTGGGTAAATGAGAGGAAACTATAGGTACACTTTTGTCAAACCTTTCAAGGATAAGAAGCGTGATGTGGTGACATGTTAATAATTAGGTGCAATGTGTTTCTTGTTCAAAAGCATCAGTTAGTTTGACAAGGCGACTAAGCGATCAAAACATGAGATCTTCCTTATCTTAATTTTTAAAATTAATTTTTATTCATTGAGGTGGTAAGATTTTGTATCGTAAAATCCCAAAATCAATTAAACTTCAAAGATTAATTTTACTAAGGTTAAGTACAAAGTTTTGTTAAATTAAAACAAAAATAAAAGGTCATGAAGCAATTATTAGACTTTGTAAAACTTTGTAAGAAAAATAAAAAATCTTTAATTACGGCTGAGTCTTAGTTTTAATCAAATTAAGATTTAAGTAAGTAGGTAATATAATTTTGAACTAAAAGTAAAGGTGTTCAGCAGAAATGCTTCTTAAATACAATAGTGTGTAAGCTGTGGTTTATACCTGTAGTTGAGTGTGCGTTATAGGATAATATATTATATTCTCTAAGAGTTTTAATTATGTAGAAGATAAATTTTAATGGTTTTAATGTTGTGTTTGATCTTAATTATGTTAAGTACATACTTGTAATTTGTCCGTTCTTGTTTTCATTCGTTTTATAGCAGTGTCCAACTAAATTCCCTTAAAAAAAAAACACAAAACGGTAAAATTTTATAGCAACACGTCTGTAATCCCGGAAAGTTAAGGCAAAAAATTTATAAAAAAAAAAACACCAAAAGAGCAATTTATAAATAACACACAAATACTAGCGATCCGCCCCTGCTTCGCACGGCGCCATCTGTAATCCACCCACATTTCGCTATTTTCATCTTATGTAATAAGGGGTGAACTTATTGCCATCAACCGGCCTGCTAATAAGAAATTCGTGATGGATACACCCAATAACACTTTGCCCGTAAAACAAAACAATTAACATGCACGAAAATGTATACCAGCAATACTTCACTTCAAATTATTTCTGCATCCAATTTCCTAACTTATTTCCAGACACAGTCGTCTTAAATTAAACAGAGATCGCACGCAGCGTCCAAAACTTGTTGAGTTAAGGCCACATTGCCCAACATTAATTGGAGTTCTAAGCCTGGGTATTAAGAGACAGGTCTAAAATCTACTTAACCAGACAACCCGATGCGAACGGAAGTTATAATAAAGCAATTTCTATCCAAAAACGGCGAAATTGTAGCTTAGAATTCGTAATTTATGTATTCGAAATATAATTTATTCCAATCGCATAAGACATAAATGAATCCGAAAAGTTTATTAATGGGCATTTCGAAGGTGGACGGTTGCTCTCCTGAATAACGTGTACTGAATTTATAATAATACTAGATCACACTCCTGTTAGTGTCAACGCTTTCGACATACTTTCGTCGGGTATCAAGTCCCTTGCGCAGGAGTCCATTTGCACTAAAGTCGTACGAATCTATGGAATATTGCGATCAAAAACCATGTATTTAAATTAGCTTGGGAACCAACAATTTTTGAATGTCATAATAGATCGATAGCTTTTCTATCAGTTTGAGGTGCTAAAAGGTATTAGGCATATAAATGAGACGATTAATCATGGATCAGAAAGATGAGTTATCGGTATAATAAAATAAAATATTGTGTGTTTACATAAATCACTTCGCATTGGTACACTATAATTCGGTGCGATTCAGTATTATCATTATTTTTGCAACATTAAGGATAAAACGAGGTACTTCTAGTCCATTTCACCAAAGTACCTTCTGATGTCATACAGTAGCGCATTCACTGACATAAACGGGAATCTTTTAATCTCATTCTCGTCATGTATAAGCTAGCTATGATGAAATAGCTCTCCAATCTCATATTTTCTAGAAAAAAATAAACTACAAGAGAATAAAGTTATGATATAAACTTATAATTTCATCTGGATTACTGGAATTTTATCTTTTCTTTTAGCAACTTGCACTCGTCCTTACTTTATGACCTGCATTTGGTAGATGTATTGTTTAGTAACAGTAAGTGATAATGATTGATAGTGAAATGATGATTTTTTTTCTTCTTTATCTTGTGGTTAGTGCCTAACCTAGAGTTTTTATGCCGCCCAAGGGCCTCTGACATGGCTTTTACATGCCGTCGAGAAATATCTCTCAGGCATGCTGGTTTCCTCACGATGTTTTCCATCACCGAAGCAAGTGATAATTATAGGTACAATACGCACATAATTCCGAAAAATCAGAGGTGCGTGTCTTGGGTTCGAACTCGAGACCTATGACACGGCAGTCCAACGGTCACACCACTACACTATGATGATGATGATGAATGATGATGGTATAAGAATAAACTATAGTGTTGGAAGGTTTAGGGCGCACGAGATGAAAGCTAAAATTTTAATTTTGCCCTCGCATGAGTATGCGAGGGCAAAATTAAAATTCTAGGTCTAGGCTGAGGAGCCTAGACCATTCTACACCACTCGCATTATCAAGAAGATTATTTTAGGATGACCTACACTATTGATGGTACGATAAAAGTATTATTAAAGCAGATAATACAACATCGTAACTGAAAAGGCGTATCCCGGTTGTGAATAGAATCCCATTGTTTACCATGAGTGTATACTATATGACTGTGGGATTACACAAGGATAATATTTGTACCTACGCATACTTCTCTCATAAGTCATAACTTATAGCGATCAACAATCCATAAGGTCGTAAATAGTAAAATATCCTCTGAAGAATGTTTTTTGAAGACGGTTTATTGATAGGACTTTTGTTTGGGATTTTCTGTATTTAGAGGTGAAATGACTGATGATGCCTTTTTTTTGTTGGCCTGAACTGTCCCACTTCTGGGCAAAGACCTCCCCCAACTCTTGCCACGAGCTATTTTCCCGTGCTTCCTGGAACCAGCCCTTGCGGTACGCGTTTTTTTCCGACGGAGAATGAGGTTACACAGACACACGCGAAAAGTGACTTTTAACTTACAACAATTATAGTTTATACACGTGGACAAAGATATACGAATTGACCCCTATTTCCAGTTCCTATTAAAGGTACCTTAGAATATCTAAAAGTTTTTGTTACCAGACAAACATAATTTAAATTCTAAGGAGATAAATTCTTGTTATGTCTCAGTGTGCCAGTAGATTCCAATATAGAAGGCACTGCTAATAGAATTTCAATTATATAACTTCAATACATGGTAATTAACGAAGTCTAGAAGTCTAACGGCCTGTTCTATGACCCTCTTGATGAATACTAGATATTTATTATATCAGGAAACCATCTATGAATAGTTTACATTCCCTCATGTTGCTTGTAAATGCAAAAACTTTAGAATCTACGTCCGGTACCTACATTCAGAAAAATGTTTCTTCACTAACATTTAGAATTTCATTTAAGTTCCAACGCGCACAGTGGTTTTGTTTACTTACTGACAGGACGAAAATAAAATAGTATCAAGAAAAGTTGAGCTAGCTTAAAGCTTTTTATACCGTTGCCTGTGAACACTCAATTTGTGTAGGATCAAAAATAAATTGATACAGAAGGTTAATTTTGTAAATACTAGTATATCAATGTCATGAATGCACTAGTCGCTAAGACAGAACGCTCTTAGAAACTCTATGAAAATGACATCATCATAATCTGTCTAGACTACCAACTATGTTGGCTTCCATTCTAACCGGGTGCAGCTAAATACCAGTAGTTTTCATGAAGTGACTGCCTATTTGACCTCCACAACCCAGTTAGAACTGGGTAATACGATACCCTTTGGTAAGACTGCTTGCCAAACTTACGGACCACTGACTACCTGTAACGACTGTTAAAGATCTACAAATCACAGCCGGGACCAACGGCTTAACGTGCTTTCCGAGTACCTTCGGAAACTGAAGCGTATGACAATTGGTGGCAATTTAGATATCTACGGAACTGATTTTATCCATGTCATTGTGCAGTAATGCATCTGCAGTTTGCGGTTGCTGTCTTTTTCAGCATTGTACTTTTATACTGGCATTCTTAGTGGCTGACTCAGCTCAAGTCCAGCTCGACACGCCTACACTCCGCCCCATAATTCACATAGACAGTTATATTTTATTTATAAATTCACAAACGCCCACATCGATATTTAAAATCAACAAAAGCAACAAATGTTGACAACCAAGAAAGCATTCGATAGAATGATATTAAATACATCTTTAACATTGATTTAAGCAGAATGCAATTGGTTTTATAAGAACAGCTCTTATAGGAGGCATACATACACCTACCGAGAAGGTACCTTATTCGAAGGACCGTCAATTGCAGCTAGGATTATGATTTGATGGGCGTTTTTAACCAATGTCATGATGACTGAGTCTAGCTGAGCTGAGCAATCGAGAATGAACGGTTCTTGAAATCCTTGGAGTTTATTGCCAGCGCTATTCAATATTATATGAGGTTAGTATGCCCAGTTGATAGCAATAGGTCCACCCCCAATTACATGGGACATAAACAAATGTGGGCGAACTAGGTCCGTTTAATCCTTCGAGGATTCTAGTAATTTTGTTTTGTTTTGCACTTGGGAATTAAATAGTCACATACTATTTAATTCAAAAGTGAAAGGACTTGGATTTTCTGAACATTTTCATTCAAGTTTCTGAATGTTAGTGACACGCCACGGATATGACCAACAGTCGCGTTGCGGATATGAAGTTTTGTCCAGCGAGAGATGTTTTTAGAACACTTGGCTCCAAGTAGTGTTTTAGAATGTAGTGCTTGGTTATCTCGTCGCTTAGTGCAGTTTTTAGTACCTAGCTAAAAGCTAGCATTTTGCGAGTGTGAATTATTTTGTTTAAAACTTATATTTTCTGTAGTGTAGGCCATAATATTGTAAACTTTAAATAAAACAGCGAAAACATTTCGGAATCGGATCACTAGTTCCGAAGATTACCCCTTACATTCAAACACACAAAATATACCTTCATAATATTAATAATAAGTATAGATTTTGGTTCTGTTAGTGTCTACCATTATTACCTGTCGACCTTTGAGTAATACAGAAACAAAACACGATCTCGAACATCATTACGTTCATATTGAACGTCAACTAAGCGTGGGGTCGCAAACGGTTGGTTGCGTTCGTAGGGTTGCCAAACTATGTACTTTAACATTTAACAACTGAATATTGTACTCTTTTTATAGTAGGCCTACCTACTCGAAAACTTGCAAAAGCCGCAGACTTAGAATTGAATTTACCACTTCGGCATTCACTGATTTCTTTTTTGTCATGATTGCAAAATGCCGAGTAGAAAAAACTAATAATTACGAGTATAATCAAAGTCTCGACAAATATTTGTCCAGGCTCTCGCTAGGCGGTTGGGTCAAGGACCTGATTCAGAAGGCGGTACTCCTCGATACGGCCCGCATTGTGAGGAAGTTCCTGTATCTGGAGCACTAACCACCGGTAGCTTGGACCCTGCTCCACTATTTTTTATATTTTTAAACGTTTTATTTATTTTTTTTTGTAAAAAAAATAAGATGGAGTAACGAATAAGGAAATAATCGCAAAATTTAAGTTCCGTTTTTTGCCATTTGATAATGGAACCCTAAAAAGAGTTGAGTTTTTTTTCATTTAAATTCAGCATTCAAATTTAGAATGGTCTGGAAGGTTAAGGTCACAGCCTTCTAGACCCGTAAGAACAGTAAAGAAAAAAAAAACAATTGAAATTTTCGTCAAAAAGGTACAAGAAGCACTGTTTCAAACAAAATACACTCTTTTTAAATCTATACTCTTGATTCACTATGTCTGAAATCATAAATATTCCATTTCTGCTAAAAGAATAATTGCAACCCTAACCGTACGTCACCCCAGGACCTAGTTGGCGGCTCATTGATTGAGCGTTAACCGAAGGCTGTGAGTACCTGCGTAACAATTTACCCTATGTGTGGTGATCTCTGTTCCTTTGATCAAATAAGCCAAGTACGGGTTCAGGGGGCCTACCATCACTACTTCAGTTAGAGCAAGATATGGAGCTAGACGTCTTGTATAGCTGCTTCTCTTTCCCACATCTTACTTCTTATGTTTTCTTAGTTTTATAAATGCGAAAGTTTGTGAGATTTGACGTATGTATGGATGTTCGTTACTCATTCAGGCAAAAACTATCAAACGGATTTGGATGAAATTATGCACACAGATAGTTTATAACATGGATTAGCAGATATGATACTTTTTATCCTGGTAAAATTTCGTGGGACAGTTACTGAACTCCACGCGGGCCAAGCCGCGGGCATAAGCTAGCACTGATGAGATAAGAGATGGTGGAATAGGCCCTGATCGACCTAGCAACAATGTTAGTTCGGTATATTATTGGATACTTGACCGTTCTTTACATTGTCGATACCATGTACAAAAGAATGTCAATAGATGATTCTATTAAAGGTTATCTTTGAAGGTTTAAAGTTTCCAGCGAATAGTGTAAGCGGCATATTACATTAAAAGGTCCTTTTAAAGATCTTTATATCATTTGATTAGCTCCTACGGCGAAATAAAATCGTACTGTTTTTTTTCTTGCCGTACAGATAACTATAAATTTATTTTGCATTCAATGAGTATACTTCCATAGTTAGGATGGTTGATTTGGATATTGTTTTGGATGGTTTCCGTCATCAAAAAGTTTTAAATCGGTTAGCTCCCCAGCAGATTCAAAACTTTACTGGTTGAACGGGCTTTGTATTATCTATTAGCTCCTAGCTCATTTTCACGTCCGGACTTTGTCTGGCCCTTATAATTTGTCCAGACGAGTTGACTTTAATAAAATAAGTACAACCTGCAAACCTATTAAAAAAAAGATTGTGCGTCATTTTGTCCGACATTTTGAAACCCCACTCAAAGCGCACCGTAGGCTACAAACCGCTCTTTACGAGAGTTATAAATAAAATGCCAGTATCAAAACGGGAAATGCTTGTTTTTATATCAAAACTAACAATTGAAATGATGGACTTCTAAGAGCTAATTTACGAGCACAAAGGACTGTTGATTCAACACCTACCATTAGTAACTCGATAGCTCGTCGCCGTAGTAAGTAAACTAGTGCGTTTATTAAAATTTCTCTTTCCCAGTTTGAATGCCGTAAGAAAACGCTTGTGTTTTTTAGTAAATAACGTCTATTATTGTAAAAATTCAGCATCCTCTGGTAGCTTGAGTTTTTTCAAAGCAATTTTAAAATCTACAGGAGTTCTACGACAGAAAGCGGCTTTCTTAGGTACAAAATTAGATGACAGATTTTTATCTTTTTTATTTTTATATATTTTTATTGTATTAAAATGCGTTTTGGATATTATGGTTTTACTATAAAACAGGTCCAGGGGAAAATATTCGTCTTTTTCTCATAATTATGCTGCGACTTAGTAAGTAAATATTCTGAAAGTAGGAACATAGGTCGTTGAAAATTTTAAACTATGTTACTGGTCAAGTGGTCCTAGTGATACTGTTGAGATCCTGGTTTCGGTTCTCAGGTCAGGCAAAGCGTAATTTTCCATAACCAATTTCTAAGTAGCAGTCTGTTGTTTGGGCCCGGCTGATGGCAAATGTAGATGTCCCTTGATTCCTCTGCCTAACTCTTCGGAGAAACACAGGCCTGATTTTACGGTGTGTTTTATGTATGTTACCTTATTCTCGCATTGATTGGTACAATGAACAGCCATTGAACGAATTGCTAAAACCATTTTGATTAATGATAACAGTTTTCTTGCCACAGACATAAGGTACAAAGTATATAAACACAAAAAAAACGTACTACAAAGGAACAGTAATAGAGTCATTCCGCCTAAGTGTCGAGCTCTTAAAAAGAAAAATGCGGTGGCTGTTACAAACGGTGTCTGTAGATTTTCCTTATTTTAAGGACTTATTTTAGACATCCGGGTGTCTGCGTTTAAAATTATTTCTTCCACGCTTCTGAAGGTGGTAAAACATAGAAAAAGACCATTCAGTATTTAACCGAGATACTTTACGACAGTGAGGAGGATTAACCCAAATAAATAAGTCGAAACGCTCTGGTTATAGCGCCCAACTGCGCGTCTCCTTTTAAGGGAATTTCTCGCTGACTGGTCGACACTTCGCGGTACCAGGGGGCTGGCTCTTTCTTTGGCAAAAGAATAAGCATTACCATTCAACGTGGCAATGCTGCTAGTCTTCTGGGCACGTTTCCTGATGACAGTGATGTGGAGGAGTCTTTAGACGAATAAGCGTTCTGTTGTTTATTTAGTTAGATAGTTTATTTTATATAAATCAGTCCTTTTTTTGTAAATATTTGGTTTTAATTATTCCATTAACAAGACAATTGAATGTTAAAACGAAAACTTACTTTTCTAATGGTTTTGGGACAGCTGTGAAACACATACGTCATACAAAGTTTAGCATTATTGAGTGCAGTGGCGGAGATAAATACAGCATACGAATTCGACGCGACAGATTGGGAAGTAGTCGACTGCGACGAAGCAGGCAACCAATTATTTGGTATAAAAAAACCCTCGGAAGTTACTGAAGAAGACACCCAAAGATACAAGCATCAATTAAAGTAAAGGTGGGCAATTGGCCTAGGTGGTATGTGCGACGACGACATGAAAGCAACTGATAGAGTCTGCGATATATACACTAGCCATTTGATATCAAAATTCAGTACAAATTTTACTCATATTGAAATTGAGTACGGCAGTCTACCTCTGTTTGTATATACAATAAATAACAAACATTTCGTATACGGACAAAATAAAAATAAGGCTTGGTCCATTAGAACAGTGGAAGCAGATGGTGGAGTGGGAGCAGCAAGAGATCAAGGCTCCTGGTCAAATTATTATGTTGTTCAATTTTCTTCCGAAATCAACGGAAAACACTATTTTTACGGTCACAATCTTGAAACCAATTATTGGTTCATACATGAGTTGAGCGCTGATGGAACTATTGGTCGTGAAACTGACACGGGTTATTTTAGATACAGTTATACGACGCAGTTTCATATCTAAATTAATGGCCAGCACTATTTATACGGACGACGGGGCGATAATTACAAAAATGGTTTTTACAAATAATGAACGCTGATGGTACTGTGGGATGCACTATTATGCATCACGGTGAAGGAATGCTTTTTAACCGATTCAAAAAGGAGGAGGTTCTCAATTCAAAACCTTTTTTTATGTATGTTACCTCATATCTTCGTCATTTATGAACCGATTTGATAAATTCTTCTTTTATCTGAAAGGATATACTTTCCGATAGGTTTCATAGAAATTTCATCCAGATCGGTTCAGTAGTTTGGTTTATAAATCGAAATAGCTGGAAAAAAATGTCATCCAAGTAAAAGATATTGCGAAATTGATACTAGACAAGGATTTGTGTGTGATACGATAACTAAAAACAAAAAAAACAAATCAGTCCAGCCATCTTCGAGTAATCTGAACATACATAAAAAAAAATAAAAAGGTTCCGACGAATTGAGAACCTCCTTCTTTTTGAAGTCGGTTTAAAAGGGTAAAATAAAAACTAATTTCCAAAAAAAATACGACTTCCAAAAAAACGTGGAAAATAACTTTCCTTTCGGAAGTTGGTGACTATTGTTTGTTTCATTGACTTTTTTACCACCTTTTTTTGTTTTTTTTGGAAGTCGTTTTTCTATGCAAAAAAGTTTTTATCATATATCTGGTTTTCCTCGGTGGTAAACATATATTTTTGGACACAATCCAGGCAGCAAGCATTGGATTGTTCGTCAAGTTTATGGCGACAGTTTACAACAGGATTTTATAAATTATTAGTTCACTGACGCCCAACTTTTATGCAAAACACAAAGGCGACTCATTGTTTTGATTTCAAATATTTGGAAAATTATATTGACTCGTAAACAAGTTAGGAGGATGCACCAATTTTTCAAAATAAATCAATTTAATGCATTTTTATTGATATGAATTTATTTTTATCTGCTATTAGAAAAAAAGGCGTTTTTAATTTCTTCTTATTACCACCCATTACCCATTCTTGACACTTTTAAGTTTGTTGACAATCAAGCTCAACCTCATGACAAAAACAAATACTATTGTGATATCAGTCAAGTCATTATAACAGATTACTTTAAGACGATATCAGACGCTTCAAGGTTCAATGCGGAGACTGTTAATTTTTGTTTTGTCAATGCTCCCAAAACAGTTCAGGAAAACATCTCCAATAGCCGACACTGTGCCTGCTTAGACAGTGGATTGCAGCCCACTCTCTCTTTCCCAGAGAGGATAAATGTGTCCCAAGCCAGTGGGAATATTATAGGCTGTTAATGTTGAACTAGTATCGATAGTCCTAACAGTTTAGTCCGTCTAACTGCATAATAAGTTAGCATACTGTGAAAGCGTCAAGGTAGCCCACAAAATTCAAATTTTCTTACGTTTTTTGCAATTTGCCGGTCAGTGTTGGATTACATTTTGATTAAAATCAACCGTAACTTATAAATTTTTACTGAGTTATAATCATTAAAATCATCAACACAACCCTCAAAGTTAATTTAACCCTATTGAATATTTTTTTCGTGAAATAGTCATTGAACGTCCTTACCCTGTCGCTTTCACCTTAATGACATACTTTTTACTACAAAACTAGTATGAAAACACTACACGCACATACACACACATATGTACATCAAAACTACACACTATCCGACACACACACTAACAGGATCTGACACTACCTTGTAAATTAAAAAAAAAAGAAACACTGTTTCAGAAATGTCAATATTTCTATTCCAGCCAGTGTTTCGCCTTTTCTTATAGAAAGTAAGCGGTCCATATAATACAACGAGGCGTGGGTCTATTTCCTTGGTCTCAAGTGTACTACTACACAATTGGGGTTGACGGGATAAAAGTACTATATAGTTATGTTTGTGACTCGATTTTATTTGAATGTGTGGGCATTACTCTGTAGTTTGCGATCAAGGTTTTCTGTGTAAGGTATGAATCGGTTTGGCAGGTGCTCGAAAGTTAATTTACACGTCTGGCAGGGAATAGGCCGCCGTTTTGATGTTGCGGTTTCGCTATAGAAGGTTAGGGAATGGAATCAGATGGTCATTGGATGGACAAAGAATATCGTTGTGCGATGATGTGGCTTAGGGTTGAGCACTCTTGCCTAGAAGAAACCGATTCACTAGAGCTTTGAAGAGATCCAGATGATAATGACCATGGAACAGAGAAGCCGGCAGTGAATTTCACTGACTGGTGGTTCGCAAACTGTTCGGTTTCGGTCCCGTAACTCAGAATAGGCAAGACGCACTTGATTGAAGACTTGACGATGCTTTCCAATTACTGCCCAGTCCAGCTGAATTCTTTTTTCACTCATTGACCCTGTGGCTTAGGTTATTATTCTATGAGCCATGTCGAAAACACGTCATGCCACGACCTATTGTTGTCAATGGCAGTCGTCTCGACTATGCTGAATATTTGTTTCTTCACGTAATAATTAAAAGGTATTGAAGTAGGTACCACGTTAATAAGTAAATTAAAACTGACTATGCATTACCAGTAATTATATTAAAATTTAAGCATAATTTCAGGCGCCTAGTTTTCCAGACATTCATTATCAAAGTCACAATATTGTGTACTTTATAATCTTTTTTTTTTAATGAAACAGAGGACTTAAGTATAAAAGGAATAAGAATCAACTTTGCTTGGCAACAAGTAATTTTGTAGAATTTTTTTATAAGCTAGTTTTTTCTTTGAACAGTATGCTAGTCTGATATTTTATGAACCTGCTTGTATTTTTTTTCTAGCTGTTGCTCGCGATTTTCGTCAGCGTGAAATTATTATAAAATATTACTTGGATATTTGAATCGGATTTTGTAAACAATTTCAAGGGATTTTTTTTCACGGAACCCTAATCTTTAATGAAATAGAAGTAAGGCCTAAATTACTCCTTATAACATAAGCTATTTACCAGTAAAAGTCCCGTCAAAATCGGTCCAGCCGTTTCGGACAGACAAAAATGTTTAAACATGTTTTTTGTCTTATGTACCGTATATACTTTCATATGCATTCAGTAAAAAGCTGGTATTTTGAAATAACAGACACTTAAGTTATTGTGTTTTTATTTTAGAAAAAGGATTACAGTTCCGTGCAAAAAACTTATAACCCAATCAGATGCAAATAGGGAATATACGAGTATAGTTTTTAATAACTTCATGCGGATGACGGTCGCGGGCAACAGAGACAATGAATATAAGTTATAAGACACACAAAGTCATCATACAATACAAATTCGTATCACACTACTTGTAATAATTGTAAGTAGTAGATATTATTACATCAACTTTAAAAATGTAACTATCCATTAAATTATGTAGACAAAGTTACCTATGTATCAAAAAACAACCATACACATAAATCCTTGTAAAATTGTTTACTTCAAAATCAAATTCATAACACAATCTTTTCTATTTCCTTGACTAGGAGTCCCCGATCGATTTGTGCCCCCATGAAATATATTGATATTCATGTCCCGATTCATACAAATAATACCGTATGTTTTATTTACTCGACTGGATTCCGCTGACGAACCCTTTTCGTGAACGAGAGAAGATTTCGGATTATTGCTAGTTCAGAACATTTTTATTTTTATTTCACTTGCCTGCTCTGCCCCACGCCTGGGCAAAGGCCTCCCTCAACTCCTTCGACTTCTCGCAAACCCGCGCGTCCTCCTTCCAGTTCGGACGGACCCTGTCCTGTTCGTCCCACCCTATCTCTTTTGTGGCCTGCCGCGACCCCGCCTCACTGTGTCAGGGCACCAATTTCCTGCTATGCTGCCTCACAGTTTATCCGGCATGCGGCATATATGTATGTCCTGCCCAGTCCCATTTGAGTTGGGCAGCCTTTTGAGCCACGTCAGCTATATTTGTTTTGGACCGCGGTATTGTGTTTCAAACACGATCCGTTAATTTAACACCTAGCATACTGCGCTCCATTGCTCGTTGGCAAACCTTGAGTTTGGACTTCTGGATGTTAGTCAAAGACCAAGTCTGTGCACCATAGGTTAAAACGGGGAAAACACACATGTCCATAAGTTTGCGTTTCAGTGCCATGGGAACTCACCCTTGAATAATTCCTTCATGAACCAGTAGCTCTTCCAGGCGTTTTCTCTTCGTTTTGTGACTTCTTTGTCTTGCCTCGTCTGGAACGAGACTACTTGGCTCATGTAAAGGTATTCCTGGACATGTTGTATTGTCTCCCCGTCTACTTGTATTATTTTAGGTGTTTCATTGCACAAAACTTTGGTCTTCAACATATTCATCTTCAGAACAACCTCAAGGCTTGCATCGCTAATATCTTGAAGCATTAGCTGAAGTTCTGTGGCTGAGTATGCAAAGCGAACAATGTCGTCGTCGAAACGCAGATTAGACAGTCTCGTTTCGCCGAGAACAATGTCTCTTTCCCACCAATCGGCTGCCAACTTCTTGACAATTTCTTCGAGGGTGCTGGTGAACAGTTTAGGAGATAGTAGGTCACCCTGTTTGACTCCTTTCTCTATTTTAAATTTTAGGCCTGTGGTTTGTAATTTTATTGCGGCTTTACTATTTCTGTATCAGCGTAAAAAATAGCTGTATGTGAAATGTTGTCGAAGGCTTTGGAGTAGTCGACAATAGCTAGGTGTAGTGGGAGTTTATATTCATGGTATTTTTCTATTAATTGGTTGACTGTAAATAGATGGCCTGTGGTGGAAAGGCCACTGAGGAAGAACTCCGTATAGTCCTCCACTCTGGCCGTTATAATAGAAAATGGTGTTCTCTCTCTTTATTGTGTCTTCACCGTTTTTTCTTACTTCCGATAAGCCAACAATATCCCAGTTGACCTCAGTAAGTGCGTTTTCAAGCTCAATCAAACGATCTTCAGATTTTAGAGTGCGAATATTGTACGTACGTTAAGTAATTTATCAGTGTCCGGTTTTTTATTTGCCGTGGTCGTTGAACGAGGAATCGATCTTGCCCGAGGATTCTTAGCACCCCTGACTCAAGGGCGACGCTGCCCACCGACATCAGCAGCAACACCGCTGGAGCCGCCGGGCATTTGGAGCCTTTTGTTCTTCTTCGTCTTCATATTTGTGGAGGGGATTATACCCTTAACCCATCACGCTTGTCCAATGCGGGTTGATGGGTGAACAGTGAACCTGCTCACTCGGTTCGTGGGTGCTGCGGTTATATCAAGATTAATAATCGCCGTCACCACCCTAAATGAACGTCCTGTTCTAACGCCAATTATCAAACTTAGGCCACTTGCTCCCAGATCAGCATTAAGAGAAATAAAGAAAGTTCATAATATAAATAAGTTTATTGGAATCTGGAATTATTATAAGTATTATATATCTTTGAAGGGAAATCCGACTTGTGAACATTCCGTTAAAGATATAATAATAGTGATTATTACTGTTTTCTTTTATCAGAAGGCTTGAACTTAGGAGACAGCTGGCAATCACTTTCAAAGGGTTTTTCTACAATAAGTCTCGACAGGATTGACATTAATATCATTTAAGTTTACTAAATGCAATGTTTTGCTGGGGAGTTTGTTCCGCCACTTCTTCTTCCCAGCTAAAACACTAGGAAGTGGCGAAGGGCGGGCGTTTTTGGGGACTGTCTCTTGTAAACTCGACGTTCGAAAAGCGCTGATTATCAGCCTAACTTGAATAAAGACTTTTGATTTTTTAGATTCAGTCATTTTTAACACGATTTTATTAGTTTCACCTACAGGTTCGTTAGTTACAAGTAACTCACGATTTAATAAGACAGAAGTTAAATTTGACCAACTTTCCAGTTTCCGATTGAGCTGAAATTTTGCATACATGTTTAGTTTGGATCATAATGTATGGTTAGCTAAGTGACGTCATTCTAAATATAATATGGCAGACTCCCAAAGTTGGCAGACTAGTTATTTTTTATCCATTCGTATGACATGGGTATCAAATGAAAAGAGAGACTGAACCCTGTCTATCAATTTAAACTCAAATTGTCGCGGAGATCCCGAAAAGCTTATAAATTCCTTGAATAAACAGTAAAAAAAGCTGGCAATTACAGCTATACCTACCAACTAAATAATCGACATCATGTTTGTTGGTCATAAATAGCACATCATATCATGTGTAGACTGAACTGCCAACCAACAAGCCAAGAAGCACATAACTGAACCTATGAACGGAACATTATCGTACATTAACTGCTTGTTACTTGTGTGTAGACCATTAAATGGGATAAACAGTATCAATGAGACAAGGTATAGAGCGTTTCTTGAGTTCGAAGTTCGAACCCAAACATGCGCGTTATTTTGTGTAATGTATTTCATCACCTCTGCTTTCAAAACGGTGATGAGAAACATCGTGATTAAACTGGCATGTCCTTTAAGCTAAGACCACCAGCTCGCACTGTATCCGCGTTTTGGATTACGGCTCCCTCGCATAGAAAGCAGCAACAAGAACATTATTAACCTGATTAAGGTATAGAGATTAAAGTAACTTTAGCACGTAAAACGAAAATTTCTCACAAAAATTATATGGTATACCCAGTCAGTCAAAATAGACAGCAAGGCTTAAGGGATTATACGTGAGTGTGGGAGGGTTACTCTGCGCAAATCTGTATACTTAAAGCTATTGTTTATTGTTGCTATTGCAAAAAAAATATCTCTATAAAACCCGAAAATTGTTTCCACCTATGTCTGTTATACAATTTGAAATTATTCAACCAATGTTCCCCAAGCCGGTCTCATTAAAAACGCCATAACGCGAAAATGGTTTTAAATCAATGTATTAGGTACTATAGATTTGTTAATGCGATGCGTTTGTTTGTTTGTGATTTGTTGTTTTAAAATGATAGTAAAGAGGTTTTCGGCAGCTTATCTAATTCATACGTCAAGGTGGTCCATTGAATAGCTTACAGAAATGGTTTCATTCATTTTACGACATTAGTGTTCGGGTAAATGGCCAACATACTCGTATTTCGTGTTAGGCGGATTACTTACGCTACATATTGTGGCGGAAAAAATACTCTTTGTTTTTTTTTCACTATACTTCTATACACTATCACTATCTTCCTGTTCTTATTTGAAAAGAGTATTTCAGATATCGATTTTAAACTTTCGCAGCAATAAAATCGAGTTTTAATTGGCTAGAAAGGAGGTAACTGCTGAGATGACGAGTAATAGAGAAGAATGGAAGAAGAAGACATGCTGTGCCGACCCCAAATAAATTGGGTTAAGGGCAGGAGAATGATAATGATGATGAATCTATTTAAAAAAAATGGGTTCCCAAGATAATTTAGAATACTCTAAATAATAAAGCCTTTACCCATATGTGCAGCAGAAGATTAGGTATACCTGCCATCCACTTTGGCCGTCCATAAAATTATTAAAACAATATAACATGGCAATGATTTCATAACATGACATGAAAATGAAAACGATAAGATTTATATTTGAACACATCATTTCCTGATATACAAATGGCAAACGAATTCCCCAATTTGTACCCTCCGAATATAATATGAGGATCACTTTACATTCTAATACTTTTGCTAATGTATTCTAGTACCATTTGGTATAATTGACTAAATGTTAGTCTGGGAACCATAAACTAATACTCTAATTAAAATAAATACCAAGGTTCCTGTAATTAGAGAACGAATTTCTAATGGCTGTCTCCCAGATTAAGTTATATAATTATGTTTAAGTTAGACATTTTGGGTCCGGTACATTTGGTATTTAAGCTTCCAGTTTTATCATTACATAATTATTTGTCGCTTCTTTTTGTTTCAACCTTTAAGAGTTTATTCCGCACGGTATAAAAAATAGATGGGTAGTAAAATCAAGCGTTAACAAAGAGTGAAGCCGTTATGCATTCCTCTGCGCAACATACTCGCGCATCTCATAGCTCTCCCCGCTCCTCAGCTCCAAGTACACATTTACCCCCTCTCATTCGTCTCTCTCTCTCTCTCTCTCTCTCTCTCTCTCTCTCTCTTTCTGAATATGTGGAAAGCGTGGTGGCTATAGCATGTCAAGAAGGCACACATTGAAACAAATTCACTTAGTTATTTAATTTCATTTTCTTTTAAATGACCAGCAGGTGGAAAACTAAATAATCACGAAACGTAAAGATTATTTATTAAAATTTTCTATACAATACGGGTAAAATACAGAAAAAACCATTCCTCTGTGTCCGAAATCGATTCTCGAAAATCGATTAGAGTTGCGTACACCGAATGCAACTTATGCGCGCCTCACATTTGTGACTTAGCACTAATATAACTCGATGCGCGTATTTATCCCTTCAGTTTCGACCAGAATTTAGACCTGTGATGACGCTAGCAATTTAGATAATTCAATATGTATGAAAGTTTGATCGTTACGGTTTACTTAAAAAAAAGACTACCTATGCTGTTCAATGATGAGGAAAATTATACAGGATCTTGAGTTATAAAAAAAGATGGGATAATATTTAACTGTTAAGTAAAATTATAAAATCAACCATTTTAGAAAGAGCTCAACTTATAGTGGCTGAGGTAGTGACTCTCGTTGATGTCTTTCCATTTCACTCATTAAGGTACTATTGTATTGCTGTCTTTTTCCCACAAAACTAATAGTGTCATGAGCAGCGTTCTTGCTTATGTTATTTATTTAGACCAGATAGTTCAATTAAAATATAAATACAGGTATGTATTTATGTTTTAATTATTTTTTTTAACCATATATGGTAATTTACGGCTCATTCTGAAAAAATAATCAGGTTTGTGCGAATTCAACCGTCAATTCGTCATTAGGAATATTCGGTAATCTATAACTAATTTAATGGAGTAGGATCTTTACAACATAAAAGGGAACATTAATATATTATTCTGTTTAATAAATTTATCGACGTCAGAATCTACATTTATTTTAATGTCATTTTACCATTACTACGGCCGGTGACGTCACCTTGAAATAGCCAATCGTATTACACTTGTCACTCCCCGCGCAACGCGTGCCTACCGCTACATTTGATGAACTCAAATTCAAACAAAATGTTTATGATACGGAAACTAGAGGATTTTATGTGGTTGCGTACGATGAACAGCACTAATCGCTAAAATTGACAGAAAAATGATAAAAGCGCCTGTACTACGTAACCAAAGCGATACACGATAGTATCACTTGTTGCGATATTCATCACTTGTTAAAACAGAACGTTGGATCAACCTCTCCAAGTAAAAGCCGCAACGCATTACGAATTTGCATTTTTAATTGTTTCAGGAACGTCCGACTAGCGTGGCGCTCCAATGCAGACAGAGAGCGACCGTGACGGTGGCCACGTTAAGTACCTTTTGCTTAAGTCGGGTACGCGAAGTAGGTGGTTAACTATGTCTATTTAAATCTGTGGTGGACGCTGTTTTTATAATTTTACTATAGTATTCAACATCCAATGTAAACTATCAACTTTTTATTTAACCTTTTGAGCGCCATTGTCACATATACGTGACAAGCAAGCGCATTCCCTGTACGCCAACGACACAAATATGTGACCAAAAATGTGAAGCACTATCACACGAAATGAACAATTAAATCATTAATTTTGTATGTTTTTATTTGTATACCTTAAATATTTAATCTCTAGTCTTGTCTCTTTAATAATATTGTATATTGATAAAGTTTTGGAATCCGTGTTCATTTTGTAGGTATTTTTTTTGTATGCGGTGAAATTGTGGCTTGGCGTGGAGGGCACGCGCGTGCGTTTATGCTCTGGCGTTCAAAAGGTTAAGAGTAAACTCCAGTCATGCGTCGAAACTGACACGCACAATTTTTTTTAAAGGAGATGAACAAAGTATGCCCCTCAAAGTGTACAAATATATTAAACCTCACTCACGACAAAGGTCTAAGCAGTACTAAAAGGGGCAATCATAAAACACTAAGGTTGATAGCAAGAGCCAAATGAAAGTGGCATAAACTAACTGAGGGGGCGTTATGTGTGGTTCGTGACAAGACTTCTTCGGAGAAGCTTCTAGTCCAAGACACAAATTCTTCCCAAAAATGTTTGCACACAAATAAATATGTACGGTAGTCATAAAATGCAGTTCTTATTGTGTATTTAGGTATGTTTGCCTTTGACTGTCTCAGTGAAAAGAAACTTTTGTTGAAGAAAATAAATGATGAGTTTAAATCTTTTCTGAGGCCTCCACGCACTGGTGTTTTGTGTTACATGATATCGTAATATTTTGAGATCACAAACATTTGGGCTCGTTTAGTCTCAACAGCTTCCCAACTAGATCAGCCTATGATGTATATAATATACTGAAATAAAACAAAGCATTTCTATCTACCCTCTGACTAAACACATGACTAAATTCAACTTGCACAATAGTGCAAGTACACTACACAAAAGACAAATAAAATGTATGTATGTATGTGTGTGTGTGTGTGTGTATTTGAAATGCGTTGGACATGGGCAGGAAGATCATTATGTATTGTCTAACGGGCTGGTGGCCGTAACTCCAGGTTCAAAGCGCGCATTCACAGTTAGTGTGCATTTCATATGAAGGAACACTGGCTCCTAAAACACAAACTTCTAGCCTAGATCAGGAGACAGAATTTGGCATTTTAATGTGTTTACTGTACAACTTTTATTGACTGTGTGTTTATGTAAGTTTTTTTTGGTGTATTTTTTTTAGGTTTCCACTGCTGGTACAGGTCTGGAACTCTCTGGAACTTTGACTGTCAATGACTGTCACTTGTTTTAGTATTTTTCGGTCTACGACATACCGATTTCCTCACGATATTTTCCTTTACGACTTTGAGAGCAGTGGCTGTGAAAAAAATAATCATCATCTGACTAGCCTTTTCCCAACTATGTTGGGTTCAGCTTCCAGTCTAACCGGATGCAGCTGAATACCAGTACTTTACGTGGAGCGACTGCCTATCTGACCTCCACAGTGCAGTTAGTACTGGGTAATACGATACCCCTTGGTAAGACTGGTTGTCAGACTTTCAGGCCACTGACTACCTGTATCTAACGACTGTCAAAGATCTACAAGTGACAGCCCGGACCAACGGGTTAACGTGCTTTCCGAGGCACAAAGGAATCTCGATATGTAAAGGGTGGTCATCCATCCACGGGCTAACCTAGGCAAGTGCGGCTAGTTCTGAAAATCGACCCGAGCGGCTACTATTATTTAGTCATGAACTCCTCCTGTGAAAAAGATTAGTACCTGACTAAAATCCTATCCTTACCTGAGTATCTACAGCAAGGGTCTTTACACGTGAATGGCATTAACAGTTAATCTCTTACGGTGAAAAACAAACTCAAATCCCCATCATCCCAGCGATTATGTTTCCTATAACCCATCAAATTTCAAAGAAAGATTAAATAAGCATCTTCAGTAGTTCGATCGAATCTTTCACATGACTTTCCACTCGCCGAGGTTTTTTTTAGAAGTTTCCTACTCAAATCAATCAACCTTTTAAATCGACTGTCCAAAAAAGGAGTGTTATGTGTTTCTTTATTCCACCATAACTTCTAAACGCCCAAACCGATGTCGATGTGTGTGGTGGTATCGTTAGAATTGTTGCGTTGACCCGAGTAACATAAATTGGTGAAAATTAAATAAACAATAATAGGGTGGCTACCATAACCATAGCTTTAAGAATAAAAACCGAAATATATATATTTTTTTTTGAAATTTCTATTAAATTTATAATCATCGTCTAGCACTTGTTAAAATGATTACAAAAATATAGTACCTACAGTAATATTTAATATGTATTCGTTCACTAATAACACAACGCAACAAACGAGATGGTGGCATTTTAAACGCAGTAATCGATACAATCAAGCTACATACAATAGATGCCTTGTAATGAAAGGAATAAACCTGGCTAAGTTACAAACCACAAATCCATACACTACGTAATTAACAGGGTTTTAAAGTTTGTACTAAAAATCTAAAAGCGTGATACAATTTAATTGAAACTTGGCACGGATACTAATTTAAGGAAATAACATCTAATAATTGCCTTTATAGGTTTAAACCAACCTTCTTATTGCAGTCGGGGACAGTTCTGTGGAACATTTCTTTATAAGTCCCGACTTCGATGAAAATGTTGGTTTGCAGTTTTTTTTTTAATTTGAGACACTATCTTGGTTTCATTGAACATTAAATAAACTATTCAGTGCCTATCTTGTTCTCACTCCACACTGAAATTATTCAACTTGTTTTTCATTTATTAGTTCACTTTTTGACATGGCAGGCGTTTTTAATTTTTTTAAATTATTAATTTTTTTACACGCCAATTTTACATAGTTGTAGATTAATGCGTTTGTTTTTTTACTATTAATTAATTTAATTGTATTAGAATTGTTATAACCCCCTGAACGGTCAACCTTCGCCACTTCCTAGTGTTATTGCTGAGGAGAAGAATTGGCGACACACTCTCGCCAGGAACAACATATGATGTTAAAAGAACTTGATTCTAGAAGAAAATGCTTTTTCTTTCAGCCTGAAGATTTATGAACATGGATGCCCTCCGCCATAGGAGATCGTATATGGACAGGTTTCCATATCGTCACAACATCTTGTACGGCGCGCCTCCCACCTCATACTACCCAGGACATTCACATTTGTTTCACTGAAATCTTTAGAAAAGTTTTATATAATAATGTGGGTGGGGAAACCTTCTATGTACGGTCAATTTGCGTGGGCAGTCGTTGTTGAGTCTCCCGAGTCTAAACATTACTGTAATTGTAGACGATAATATCCATTTACATTGATGAGATACAACAAATTAGTTAGAGTAGCCTTTGGCACGTTTTCTTTGACCTCATAAAGATATAAAAGCTGAGAAACACATATGTGTTTTCCTTACATACAAAGAAACATATAAATAAAAACTTTTCCCGTCTTTTGCCTATTAAATTCGATACTTTTCTGTTCATCAAGAACTGAATGACAATCACTATCTGCCTAGCCTTTTCCCAACTATATTGGGGTTTGCACGTCTAACCGGATGAAGCTGAGTACCAGTATTTTACATAGAGCTACTGCTCATCTGACCTCCACAACCCAGTTAATGGGTAACACCCCTTGTTAAGACTGAAAGTCAAACATTTTTTAAACCAAAAAATCTTTGGCCTTGTAGAATAACATAATTAGTTGACTTTTTGACAAAAATAGGAAAAGGTTTAAATTGTATAACTAGGACTAAAAATAAATAAAGATTATTTCTATTTATTGTATCATACGAAAGATAATTATTATCGTCTCATAAAGGTCATCAAGCAGAGGCGTATCTCTTACACCGCATGATAATAACCGAAGGTACGCCCACAATACGTCAATGTCATTATTTATTCCCGTGTGGTCAAAACATATCTCTTGGTTGGTAAACAGGTAATTAATGGGGCCAGATTGAGTCTGGAAATTGAGTTTTATCTTTATGTACGTATGAATTAGTTTGGTTTTTATTTATACTTGATTTTGTATATTCATTTGGAACAATTCTATCTATTATTTTGAGAAAAGTCATCTTGCAATGATTGCCATGAAAAAAGCACTAAGTGCTGATCATCTGCCCAGCTTTTTCCTCACTAGATTCGGTTGGCTAAAAAGGAACTTAAAGTAGTTCATACTTTGAGTTCCTTTTTTTGCCATTATTATATAATTTTGTTACCAAAGACATAAACACATAGACATAGCATAAGATCATGATTGCATTTGTTTGGGGTAGATAGATCTGTACAAAAACTGCCCCTGAAGTCAAAAAGCGGTAACTCATTAAAAATAAGTTTTGAAAACACAGGGAATTGTGAAAGATTATCACTTTTCAAACGGTACAGATTTGACCTATGCATATTATTTATCTGACGGTTCCTTTTTAAATGTTCCAATAATGATACGATTACTTTGATTAGTCTATCTGATACGAAAGGCTTTCAAGATGTCAGTCAAATTTTCTTATCATTTTTGATTTTATACGGTATACTTCATTATTCGGTTATTTCGGCACGGTACAGTAATTTTACACATTTTGCCAGTTATTATCGTACTTGCAGTTTACTACACCAAATAATTAACTCCCATGTTACCATGGCAACGCATGAAAATATGATTACCTCTTAAAACATTAATTATGGTGGGCTGTAGGGGAGAGATATTCTTCAGAGCATCCCGGAGTTTTAGAGATAATGATAACGAATTACATCTTCTAATGTTTATAGTCGTTTATCAGTCGGAGATATTTAAGCCACAGGGTAATTTTATTATTCGAAGTAATCTGACATTATGAGCAATGTTATTAGGTGGAAACCCAGTTATTCTAGTACGCTACTAACCGCTGATGAAAAATAACCCATTATGTGTACACATAAGGAACGAAACGACTACCAGGAATATAGTACATGAATCTCAACTCCTCAGGGTCAAAATTTTTCGTCCCTTTTTTAAAAAAAGCAACTGTTCCATTCGTGCTTGTATTGCACTTTTGTATGAACAGCTTTAGAAGTAGAAGAACAGGGTGTCTAGTCCTTCAACTCCCATGGAAAACGGAGGATCCGTCCAGACAGGTTCCTTAAATGAGTTCGAAACACTATTTTGCGAAAATTGTTACATCGATGACTACGCATCGATGCCTTGGTAATGGGACGTTATGTTTTAACGACGCCGTTTTTTGTTCGCAGTTTCTTAATATCGATAACCTTACATCGAACCCTTGATTCTTCGACGTTTTTTGTTCTATGTAGCGTTACTTCGAAAATATTCAGACGAGTGTTGTGTCTGCTACTGCCCCGCAGTTATTGTCGGGTTTTTCAATATTATCTTAAGTCGTGGATAACTTGAACAGTGAGATTCAATTTTTTTTGACGTTATTTTCTTTATTTGTATTATAGATGGAGCTGTGGTACATTTTGTACTAAGTAGCTGTAATAATTTTTGTGTTGTGCCGTTACACAGCTGTTTTTTAAATAAAAGACTAAATGTGTTGACGATGGGAGTCTAGAATCATATGCTGATCCCATGTTGATGACTCTTCCAAGTATTTCATGCACTTCTCTTAAAACTGGTTTGTTCATTTTAAGTGTGTTAAACCTGTTTTGATTTACACTAGGTGACACCAAGAAGGCAAAACCGTCAAGTAAGTCGAAGCGACCTCCAATAAAAATATGAATACCCTTGATTAAGTAACAAAAACCAGCAAAAAGAATGGAAAACCAAATTCATTAGTAATTTAATGTCCCGTAAAATCCGTTTTCTTAATTGTAACTAGTTAAATCTTTGGAAAAGTTAATTCGATCCGCATCGCCCCATTGATTTTAAGTTATTCGCTGCGGGATGAAGATTGGTCTCTATTAGCACTGCTCTTTTTGTTTTAAAATGTTTTTTTTTTGTTAGAAGTTCTCTTTCATTTTTTTAGTTATTTCAAAATGTAAACTCGATTGAATGTCAAAGTGTCACCTTCTATCGTCTAATAGGAATTTTATAAAATGTGCAAACAGGTATTTAAAAGTTTTATTTCCCATCCAGTTTGGGCAATTGAGTATGTAGGTAAATTTATCTCCAAATTGTTACCAAGAAAATCCTGATAGAAGAATACAAAAACACTTCGCTAGACCTGGTCATCAAACCCAGGACCTAATGTTCAGCAGCAGCATGGCGCGAAAGAGATCAAGGCAGTTTTTAAACAATAATCCCCTATTGTGTAGGATATACGTACACCATCCATGCTGTTCTTATCATAATTTTGCCTCATCATGGCCCCAAAGTCCCCTAACTAATTTGATTGTCTTCGTTCAAGGGCCACGAACTTTCCGGATATTATACTCCCGATCATTAAATATTAATAGGCGTCTATAGTTCAAAGGCGGACTACGGACCCCTGATGGAAAAGTCAAACTGGGTGAGTTACTTTGGTTCGGAACCAACTTGAGAGGGTTATTTACAGGGATGAAATGTTTTTAATGTGGTTTGGTAACACTTTTGTATTGTATCGATGTAAACGATGGCAAATCGGGAAGTGTTTTTTTTTTATTATTTCATAATATTTTATGATACATTTTTTATTAACTGTTTATTTGTTTGGCTTTTCAGAGAGTAAAGATTATTAGTGACTGTCAAACAAAGTCATGGGGTTAAGCGTAGTGGTACTTATTTGGAATACTAGGTATGGCTATGGAGCCAAAACCAAATCAAACCAACCAAACTCGACATTTTGAAACATTACTTTCTTAGTAGAATGATTGTTTTTAATTTCAAGATATTTTTAAAATGTTTATCAAATTAGTGATTTCAAGACTTTCCAAATTCAGAAAACAAAAGTTTGAATCCAATTTTGGTGCCACAACAAATTCTGATCCACCTCGATTACTGGCCAAACAGCCAACTCTGTTTTGCCTCACTGGATCCAAATAGACCCAAAATTATTCTAATACTGATACCGATATCACAAAATACAATCTAAATACAGAAGGTCAGCTACTTACAATGTGCAAAAATGCACGCACATATGTATAAACACGCTTCAATTACAGTGAGTGCAAGCGCACGACATTTAACCAAGATAAACCGAGATTTTCGTCAAGAAAGAAATAAAGAAAAAGTATTTATTGCTATCAAAAATTAATAGAATGGTAATAATTTTAAAAATATCACGTAACGTTTCATAATCGTATAAATTAAAGCCTATGTGTTAAGTAATTTTTGTGTGAAAATCTGTTTAGTAGTTTTTGCGTGCAAGAGGAACAAACAATCATTGTCCTTCCTCACAAACTTTCACGCTGTATTTGCTTGTTGTGTAAACCCAGTCTTCTGCATCTATCTGTTTTGTACTGATTGCTTCTGATATTCCCAGGGATCCAGGTAAAACTTATCGGATTATGAAAATTCTACTTGGTTTACTTCGTGATTGTTGTTCACCGAAGCGGGATGTGATTTCACACTGACCGACTTCCAACTGCCAAAGATTCCAGAACTTTCCTGTTTGAATGACCGACATTTAGGTCGGGAGGTCGTTACAATGTCGCAGCGGGCGGCCAAACTTATGGGGTCGGGGACCGCTCCTCATACCGTTATCAGGATAATGTTCAGGATGACAGAATATAACAGCTCAATGTAATCTCACAGGAATGATACACACACAAAATGTACTTTCAATTTTGACGCATGTCAATGTGAATCATGCCGAAACAGACTAACCCAAATAACAATGTTTGTTTTATGCCTAAGTCTGTAGATGATGATTTTTGTTTTCAGATCATTCATTTATGAATACGTAAAATAAGTTTTGTGACACACATTTAACCATTTTTTTTTGTCGTGTGCGAGAATAATAAAAACTATTTCTTTCTTCTATCTTTTGACACATAGCCTAAAAACTTTCAAGGTAATTTTCTCAAATCTTCCACAAAGGATTTGGAAATTGCTTAAAGCTATAATATTGATATTAATGGCGAATACAATAAGCCGTAGGTGACTCGAAGATGCGAAACTTTGAGTTCAACTAGTTCTATATACTGCGGTCCACCAATGTCCTTTTTAGACTTAGGTTTGTTTAATTTATTGATAATATCTATTATATATACAAAGAAATTAAATTGAACTCTCTGTTTGCAATTTCAAATCTCGGCTGTAATTTACTGAATGCATATGAAAGTACAATATACGGTACTTATAACAAAAAACCTTTATTTTTGTCTGTCTGTTTGTTCCGGCTAATCTCCGAAACGGCTGGACCGATTTTGATAAGACTTTTAATGGCAGTTATTATAAGGAATAACTTAGGCTACTTTTGTTTTAGAAAAAGAATTAGGGTTTTCTGCAAAAAATAAAACCCATCAAATTTGCAACATAATGCAATTCAAATAGTAATCATTTTTTATATTAATTTCACGCGGATGAAGTTCGCGGCAACAGCTGGTCTCTGTATAAAATGAGAGTCCAAAATTAATCAACGTAGCTGAAAGATCGGTCGGTCCGTCTGCTAATCACTACTAAACTATCAACCCAATTTCGGTAAACTTTATGAAGAGCTGACTTGATAGTTGGAATTAAATATACATATATCTAAAAGTATGACCTTTCAGAGGTTTTAGAAGTATTTTATTCAATTTACGAATGGAAAAATGGTTTTTACGGACGATTTCAGATTACCCTATTCTTGGCGCGTATAAAAGAGTTTATGAACGCGTGTGCAGGCGCATATCCGCGCGCTTTTTGCCACACACGGAACTCGTACGAACGTTGACGCGTGTGTAAGGTCGTACAAGCGCGAGTGGCGAGATAAGTCGTTACTTTCGCTGACAGCTGGCATTTCAATCAAACGAACACGCCGAAACAATCGAGTGTACGCGCGTTCAATTTTTTGTAGCGCGTAATCTGGCACGAGCTTATAGGCGCTACCAAATACACTAGTCGGAAACTGTTCTGAAGCGTCATCATCATCATCTGCCTAGCCTTTTCCCAACTATGTTGGGGTCGGCTTCCAGTCTAACCGGATGCAACTGAATACTAGTATTTTACATGGAGTGGCTGCCTATCTGACCTCCACAACCCAGTTAGTACTGGGTAATACGGTACCCCTTTGTAAGACTGGTTGTCAGACTTTCGGGCCAATGACTACCTGTAACGATTGTCAAAGATTTACAATTGACAGCCAGCGCCAACGGTGTAAAGTGCTTTCCGAGGCACGGCGGAAACTCGGTGTGTAATGGGTGGTCACCCATCCACAGACCAATCTAGGCAAGAGCGGCTTAACCTGAAGACTGATCCGAGCGGCTGGTATTATTTAGCCACGAACTCCTCTTAAAAGCTAAAGCACTACGGTGGAAAAGACTTTATTTGTGTAAAGGTTTCCCACTTATTCAGTGACTCACTCGAATAAATTGAATGTTACAGTTTACCGCAGTTTGTATGGCACAAATTGTGCTGACTTTTTATAAAAGTTCTCACTTATTATAAACTCTGTTAGATTTAATAAAGTCTAAGCAAGTTTTATTGCAGCCTACTTTTTGTCTATTCTTGAAAAAACGACTTGAATGCATTGAATCCATATTTTTTTTAGTTAGAATAATCAAACAAATAATCCGCCGTGTATAACGACAGAGTGCTACGCATGAGCTACGCCGTAGCTCCGTAGCAAAACGTACGAAACATGCGGATTTTGACCTTTTGTGCTAAAACTATGGTTTTATATTTGTCAAACCGACTGGGTTAGATGCCAGAGTGACCGCAGATACCTCACATTATCAGATATTTCAGTATCTGTCTTAGTCTCAAAAGCATTAAATGTAAAAACAAATCTTCTTTTTATGAAAAAGTTAAAACTTCAATAATTTTTATAGAAGGTAAATGCATAATTTGCTCCTATTATTTTATCTAGAAATACTTAATTCGTTCTGTAAACCGACCGATGTATGTAATATATACTCGTAGTTTTAATTCTAATTATTGTACGCAAATAGCTGCTAATCCTCTTAAGTTCAGTTTAACAAGCAATTTCAAATAGTTTAAGTTTTATTAGTAAGCATAGAACAAACAAGCTTAACTAACTTAGGAAGCAGGATATTATGAGTAGGTTAGACATACCGATTAAATTAACCTGAAACAGATTACAGATAAACGAGATATAGATAAACGAGAGAAGTCGAAGCGAAAGATCATAACATAACATCATGCCTGTAATCTCCGAAGGGTGAGGCAGAGATGTACCTAACAAGTACACCCACATTTCACCAGTTATGTTTAAGTCCCATGTAATAAGGGGCGAGCCTATTGCCATCGACCGAATCTGTGGCTGCTACTGAGAAATTCCTGATGGACAAAATCCAAGAATGCTTTACCCGGGTATCAAACCCAAGACCTCATGCGCTGCAGTCCCGCTTGCGACCATTCGGCCAACGAGGCAGTTGCTTAAGTTTATTGCCCAATAATTAAAAAAAATCTATGAAATTTATTTTTACCATAATTGCCTATAAATTCTGTCAGATTGCATCGCACGTTCCACCTTTAATTCACACTGTATTTTCAGTGTACTCCCACTTCTGCAAAATTTTCATTATTATAGCAACTTTAATTACCTCGTGTATGACAATGGCTGTAGGAATTACGTAATTACTAAACAGAATGGGACGTTAAGCCAGTGGTTTTGTAGATATAGGGTCGTATTGTGTTTCGCAAATATTGCGGTATCTTTCATATGATATAATTGCATCAACTTAATGTAATATGTACTGCGTAGGTATTTCATGATTCGTATCACCATGCCTTTGTACGGCGGCTTCTATGCAGTACTAGCTTAGGCCCGCGGCGTCACCCGCGTGGAGTTTAGTAATTCGTCCCACGGTGTTGTATTAACAGGATAAAAAGTGCCCGTGTTAATCCAGGTTATAAACTGTCCGTAGGCCAAATTCTATTTAAATCCATTTAGCCGTTTTTGCGTGGAAGAGTACCAAACATCCACCCATCCTCACAAACTTTCACGTTTATACTCATAATAATATGTAGTGGGTCATAGGATCATTTTTCTTTGTTTTTTTTTTTACCGATTGTGTACAAAGATGCTACCTACATTACCTTATCTTTTTTATACGTACCTATCTGACCGTGGCATCACTTTAGGCCTTATCAGAATATCAGCGCTGTGACATTTTTTGTTTTAAATGTTTCAGCACTATGCTGAGAAGGGAGCCTTTTGGCCTCGTACTGTGGGGTTACCATGATCAATGTTAGTTTAATGTACGTCTTGTTTTTTAAACATAACTTTGTTTTATTGTTAATTTTTATAATTTTGTTTTGTCCTGTGCGAGACAAATAATAGTACATTTTGATATAAGTGGGGAAAGTTTGTTATTGCGGCCAAGGCGGAATACACACACGACCCGGCAGGCGAGGGTCTTATGGAGCCGACAAATGCAGTAACAAAGGCCCACGTGTATCAAACGATGGTTTTCAATATACTTTCGAAGAAATATAGTAATAATATTATAACGAAAGGTATTTTTGTCATGAACTATTAGAAAATTAAATGATTTTCTTTTTTTTCCTAGAGCTTTGCTTGCGCCAGGCTGAAGGAGAGGCAAAGGTATGAAGCCGCTAAACAGCCTAATATGAAAAATAGAAAATTCAAATACTTTTTTAGTTTAGAACACAAATAAATGTTAATTTGTAATGTTTTTTGTGTTTGTGTTTTGTTGTTTTGTATATGTTAATTTCAAATTATTTATTGTTTATTTACAATATTCTGTTAATAAACACGATTTAAATTTTCATTAAAAATGAAGGCGTTAAAAACATGCGCCTCTTTGCTGTGAAAAAAAAGCAATAATCGCCGACTAAAGGGAATTGAACAGTTGTTTAATGTAATCTGTGGAAAAATCAGGAAAAAAAACGCTCGGGTGTGATAAATAAAAAAACCACGAGTGTAAAATACATTGCATGTTGAACCTAATCGTAGTGCAAGAAGAGCCAGATATCGAGGAAGTGTATTGAAAATAGCTTTTCTTTCTTCTCTTTCTTATTTGAACACGTGCCTGACATCATCCATACGAAAAATAATAGGGCGTAATCTAATGGTGATAGTGATACTGGCGAATTGCGTGATTGCTGTTTATTATTGTTAAGAGACTAGAAAATTAATCGTCTACAGTAAATTCAAAATGAAAAAGCGCAGCATATCCATAATTTTCATCGGTCTAGCCCTTTTCCAAACTATATTGGGGTCGGCATCCAGTCTAACCAGATGCCGTTGAATACTTGGAACGACTACCTGTATAATCTCCATAACTCAGCTACTGGGTAGTACAATAGCCCTTGTTGAAGCTGGTTAGTGGACTTTCGGAAAGTGCATCATATTATTAGCTTAAATTGAAAATTAAATGACTAGGAAAAAACAAGGAATATCTAACCATAACATAATACTAATATTAGTTTGTAAATAAGTTAAATATTTTGGTGATTTAATAGTCTAGTAATTATAAAAAAAATACCATAACATAAAAATATCACCACAATACAAAGCTGAAAACGCAACATTTTAAACATTGCTCACAACAAAACGAGGTATCTAACTCCAAATACCTCTGGTAAAAATATCGCGGTGTTTGTTTTTTTTTTCTCGAGTTAAGCCTTTACAAGCGCACTGGGCCCGCCATATTGTAAAGAGACAGTTATATTTCAATAAATTCAGTGAAGAACGCGGAACTTTAACGTCACAAATATTCTTTTTCTGTTCGCTTACTCTTTCTTATTTCAAGTTAAAATTACTGAGTTCCTTCAGCTTCAGAAAAACACGAATATCAAAACGATAGAAGTTCTTAAATAACATAACTTCACTTCTGTAATCCCCGAAAAGTTAGGCAAAGGTATACCTTACTCGTATAATATAGTACAACCACATTAATTATGTTTTTCGGAATTATGTGCGTATTGTACCTATACTCGTAATTATCACTTGCTTCGGTGAAGGAAAACATCGTGAGGAAACCAGCATGCCTGAGAGATATCTCTCGACGGCATGTAAAAGCCAAGTCAGAGGCCCTTGGGCGGCATAAAAACTCTGACACCAGGTTAGGCACTAACCACACGATAAAGAAGAAGAATTATGTTTAAGTCCTATGTATCTGGGAGTGACCCTACTACCATCAACTGGGCGCAAATCCAGCCTCCGTGGCTGTTAGTAAAACAATCCTGATGCTAAAACTCTACGTAAGTAACAGAACTACTGTTCCACCTAAAGTTGTGTCTTTGTCTATTAAAACTACTCAATCCCGAAGGCTCCTTCCACCTGTGGCATGCCCGGCGCCTTTTCATTGCACTCCTCATCCAAAAAAATAAAAAAATAGTATCCCGACTCGCTCTCGAAAGGCACTCGTCAAAACAGGAGCCGTGAATGCTTCTCTCATAATGTCTAAGTCTCATAATGTCTAATGTCTCCTACAAAAAGATCTAAGTTAAGAATCATCGTAGTCTAGAAAAGTCCATTAGCTTAAAATGTTGTTTCTAGAAAATAAATCCATGGTAGCACTGGGCACCGTATTTTGCTATCTTCAATGAAAGTAAATAGATACCTGGCCAGAAAACGATAAGAATACTGGGACATTAATTTGATTAGAAGCTAAAGATTCATTCAAGACGAGAACTGATACAGCTACTTACAGGCTCACAGGAAAATTAAATAAAAATCCGAAGTTGAATCGTATTTAGCCTAGTTTTGAGTAGAAATTGCTTTCAACGCTATTCACAGGCACTGAAAAGCTTTCCAATGAGAAAATTCTGGCGTTTTTTTTTCTTTTTTAAATAGCTTTCTTGTGACTTGTAATTACATATGTACGGCATACTTGTTGTCCGAAACGCGGCTTTGAAAATAAAAAAAGGAAATTCTGTGTAGGCTTTAGCCAATACCGAGAATTTATTGTAATTAAGCGGTCACTTGCCGAATTAAACGGACACTTGGAAGTTTTCCAAGTTTTCTCCAATTATTCTTCAATTTATTAGTTATGGAATAATTAAAAGATTATATGGCATTCTCAACCTTATACAGCGTTGACACCCTTCATACGCTAACTCAGACACCACTCAATGCACGCTGATGCACACTTTCTGAATCCCGACAGTTAGGGTCACTACGAGTATTCAGTTGAAAATTACGTCACACTAGTTGAGCAACGACGCACGACACAAAAAGAAAGCTGTATACGGGTAGTCAGTATGGCTAGAAAGGGGGTAACTGTTGAGATGACGAGTAATAGAGAAGTAAGGAAGAAGAAAACATGCTGCGCCGACCCCAAATGAATTGGGTTAAGGGCAACAGAACGATGAATGATTGATGACACGGCAAAATTTTTGGGAAGTAATAAAAAAAATATCATGAGGTGAGGAAGATCAGATGTAAGTAAAAAGTCGGGACCCCAAACGCCCTAATGACCTGACCTAATTGGTGATGTTCCACATTCACATTCAGTACTCGCAACCGCCGTGTATGAACATGGACGAAGCAATAGGAGTGTTACGAACTATGAAATGGCATTCTATGTATATGTAGTTTGCAGACTGACACAGGCGTCAGTTGATGAGTATGAATCGAAATAAAATATTTGTTAGGATTCGTAAATACATTATCGTCAGGCGACATTGATATCTGGCTGTGTCCTACATTTATAATAACCACCATTAATTTCCACAACTAAAAAAATACCTAGCCTTTCCAATCAGCTTTCTCATTAACCCAAATGTTTTGCTACACTTGCCCAATGTTTTCTTATTTCGATAAAAAAGTGTAAAAAAGGAAGGTAGGAAAAATTGGAACAAGAGTTACTACCATGTTTTTCGCGCTGGCAACATCAACTTTTTTAATAACGCGCCATTATGCGAGTTTGGTATCACTTTCGATTCCATATCAGACCACTCTCGTACTTTTATAACGTTTTCGTTTTTTGGACAGAATTACTCTACCGATTTAGTTTTGGTCGAGTGTATTTTTGTTAGATAGTGTGTTTTGATAAGAATTTTAATTAATTTGATGGGATAAATTGACTTTTACATAGTAGAGATAGATATATAATTATCTAACTCATTGGGGAAATTAAATACGCTTTTATAATTATCTGGTTTTATTTATTTACCTATATATATGTACATCATAAACAAACTAATATTAGATCTGAAATAAGAATAAAAATATGTTCATTTACGGGGCGACAAAAAATTCGGCCACATGACTGTCAACAGGAACAGTGCCCAGAAGGCTGGCAGCATTGCCACGTTGGATGGCAATGCTGATTCTTTGGAAATAATAGGTGGGCACTCGAACCCCATGGCCCTAGCGTTTCAACCCCAAACGGCTCAAACACATAATAACCAATTAAATTATTGTATTTGCGCCGTTTTAAGGTTTTCAGGTTTCCAATACGTTTTTTGTTTTAATAGTTTTAAATATTAGTTATGGCTTGAGACTTAATTAAAAGCCAAAACAATTTTTAACTTAGAAAATGTGGCTATAGTTTTGAATATTTTCATGTAATTCTGTTTATATTTTCCACAAAGGAGATGGTGGGACGAAATAGACAGGTTCCGTCTGAACTGGAAGGAAGACAAAAAAAAAACTATTTCGTAATCTACTGTCAATACCAATAATTTTCCAACGTAACTAATTAACAGTACAATATTAATTCCGTTATTCCATTGTGTTTTTTTTACTTTACTAACGTGCGTAAATATTACGAAAAACCGTAGTAAGGCCGTGTTTGATTAATAACACCACACTTGAATGAACTCGATAGCTTCCCAACTCTTGTTTTTAAAATCCCTCATTATTCTCTTTTTACAGAAATCCGAAGCAAGCAAAGACGAACGTTTTTGTGAAAATATAAATAAGGAATTTTCGAGAATTTAGCATATAAAAAGTGTTGAAATAATATATTTATTTTTCATTTCTATGTTATGTGAGGGATCACTTGTGAACGCCTAAGGAGTATTTAAACGGAGCCTTTGTGGGAGTACAGGTATAATTAAACGAAAAATCGTCCAATCACTATGACCGACCGCACCGATACGACTTGTTTCTATGTCCATATGTCCACTGCTAGACATAGGCCTCTTGAATCGCACGCCACTCAACTCTATTCTCGGCAACTCTCATCCAGTTGCTAACAGCCACAATGCGAAGATCGTCGCTCCGCCGAACCTGAGGGTCACCTTACGCTTACCGATTCGCAGTCTCCACTCAAGACACGATAGACGTGTCCTGAGTGGACATTATAATTCTGAATCCTAAACAAAGAAAACGATTTACTTGTTTCTGAAATCAACATCACGTTCTTTTTACTCAACCTTAATTTAACAAAATAGGATTTCTTAAAAAAAAAAAAAGCTATAAAAGTCAAGCTTACAGGACGTTACGTGACCTAAAAGTAAATTTAAGTTGTACAGTCACGAGCACCAATATGTAAACACTAAGCAACTTTTAAAAGTGATTATCGCCTGCTGTTCTGTTTAAAAAAGTATGTCGTTACAAGCATAGTATTTTGGAACTCCTATATTTATGAAATAGGTCCTATCTCCAAGTTACAGTCGTTATTTCTCGCGAAAATTGCCTTTGAAGTTTGGAAAGTGTATACATATTGGAGCTCGTGACTGTACAGGCTGTTATAAAACGATCCCAAAGTTTCTAACTATGAAGCACTTTGAGGTCACATTAATGATAACATAAATATGGACTTTTGAGAAGTGTCTGAGTTTGTTCTACTGAAAATACCACATACAATTACTTCACACTCTTTGATTATATAATGTCTAGATAGAGCGTCGCCCTACAATCGTATCAAAGAAAACGAGTCAACATTTTCAAGTATGTGTGCGTGCAGGCGTCGTTTTACTCTATGCGTCTATGTCTTTGTGTGCGTAATTTATGATACCAGCTACTACAATTCTCTCATAAATAACATTAAAAAATAGACTTATTAAATAAGATAAGTTTTAGGTGTATGACACGATCTGCACTGATTGGCGGGCAAGCACTTGTGAACCAATAGTTGGTTGACACTTTTTGACACGTTTGCGCGCACTTGACGCTCCATCTAGACATTATATAATCAAAGTTCACACTAAGATAATAAAATTTGAAAGAACACTATTCTATTGAGTAACTTTGGAGACAGTAAAACTAGAGTACCTAAGAACAATCAGAAAATAAATGAACAGTTCTAAATGGGAGAAAACGTTTCAGTGCAATCAGATATTTAAATGAAATACAGAACACATTTAATGAAGTTTATTTTATGGAATTTCAATTGTTTTGAAGTGTAATTTATTTCTTTATTCATCGTTCTCTTTAATGACATAAAAGAGTATTGCAGTCGTTTGCTGCTTTCTACCCACCGCATATAGAAATACTGACGAAACAATAGAGGTTGCCAACGAGACACATAAATCGTTGAGAAGACGTTTTCAAATTAATTATGGAAGATAACTTGCACTTAGTGTATCGTTGCCGTTGAAGTGAAAGGTGTCAAGTGTATTAAAAGTACAACAGTGTTTTAATAATATGAAAACAGGCCTCATGGTACATGAGTTCAAATAGTTGTATTTAATGTGAATTGCATTAAAAAATATTTTGGCCTCGTAAAACACGTGACACGTGCGCAATTTGCGCTTGGCCAATATGGCCACTCCTAAAATAGCAGCTGACATGCATTGATAGATGCACTGTGCAAACAAAAAAAAAATATATCAGACATTTCATATGTTAGATTTTAAGAATAAACATTATAAGTGAGTATTGTATATAAGAATAAACATTATAGTAGTATTGTAAGTAGTGTATTTATACAACTGGAACATTCGTTTAATAAAATACTCATTGGGACATGAAAATTCCAGTTTCATTTACATATTGAGGTTCTATAAAATGATGTTGGTCCTATATTTATTAACAGTATACATTAATTTAGGGACTCCAACTGATCTGACTCCGTTCTATAATATCGGTAAGACCGGATTCTTTTCTGATTGGATTTTCTAGGTCAGCAAGTGAAGGTATTACTTGTGAACTAAGTCTTCGTAAATAAGCTTCCCTGCAGCGAAAATCTACGAACTTAGTTGTGATACCAACTCTGTCGTGGTCTTGGTGTCCTGAAAATAAAACTTTAAGGAATTTGGTAAACAAAGTTTTTCCGCTGTCAAATCTTCTAACTTTCTTAGTACTCCAACCTGGCTAAAAAAAGTCAGAAATTGCAAGAAACTTCCGATTTTATCGTGTTATGTATTAAAATCTAGAGTGAAAAGCACAGTCGTATCTCCATGTTTATTTTTATATTCATTCATTTACAATGTAGAAGTTTTTCATACGAGTTAGGGGGACCCTAACACAGTCCTATACACTGGCAATTTATTAATTAACTCCATCAATTTACAAATTAACTAGATTATAGAACAACCAGAGTAACTGACAGTACCAATTAAAAGTTCTAACACTCTGATAAACTTTAATTAATGTGTTGTCACTTTCACTACTGTTGGTCAAGTTGGTCTTCTCTCTCACTTCTATGTAGCTATTATGAGTTAGAAAGAGAGGTAGTAGGGAATGCTGAAGAGCAATAAATATGTCTTGAAGCATTAGGTTTGTTTATGTGAAATTGATATCAGTTCTGGTCTGAGTTTTCGGAGTTGTGGGTCGTTAGTTGAGATTTAGTGCATTCATGGTTGAATTTCATTTGCAAGCGGCAGACTGACTATCTATACTATCTATCCATACTTATAAATAAACGTAAGTAACTCTGTGTGTCTATTACCTTTAGCACATTAACGGCTGTTTTTTTTTTTTTTTAATTCGGCCAATGGGATGACCCCAAAGGTAGGACATAACACATAATATCACGCCTGTAATCTTCGCAGGGATAGGCAGAGGTGTACTTAATAGTACGATCGAACAAGCTAATTGGTATGCAGGTAAAAATATTCATCTTTCTATTAGACTGCCAACATCAATCATTTTTACTATTCGCGCAATAACTTTTTTGTATTCTTTAAAAGTTACTGCGCAAATAGAAAAAAATATTGATGATAGCAGTGTAATACAAAAATGATTTTTTACTGAATACCAATTAGCTTGTTCGACTGTACACTTATCTTTCGCCAGTTATTTTTTAAGTCCCATGTAATAGAGGGCGAGCCTATTGCCATTAAACGGGCAAAGCATCTAGACTCAATGGCTGCTACTGACAGATTCCTGATGGACAAACCCAGTAACACTTTGCCCAACCCGGGAATCAAACCTTGGACCCCATGCTCCAGCAGTCACGCTTGCAATCACTCGACCAACGAGGTAATAGGTAAGCTAGGACATGGCATACTTTGTCTATGCCTCTCCCTCCCTCCCTCTTTGAAAGAGATACTAATTCAAATATGCGCACATCGCCCTATTCACTCAGACAAAGGAAATCACAATGTTACGGAAACAAAATATGATCTAAAAATACGAACGAACAAAAACATTTTTAAGCCCTCAGTATTCATTTTAATCCCCACACGGTGTCATTGGTATTTTATTGTATTCTTCTTTGGGTAATATTAATTGGATTAATATGCTGTGTCATGCTCTTTTTTATTTAAAAAAAATATTGTCTCGTGGGAGTTGCCAGTAACAAATAGAATATTTAGTCCTGCATAAACTAGTATCTACAAAATGCGTATAACGTATGTAATGCATAATAACTCTCTTGAATAGTGGTCGCAAGCGCGGCTGCTGAACATGAGGTTCCAAATTCGATTCTCAGGTCGGGCAAAGTGTTATTGAGTTTTTCCAAATAGGATTAGTCAGTAGCAGCAACGGAGTTTAAATTTGTGCCCGGTTGATGGCAATAGGCTCACCCCCAAATACATGGGACTTAAATATAACTTGCGAAATGTGGGTGTACTATTAGTTACACCTCTGCTTATCTCTTCAGGGATTACAAGCTTGATGTTATATTATTATATCTGAAACAACATTAAAACAGATTTTAAACGATTAATATAAACAGGACGACATTTCGAAATTCGGTTACCGCTAAAACTAATTAAGTAGTGTAAATTGTGCAAGCCTTACTCCTGATTTTTAAACGGCTATAAAATTAGGTATCTTAACAAGTCAAATAGTAAGTAGTGATTTGATTGGCTGTTGTTTTTACCAGTAACAAAAACGATCAGACTATCATAAACTTGGTATCAATCTATAATTATGCGCTTTTGTCATAAATTATGCTTGCGTCTGGCCTCAACTCGCCTGATGCGAAGCAATGATGCGACCTAGGGTGGAGCACGCTTGCTTAGAAGAAACCGGTTCACTTCACATTCACCGAAATTCGGGAAAAGTAAAAAAATGTATTATTTCATTTCATTTATTTTTTTGCGTTCCACAAGGTAAAAACAAGCTGATACAAAAGGCTTAGAGCTAACAGCCGTTGTAGACCCTATCTGGGCACAGGAAATTATTATTTAAAAGGTGCATTTATTACTTAAAGTTAAAAATCGAAATCTTAGAAACTAAAAATTAAAATAAAATTATACATGACAACTAAATAATTATAACATTCGCATAAAAAGTTCTATTTTGGTAAGTCGGTAGATATTTTCTAGTGTATGTCCTACTATTAATTACATTAATACTATTAATACATTTAGATAAAATTATAAACACATATTTATTTTGAGATCATATTTTAAGATTCATAAAATTAGCTGAGCTACTATCTAAATCTTGTTGAAAGCCGGTGGAGAAATACGTATTGCTTTAAAAGTGATTGCCACTTTTCCAGCCCCATGCAGCAAAATAGTGAAGTAATCCTAGGCTGTAAATGTAATATTACATGTTACTCTTTGGGTGACTAGAGGAGCTCGTGGCTAAATAATAACAGCCGCTCGGGTCAATCGTCAGGTTAAGCCGCGCTTGCCTGGGTTGGTCGGTGGATGGGTGACCACCCATAACATACCGAGTTTCCTCCATGCCTCGGAAAGCATGTTATGCCGTTGGTCCCGGCTGTCATTTGTAAATCTTTGATATCGTTGCAGGTAGTCAGTGGCCCGAAAGTTTGACAATCAGTCTTACCAAGGGGTATCGTATTGCCCAGTACTAACTGGATTGTGGAGGTCAGTTAGGCAGTCGCTCCATGTAAAATACTGGTATTCAGCTGCATCGAGTTAGACTGGAAGCCGACCCCAACATAGTTGAGAAAAGCCTTGGTAGATGATGACTCTTTGGATGACTAATAGGGAAGCATTGAAGAAGAAGAAATGCTGCACCGGGAATAATGAGGTAGGTATGGTATACTCATGCTCATACTCCGTAGTCAAATTTTTCTTGTCTGTAAACATTGATTACCTTTTGGGTCCAGGGTTAATGAAAAAGGTTAAGTACATAAATTTACGCAAATATTATTACGAGCCTTACCTAATACCTAGTCAAACGAAAAAATTCTAAACGTTACCTGTATTTTTACAGACAACCTTTCCAGTATTAGGGACCCACTTTAAAATTCCGGGACGCGTAAAAACTCATTTTTATTATTAAAATAATCCGCGACAACCTTTTATATTTCTGCTGAAATTAATTACAGACTTTATGGTTTTAATACGAGCATAAAATTGAAACCCGAAATAACCTTTATCCTAATTAAGCATACCTTCATTAAAAAGGCAAATAAAATGACACCTGCAAATAAGATTATCTAATGAAGTAAAACACACAGAACGGCAGTGCTAAGCCGCATTTGCACGAAGAGAGCTACTCGCCTAGATTGCGGCGAGAACGCGCTTTGACACAGTCGACAGGTGATCTTAGTTGTATTTGAATAAACCTCGAGTTCCTAAAAACATCGAGTGCAACCAAAACTGCCTTGTGTGTTGAAACTCTTGGGGTTTGTATCCGTATTGAATGGGACATCCTGCAAACATCCTGCTGGTGCATTGTCAGCAACTATCGTAGGTATTGCGTATCACTGGCTCATCGTGTATTGTTATACTCGTAATATTTATTAAATAATGAACAATGACTAGGAATAGCAAAGTACTAGAAAATCTGCTTTTCCACATAGCATGCACAATATTGCACAACACATCAAGCCCAAGTTTTTTAACTGACGAAAAAAAAGGAGGAGGTTCTCAATTCGACCCGTATATATTTTTTTGTATGACCACGCATAACTTTTTACTAAGAAGTCTGCTTTCAATGATTCTTTTCTTAATGGAGAGCGTATATGTATCTCAAAGTTGGTTCCATTTAAATTTAAAAAAAAATCCACCCGTAAGGGGAAAAAACAGGGATTGATTGATCTTTTTCCTACTGATTTTTTCAATTGTGAACCCATTCTTTTTTTTGCCACACATTATGAAGTTTAATACAACATATAGTAGAGATCTCGATTGTATCTGATGATTACAGCAGCTGTATCGTGTTTGGGCTCATTTCAAGCACCTTGATGAGAACTTTAGACCTAGCTGGAGTATGACTGTTATCCAAGGTCTGATGATGGAGACGGAAGGCAGTCGCAAGAGGATCTCAACAGTTTACAGCAGCTGTATCGTGTTTGGGCTCTCTGCTCAGTGTCACAGCATAAACTTTGTTTCCCAAGTCGATTACTGTTTTATCGAGGATCAACCCTTGTAATTTATGTACCGTGGAGGCCCAGCATAGAATTACTGGCAACATCCTGCGTTGAGTGTCAACTTGTCCCTTTATTCCTTGGAAAGTTGCAACCACTGGAGGTAAAGCAATACAACCATCGCCATCTTTCAGTTTGCTTCCTGTGCTTTCATCGTCAAATTTCACTATAATGCAATCTGGTAATTCTCCTTCTTCTAGCTGATCCATTTATTTATTTTACTATACCCATAACACCGTCGACGATGCCGTCGTATACTGATATGTTATGTTTCAGCATAACACGGGAACCGGTAGTTAATTTTATCTCAGATGAAAGGCCACTACAATTGTTCACATCTATCAGTACTACAATATCTGGAGGTCTCTTCCCATAGGTTGCTACTTCGCGAGATTCATCGATGGAACGCATTGTATAGACTCGATTGTGTTTCGAACTATGGCAGTCATCATCCTGCCCACGTAGTGTCGCAATTGCGACTGCTGATCGTTGGGTCCTTGTTTCGATTCCCGGGTAGGGCATAAAGTGCAATTGGGTTTTCCATGAGAAATTTCCCAGTAGTAGCCCGGAGTTTGGAAGTTGGCGAATGATACCCCTGTGCCTCGGAAATCACGTTAAGCCGTAGGTTCTGCGCCTAATCCCTCTCCGGTCATGACAGATTACCGTCCCATCGGACTATGAGAGTAAAGGAACAGAGAGTGCCAATGTGTATGCGCACACGCTTGTACACTATAATATCACCCGGGCCAATTGTTAATCTCTCTAAGATTGGCCGCCGTGACCAAAAACGGGCAGGAGGACTATATATAATTACATAGTCATCTCGTCAACCTGTTTGAGGGTAGGGAAAATTCTTCACCTAACGCCACCCTTCTCCTAACAAGGAATTTGGAATTTCAATAGCGACCAAAAATTAAATACAAAGTAGATTTCAGTAACAACAAAAAAAAACTAAGAAAAAAGGAAATAGAAAAGCCAAAAATTATCACCTTTTAAGAAAACTGTGGAATTTGGAATTTCAATAGCAACCAAAAATAAAGTACAACGATGTGGATTTCGGCAACTAGAATAGGAAACTAAAAACCGAAAAATAAAAACTTTTTAACAATAAATTGAACCGATTAAAACCGGAACTGAAAAGCGAAAAATAAAAAACCTTTTAGTCTTGCTAAGTTTCAAAGTTAGTCAGTAATTAGATTTTGAGGCGGCGCCAACAAACAATAAGCGAAGATCAATCAAGCTACCATCATTCATCATCAACGATAGTACGTTCCCGTGGGATACTTTTTACAATCCCGACTTATAGTCAACTTTATGCCAATAAGAATTTATTTTATTTAGCCTGAACTGTCCCACTGCTGGGCAAAGGCGTTCCCAAATTTCATCCATAAACTCTTTTCCCGTAAATCCTCGAACCGCGCGCGCGTCCAGATCCACATTTTTCTGGGCCGGCCCCGGCGGCGCCGTCCGTCTTCCAGCACTCATCGTGTAGAGCCTTTTGCACAGCGGTCATCGTGCATGCGGCTGACTTGACCCGCCCAATCCCATTTTATAAAAATAATAAAAAATAAAAATAATTTTATTGACACAGAGAAATAAGGTTTACATTTCCATTTGAAACCCTGACTCCTGTTCTAGGTGAGACCTGTGTTACAGGAGTCAGTGTTTTCACCCGTTTTTCGACAAAACAGTTTGTGAACTGTTTGTCATAGCATAGCATTCTGGGTGTAAAATTTTGATACATAACCTGTTGTGACAGGTTATGTATCAAAATTTTACACCCAGAATGCTGCGTTTCATTGCCCTTTGGCATACTCGAAAACTAATTAAGTATACTTGCAATCTCCAAGTTGCATTTCTTAATTAAAACATCTATGCAATTAAAACCTGTGACATCGTTAAAGATGAAGTAATAAAGTGAAACAGTGGAGTTGTCGACTTCGCCAGCTGTTGCATAGTTATTATACTTTGATTAATTATTGTTTCGTGAACAAATGTTTCGAGTTTAATATCACTTACAAATGGAAGGGAATGAGAAGAAGATTTCTGAACTCTTTCAGAAATCTTCTTCTTCTTCCTTAGCTTTCATATTTTTTTAAGAAGTATTTTGGATGTTCGTTAATATAATTACTTTACATGATTGAAGTGCTCATTTGACATAATGACTTTTTTAGTTTTTTTTTCACACCAAGAACTATACCAGATCGTTAAAAGAATTGTAGAAAATGGAGCAAGAACAGGATGAACAGTTTACCCCCCACTTTCATCTAACATTGGTAATTAAGTCCGCATTTGTACAGTTTTTACTTGTGCATAAAGTTTTAATAAAGAGGATCTGCTATTTTTCCCATCTTTTCAATAAAAGGAGTTCAATAAAAATAATGTTATTTATTTAACGTAACTTCGTTTCTTTCTTTTCATGCCTTAAATGATTGTGCAAACTAAGAGTTCTTGTTCGCAATTCTAATATTATGTTATAATCTACTTGGAGTTTTCTACGGAACCCCCACTACTTCAAATAATCTATCAACGAACTATACTATCCGCAAAATTGATGGTACCAAGTTGTAGACGCAGTTTCTCTAAGTTTCTTTCCTTATACAAACTTTTTAATTAACTAGATAAATGTTTAGACAGTTTTGCGGTACAACAGCTTGTTTGAAAACAAATAGAATCAATTGATTTATTCTTGATCTGTTTTTTTGTTGTTGTAAAGATCTTAAAAAATAAGGTTACGATTTCAGGAGAACGAACCAATGGATTTCAGCGGGGCATTTTGATTTTTGATAGCCGCGCTGTTCAATAACAAAAATAAAATGATTACCATCTATTTAGTGATTTAAATAAACATATACAAATTCAGCTGGTTTCGTAAATTAAATATCAAATAATAATAATATTATAAAATATTATCATAATATATTTTTGTTTTTATTTTTTTATAATATTTTTAAATATAATATTTAAAAATAATATATATATTTTTTTTTATAATATATTTAAATGTTATCATCTTATTATATGGTTTTAGTTATTTGTGTCATAGGTAGGGTAGGTAATGGATGAGGTAAGATTCTTATTGCAAAGTTAGTGAATGTGGGTGTTCTATCAGGTACTCTTCTGTCAAACCCTTAATAACAGGCGTGTGTGAATGTATGTAGCCCACTCGTGCATTTTTTTACAAAACGCCCATCGACACTATGTACATCAACTCAAGACAAACCCAATCACTTTGTTTAAACCCTTGTATATTTACAAATCGTTAGTGCTAAATGATGGGGAACTAAGCTACCACCCAACAGTGAATAAATTGTTCCATAAGATCTGTTCCAAAAGTGTCTGACAAAAATGTAAACAAATAGAACGAAGCAAGAAAAAATATTTTTTATTCGTCACAGGGACATGACGTGCTTACAAAATGAAAAATAAACGTTAAACATACAACGCATAAAAAATGTTTATAAATACAGAACTGCACAAAACAATGGACAGCTTGCACTTAGTGACTGTGTCAAGCAGGTTATCACTCACCATGATGCTGTGCTATGGGGGACCCACAGCACAGTGCTGGTTTTCAGTGGCCATCCGTGAAAAAACGGAAATGGATCAGAAACGTAAACCAATTTGTAAAACCACTAACAAATTTAATGGTCGGATGTGATTCAAAATACTCGAACCCAAAATTCTATATTAATCATTATCATAATGTTATTCAAACAATATAATTGATGGCAAAAATGGCGAGATTACAAAGTTCGAACCTTCTAAAAACAGATTAATATGTTACGAAACTTCTCGTTAGTGATAGATTGTATAATTGTACCTGAAATGGGTTTATTTACACTTCCATCAGATACATTTGAAATAGACTATTTATCTACCACATTGTTGAAATAAGTGTCCAAAAGGACATGATTAAAAGGCTTATTCCGATGGATTTAGTTATCAAAAGGAATATGTACGTTCAACATGGCCATTTGTTTTCGAATAAAAGCAGATTGATGTTTCTATAATGTTGTATTAAAACACGTGTGAATCAAGTAGGAAGAAAGACTTTGAAATTTTATCTTATGTTTGATTCTTACAAAAAACTTTTTTGCAAAAAAAACCGACGTTAGGTAAAGTTATTTTCTACTTTTTAGTGTTTTTTTTTGGAAGTCGGTTTTTTTTTTGCAAAAAAGTTTTTATTTTACCCTTTTTAGTTATCGTATCACGCACAAATCCTTGTCAAGTATCAATTTCGCAATTTCTTTTAGTTGGATGACATTTTTTCCAGCTATTTTGATTTCAAAACCAAACTGCTAAACCGATTTTGATGAAATTTCTATGGGACCAATCGGGAAGTAGATCCATTCAGGTAAAAGAAAAAAAATTCAAATCGGTCCATAAATGACGGAGATATGAGGTAACAAACACAAAAAAAAACATACAACCAAATTGAGAACCTCCTCCTTTTTTGAAGTCGGTTAAAAACGTATTCAAATAAACTGTCGAGACCTTATCATGGACAATAGAAGAGGTTGGGTTTACAATGAAAGGGAGATACAAATTGAACCAGAATTGACAAAAACAAAAACTTGGGTTTACTTTAGTTTAATTGGTTCACTTAGTTTTTCATAGAAATTCTTTTATTTTAGTACCGAGGCCTACTTGTATAGCAACTAATTTGTTTAGCACCGAATGATTTTGAGCATTGTTATATTTTTGTCAATGGCTTTTAGTAGTGAGGGACTAAATGAAGTTCAATGGTATGGAATTTTTATCGTAGGTAAAACTTGGTTGAGAGTAATTTTACACTAAATAGGCTTGCGTTTGGCTGCACGACTCGCCTGATGTGAAACGATGACGGCCTAGGTCTAGTAGCACGCTTGCCTAGAAAAAACCGATTGACTCGAACTTTGAAGAGATAGATTTTAATGATCGTGGGGACCAGTGAGGGGAACAAGGCTGCCAATGATGATGTTGATGTAGATGAAATATGGTTGAACGAGCGGTTTTAAATGATTGTGGTGCAAGCGGGCCTAATTTAAAACTAAGTTCAGAGAAATCTACATGCAAATGGAAGTTCAGATCGGATTAAAGCTTGGGTCATTAGTACCCGTGTAGAAAGGTCTACAAATGTTTTTGCTGACACACAATCTGGGATATAGGGCCGAAAAGTTATTATTCCTTGTTACACCATCCCTCCCTTTTTTTGTTAACAACGAGAATTGTTTTTTTCGACACGATATAGAAATGGTTAAAGTTTAGGACTTAAGAAGCAAATATTTCATTTTTGTTCGTTGCCCGTTTAATTAAATTACAATGTTAAGTATTGTATTTTTATAAGAGCATTAAAAAAATGTTACTTAATTTTCGTAATAAAAAAATGAAATATGTGATTTTTTGAGGAGTAAATTTTTTTTTTCATAAATACAGCTTCCACTGGTCATCTTTGAATCATCTAAAGGTTGACTGGTCATTAAAATGCCTATGGCATTAAATCCATCTCTGTAATCTGTGCTTGAAGTGTGAAATAAATAAAACGTTGAGTAAGATTAATTATATTTTTTTTCCATTATTTCCCGAATAATGGCTGAAATTAATTTAAAGTATTCGCTTTAATATTTTTATACTACAAAAAATAATTTATTACAGCCCCCTTTTAACATCGGCGTTAATTCATTTTTATTTAAAAAAAAGGGTTTTAAGTTTACTACTGATATTTCGGTACAGCCCTAAACCGTCACACAAATGACAGTTCTTTATAACCCTTTCCTTTCATAATATAACGTCATAAAATAAAAAAACGAGCACCCTTAACGATCACGCATAGGGATAGGCGAGATAAATCTCTATACACAAACACATTCTAGAATAACAAACAGTTAAATTATTCCTTGATGGCAACATTCGATGGTTTTTACTAGCACCGAAATAAATTACGGAAGTTTTAGCTCTATTTTCAGTGTTACCGGAATTATTTTATTACTTTGGGGATAGTGTTTATCGATATTGCTCTTAAAAGTAATAGGGCCGTTGACACTATTGAAAGTGACCGTGATCAGTCTCAAGTCTAAACCACGTTCAAGACTGTCAGTGTCATCATAGTTACGGAATATAGACATTGACAGCACCTTGATGAAATTGATGTTTGTCTCAGATTAAGGCCGCGCTCACTTTGGATGCGAATTATATCGTACGTAAACCGTATGAACACTGTTCGTACGAATTGAGTGCGCACACTGAATACTGTTTTTCTCCGTCAAATAGACAGAGTACCGGTGTTAGCGCATACGTGAAGTCATCTTTGCTGCGATGAATAATAGAATAGAATAGAATAGATACACCAAAATTGATACAGAACGGTTTACAAAATAATCTTAATAATCAAAAATAATCTTTCTTAATAATCTTTATCTTTTGGATAATCATCTTTTAAACCGTAGATTGCGACGCCGTCGTCGTTATCGTAGAACCGAATGGGTGCGCGAAATATTTTTAAAAAGAGATGAATTCGGTGAACTTCATCACATTATGGAAGATTTTTATAATGACCCCAGACTGTTTTATGTTTATACACGCATGGGGAGAGATACTTTTGAGTACATTCTTAATGCAATACGACCTAACCTGACTAAATACAGCAACTTTCGCGACACAATATCACCTGAAGAACGATTAATTGTCACTTTCACCAGATTTTTCCATTTCTTCGGATATTTCACGCCATGCCCTACGCTGAATGTCACGTAAGTGATAACTGGAATCACTTTGATCCCACAAAGATTTAAGCCCGTGAACCAAGTTAATTAACTTTTCTACATCCATTATTGATGATGAACGCACGAACGTGTAATAAAATCCCAACAAGTTCGGATTGATTTCGGACGTCGGACTTGCACGTACGTATACGTACGACTAACTCGCGCGCAGTGTGAGCGCTTTCATAGTACTCAGAAGGTCGGGAATGTTCGTGCGTGTTCGTACGTTTCTGCACGAATGGAATTCGTACGAAAACGTATCCAAAGTGAGCGCGGCCTAAGAGTTGTTATGCTCTATTATAAAAACCTGTATGAAGGATCGAGCGAACCATTTTTGTTAAAACATTACGATATTAATGTTTTAGCAATAATGGTTCCGTCAGGTACCTGAGGAGGCTCTCGTTAGGAAGCTGGATCAAAGTCTTGATTCAGAAAGTGGTACTGGACACGGCTCGTATTGTTAGGAGGTTTCTCTCTCAGGAGCCCCGACCGGCTTCGACCCAGCCTGTTCCCGATACCGGTGGGCTACATTTTTTTTATTAAATATTATTTTATATTTAATTTAAAAATGAGACGGATATCAGAATTAAATTAAGGAAATAATGGTTGGGTCAAAACAGTACGGCCAAATGGCAGACTGACGGTGGACGACGGACACATTACATTATCAGTCAGACAGGTACCTACTCTGGCGGTGTCTTCACAGCCGCGTTCGCATTTTTTTCCGTAGCGACCGGACCTTGAAAGGATGGGAAGGATTATGGAAACGGCAACTCTCAATAAAATCCCTTCAAAGATTTACCAACCTAAAAACAAAAGAAAGCATTAAATAAGGTCCATTACGAAAACATACAGCACACTCGGTAAATGTTTTTGGACATAAACCCAAACCTTTTTGGAACCACATTGCGATCGAACTGTTTGATTTTAGATTATGCTAATGCCGACACACTGTGCAGTGATTTGTGATTGGACACAGTTGCAATTTATACAGCGTGTATCAGAAGGGTTTTGGTCATATAGAAGAATGTGGAGACCGTCGAATAAATTCCTGCAAGGGATCAAATTTTATATGGTCATAGCGAAAAAGTATTCAACTGCCCATGCAAAATTTATATTTATTTTCGATTCAAATGTATTGGGACAGCTGTATTTTTTTCACGGTTTCGATATGTTGGTCCCATGGAAAAAGTTATTCAGTTTGATGGTCTGTAACTCCATCCTAAAATATGACCACTCTTTTCTGTCACACATTGTATACTGGCGGTTTTAAGAACTACTGTATACTGTGTGACTGTATTGAAACATCGGCCGTGGAGCAGAATTAGAACGACGCATACTGTGACGTCACCGTTATTACATTTTTGTCGCATGCCAGTTATTTTTATGAAAATTTCAGAGTATTTTTCTTCCTGTAATGTGTTTTTTTGCAGTTGGGCCATAGGTTCTCAGTAAAATTTTAGCAATATCTTCAATTCGCCTAGGTATTAATCTAATTGTGTGTGTTTTCGGTAACTACTATGAGGATTTCAAGAAATATCTATTTTCTTACCTAACAGTTTTGTGTCAGATTTACAACAGCAGCTAGATAGACCAATTTTATCCCTAGCCTGCCGTTTTTGTTAGATCAAAACAAAGGAATAAATCTGCAAACAGAATTATTGACACATGAAGAAAAGTGCCCATAGGTGGCTTTATGCTACCTACGCAGATATTACGTTTTCTTTCTTTTATTCAAACCCCAATTTTTATACAGGATAAAGGTCAAAGAAAAATAATTTCAGCATTCCAGTTCCCACCTACGCAGTTGATTTACCTAATACTGTTCATCATTGATCTGTATTGTTTTATCTTTAGGGATATGAGGGACAGTGTGTAAAGTTTCTCAGTCTCCATTGAAAAGGGAGGATCCTCCGAACAAACGGGTGTTGTATCTGTGGGATGCCGCTGCGTCCCCCAAAGCGCGCGCTTGCCTATGCTTGGATGTGTTAGTATTCAGCAAGGGCGCCACGGCACTGCGCTGACAGCACCGCTTTCTTCACGCCACCCTGGTGGTCTGTCACCGCCAGGTGAGACCTCCGGTTGCCCGAAGGGGGTCCGACTAGGGACAACCAGCGACAGGGGCGGCTCAGGTGCTCCTTGCTGTGGATGCTAACTCCCGTCTGCAGACGTTCTGTTGACGCTCGCTCCAGGAAAAGAGGCCATTTACCCGACAGTTGTTGTTGTCGAGTTGTTATATGTATACAGGGTAGTAGGAACGACCGACGCTAAAACGATTACCACGGATTCAGTACATCATTGTGAACCCGAAAAAAATCAGCTGTTCAGTACATTTTGACGGTGTCCCTTCCAACCTGTATATGCCTATCTCGCGGATAACTTTAATTGCGCGATAATCTCTAGTGTAAAAAATGTTTTAATCCTCAACTACCTTCAAAATAAAAATTTGTTAGGAAACATTAAAAATATAGTAAGTGTACGATAAAATATCCTTTGTGCTCATTTCCTTTTCATATCTGGGTACTTCTGGCAGCCGGCCAAGCTAAGGGTAACGTATACAGCCAGTTATTGTGTCAGCAACGATTTCTGCTTTTTTGCTTTTTCTTACATTAGGATAACTTACCCGCGCGATGAGATAAGGATGTTTAGGAGAAATAGAAAAGGCTACAGTCTCATCTAGTATTCAAATGAAATACATGATTTGCGGCTGGACAAAGTGTTTAAGATGAGAATGGAAGACAATGAAACGACAACTAATGTCGAAGTCAGGATTTGTGTTCAGCTGATGGCAATAGGCTCGCCCTTTTTTACATGGGACTTAAATCTATACTAATATTATAAAGCTGAAGTTTGTTTGTTTGGTTGAACGCGCTAATCTCAGGAACTCCTGGTTCGAATTGAATAATTCTTTTAGTGTTGGATAGCCCATTTATCGAGAAAGGCTTTAGGCTGTAAAACATCACGCAGCGACCAATAGGAGCGGAGCATTAATCAAAAATGTTCCGCAGAAGAATTGCGCGGGTCAGCTAGTAAATAAATAAATGACGAAATATGCTGTAAGTACATCTCTGCCTAACCCTTCGGGAATTACAGGCGTGCACATTAAAGCACTCTTAGCATGTTAAACGAATTTTGGGTATTTTAACCACATTTAAGCTCTATTCCATGCGAAATAAAGTCCTCCTTTAAAGTTGTGACTTCGTCATATTTATGAGTAGAGTTACTAAAACAGATGAGTGAATAAATACACATTTTATGTTCAAAACATTTATTATTCTCTGCTTTCAATGTTGACACAACTTTACTAATTCCCAGTTTACCGTAGTAAAGCTTTAGTAACACATAAATTACGAGCAACATCAAATTAAAATAAATATTTGGTTATGACGGGTAAAGACATATAATAATATTCAAATATTGTTATAACTAAAATATAGAATTCACAAACACTGAACTAGAAACAAATACATCAAGTTTTGGTCGGAAATTTTTCGCAGATGACAGTAGTAAATAGAGATTTTTATAAAATTACAGTTATGTTTTTTTTTTACAAATTTGATAATTCCTAACATATTTTTTGCATCTTACTTATTAGAAATTGAGACGCTTAAGGCACAGCAAAATTACATCTAACTAGAATATACAACTATAATAGACACTCTTGGTAACAATCTTTATTCTATTTCGCAAATTGTGATATGTACAAAAATATTTCCATCTTTATATCTAGCATTATTATTTTATAAAAATTGAAATTAAAACATTCAGAGATATACATTGTATACATAATTAAATGCATTGGTATGTGATGAAAGTAATAAATAATACCGAAATTATAAACAAACACAGCTAAATACAACTAAACTTCCCGAACAAAAAGCAGATTACACAAAACGATACACTGAACAGAAATACGTCTTTTGAACTCCACTCAATTATTGGCACAATTTCACTATATTTAGTCTCAGTGTCAATAAGTATCGGTTCCACTCCTAGAACCGATATTCCTCAAATCAGGCTTGCGTGTTGCCTCTTCGCTGCCGTTCCAGCTGTTTCCTATGGCTGTGGCGTTTTCTCGCTATTATTGCTATTAATATCACAACAACTGCCAAAGCTACCGCTATTCCTATCCACCAGTAAGTAGAATACGACGCCTCTTTCGCATTTACTTCGTTTTGGTCCCCAGCTCCTACAGGATTCTTTATCTCCAATACTCCTACAGTAGACGTTTCGACGCTATACTTAGAATTTGATCCTTCACCTGTATCGATTTCGTTATCTACAACATTGTGGGTTTCTTTTTCTTCTACGACAATTTTTGGGGTTTCTGGTGAAGATGGGATCTCTGGGATCTCTTCTGGCACCGGTTCAGCAGCTTCGAAATAATCGTCAGAATTAAAACTGTCTGTGGAGGGGTCTAACTGATTGTCTAAGTATTCATCTAAGAACTTGTAGTAGTCTGTTAGTCCCGTGTATTCTAGGCCGTATTCCCGCTTCGCTAGAAGATCGCTTACCATCTCAGGCCAGATGGTTCCGTAACCTTGTATCATTGCGTCCCTGTGAAAACATTTTATGATATAAAAATAATACACCAAAGTTTGCGAGACTTAAAGTTTCTATACTTACATCAGTCGATCATTATTTTCAGCTATATGTTGTATTAAATCCGATTCATCCAACACAAGTTCTTCAGCAAAAGACTGATAGATTTGGTACTTTAGTATTAAGCCCATGAATTTTCTGCAACAAAATAAAATGTAAGTATGATCCTTAACCTCAACTAGATTATTTTGAGAACCATTGTATGTTTTTTGTAACTCACCCAATATAAGGTTTGTTGAATATCATATATGGATCTCCAAGGAAGTCACTATCACCCGTTTCAATGTTGGAGAAATTCTTTCGGAAGTCGCTCCAACTACTTGGTATTTTCGCGTACGGTATAGCTCCCATTAAAACTTTTATTCTCCATTCGTCGGCTGCCAAATAGAAGTTTAGTCTGCAAGAAAAATATTTTGATAAAGCATTGAGGAGATAGCATAAGACAAAATTACATGCCATAGTTGTAAAAACTTACTTTGGTAAATCTCTCAGTGCCATAATCAATTGTAAGACAAGACGATGATGATTGGGATTGTATTTGAAAGTTTCAATCGGGAACAGCCCAGCCTTGCTGAGCGCATGTGGGTCCAAGGAAAGTAGCGACACGAACCCAGGAATAGCTTCATACACAGCTGTAACAAACAACGCGATGAGTTGCGAACTTCTCAAAGAAACAATTTCAGAACTGGAAAGGAATCTTACCGGAATAGCGGGGAGCTTCTCTTAAAATATAAGTGTTGTTGCTATGTAGATTAATGGTCTGCTTGTAGACTATCTTCATGACCGCTTCGTGAGCTTCTATGAAGTTAGCTATGCTGACGTCTTTACAAGTTACTGCTCTAACTTTGTTGGGTTTGCACCAGTCGACTAAGGTTGGCGGACAAGTACTATTGAACACCGATTCGGTCCAAATATCTGGGTCTGCGTCTCCTAAGTTTAGTGCTTTGATTAGTTTCGCCGCTTGTTTGAAAGCTACTGCCCCGCCCAAGTTCTGTGAAATAGATTTATCCGTTATAAATAATAAACATTTTATCCTCGCTCCAAATTGAAAGGTCGATTTTTTCCGCTATTACTAAAAAGGGTACCCCCTTGTAAGCAATAAGGAAAGTCGACCTTATGTGTTACTTCAAAGTGATTTCAACATTATGACGTCAAGATTACCAATATTGTAAGTGTAGATAAAAGTAAGCTCACCTTTAACTGAAGATTCACGTGTACTTTCTGGTATATTCCCGCATGTTTTGGCAGTAAGTTTTCTATTAGATTTGACCAATCATCTCCTGTTAACGATCCTGGAAAATAGTTCTCGATTAAAGTATACATTTGTACCAAGTCCATTTACTTTTCATAGGAGTCGGTCACTTACGTTTTTGGAAAGACCTTTATAGAAAAGAGGTTGCCTTTTAGATAACGTTTTTGGCCCAAGAGTACACTTAAAAACTGTTATTTGAAACATCACAAGGGATTATAAGTCTAAAGAAGCCTATATCTATACTTTCTTAGAAACTCTTAGCTAGCCTTTGAATAAAACTTTGGAGAACGTAACACTTGGCAAAGGGTTGTATGGTTCTCAGGGGAGCCACATGCCAAACAATTTAAAGTTTTCAGAATGTGGTCTAGACCACATTTATAAGTAGCAAGAAAAAGCAAAATAATTTTCGTTAAAATTGAATGGGACACTCAATTACATTATTAGCTTAGTAGCGAAGTTCAGCAGAAAATTTGATTTGCTTAATAATTCCTTTATGATAGAAATTGTCTTCGCCTCCCGCTTTTTTAATTCCCCTTCGTAGTGGCCAGTGTATACTTTCTCTGGCTAGAATTCTCGTTAGGTCCTAGCTACAAAAAATTAAATTGCCTAGGTGAATTTCTCCTCGAGCATTGAAACAATTTATTCTGTTTACCGGCTGCAACTTTAACGGTTTTAATTTTAACTTCGACAGAACACTTGCTGTGGTGTATTCAGTATGTGTGTTTTATTTAAAGAGGCTTGGTTTTTACTTTATCACGAGGATATTATAACCATGCCAAAGTATTTTTTTGTGAAATTGTCGTTGAAATTCGTTATTTTGCTTCTCCCTCTTCAATTTTGTAAACGTAAAATATTCAGCAAAAACACCGACAATTACTGAACAATATTTTTCCGAGGTCGAAACACTAATAACTCGAAAAACGTACCGACAGTTGTTAATAGTCTCACAAATATTTTATTTCGTATACTGGAAAGTTAAGTCTATGGGGTACTTACTCAGTAAATGTACCGGGAGGGGTTTGCCAACGGCATCAGAACCCTTGAGCCTAAGTGCAATGTATTTGTGAAGTTTGAGGTAAAGAGGTTTCACATTTTCCCACAATTCTCGGGCCTTGAGTATGGCACCTTCGTACTCGCCGAGCGCATCCCAATATTCTTCTATGGAATTGTAGTCTGTAAAAGAGAGGTTTTGTTATTGTTAGAATAAAAATCTTTCGATTTGTAAAGATAAGAGGAATGATGGTGATAATATTGAACGTTTACGTTTAAAATCTCGAAAATCATATAAGCCTTAGTCAAAACAGATATTTAATTTAAAAAAAAAAATATAAATATAACAACAGTTTTTCATCCAATAGTTTTGGATATTCTTCTAATATGAAAATATGTGAAATTTATATTTCAAGATTTTTAAAGTACTGAACCATGACTTGATAATCAAAAATGATAAATTCACCCACTTTTTAAGACCGTCAAGAGTAAGTTCCAACCTCGTCGTAATAAATAAGTAATTAATTAACACATACATATTTATTCCCTTCCCCGAGTTTGTCTTTAACTTCGAAATTAAGCTTCTCAACAAAATGCCATTTTCTCACAGCTTCATGGCCGGGGAAAGTTTCAAATTTCGCCTCGTTATGTACTTATTGACAAATCCTAAATGGGTTTCAAGGGGAAATTCCCAGAAGGCCGCGCAGTCTTGATTCTTAGTTTAATATTAATTACCAAATTAAGATTAGGTGTATTAGAAAATCCGCTTACATAATTATAATTTAGAAACGCAATTATCTTTAAAACAACAAATGGGATTGGTACACTTAACATTATTCAGTATCTTGTGTTTTTTATAAGTAATCCAATGGTTTCTTTCAAAATGATGATCAATCCTTAAAGATATCATAAATATCCCTGTGTGTATTAAGATAACTGTTAGCAGTGCGGCACATTAATTCGTATTATAAGATTATCTACTTGAAAACTTTTAAATATCTTAGTTAGATGATTTGGAATATCAGTTTTATAAGACTATTCATCAAAATAATCAAAGTATCGGTAAACGATAGTTACCTAATATTATTGTATTTCCGGCACAATATTTCACTGTTATCACAGTAATTTGCTAGTAATTTCCTACTAAACAAATAGATATTTACTAATCGCTATGCATTCAATTACTTAAACAATAACCCTTACAATCGACATTAAATTATTATTGTTCTATTTAGTAATCCATAAATTATTATTAGTTATAGACAAATTAACATTAATTACACCTAATGTTTGTCCGAAATACAATAATAATTCAAGCATGTGCCATCGTAGCAATCTATTAATAAATCAATTGGTATTTATATATTGGCTGCATAGTGGTCCCATATACTTCTTTTGATTTATTATTATTTATGGGAGATCTAATTTATGCGTCGTCTGGGTGCTTACCTATAGTTTTATATGTAATTCGATAAAATAACTTACTCTTTGACATAAATTATTTGATATTAACCCTCCCTACACGGTACGCTACAAAATGTAACACTGAGTTTATACCATGGTTCGAAATTGTTAAGATAATTATTTATTTTCTTTGATAATTATCAATGCTGATTCAAAACTTTGTGACATGCACATACTTTTAAAACTACAATTTTTAGTCTGACCAACGTGATGAGATGCCAAGATGTGTTGGCGACTTTGTTTGTTAGCGGGCTAGTTGGTGGCTTCGTGTGTAAAGCCATTAACATTTACAAATGAATTGAGACTTTATGCTACAAAATAATATTATATGTCGAAATCTAGGTACACCTCCAAAGCGACCGCAACCACAAACCACGGCAAATCCGCCAATCACAACGACAGATCGCAGCAATATAATTGGTTTGATGGTTTCTATGTAACATGAAATAACATCACACAGAAGTGTACCTTATAGCACACCCACATTTCCAGTGGCGTGCCTAGGGGCAAACATTACAGCACACCCTTATGGCGAGCAGACTGTTCAGAAAACATTACATCATGAAGAGTAGTTAGCAGGACAAGCCAAGCTTTTGTGTTTGTATGAAAGTACCACCACTACATTTCGCCAGTTATTTTGAACTCCCATGTATATATATGAATAGGTGGCTTGTCTATGGTGGCTAGGCCCTGACCGGGAACAAATTCAGTCTCTGTGACTGCGCTTGCGCTGCTCTATGAAAAATCCCCCTTAGGTTGGAAGTTTCCTCCGTAACTTAATAGCTATAAGAAAATACATTAACTGTGAAACAACCGTATGTGATGATTGATAACATTGCCTCCTTTTATCGTTTGGAACACAAGGACAATGATACCTTCGTGCTGAAAAAACACCTCAGAATTTTCATTTCACTTTAGAAGTATCAAAAGTTAAAAAGGTAACTTAAAACAAAGCAGTGGATAAACTACTTGTTACTTCATTATTTTTATTCTATTGTACGACACCCTGCACAATACACCTAACTTTAATTGTAACTTAAAACCTCTCATCATAGTTTAAAAGGAAAACTGGTCTGTCTCGCAAAGTCCTTTGTCCTTTTAAACAAACAAAATAAACTAGTATTTTTACAATGCTTGAAAGAATTTTATTTGTTCGTAATGAATTTAGGAGTACACTGTAGACTGTGTAAACTACACTTGAGGGTCTTTTTTTGTTTTTGTGTGAAAATGTTTTCTATATTAAACGAAGATTTTCTTTTTAAATCTTTCAGTATATGTAGGTATACGTAGTTCTTGTAGGAGTGCTTTTGATTTTTGTATTTATATGGTTGTATCACAAAAACAGCTTAGCGGCGTAGGTTTCGATTAAAGCCATGCGCTATTAGGTCCATGTACAACTCAACATCACGTGGAATTACACAACCTTCTTTGAACATTTAGGTTCATAATTATGGTCCCATAATTATTATGGTAAATTTTCACTTAGAAACGGGCCAGTATCAGAACCGTACATGGTTAAGTTTCGCTTGATAATTCACGAGACAACCTACTTTTCAAAAACATGATGTTCAAACAAAAATAAATATTCTTCAATTAAAATAAATTAATAAACACTGCTATAAGCTTTCACATTTATAAAAACTTACACTGTCACTTGCAACAGCGTCGAAATATCGGAGCTCACAATAATTAATAATCAGGGAAGATATCCCGTTAGTGACAGTATAAATATAAATGAATATAATTCTACAACTTATGTACTCACTGTTTTGTTTTGAGGCATTCCGCAGTAAAGGAAGTATGTGCTCCAAATAGTCATTTAGATCTGGTAGATTCTTCTCCCATGACTGTTTCATGCGAAACAGGGTCTCCTCATCTTGCTGACGCGCTAAGTTATACTGGAACTCTGTCAAAGAAAAGATATATTGATAAAGTAAAGTGCAAGGACATAAAATATTAAGTAGACTTTTCTCAACATGTTGGAATGGATTTTCAGTCTAATTAGAATATGCGACGGTATCAGGCTACAAGTTGTTCGTCATTTGGGATTCTGATTGATCGGATGTTAAGAACTCATAACTACTTGGGTAGGTATTTATTTTAGATCTGTAGCGACACTACAAAAAGTATTATAGCGCCATTTTTGACACTAATGAAGAACTAACATCAAAATCCCGAATCGCGCTATTAAAGTTATCCGCGACTTAAGACTATATAGAAGAACCCAACATCAACTGTCGGGCAGTAGCCCACCAGACAGAACACCAGTCTGTTCGTAGGATCCTCCGTTTCCATGGGAGATAAAGAACTTTACATCCTGTTCTTCATACCCCTATAAGTCTATTTAGATAGACACGTGTGACAGACACGGATGATTTAACACGGTATAATCAGTTTATGAGAAGTAACTGGCCGTATGGCAGCAGGGCCAGTACGCGTTTTTAGATGTCACATTTCTTTGATTATTTGGATCTACGACATGCCTGTTTCCCCACGATTTAACACAGAGAATGTCGAAATGTACAATTCATTCATCTACGGACTGACCTCTTAAGTCAATAGACCCGTACAATTGGTAATTAGCCACAATCCGCCTTCACTAAACTAAAATTATAAAGACAAATACTGACGATGTTGGCGAGAGTTTGTACTAAGAGGATAGGTCTTGTTGATTTAAGACTGCTGGATTTGAAACTGGTATATCCATTCTCACGGAAACTAAATAGTGACGAAATGAATACATAAATAAAACTGAATTTTCAACCTTAGGCGTTCATAAGAGCATTGAAAATACAACAGCAGGCTATTACTTAGGTATTCGCTTAGTGTCTTCTAGTTTTAGGGCATTAAGCTCCTAAACATGAGTTGAGTCAATCTTGTGATTACCTAGAGGTAATCACGTGATTCGAGGGCATTTGTATAATTTATTTATAGAATAATTAATTGTAATTAAATGTTGGTTAAAACAGACTCATAATTAAATATGGATAATTCGAAAACGTAAATTAATTCGTTATTCATTAAGTATATCAATTTATGCCGTTTTTACCTTTTCGAAAAGTAAAATGATATAATTATATGAGTCCCTATAAATTCATAATGAATTAGTCATAAAAACTGTATTCTTTTTTTACTATTTTTCTAGTTAATTATTTCGAAATAGCTTAACGACTATAGCACAAGGCGCTAAGACCGTTTCCACAGCACAACATTGATTGTTATTCGAACTCCTCGTTTTGAAAATATAGCTATACGCTTAATGTCACTATAAGTTATGCTGGTCATAAAAACTCTTATTTCCGCTGCAGTAGAGTCAAGCGTTTAACTAGCACTTGACTTCTGATCGTAAGCAACTACAGCAAAACTTAACTGCCATTTTATTGTTAACCAGCTTAGATGTGACGGGTGTGCTATTTATGGCTGTTTTTATATACAGGGTGGCGCCGACAATACGACAATAAATTAAACTGCGTATACCTCATGACGTTCCCAGTCTGCGTACAAAATTTCAATCGAGTAGATCCAGTAGTTTAGGCACAGGACATTATTTTTCATTTTCAGCTTTTTCTACATGATGTAGATTAATAGGCTAGCACCGACAGGTTAACGAACCCCGCATCGGTATAAACACTAAACACATGTTGCCAACTCGCTACTTCAAAAACCTTTGCCATAATCGTTCCTTAAATTGTATTTATAGGTGCGAATTTGTGCAAATTATAACTAAGGTTAGTGAACCAATATTAATAAATGGTGTTCTATTTCGTTAACAATTTTATGCTATTTAGTTTTATTTATTTTTTATTTCGATGATAGGATTTTTTTGATAGTTCATAAACATTACGACTAACTAGTATTACCAGTGTTTTCGTTGTGTTGTCGGCCGGCGCCACGTTGTATAAAATCCATTTATTAGTGTTCCGTGGCAAAACTTGAAAAAAATGGGACACTTATATATTCGTCCTGTCCGTCTGTCTATGTCACAGCCATTTTTCTCCGAGACTGTGGGCACCACACCGTTGACATTCTTTCATTAATTGACCTATGAATGAGCAGCATGGGTTCGTTTGGTGCAAACGAACCCTTTCTGCGCGAATCCGACTCGCAATTGGCTGGTTTTTTTTTTCTTTTCTATACAATCTGGGGCTCCGTTTCTACCAGTGATTTATTCGATTGATGTGTTTGAAACTAACTAATAATACCGCGTTTTTCAGAGCTTGAGATAAGTAGCTATTGGATTGGTTGGATTTTCGCATTAGTTGCTCCACATCTAAGCTCATCTCTGGTGGTAACGCAGCCACACAGACTGAGAATTAGCAATTCGAATAAAATATAATTATGAAAAGATATTTCGTATATTGTTCCTTCCACATTAATGTGGAATTTTGTATTCTATGCTATTTTATATTTGAATTTAGCAAGGATATGTCTCGTATACTTCCTTTCATATTTGGCCTTCTCAAAATTCTACAGTTGTGAAAATAACAAAAGCAGATATTTTTGCTTGCATTGTTGAGTACTCCTAGTTTTCCCGACGCAGCTCTGTTCAGATAATTAAACTAAGCTTCTAGAAATATTACATCTGCAACATTTATTTAAATGTGCGTCCATTTATGTTCTTTTGCATGTAAATATACGGGAAAACTCTCGAAAGAGACCCCTGAGCAGTTAATTCTTTGAATGCATTTAATTTAAGAGCTACTTTTGGTGCTTACCCGAATCGTCCTTTAACCATCCACTCATCTTTTATGTAAGCGTAAAATCTTCACCGATGTATTTTTTTTTCTTCACAAAAATTACAAAGTGCTCTTCGTAAGATGAGGAATTAACTTTTTACAAACATTCGTCTCTCGTGCCCGTGTTATTAAAAGTTCCATTTTACTTTATGAAATTCGTAATGACTTGGGAATTTTATTTCGTGAACAGTGGTCGTCTTGTGTCCGTATTTGTCATTCGACTTCCGCCCTTCTTCCGGAGTTTTGAAACCCTCAATTTAATTTGAAATTGGCTATCCAATTTTTTGTTATCTTAAATAGATTATTTTCCTGTTGGAATTGTTTTAACTCCAATGTCAATTACGCTATTTCCAGAAATGGTCTGTAGGTTGAAATTAACTTACAGGATTTATTTTTAAACTTCCTTATTTATATTTGGCGGCCAATGATTCAATCTGAATTATTATTCAAAGTACCCAATTTCGCTCTAAATTTTACTTAATAGGCAGATTAGGCACTCGCTCTATGTATAAAAATACTTTCTTTTGGCATCATCCGGTTCGACTAGAAGCCAATCTCAACATAGTTGGGAAACGCTATCTGATGATGGTGATGATGATACCTATAGAGTGAACGAAGGTGCATGATGGATTAACATGAGAAAATCGAAGACATGTATTGTGACATGGCCAATGAGAGTAAATAGTACCAAAACTTAGGCACAATATTTAAACGTAAATTTTACCTTTTAGCGTGCAATTAGTGGCGGTCCCGCAATCGTAGTTGGTTGCGAATCTTATTCTGTTCTGAGCATTATCGCCGAATGTGACGAGCTGAAAAATAACGACACATTAGAAATACGATACGAGAATATATTCAGCAACTATAACATTCTAGTAATACATGGATTTTTGGGGGCTCGAATGACGCTGTCAGAAGGTCGCAATTTTTTTTAAACTGAAAAATCAAGGCAGGTTCCTATTTTGGCCACGCGCCAAAACACCTTTGTATCGCTGCTGTAGCAAACGATGAACACCAGCGACTATACGGGCCGTCATAGTAGAGAAAAACAAAAGGAAAAGGGGGAAACAAATCTTTTTGGTCATAAAAATTAACGAGGGGAGAAGAAATATCGGAATTTGGTTACTTGGTTACTGGTGCTCTAGTTCATTATTGTTATTACTAGCGACCCACTCCTGCTTTGTATGGTTTATATGACTTGATAGATCACAGAGTCTTCTTTATTATAATGTTCAATCATTTTAAAGCGGTTTCTGACTGGCGTATTTTTCAGCTCGTAACGACATAGATAGATTTAAAAAAAAGAAGCTGTTGAAAAAATAAAACGCGCGTACACGCGCTCACTCAGCGCTATGTACGAGTATAAGCGCGTCAACGCTTGTATGAGTTGCGCGTGTATACGCACCTATTCGCGCTACAAAAAAACGAGCTTATAATACGCTATTCTGAAACCACCCTTTAAATTACCTTCGGAAATAAAGTCTCTAAACGAGAGCGCGAAGAATAAGCGACTTTAATAATAAAGTATTAAATAAGTATCGATGTAAATGTTAACAATTCAGTAAGTTATAACAAAACAGCAATTGTTCCATAAAGCAGGTACCTACTTAACCCAAAGCTTGTGATTTTGAACGTGAAACTACTGGTAATAAGACAGTTATTGCAGCTAAACTAACGCTAAATTTGTACGTAGTTTGTCTACCTACCTACTTTTGAGTATTTGGTGCTATTACGAATGTTTTAGAACGATTCTAACAAGCTCTCACAGTTTTCTACATTATTAAAATCGAGGTCTAAACTTTAAGCATAAGGATTCGACTTCGGTCGGGCAAAGTGTTATCGGGTTTATTAATCAGGAATTTGTAAGTAGCAGCCCGCAGTCAGTATTTTGGCCAGGTGATGGTGGCAATAGGCTCGCTCCCTGTTAAATGAGATTGACATATCGGCCTAATTCTTACAAACAAGTTTATAAACAGGCTTACAGACTTGATTTTATGTATGTTATCTGAAATAATTAAATTGAAATGTCTCTTTGTAATTTCAAAATAACAGCTTTATACTGAATGCACATGAAAGTATGTATATACGACACGTATAACAAAAAAACTTTAATTTTTTTTAATTTTTGTCCGTCTGTCTGTTTGTTCCGGCTAATCTTCGAAACGGCTGGACCGATTTTGACGGGAGTTCTACTGGCAGATTGCTGATGTTATAAGAAGTAACTTAAGTAACAATATTTTGACTTAAAAGAGTGTCCATGGAGTTTCTTGCCCATTCTTCTCCATAGAGATCTACGCTTTGGAATGGGCAACAACAGTACTTTCACAAGTTATTATGCCCTGTGACGACTAACGCTTTGCTTTTTTTTGTTCTTTTTTGGAATTCAAAAGTGCCTCTAATAGTGCAATTAAAATAAATGCTTGGAGTTTGAGTTTAACTTTAATTAAAAAAAAAATCATTAGGGTTTCGTGCAAAATAAAATTAAGCGCGGGCTAACAGCTAGTTTAATCAATAAAAATGCAGTAATGAGAACGACACTTTATCATAGAAATAGCTCCCAGTAAGGTAACACCGGGCAGTCTAAAACGGCGGTAAGAAACATATTTCACGGAAAACACTCCACAGCGGACATCATAAATAAAAGCAAAGATTTATATCCAATTACTTTCCACTATCTATCGTAATAAAAATAACTAAATGAATTTATTATATCTCTCAGGTGTATTTTGTGCGGAGTAGAGGAGTTTTCGTTCTCTGAACGCTTATTGTTAGCCTTGTGAACTATCATGAATTATTTTAAAGGGGAAAAACAGTAGTTTCGCGCCACTTGGCGGTTGGATATGTTTAAGATAGTCAACTGCTTCGTTGATATCTTTCTAGATTACCATTCGTATCTGCAGTAAAGTTAAAGTAATTACAGCAACTATTTTATGCAATACATAAGAATTTGAACGAAGTTAGCATTGCTATGAATTCTATATTTTTACAGTTCTGACTAGAAGCAATTACTAAACTGTAGAATAAAAATCGTATCTTAAGTAATTACTTAAACTTGATTATAGATCTAGGTGTTAGTGTTGTTTTCGGGTTGTCATTGAGAATGATTCAATGTAGGCAGAGGTGGCAAAGCCGTCAAACGACAAAAGGTGACATATGTCAATCTATAGAAGCGCTTACAGAGTTAAATAAAGCAAGTCAGTCTGACAAAGCAATTCGGTTGCTTTGCAACTGCGGCTAAGCGACTATGGTTGCAGTGGCAGTCACTGTTTTTTTTGTAACCTAGACGTCGAACTGGCCAGCCACAACATTCTGACCAGTTACGAATCGCGATCTACCGATGACGCCTAGCGTTATTTGGCCGCTATAATACAGCATGGCTTAGAAAGGTGTGGTCATATTTAAGCGTTTGATAAAAAAAAAACTGAACCAATTTATCCATGGAGCTAACATTATCGTGAAAAAAATAGCCCACAGTCCCATACAAAACTTCTATATCTAGTCGACCCAAATTAATGGCGCAGCTGCCCCTTTGGCAAGCGCGACTGCTAAGCATGAGGTCCTGGTAAAAGGTCCGGGCAAAGTGTTATAGAGTTTTCCCAACAGGAAATTCTCAGTAGCAGCCACGAAGTCTGGATTTTTACCTGGTTGATGGCAAAAGTCAGTCAGTTAGTCTTCTTCTAATTTGTTCTTAAGATTACTTTTTTATAATGTTGTTTTATTGGTAAGTTAACCATTTTGTTTTTTTCAGTGCGAGACTAATAAATACTTTTTCTTTCTTTCAAAAAGCTCGTCCCCTATTACATCGGACTTAGACATAACTGGCGAAATGTGTGTGTACTGTTAGGTACACCTCTGCCTAACCCTTCGGAGATTACAGGCGCGATGTTATGTTATTCTTACCTTTATCCACTGCTCAGTGTCAAGCAAAGTGTCTCCAGGTTGCAGTAACAGCTTCACTTTGCGCCGGAGCACGTCGTCATCGGCGGCGAGCGCATGCGCGGTGAGCGCGCTCTTTACGTCAGTCGTTTGTTGAGTGACGAACATGCCGAACGTTTTGTCGCGCTCCAACTGTTAAAATAAAATATTATTTTAGTAAAATGTTTTTTTTTTAAATCATTGTTGGTACACACGGCGACACATCAAGTATAACATAGCCTCGCTTTGTATAGATTATCCTACAATGAGAGATCCGCATAAACCGGTTTTGTATAGCTTGATTGGTCAGAAGGATACGAATACCTACATAACGTTTTTATTTAAGTTGGGTTTGCTCTTGACTTTAGTCTAGGTCAGAGGTGACAGAAACAGAGTCGACGATGGAGCGAGCTTACCCAGAAGAAGCCTGTTAACTCTAACTTTGAAGAGATTAGGGTTAAATGCGTTCGGAAACAGAGAAAAAGTGTGTTAATTTATGTAGGATGACAAGAGAAAGTGTCTAAAAAGTAGGATCCATGTAGAAATTAATACAACAATACTATTTTTGGAATCGTACGATCCCGTTCAAACAAATAAGCACTAAACTTTGTGTTGTGTTCTATCTCATGAAAAATACGAATACCAAAATAAAAACCAGTAGATTAATTTCAATCATTAAATTCCACCAATTAACCCTTTTCTTGTTAATGTATCTTCATATCATATCATATGTATTTTCATATTTGTCACAAATAATGACACACAAACAAATAAAATAATATTAAAGTCTTTGTTTGAATTGTCATACGTACTGATTGTTGTTAAATTTAACGCCATGCGCATTTAATTAATTCGGAAGTCATGTTTAAGTCCCGAATCGGATTAAACATTTGGCAAATAATTAATTGTGTAACTAAAAATAATTAAATACGAGATTTAGGGAGCCAACAGTACCTAATTGAGTGGCTTTGTCTTATTTTCGAACCGTCGATTTAATTTTATTCTTATACAAAAGTAGCTACTTATCATATTTTATCTAAACGGGCAAGACGTTAATTCTGCGAAAGGGATCTTTCGAAGAATCGGAATGCTAATCTGGCGTAGGCTAGGTGGTGATTTCAGGGCTTTCAGCTTTAGTTGGTTACCGTGAAAATCCGCAGAATTTTTGATATGGAGCCACCTACGCATTCGTTCATAAGCAATAAACCACCCAATGATAGGGAATTAGAGGAGCTCGTGGCTAAATAACAACAGCCGCTCGGGTCGATCGTAAGGTTAAGCCGCGCTTGTCTGGGTGGGCCCGTGGACGGGTGACCACCCATTACATACCGAGTTTCTTCGGTACCTCGGAAAGCAAGCTAAGCCGTTGGTCCCGGCTGTCAATTATAGATCTTTGACAGTCGTTACAGGTAGTCAGTGGCCCGCAAGTCTGACGACCAGTCTTACCAAGGGGTATCGTATTACCCAGTACTAACTGGGTTGTGGAGGTCAGATAGGCAGTCGCTCCATATAAAATACTGGTATTCAGCTGCATCCGGTTAGACTGGAAGCCGACCCCAACATAGTTGGAAAAAGGCTAGGTAGATGATGATGATACGGAATTGGAATGAAAATCACATTGACTAAGAACTCGTTTTGCAGACCCATCGGACTATAAGAAGAAGAAGAATGAATCAGGACTAGCGTACATACAAGTTTAGTGCATAATAATATTTTCTGAGTAGGGCAGCAACCCTAGCCTCTAGCCTTCCTGACCGTATTTTTCATGGCTGCCATGTCAACGGAGGCTAGCCACTGAATCTTAGATTTTCTTAGCTTTTCTTTAAAATAATGGTGTAAACTACCTTTTGGAACCTACAATTTTTCAATACTATAAATTGTAAGATAAGCCTTCATCGTACGCACGAAAAAACTTGAAATTATTTTCAGCATAAGAGAGCAAATTCTATTGAAATGCCATTGTCAACTAACAGAAACGGAGAGTCTAAAAATTTCAAGGTTTCCAAAGACATCATCAATGATAAAAAATCTTTACCAACCTTTGCCGCCAATCCTTTACTGTTCCCTATTAATTCATTCCACGCAGCATTGGCCCTCTGTTCACAATGGTCCACATAGTCCAACTCCACCAGATCCACGAGAGACACCAGCCATCTTCTGTCATCAACTGCACTGGATGAGGTGCCGCATTGCAGAGGAGACAGGAGCGCGTAGAAGCAGATGAAGAACAGTGGAATCGGAGGCCTCATTGTTGATCTGTGGGACAAAAGGAAGGGGTTAGTGTGAACAGGAACTGGTCATCCATACGAAGGGTGCAAATCTTCTTACTACTAGTATAAATGTGTAAGTTTGTGAGGATGGCCATGTTTGTTACTCTTTTACGCAAAAAATACTAAACGGATTTGGATGAAATTTGGCACACAAATAGTTTATAACCAAAGGCTACGTTTTTTATCCCGGTAGTGCGATCCCGTGAGACGAAGCCGCGGGCATCAGTACGCGAAAATCCATTTTGAATTTAATTACTTAACTTACAATTAAATTTAACATAAATTAACTATATATTTAAGCTCCTCCTTAAGATCCTCAAACAACTTGTTTCTTTAATCATTATTTTCTTGAACACGTACGCCACGTTCAAATTATCAGATCGCACCTTCTTGCCGGACCATTAGGAGGAGATTTGATGAAAGGCCCACTAATCTATATTGGATTCGCGCGGATTTAGTGAAATCCCATCTCATTGAGGAAATCCTCCATTTATTTATATACAGTACAGACCATCAAATAAATGGCGATGTAAGTAGAAAAGTAGCTTTTTGTAAGAGGAAAGTTTCCTATGTCCTGTTTTACAGTTGCCATAAAATATAAAGTTAACAGGTATCCCTAACTTATGTCACATAAAACAACACATTTAATGATTACTTCTGACTTTAAAGTTTAACGTGATAGTCCAATTTGATGTCCTTTTTCATGGCATTTCAGTGTCAGCATGTCATACATACAATATCCGTAAACGAAAAAGTTTTGTGAATTTATTAATTTTTGCGAGTCACTCTCAGGAAGGATGGAATCCAAATCATTTCGCTGTCACGAGTGTTATTTTATATTTTTTTTGAAAACTTGACGTTGGTGACGGGATTGGATTTGATATCTCATAAAATGGTCATTTATGTAGCAAGGGTTTTTTTATCATTTGGAAGGGAACTAATTCAAGAACAATTTCAAAACAACAGTAACTCCTTTTTCGTATAGCTACTCCAGGAAAGAATTTGAAACCGTAATCCCGTTACTTACAAAACAATCGCTATAGTTAATAGGTTCAAAAATCGGTCAGTGGGTCATCTTAGGGGCGAAGTTCATTCAAAAGAAGTTAAAAGAAAATAAGAAAGAAAGAAGAAAAAAAAGTAAAAAGTTCATTGTGTGTACAATGATTTTTGAACCTAATATTAACCATTTTAGAATCTATTAACTCATTATTATAAAATCCAAACTTCTTTTGAACAACCTGCGCAGTATGAATTATCTTGGCAATAAGGGGGAACCCCGAAAGCGTGAATTAATGAGGAAGCCGCCAAATTAAAGATTTTTTTACGTTGAGCCATTAAAAGCGAGGCTATTCATCCTTTATTCGCTCAAAGGGTCAGGATGATAAAAAGAAAATTAAAGACCAGGCATTCATAAAGCGATTGTTGCTTTCATTCAACTTCTTTCAAACGAGATATTAAAACTACATCAAGAAGAGGAAATGCAAACGATTTTTTATGCAAATTACATCCTGAGTTATTACTGCAAATCCCGAAGAGAATGCGAGCTTTAGAGATTCTGAAATTAAATCATTTGTTTCACATGAAACGAAGACAAAAAGCGATTTAGCGGCTGCGCAAATGGAACAAGCGTCGTGATTACTTCAAAATTTGGACTTTTAGTACGTATGAGATGAAAAATTCCGGCTGTTATGGCAACACTGGGAGAGTAATAACAATTTACATAAAATTTCGGACATTAGAATAGGACAGTAGCATTACATTACTGTTCTAGGTACTCTAAATTATTCCTACCTTTTGGTACTGGGACAAATGAGACTAGCTGCAAATTAAAAGTTCAGCTGAATTTTATCGGCAATACGGGTTTGCTTCAGCGCGACTAAATATCTGTAGCAAATAAAAAAAAAACGTTCTATTTTTATAAATAATTCTAAATTCGCTCAAGTGACCGAATCTAACCAGCGTAATTTTTTTTCCAGCCAGTAAGATGCAAGGTTGCCGTTGGCAAGCAACCTGTACCGTATGTTAACGTAATGTATACCTTTTTTTTTTTTCTCGATGTGGAAATCCTCAATGGATGTCCTCCGCCCTGGGGAGAGCGGAGGGGTCTGTCAGACTCGTACTGACTAAAACCACACCGGTGTTCCCTCGCACACTTGCGTCGGGGGGCAGCGGGAACTAATGCGACTTCCGCTGCCCCGGACTAGTGTCGGCCCGCTTGACCTGCGGGCCTCGTCCCGGGGGGGAGTGAGGTGTACAAAACTCCCCCCGTTACGTCATAGAGAGGCGCGCGTGGAACACTACGCGCCACCGTCTCGGGTCCAGTGTGTTGGGGGGCGACGGATGTCCCCGAATCCGTTGCCCCTGGACCAGTTTAGGGGGGCCGGAAGAGGGCGTTATCCGCCCTCTGCCGACGCCCGGTGCGTCTGCTGCGGGATGGGCGGGAGCTCGTCATCTCCCTCTCCCTTTCCGCAGCTTCCTTCTGCGACATGACCGTTTCGCAGAAGGACATCACCGCATCCCAGGACTCTGCGCTGCCAACCATCGAGCGAACAACGGTCGGCAGCGACAGGTCTCCTCCCACCTCTGCAACGAGGGCACGGCGCGGCTCATCCCACGCGGCACATTCGGCCAGCGTATGCCGCGCCGTGTCCTCCAGACAGTGGACGCAGTGATGGCACCGAGCGTCCGGCTCCCTGCTTATGCGACACAGGTACTTCCCGAAGCAGCCGTGCCCCGAGAGCACCTGCGTCGCCCGAAACGTCAGGGAGCCGTGCTTCCTCCCGAGCCAGTCGTCGAGTACTGGCCGGATCGCCTCGATTGTGTCGAGGCCGGCGGTAGGGAGCTCTAGCCTCCCCCGCCACTCCGCCACCATGACCTGCCGGAGCTGAGACCGGCGCAGCGTTATCTGTCGCTGCACCAGCCTCTCGCCCCGATCCTTGGCCTCCTCGCGCCACTGATGTAGTGTCGCGAGGGTCTTCGCCTCCAGGTCCCACGGTGGGGATCCGGCCAGTACGCAAGCCGCCTCGTAGGAGATCGTGCGATATCCCCGTATGACCCTGACGGCCATCGCCCTCTGCGGTCTGCGCAGAACCGCGATAGTGCTGGCCGTCAGGTCGGTCGCCCATACCGGAGCCCCGTAAAGGGCCATCGATCGCACGATCCCTACATATAACCGCCTACAGGCGGTGCTCGGGCCCCCCAGATTGGGAAGCAGCGTTGAGAGCGCGCCCGCCGCACCCATCAACTTGGGCACCAGCCGCTGAAAGTGGGGGCCGAAGTCCCAACGGCTGTCGAGCACCAATCCTAGGTACTTCATGGTTGACTCGACAGCGATTCGGGCCCCCCCGACCACAATGTGTGATCCTGACGGCGGCGCCCGTCGGGGGCCATGAAAAGCAATGGCCTCCGACTTGTTGAGGGCCACCTCCAGGCCCAGGCGTCGTATGCGGCTCACCACCTGTGAGACCGCAGCCGTAGCCAGCAACGCTGCCTCCCTGTACGAGCTCCCCCGGGCCGTGACCAGCGTGTCGTCCGCATAACACGTCAGGTTTACTCCCGGTAGGAGGTCGCACCGCAAAACCCAGTCGTATCCGATGTTCCACAGGGGTGGGCCCAGAACCGAGCCCTGTGGAACACCGCACGACATCTCACGACGGCCTGTGCCGTCGCGTCCCGTATAGGTGACACACCTTCCTGCCAGATAAGCCCCCACAATGTTGCGGAGGTAGGAAGGCACCCGATGGTATCGCAGGGCCTCCCTGATGCAACTCCAGGGCAGGGTGTTGAACGCGTTGGAGATGTCCAAGGACACCGCCAGCAACACCCCACCCCGGGACACCGCTTCCTCCGCGAGGACTCTCACTCTTATTATGGCGTCGATGGTAGAGCGCCCATGCCGGAACCCAAACTGACTCTCGTCCAGGTTCGGCCCCTCTGAACGTACGTAATGTATACCTGATTTAAGCTTAAAAACAAATTAACCTCCATTCAGTCCTACGTCGACTCCTTATATTAGAAAAGCAATGGCAGCCTCTTTCTCATTAATACAAATGTTCTTTAACTTTCTTTGACAAACATTACGGGTATAATAACTCAATTTCCTGAACCAGTTGTGTGACCTATTTCAACAAAATTTGCGTATTATACGCCACGTCAAGTTTCCAACGAAAGGCTGAGCTCAATTGAGCGCAACGGGACTGCGGAAGCCGGCCGTACTATCGATGCGACTGTTCCTATCAACACCGGTAACGACCTGACCGGTTTTAGATTACCAATTTTAACTCCTACAATATAAGACTCGGTTTCGCTTGTTCTGAAACGAGCTATTCTTTTTGGTAAGGCGCTATACTTGACCGCGTTTCAGATAATGGTCAGTGTGATGTGGGAAACACTAACATGATTTCAGAAGTCGTGCTCTATTTGGTTCGGCTTTAAAAGGTCAACAGATGAGAAAGACCAAAACCATCTGGCGTAAACAAACCTTTTCGGTTAAATTCGTTCGAAATCACTGACTATTTGTATTTAGAAGGCTTCATCTTAAAAAAAAAATGTAATTAAAATCACGGGTACACATTGGGATTTACACGTAAGTTTTCTGAACACTATGGAACATTGTGCCATCGAGCAAAAAAATTAAGGTTTATTATAACAATGACAACCTTAGACGATCACCCAAATTGTCACGTTTATAAACTTCAGTGGTAAAAAATAAGGTTTTTGAAAGTTTTCAAGAAGCGCAATCTTTGACAAGGGAACGTTAGGTTAGTCTTCGCGTGAATACCGATGTAAGTTTAGAAGTTTTAGTTGAACATGCGCTAACAGCTGATGCAGATGGCGAAGCATTATCGTTAATGTAAAGTAGTGCTTTTTGAGTACTTACTCTTAGTTCAGATAGATTAATATATTATTACAAGTTTAAATGACACTGACGCGTTCAGACTTAAGAGCATTATTAAATGCTTAAAAAGGTTTTAAGTTCAGTGTAAATCTATGTTGTTTTTGTTTGGATAGTCTCAAAGATAATTCTAAATTCACACTCACTTCGAGAAATATCTATTAAATTGTAGAAATTATGATTGGTCGACTCCAATATAAGTTTGTTTTATTATGAGCTCTTTTATGCATTTATTTATACAAATAAATAAAATTGAAATGTCTGTTTGTAACTTTAAGATAACAGCGTTTAACTGAATGCTATATTATGAAAGTATAAATAGTACTTTTAACAAAAAAAAAGAAAATATTTCTTAATTTTTGACTGTTTATTCCTGCTAATTTCCGAAACGGCTGGACTGGTTTTGACGGGACTTTGACTGGATAGCTGATAGCTGATGTTATATGGAGTAACTTAGACTACTTTTATTCCAGAAAAAGAAAAAATTAAAACCACTGAAATTGTTAACAAAATCCACATGCATAAAACTTCAAACTTCTACCTGTTATGAACTTCCAAAATCAACACAAAATTCACAGCAAAAATATTTCAACAAAAAATATCTTCAAGGTTCCCCTTTATTAATCTTTTAATAATATTAACTTCCCCTCAAATCCCTCAAATTTCTTGCACTACATAATCTGCATACTTTTCCTCGTCCTATTAATTTTTCAAAGGGTTGGTAACTTTCTAAGCGAACTCATAGGGTTTCTTCAGAACTGATCCCTTCATTCCCTTCTCCCAAGATATTCCAATCACGTATGACCTACAATTACTTTCTTCACGGTCTGGTGATCCTCAGCTTTGTTGCGGCTTATTATGGAAAAGGAGAAACATTCATGAGTATACCAACGAAACTCCCATTTAAAAAGGGATGATGTAAGATTTTTTTGCGATTGAAAATTATTAAGTCTTGTGTAAAGTGTGGAGGTGAAATTGGAAAATAAATTGGCTTGTTACCCTCTAATGGAGATAAAGGGGAAATATTTTGTATCGATGGTTTTGAAGTTTAATGTTGCTAGGAGGATTTAGGTCATTAGTTTTCATACTTAAATTCTGTATTCTGTCTGAGATAACTGAACTTGGGTATCTGTAAACACAAGAGGGTTACATGAGATAATACTGCATATACCATCACGACATTTCGCGTTATTTGTGCAAATGTCAATAACAATGAATATAGTTTCATAGTAATCCCTATCATATCTTCATATTTATAATATCGAATCGCATGTGACTAAAAGAAGAGTGACGAATATAAATGTTGATGGATGGAGTGGAAGAGGAAGATCAAGGAAACGATGGATGGATTGTGTTAGGAATGACATGAACGAAAAAGGACGGTTGACAGAGGAGAATGGAAGAAAAAAACTTGTTGCGGCGACCTCAAGTAACATGGGACAAAGGCAGGAAGATGATGAATCCCCACCATACCCACTCAACATCCACTGCAAATCATCATGCCCTTATTCCAATTTATTAGGTGTCGGCGGCGCAGTATGTCTTCTTCCATACTTCTCTATTACTTGTCATCTCATCAGACGCCTCTTTTCTTGCCATATCAGCCTTCACACAAACCATCCAGCATTTCTTTGCTCTTCCTCTACTATTATACTCATCTACATTCATACTTAAAACTTTCCTCACGACATTTTCTTCATTCCTCCGCATCACCAGTGTGCAATGTACTCAGTCACAAAAAATCATACAATTTTGCATCACTACTCATTACTATAACATAAGAAACAAAAATTCATATGCATGCGAAAAATCCCCAGGGATCTTAATAACTGCTATTACACCGACTGCACAAATGTAAAGAGATTATTTTACATTTTGCATATACCCTGTTCTTAGCTCCTCACATTATGGAGGCACTTAAGCTTTTGTCTGGAACTCGTCTAGAAATTCTGAGTGTACTGAACCCACTGAACCCTATTAACGTATAAAAGGTAACAGTATTTTAAGGTATTACCCACGTATTAACTTTTTTAGAACTTTGTTAATGAAGTCAGAATGTTGTTGAAAGGTGTTGTTTAGTCTTACGGTTGTCAGGATAATTTTGAATTCATTGCGCAGTGACTTTAGTGTTGATTCGTTTGGGTTTGTCAAAAACCTGATTATTAAATAACGCATAACGGAAGAGAGAAGCCTAAAAAAAAACGGTTAACATGTCTTTACACAGGTGAAACGGTTTACACTAACTAAGAATCATTTAACAAGTTCAAAATTACCTTCTACAAAATAGCAGAAACAAAGGATACCACGCACGCGGAAGAAACAGATAGTTTTTAAAACTACACCTGTTTACGGAGAATTTCTTTTAAAAACATTTATTTGCAGCTGAAGCCAACAAGCTATGTGCCGTGCATTAACTATGTTCTTGTTAACCCATCCGACTAGAATGTGCATGTAATACTAAGCGCCGTGCCATAGAAGAATACAGAATATCAGCTCCATACATCGAAAGAAAACGAGCGGACGCACAAAATACGCGTACGTACGGCGATCTCTCAACTTAATGCCAGTTACGAGTGCGCTTGCACTCGCTGTACGTGAAGCGTATCTATAGGTGCGTGCACTTGCACTCGCTCTTCGTGAAGCGTATCTATAGGTGCGTGCACTTGCACTCGCTCTTCGTGAAGCGTATCTATAAGTGCGTGCACTTGCACTCGCAGTACGTGAAGGCTGTTTATGGGTGCTTACGCTTGCGCTCGCAGTACGAAAAGGCTGTCGGCTGCGTGCACTTGCACTCGCAGTACGTGAAGAATGCTTATGTATGCGTACGCTTGCACTTGCTGTACGTGCAAAAGTGTCTATTATTTGTGTGCGTGTTTTCTTTTCCTGTATGGACTCGGTCTTCTGTAATATTCTACGTTATGACAATGCCACGGGCTTAATTCAAAATCCCGTACTTCCATAAAGGATTCTCATTTAGTCTCAACCGTTTTGTACCGTGTCATAGCGACACATGAGGGTTGTGACGTCATGTTTTCGTAAACATTTATGTCATGATTTTAATGACAATGTGACCTGGTGACCGACCTACATGATGGCGCTAGACAGCTTAAAACATTCCTGCATTTAGAGGATGACCTCTTAATGCAGGAATGTTTAATGTTTGCAGAGCTACTATGAAGTAGCCCTGCTGCACAGTATATTCCCTATCACAACTAGGTTCCACGAGTGATGGCTATTTGTACACACGAGAAGTTATATTAATTGGTATACTTACGCAAAGCACTTTTTTATGGAATAACGATTACAACACTTTACGAGTAGAAGTTGCTTACTTTATACATAGTTCGTGTCTTTACTCTACCTACTTCGTGTCATGGGTCCATCGGTATAAAATCGGCTACCGGATGATATTTTAAGTGCGAAGTTTGAAAAGAATTATTTTTTTATGTATGATAATTTGTATCTAATGTTATTTTTAATGTATGATAATTTGTGTCTGATGTTCTTTTTAATGTATGATGATTTGTTTCTTATTTTTTTCTAAAAACCTGACATGTAATTTCGAAAATTATTGTTAATAAACTCAAAGAAAATCCTCTTTGTTAAACAAATGGAATTTAGGGTCGCAATCTCTCATTTCACTGTCTAACCCTACCAATTGGATTATTACCGCTTGTACCTATTAAACTGGGACAGGGGAATATTGCATAATTAAATTGGGCAATCACAAACACCTGATAACTATTAAATTACAATAGCAATATTCACCAGACTGGTATCGAAGTGCCCAGCCACCTTATATCCTGTATGCAAATTAATCGAACGATCTATTTCTGATCACCAGCTGATGGCACATTTAAGGTTCGTTTAAACCAGTATGGACAAAATGCGGACGCTGCTTTGAATACCGGACACAGATGATAATTTGCCGAAATATCTGTCAGTGTTCAGTCTTCTTCTTTATCGTGTGGTTAGTGCCTAACCCGGTGTCAGAGTTTTTATGCCGCCCATGGGCCTTTGATTTGGCTTTACATGCTGTCGAGAAATATCTCTCAGGCATGCTGGTTTCCTCGCGATGTATTTCTTCACCGAAGCAACCGATAATTATATACGCACATGAATCCGAAAATTCAGAGGTGCGTGTCTTGGGTTCGAACTCGAGACCTATGACTTTGCAGTCCAACGGTCACACCACTAGGCTGTCGCTTCTTGAGTGTTCAGTTTTTCAATTGGACTGGTAGGAGGAAGCATGCCCATAATTATAGAATATAGGATAGGATAGTATGACTAATATCCTCCCTTCAGTGTACAACAAAGAACAAAAAATACTAGATTCAAATTATGTAGTCTTCTTCCCCTCAAATGTAAGAGACCCGTATCCCACTAGTGGGAATATTTTATGCTAGGATTATTTGAAAGCATGCTCAAGTCCTCCGGCAAAATATCACTCCTACAGCTCTTTAAACAGTTCAAAACTATCGCCGTGCGACACATTAAAGCTAACACTACACCTACATTTTGTTACGAGATTACTCTACACAAAATTTACTACAATAAATGATCCTTAGCGAGCACTAAATTAAGGCCTTTGAGAGGATGTATTGAATAGCACTCAATTCCTCCTTTATATAAATATAAACCAGCTGGTTTAACGTTCATTTAAAGTAATAATGGCCTGTCTATCGGTACAGAAAATTTAATTTGGAAGGATATTGTTCTTAGCTGGCTAACGGTGGAACAATTATTATTGTTTCCTCGAACTGTGTTGTGTCCTTTCAAGGGGATTATTTTCGGGGCTGCGAATCAGAGAAGTATTTCTTTTTTGAAGATATTTCAACTTATTCAGAAGCAGGGCCAGTTAATATATGTAAGTCGTCATCATCACCTTATCAGCAGAAACTTCTGGATGGAGCTTTTGTTCTGGAATTTTGGCACGTAGCGTATTCTTGCGGCCTTCAACATCATATCGGTCTACTTTGTGGGAGGCCTTCCAAAACTACGATGTCAACCGTAATTTTTGCATAATATATGTATTATTATCTACTTTTATAACACACATAGAAGAGTAAAGGAGTCGCTTTAAGGCAATTGGCTTTTTAGACACAATTACCAAAAGCGCGTTGTTGAATTTTCAACGCTTGGCTTAGCACTGAAAGATTAATTTAGTGCATTCAAGTGTAGTGTAAGTAAAACGCTTACATATCTTTGACTCACATATATACACGAAATCCAGCAGCTAAGCAAAATAACAAAATTAGAAGAGCATTAAGCAACATTATTGTATTACCTAAAAGCCTGCAAGTTATCCTTTATTTTCCGGCTTAGAGCCATCTGTGCTCAGTATTGCTCAAGGAAGCAAGTAAAAGCCACCAGGGACTTAACGAAAAATAAGATAAGTACCAACCTATTCCGTATAGTTATCTAATTTTCCTCAAGTAACTATGGAACGTTATCATATCTTTCTATATGTAAGAGTTCATGGCCTTGTAGTGGAAAAATTGGCGTCACTAGTGTAGGATTCTAGAACTACAACTCAATAGATTTCTTGGTGGGTTAATAGTGTGTTTTTATCGTGTGGTTAGTGCCTATCCTACTGTTAGAGTTTTTATGCCGCTCATGGGCTTCTGACTTGGCTTTACATGCCGTCGAGAAAATATCTCTCAGGCATGCTGATTTTCTCACGATGTTTTCGTTCACAGAAGCAAGTGATAATTACACAATACTCAAATGAATCCGAAAAATCAGAGTAATTAGTCTAGCGGCTACAATTTTGGGTTAAGTAGATGGGTGGGGATAGTAGAATTAATGCTGTGGAAATGCGTTCCTTGTGAAGCTTGTTTGGTGTAACTCTGAATGATAAATTGAGGAATGAGGTTATACGAGAATGTTGCGGTTTAAAAGAAGATCTAGTGACAAAAATTGAAGCGTATGCTTAGATGGTTTCGTCATGTGGAGAGGGAAAACGACAAGGCAAGTAAGTGGCGAGGTAAGTGGTATCGGCGGGCGGGGACGCCCTAGAACACGTAGACTGACCTAATTGGTGATATTCTAAAGATCAGGTGCGTAGTACTCGCAACCGGCGTGCGTGTGACCAGATTTATGAACGTGGACGACGCAAAAGGAGTATGTAAGGATCGTAGCAGGTAGCGTTCTGTGGTTTATGCCCCATGGGAAGAAGGCGTGAGTTTATCTATGGGTGTATAATCAGGCGAAAAGGTTCCTACTACTGACACAGGTCGCATCTCTGTAAGAGGGAGTGGGACCCGGACCGAGTGCGAGTTGGTGGTCCTCAAATGTCTTCGGATTTTTAGTTTTAGTGCATGTTCCATACGATGTTTTGCTTGACTGTTTAAGATTAATGTTCCGTTTGCGATGTAAAAACTACATTCTAACTACCAACAGCATAGAGTCGAAGTTTGCATGTAATATGGGGATCCAGTAAATAGCTTATTATGAGTGCTTCGCCACTCGACAAATGCTCACAGTAAGCATAGCGTTAACCCAACCCAATGGAAATTTACTTCACATTTGCTTTCCGCTTTGCTGTGTCACTAAGACCGCCCATGCGTTGTCAAGTCTATCCGCAACCGCTTCGTTCAAAATGTACATTCGAACAAACTATTTAGTGTACAGGCAAAAGTCTAGTCGTGTATCTTTATATTCCAACGTTTATAACACACGTTAGGCAGATGTGTAACCTAAAAGTATTGTATGCGTTATCACTTTTTAAACCTTAGTCATACGTAATAGAGCGATGTCAAAAGGATTGTTAACATAGCACATTCACAACTTTGTTTAAAAGCATATTGTGTAAATTAGCTGGCATCGCCAACATCAGCTGTATACCAAAGCAATCAACTCAGCCTATCGCAGGCCACTGCTGGACATGGTCTCTCCCAAACAGATCTAGATGGGGGCGAATCACACTAGCTTGCCGATACGCGGACTTTTCTACCATTGTGTTCTTGGTACTAGTCTATCGTCAAGCTTGTTTGACTGTACATTATGCATTCAGAACCGCAAACGCATTCGAGTACGCCTAAACGCAGCAAACTGGGCGCGTTCATATTGTTAGTCTGAACTGGTGCTTATGTTAAGAGCATGTTCTATGGTTAGACGGGTTGCTAATGGCTGCTGAAGTATCATCTTATGATTAGGGCATGCAAATTTTGTTTCCTCATTATGGTTCCGTTAAATTTGAGACTAATTGGACAGAAATTCGATACTTCGTTTTTGGGATTTTCATTTTAAACAAATCTGAAACGTGAAATCTTAGTGAGTGTGGTTATTTGCAATTTGTCAGCCTTTTATGAAAAATATCTGTGAATGTTGTTGGTCATTCCGATTTTTGTTTTCATTTTATTCAAAGAGAAATATTAATTAGTTTGATTTTAAGTCCTTTTTTATGACATAATATGCGGTGCACAAACGAATACCACGTATTCAATACATCATTCCATACATTTCATAAAGGGAATTGCTCAGTTTGTTAGGGCAATTTGGCTTAACGTGAACATTAAGTATAATATTTAATGACTAGGGTTTTTAATAGTTTATGCCTCAAAGAAATGAATTATAGCAATAAGGTTGCAGGAGAGTGTTAAAATGGTTCATATTTAGCATGTCTAATGCTAAAACTTGTCGCTGAAAAAGTTACAATTATGAGTATTTATTTTCCAAAATAAATCATTTGCCTTTATAATAATGATATTATCTTACTTTGAATGCAGTAGTAACACCCTGAGGTAATTTAAATGGAAAAAATAAAACTATTGTTTTTTTGTTTTAATGATTTTTATTCCGAATCATAAATTAATAAAATATCATCTAAAAACTGGGCAGGCGGCCTAATATTATTTTCGTGCCTTGCCCAGCTTAAGTACCATATTATGGTCATAACGTGAGCACAGCAACCCACAGTTCTTCACCCTACAAGGCAATTGCAACAATATTGAATAATTGCTTCTCTGCCTTGCAGATTATTATTAATTATAATATACACAAAATATATTTTTCGGCTTATGTGCCTGCTTTGAATTTTTCCTCGTAATAGAGTGCAATTGCCAGTTAAGGGTAAACCTTCAAGGAGGTTGCTGGCTCTCTCTGTACACACTTCAATAGTATAGGAACCGTCATTCCTGATATGCTCCCCATAATATGATCTAGCTTGCTTTAACTGATATGTTCCACAGCTGAATAAGATAAGCTCACTGTATGTCAGTCTTGGGAATGATATATTACTGATGTTTGTTTCTATTTAAATTATTTTGGATTACAAACTCAGCGAGTGCATTATTCATGCACAATCTTTCGTTAACTATTTCAAGGATTTGTCTGGCATCTTCTCTATTCCTGACTCTTTGGTGAAACTTATTTATCAATGCAGCGTTGGGATGAGAAATGTTTGATAAAAGTTCAGCCCAGTTATTGTTTCTTAAATGAAACCCACATATTCTACTGTTTATTGGCACATAAAAATTAAAATCAGTAAACAACTTCACCCTTAGCCATGTTGGGATACTCAGTCGCTGTGGTGAGTCACAATCTGGACAAAAACAATGAGCTTGTGTATCAGGTGCTCGAGTATAATTTGGCAAGGATATTGTTTCTGTCGACGCTGGTAGATTTGCAGATATTAGAGCAGGAACTGGTGCTCTATCAGCTCGTTGCCAACATGGATGGCAGATGCGATCGGATCCATGAAGGGAGGAACCATGTGGCAACACTGCCCGAGTGACATGTAAAATTTTTGTTCCGTATTTTAAAATTAAATTAAATTATTAAATAAGTTATATTAAGGTGTAATTGTTTGAGAAAACGTAATATAAATGCGTAAATACTCAGGAAAATTGTTTTCCTGATGATAAATTAAGTTTTCGCCAATACAACGTTACCGGTAACCTAAAAACAACAGATGACGTTCTAACTGCGGATTTATACGGAAAATTCAGGGGAAGTATTGTTTACTTTTATATAATAACAGCACACAATCGTCACTTTATATCAATCACACATCTATGCCATTTTTTAGTATAGCTTTTTGCTAATTTATACCCTGTACTGGTTCTTAATCGCTTTGTTGACAACCGGTCGTAAAAAACAAAACAGTGAGAGTAATTCCATAACTCTGTTATTTATTATATCGTTTCAATATAAATTCAGTAATATAACGTGTATGGTCATTAATGTGCATTATTGTCTAAAGTAATATCTTAATAATAAGTTTAATTTTTTTTTCCTATGCAACCTACCCACTTAAGAAAAAGTAATACCTTATGACAATAGAATCAGTTAAATTTAATATTCTGTTAGATGCATTGAATATAATTATAGTTAATCTGTTAAAGCTAATATAGCAGCCTACCTCATTTCATTTCATAACTAAACACTTTTCCCTCGGTTTTTTTTTTCCCCTTTTACCACTAACTTTTCTTAATTGGTCAATTCTATTAGTTCTCACCGTTTCTTTACTTCTTATTTTCAGTAACCTTTCCTGAAACCATGCCTGTGATGACCCGAAAGGCTACTGCTCAGGATATGGAGCTAAAATTGAGAACGGCCCTCCAAGAACTTAAAGAATCAAACCTCCAAGTCCAACAACTGCTACAGGAGAGAGATGAGAGTGAGGTGGAAGTTCATTCAGTTAATGGCAAAAACTCAAGCTTAAAACGAGAGCTAGTGGTCCTACATCAGCAATACTTGGACGTTGTTGATGAACGGGATCAACTGAAGGTGGTCACGGATGGTTTCAATAATTGTAGTAACTTGTACGAGGAGGCTTTAAATAAAATTAGGGACCTTGAAGATGAATTAATTCATGCCAATAATTGTATATCAAAGTTACAGAAAGAAAAACAACATACTCAGGTTAAAGAAACTAACATCTTATATAATGAATTATTAAATAGTAATTGTAACCCCCCTTCCTTAATAACCATTGATCTGACTGAAGATTCTTTACTAAAACAGAATTATACAGTTAGCAACAAGAAAATTAAAAAATATGCTAAACTGAATAGAATAATTAAAAAATGTAATCAATTTAGGAAACAACATAAGCAATTTTCCAAAAATATTTCACTGAGGAAAGAGCGTGTTGATTTAGTTAATAAGTTAAATAATTACCAAATAAAATTAGAAGACAGTATAAAAATTTATGAAATTGATACTCGGCATTTGCAGGCTGAAATACAGGTACTTCAGGACTCACTTAGTTCCCTTTCCAGTAGGTATGTGAGTTCTCAGAACCAAATAAGGGAACATATTCTTGCAGCAAATGAGTTGGTAATGTGTCAATGTAGTTGTCAGTCAGTTACCAACCAAGATACTGTCCAGCCTGAGGTAATGGAGGACCCGTCCCGGGCTGAGAATTTATCTCAGGACTGTGTACTCAACCAAGAAACAGTTAATATAACACATGATTATTTACAAGTGGTACAGCCAGGGATAGATGATAGTCAGGATTGTTCTTACTCAATAATGTTCTCAGATAGTATAGGGAGAGGTGTAGGTAAATTAGTTAGTAATAACCTGAGTTTTTCTAATCAAAATCATTGCATGCCAGGGTCAACATACAAACAGATAATGGCCTCAGTAACTAGAAATGTTTATAATATTAATACAGACATCACTATATTTATTGGAAATAGTTCAAAAATTAAAAAAGAAGACATCACAGACAGTGTAACTGAATTGTTAAAGTTGAACTGTCGTAAAATAATATTGTGTGCTTTCCCATACTTAGAAAAATTGTCAAGCAAGAAAAACAATTATATTCACATGCTGAATGAGCATGTTCATTTCTTAGTAGGTCACTATAGTGACAAACTTATATATCTTGATATCAACAGTTTTATTGGTAATCTTAAGTCGAAACGGGGTAATGTGTATCTACCTATTAGTTGTAGACACAAAATAGCTCGGCTATTAGTTTTTAATATTCACTCAGACATAAATAGTATGTCAATGTTTAGTTCTATTATTAACACTGCGACTATTAGTAAGACTACTAATATTGATTTTTACAATTATTTTACAAACGAGGATCCATGTGTAACTAAAGAAGATTCTCAAGTAGGGTCCACTAGTACTAGGGTCTCATTGTCTTGTAATGGCATAGGAGTCTTGGGGCTCACTCCGGATGCTCATTTAAACTAGTTAGTAAGACAACAGAAGATACCAGTAACAGTAATGTTACTATAACCAACAACACACAGGTACCTTCTTGCTCCCAAAAAGCTAGATGTAAAAAAGGGGCTAAGCAGAATTCCATGCAATTATTTCACCAGAATATTCAAGGCTTCGCTTCAAAGCAATTAGAAATTGAATTGTTTTTAGAAAAAACAAAGTTTGAAATAGTTTGTTTCACTGAACATTGGTTAAAAGACTTTGAAATGCTTATTAATTACGAAAATTACAGTGTGGGCAGTTGCTTTAACCGGAAAACTAAGATGCGTGGGGGTTCAATAATCTTAGTTAAAAATTGTATTAAATTTAAGTCTCGTAATGATATTGTTGATCTATCGGTTGAGCATAATATTGAACTGTCTTGTGTTGAGCTAGATAAGCATGTAATAGTGTGCGTTTACAGACCCCCAAATTATCAGAACTACTCTTTATTTGAGTCAGTAATGGAGGATGCTTTAGCAAAACTTGCTACTAGTAATAAATCACTCGTTATCTGTGGTGACTTTAATGTTAATATTTTAGAGAAAAATTCAAATAGCAGTAGATTATTACATCTTTTTAAATCATTTAATTTGTTAAACGTGTTCTCGGAACCAACCCGAATTACTAAAAATACTGCTACATGTATTGATAATGTTTTTTGTTGTTGCGACTACTTAGATAAATCCATTGTAAATTACCTTCCTTCTGATCACAGTGGTCAAACCGTTGTTTTCGAGTCCTACACACCATTACAAAAAATCCAGATAAAGTCTAGACAAATAACACCCAGTAATTTGAATAATTTTAATAATAACTTAATTAGTAATTTAGGCATTCCGGGATATATTATTGAAAATGTAAATCAATTTTATGAGGAATTCTTTTCGGTAGTTTACACGGAGTTTAATAATACAATAAAAATGAAAACTAAATCTATTTACCCAAAGTTTTTGTTCAGTGACTGGGCAACTAAGGGTATTAGGAAAAGTAGGGAGCGATTGTTTGAGCTGTACGGCCTCAAGCCTTACATTAATTCAGAAACTTTTAATAAATATGTTGCAACATACTCAAAAATTTTTAAAAACACTTGCAAGGATGCTAAAGCCTTATTCATTAGCAACAAGATTAAATCCGCAGATAATAAAATAAAGACGGTTTGGAAAATTATCAATAGTGAAACTAATAGAAATAAAAAATACAATAATGATATCACATTAGAAACCTCACGTGGTCTTCTAAGCTCTAAAAATGAAGTTGCTCAAGAATTTGTAGATTTCTTCACCAGTATCCCACTTAAAACTACCGAAACCTTAAATTCCTCACCCTTGCTTTCTATTGATTTATTAAGAGCAAATGTTTCAGCCTGTCCGGTTGAGTTTCAATTTAAACATATAAACCCCATAGCTGTCATTAAAGCCTTTAAGGAAATCAAAATCAAATTAACAGAAGATCTATGGGGAATGTCTATTAAAGTTTGTCAAGCTATTATTGAGACTATAGCACCGTACTTGGCTTTAATATTTAATTTGTGTGTGGACCAAGGCGTCTTCCCGGACCTTATGAAATACAGCAAGGTAATACCACTTTTCAAATCCGGGGACAGTAAAGATACGAATAATTATAGACCCGTATCCGTATTGCCGGTTTTCAGCAAGGTGTTTGAAAAGGTAATGCTTAATCAGATGCTTAACCACTTTAATACCAATAAGATCTTACATGAGAAACAGTATGGTTTCACCAAAGGACGTTGTACGACTGACGCCGGTGTCACATTATTAAAACACATATTCACTGCGTGGGAAGAGGCACAAGATGCCATAGGAATCTTCTGTGACCTCTCGAAAGCATTTGATTGCGTAAGCCACGAAACCCTACTCTTTAAACTTGAGCATTACGGTTTGGGGAAACTTGCACTCAGTTTAGTGAAATCGTATTTGAACGATAGACATCAGCAAGTACAAATAAATGGTGTCAATTCAATGGGTTTAAAAGTAAGGATGGGTGTACCACAAGGCTCTATATTGGGTCCTTTCCTCTTTCTAGTCTATATTAATGATCTACCCCATTTATTTAAAAACCAACCTCAAATGGTGTTGTTTGCCGACGATACTTCTTTGATATTTAAGATAAACAGACGTGCCACAATTCTTGACGACGTAAATAGCGCCCTACTGCAAGTCCATAATTGGTTTACCGCGAATAATTTAGTATTAAATGGGAAAAAAACTAAGTGCATAAGATTTGCCCTACCAAATGTCAAAACTAGTGATTGTGACATAGTATTGAATCAAGAGAAACTAGAATTCGTCGATGAAACTGTTTTCTTAGGGATCACGCTCGACTCAAGGCTACAATGGGGTCCTCATTTAACATCTCTTGCAGGACGGCTGAGCTCAGCAGCATATGCTGTTAGGAAAATCCGTCAATTTACTGATGTAGATACCGCGAGGCTAGTCTATTTTAGTTATTTTCATAGTATTATGTCTTACGGTATTTTACTATGGGGACGGGCTGCAGACATCGAGTCTATATTTATTCTGCAGAAAAGAGCCATCAGAGCCATATATAATCTATGTAGGCGCGATTCTCTAAGAGAACTGTTTAAGGAAATTAACATCATGACAGTACCTTGCCAATACATCTATGAAAACATCATGTACGTTAGGAAAAATCTGCATTTATTTAGTAAAAGAGGCGACAGACACCACTATAATACTAGAACCAGGGACCATCTAGTTCAGCCAGGTTTCAGGCTAGCTAAAGTAGACTCATCTTTCATGGGGTACTGTTTAAAATGTTACAATAAAATTCCTCCCGGCATTCTACAACTGAATGAGACGAAATTTAAATCTTGTATAAAACGCACACTATGTAGGCAAGCATACTATAAGTTGGGAGATTACATTGATGATAAAAATGCTTGGCTCAATGCTGGTCCTGCTCCACAACCATAGGGGCAAACTAATTGATTACTTTGTGAAGTTATTGTGGAAGCTGCAGAAGATTGTAATCATATCTTTGCATTGTATAGATTCAGTCTCTTAGTATTATATAATTGCATAGCACATGTGTGAGTTCTATGTACGATAAAGCTACCATTTACATCTTTTACTGACTCGAATTTGCCCTGGCGGTTGAGAGAATGTCATGCTCACTCAAATGTCTCGCTGATGGTGGCGCGTGTGTCGGGTCGTTTAGTTCCCTCCAAAATGGTTGAGTTGAATGATGGCTGATCCATGCGTCATGTTCGTGAACGGGCGCTGTCAGTTGTGACTGGTCATCTCGCAGCTGCCATGGATTATTGTATTTTTGAATTTTTAATTTTATCTTTTTATTCTGGACGCTCTTACTCGCACGTCTTTCTACATCGTTCTCACATGTATGTTTAATCTCGACATGAATGATGTAACCGAGACTTTGTAACAACATAATGATTTAAAAGAGTGTCCATGGAGTTTCTTGCCCATTCTTCTCCATAGAGATCTACGCTTTCGAATGGGCAACTACAGTACTTTCACAAGTTATTATGCCCTGTGACTGGGACTGTAGCTTAGTTTATTTTTTGTGTTTTGACATTCAAAAGTGCCTGTAATGGTTTAATTGAAATAAATGCTTTGAGTTTGAGTTTGAGTTTGAGAACCTAAAACAATTTAATTCATAGTTAGTGGTGTTGGAACACCAACTGACATCGTTTTTATTGATCGCACATTCATTTCAATGAATATAATTATCAGAATAATATATTATTCATTAGTTGAAGATATATGACATTATGTCTGCACATTAAAGTGTAAATAGTATATCACACTCTTTTACAAACAACTTTTCATTGAACAGATAATTCTAAAGTGTACATTTCTTTGTTGTTCTATTACATATATTCTAAATGCAAACAAATAAAATAGTACCTGACGTGGTGATATCCACTCGCTAATTACATTTCTTATGTGTGTTTCTCTTTCAGAATTTGTATGCAGAACATGATATCTACTACGTAGTATTGAACATCCACAATTTACACATAATTGTCGTTGATGACCACTACTTGTGCTTTGTTCATTTTCTTGAACCGCTGAATTGTTGAGAGCCAACATCCAGCAAGACTGACAGACCAAGCTCTGGGCTGTAACCTGTAAATAAGACATATGCATATGTGTTCAGTTTGTATGGATAATGGAAAAGATTATTTCAAAAATATTATATAGAACATTAGCTTACCACTTGTGGAGCAGTCCATTGTCGAATTACTGATAGTATTTCAACGGGTTCCAGAGTGCGTCTCCTGCGATGCATAATATCAATGCCACAATTGACGCATCGCATTGGTTCCTCATTCCCACTAGGGGCAACCAGATCGTGCGCAGGAGCGTCAGTGTTCATGCCAAGGTTGTCATTTATAGCCGGTTCCACGTTTAACAAAATAGCGCCAGGGTCATCGTCAGGAGCAGAATCAGTGTCCAAGGGTAAAGCTGGGTCTTCAATTGAAGCGGTATCGGAGTCCATTATAACAAAAACCAAAAACTTCGCAAAAGTAACCGAAACAACATTCACAATACACGGAGGCAAAGCGAATATTTTTAATTTCATTTCGTTGTCTAGATTTGTCAATATTGACAAATCGGTGTTGCCAGGTAATAAAAAAAAATCGATTTGACAACAACCGAACTAATATTATAATCTGATGTAAAATGATTTGAAGGCCAAAAACGATGAGTGTTTTGTTTGTATTTAATTTAATTAAAGGAAAATAAATATAAAACCTTTTGAAAAATCATTTGATTACAGATTTTCAAGAAAATACATACTTTTTACTCAGATTCAGAAATCGATTATTATCTTTAATAAAAGACTGAAATCACAATTATTATTAATGTGGCAACACAGAATCAGCTTCCAACCATAAAATGGCGACGCTTTTTGAACTCAATCGGTTTAAATACTTATTAAACGACTTGTTTTTACATTTACTTTCCTGCAACGAGAATCACAAAAATATTTATTTTAAATTTAATGATATTTTTTCGTAAAAATACTTTTTACAGAACAACTTGTCCACGTTAAGCCATTATTGAGCAATTCCCTTTTGGCCGTGTAGGTATTGTACTTTATGCAAGTAGCATAGGTAAATATCTACGTACTTTTAGGAAGAAATATTCGCTAAAAGACTTGATCCTACTTGACTTTTCTTGTAACATTATTTTCAAAACCATCCAAAATATTTCATCACGTTCAGTACTTCCGCATTTTTCATCGAAATAACGCAACAAAATTTATTTCAAAAACCAATAATTTTCGCTAACGCGGCCACAAATTCGTATGAGAAAATGCATAATATATTGATAAGTCGGTCGCAATCCTTACAGCAGCGGGTTACTGTCATGAAATATGCATACCGATGCTCGCTCGATGCGAACCTATTTCCATTTGCGATTGCATATTATGTGGATGCTAGACACTGGTACTAAATATGAAATACTATCCATAACTCGTCGTTTGTGAAACTCTTTGGTACAGTCACGAGCACCGATATGTAAACACTTACCAACTTTTAAAAGTGATTTTCTCCTACTGTTCTGATTAAAATCTCATGTTGTTACGAAAACAGCATTTTAGAACTCATATTTTTATGAAATAGATCCTATCTCCAAGTTACAATCGTTATATCTCGCGTAAATTGCTTTTTAATTTAGGAAAGTGTATTCATATTGGTGCTCGTGACCGTACGAGACTAACTAAAAATTTAAAACTTTGAAAGTGTTTTATGACCCTTTTTGCTAGCTGTCCGGGTGGTAAGTGGCTATTGCTGTAGCGTTGATGGTTTATATAAATATTCGTGTATAGTATACAATACTATGGTGTAGTAGGTATATTTTGTTGGGAAGAGAAAATTGATGTTTTTGAAGCGCTCACACGTGGCCGTTAATATCTAATGCGATATAAAATTGGATATTATGTATAAGTAATTTATCAGTAACCCGTAAGCAATTTACGCTCATGTCGCGTTGCAGCGACTTTTGACACGCTCTAAGCTATTGCTTTATTTTGTTTCGCGGCGATCGCTGTTGAGACATGCGTGTCACTTTAGCGCGTTGCTCGTGGCCAGGCGGTTAAGACTTAAACCTCTAGTTTTCGGTCGCTCAGAAGCACCACTATTTTTTTATCATACCCAATACTTATCAAAAACAGAAATTGCAAAAAACTTTTCCCATACATTTTGTAGTACTCCAACCTCGGTTGGCCCCATACAAGTTTTTGATAAGTATTAGAAACAGGATCGATAGGCATAAAAAAAATTATTGGTGTAAAATGGCCAATTTTGTACAATGTACATTCTTTTGAAAATTTGTGAATGGGGATCAAAAAGTCAAGAAAAATTATGGAGAGTCCCCTAAGACCATTTTTGTGTAGCTGCAACGGTTAAGGTAGTTCTCCTTACTGCCCCGCTGAAAGTTTCCACCCTGTATAGTATAAGATAACACACACGTACATACATAGGTAAGTATCCACCTAAGTAGGTATGCATATTATCAAAGTTTGTAATACGTCCACTCACATCTACCCAAACATTTGATCAAAGGCTGAAAACTATAGCGATTCGGGAATATTGGTGTAGTGTAGACCAAAAACGACAGACTCCAGGCAATCAAAATGAAAATTTGTGTTTCGGATCCGCTGCTTGCCTTTCACAAATACTCATGTTTTTTCAGGGATTTAGTGAATGTTTTGTATGAATAGACATCAATCAATATTGTAATAAAGCTCATAGTCAGTTTGTAAATCAGTAAAATTAAAAAGAAGTCAGGAAATTCGTAGATATTGCAATTTGAAATATACGAAACACAGAGTAAATTGAACTGATACTAATATTAAAATATTATGAAAATATCAACTCAAGATCCATAAAAGATGTAGGTAGGTATTTTTATGGTCTCTTGAGTTGATATTGTAATAAAACTCCGGTCTCAATACTTATAATTGTATATTATAAGGTTAATTTCTGTTTTCAATCCGTATAATCTTTTAAAATGCCCCACGCCGACAATCTTTCTTCAAAAATGCCCGCCCGACTCCGACCAGAGATGCCCATTACTAGATTCGAACCATAGATAAAAATCATAGATTAGAATTTAGTATTTCAATTGAAGAGATTTAATTTGATAAAATAATAATTAGTAAGTACTAAAATCATAAACCTTACAATATTTACAATTAATTTGTGGTGCACATACCACAAATTAATTAAATAAATGTATTTTCTTTCTTTTTTATTTATCGCGTGGCTGACCAAACAGAAATGAAGAAAAAGTTCGACCAAATATATCTCGATGTTATCGAAGAAGCTAACTAAAAGATTAAATCAGAGAAAAGGGACAGCGACATACATCTGTATAACAAACAAAATAATTCCGGCATTCCTAATCCGCTTACCAACGAGGATAATTTATGACTTTACCATCCCGAGCCGTTGACAATAATAAATAATATTGGAGAAGCATTAGCTGACGACACTATAACTGTTTAACATAAAGCTGGAGCAAAAATAACAAACAAGAAAGAGAAAAAAAGAAACAATCGATTAGATTAAGACGAAAAAATATTGACACAAGATACACACACAGAAGAAAGGTCACACAGACTCTCCCGAGGGACTAGCACCACGATGCAGAGTAAACGTACTTAACGTAAATTCGAAAAAATTTAAAATAGAAAATTCTAGTTTCGCACCTGATATTTTTTTAGTTTAAGATATATCTTATCCATGGATTAAAAAAGAAAATGCTATGGAATAGCTATACATGGTTGAATGGACATCGACGCACAAAGTATTAACGATTACCACGTATTCATTACAACATTCCGAACCCCCGACATAGAAATTTTTCATCCAACCTGTATTTTCTGTTCATAAATTATATCATTCTAATTCTTTTTAACAACAAATATTTTTTCAGCAGTGATTGACCACTAGGATTCTAGTGGTGTGAACGTTGGACTCTCAAGTCATAGGTCACGAGTTCGAACCCAAGGCACGCACCTCTGATTTTTCGGATTCACGTGCGTATTGTATAATTATCACTAGCTTTGGTGAAGGAAAAAAATCGTAAAAGAAACCAAACATGCCTGAGAGATATTTCTCGACGGCATGTTAAACCAAGTCAGAGGCCCATGGGCGGCATAACACAACAGATTAGGCACTAACCACACGAAAAAAAAGAAGAGAAAATTCTAATTTACGTTACGTTTATTCCGCACGATCGTACGAGGCCCAGGGTAGCCAAAAAACTTTCTTGTTGACACGACTAACGTAATCCAACCTCGAAGCACATTCATAAAAACTCCAATATGTGTCCGAGAACCCGGAGCCACTAACTTGCCCTGCAACTTAATCGTATCACGATAAATACGTGTAAACGAATAAACTTTGCACAAACAAACGCCGGAATTCGTAAAGAAACTTTCGAACTTCCGACGGAGCGAACGTAAATTCGAAGCGAGTTGTCGGTCGGCAGTCATTCGCGGTAATGAGTTAAGAACTTACCTGTGGTTGCAGAGTTCTTGTTACTGATGATCTGATCTTGATTTACAAGTCTATTAGCAATGTTTTGGATTCAAAGGAAACTAGATGATTATGTTCAATTGGTGTTTTCGTTTCATCATGATTGCTTTAGTCAGAAACTATAATCAACATGAAAGGTTCCCACTGTTGGTGCCGTGTCACAGACTCACAGGCCTCGGCTGTCTGCGAAGGATAGGCAGTATGCCCATATAATCCAAGCACGGTGCGAGTTAGTCTGGCCGTCATAATATGTCTTTGAATTTTTGGCTATCAGAAACCACATAACCATAATGTGTGTTTGTAAGATCAAGTTTGTGTGCTCAATACTGAACTCTCTCTTTTAAAAAAAAAAAAAAAAAGTTGCCTCACACTAGGATTTTTTCCTGTGTAGTGGGTGTTTACAAATATTTAATCTCAAATATTTCTTCCGTGCGGGGATCGAACTCATGACATGCAGCGCAGCAGTCAATTGCTCACCCACTGCGCCAACCGTGCCGTCGAACTGGATCAAATTGAAGATGAAATTAGAACTTTTAACTGTAGATAAATGCAAGATGCGCAAAACAGCTAATGTTAAAAAATAAAAAAGAATTAGTTAATAATTCTTCAAATTATTTGAAAACATTGATCGACTTTAACAAGAGACTTTACAAAAATATAACTCTTTAAAACTTTTGAACAAGATCTCACTCGAACCCGTAAATTGACACTTGAGAACAATTCCATTTGACTATTTCTAAACTACTTACGAACGTCTGAAAAGAATGAAATCGTCTTCAGTAAGAGATTGATTGCTTTTCTGTCATCCATTCTTTTACGAAACGAAGTGAAAAATCTTCAATCGAAGTCAAATTTTATCTAGGTACAGCCTTTAATTAAACCGTCTTCACAAGTCAGAGACCTTTAATGAGACACTCGGGATGTCTAAGTTCTAAGAAACTTTGTAATAGACAGGACTATGTGTCTAAGTAATTAATTTACCGAGGTGACATTGTTGTTTTCGAAAACAAAAGAAGTTAGGTAAAAAGCTTGCTTGTATTTTAATCCCTGTGTGGAAAACAGATGAGAAAAACAAAGTTGGGGTTTTAAAACAAACAACATGAGAAGGTGTAAGAATACAGGGGTGTAATTATGAAACTGTAGTTGTACATACAGCGTGTGCAAGAGAAAATTATACAGGGTGGAACAGACATCGACGCGAAAAAAATAGCTGTTTCCTAGAAAACTGCAATACATACCTACACTGTCAAAATATTTTATGGAATAGCAGATTTTTTTTTAATTCCGATGAAAAATTTCTCAGAATGATGTACTGAATATAAGTGGTAAACGTTTTAGCGTCGATGTCCTTTACACCCTGTATATTATTATATCCTCTAAGCAGGCGAAATTAATGTTTATTTATCTAAAACTAGACAAATGCAGCAGAAAATAAAAACTTATACAAAAATTGTTAAACTGAGTTTATGCAAAAGTTTTGTTTAATCCTCACAATATTTCAACAATTTCATTAAAGATAATATTTGAACTTATTTGCCATCGATACGCTAAGAAGAAGATTTGAGTCTTCTAAATTTAATCTGAATCAGTTAACAGGTTAATACTCTAGTTCCATTTGTACTTCCTCAATTCCGTTTGTTTGGGCATTAATATTTTGATAAACACTTCACAATCAAAATCCGTTGACGTAGGCGAGCGAACATCAAGCCTACACTAATCTAGTACTTGCGAGTCTTCATGATCAAGTTACACCTACATAATGCCTTTTAAGCCTTTAGCTGTATTAAAATTATGTTAACGCACGATCACGATTTATACTAAGCACTAGAACTTTATGACAGCATATCGAATTATTGCGTTAATAAAGTTTAATGTGTCTGTCATTCTTAAAACTTGATATTAAGGATCAAAAATGGAATTTGTTTCATGTAGTTAGTTAATAGTATGTACCTAAGTTATATTTCAGCTTAAAAAAGAGGATTTTCATATAATAAACATTTTGTTTTTATTTACAAAATGTCAGAATTTGATCATGTTCGTTCAGTAAACGTGTCAAAAAAAAAACTAACACAAACATAAAAATGAACAGGAATTATAGAATTAAAAAAACTTTTTTGCAAAAAAAACCGACTTCCAAAAAAAAACACAAAAAAAGTGGAAAATAACTTTACTTTCGTAAGTCGGTGACTATTGTTTGTTTCATTGACTTTTTTGCCACCGACTTCCGAAAGTAAAGTTATTTTCCACTTTTTTTGTGTTTTTTTTGGAAGTCGGTTTTTTTTTGCAAAAAAGTTTTTATTTTACCCTTTTTAGTTATCGTATCACACACAAATCCTTGTCAAGTATCAATTTCGCAATTTCTTTTACTTGGATGACATTTTTTCCAGTTATTTTGATTTCAAAACCAAACTGCTGAACCGATTTTGATGAAATTTCTATGGGACCAATCGAGAAGTAGATCCATTCAGATAAAAGAAGAATTTTTCAACTCGGTTCAGAAATGACGGAGATATGAGGTAACAAACACAAAAAAAAACATACAACCGAATTGAGAACCTCCTCCTTTTTTTGAAGTCGGTTAAAAAAATATTCGCTCTCAAACAAGCAGTTAACTGTGCTCTCGAATGAACGCTGCAGCGAACTCAAGAGCACGTAGGAAAGAGCAAGCCTTTGCAACGATTGGATAAAAACGCCTTTAATAAATACGGGAAAAACTGGTACCTATCTTTTAAAAGATTAAAGGTTCCAATTTTTCGCATATTTGTTGAACGAAAAAAGTGTTCGAAGTTTTCGACTGTAGGTATCCAATGTCAATCTAACTCATATTTTTTTCAGTAGTAGTATGTGAGCTAATCTCAATTCAAAGAAAAAGTTGTCTTAGGCAGTTCGAACTAAACTATCTTCACAATTTCGCCTAAGACCCAAAAATATTGTCTTAGCTGATAGGATCTCTGTCCGATGTTATTTTAAGCGACACCCTAATTTTGACCCGACTGCACCAGAAGGAGGATTATGTTTTTCGAGAGAATGTATGTATTTAAAATTGTTTGGCACGCTCTGCGGCCTGAACGGCTCGATGGATTTTAGCTTGAGAGGTGTCGTTAGATTCGTATTTACTGTGGGAGTGACACTGGGTATATCAAAATATTTAAAAGAACAAAATGGCGGATTTTTGGCGCCAGATTCCAATGTTTGGCACGCCCTGCAGCCTGAACGGCTCGATGGATTTTAGCTTCAAAGGTGTCGTTAGATTCGTATTAATTGTGAAACCGGTATCAATTTTGAATCAGAACACAACATTAGATGGAAGTACCTTCGCGCGGTGAAGGCGGTAAAAATTATTTGGCTAATCGTCAGCGAAATCTTTCACATTTGTAAACTAAAAAGGTAGAAATAAAAAAAACTGATATAACTTAAGTTTTTTACCGCAGTTGGTTCTTTTAGTTTTTTTAATTAACATTTTTTTTTGGCGTATTAATGCCAGTATAGTTGTAAGCGCGCCGTGGCCGCAGGGTAAGCGTGTGTTTAAGGGATCTGCGCGGATGCGAAGCGGAATGCGTGCGAGTGCCATATGATTACTTCATTTCACAAGCACAACGCAGCTCTGCTGGGCAAAATCTTATTGAAGACCAGGTCTGGTCCATGCTGAACTGATGACATAAAAAAAGAATTCCGACGAATTGAGAACCTCCTCCTTTTTTGAAGTTGGTTAACGATAACGCACAAACACCTTATTCGCAGCTCCTGACTAAATACCAGCCGCACTGGTCGATCTCTAAGGTTTAGCAGTACCTGCCAAGGTTGGTCCGTGGATAGGTGACCATCATTACATACCAAGTTTCCTCCGTGCCTCGGAAAGCACGTTAAGCCGTTAGTCCCGACTAACATTTGTAGATCTTTGACAGTCGTTACGAGTAGTCAGAAGCCCAAAATTCTGACAACCAGGGTTCTAGAGGCCAGATAGGCAGTCGCTCCATGTAATATGGTGATATTCAGCTGCGTCCGGTTAGACTGGAAGCCGACCCAAACATAGTTTGGGAAAGCGTAGGTAGATGATGGTAAAGAGGTCCTCTCCCAAAAAGACACATCTTCACATCGCGACCGTTTTGCTATAACTCCTTAAGGTAGCCCGCGGAATTCAATTTTTTTTACGTTTTTTTGCAATTTGCCGGTCATTGTCAGGCTGTACATTGAACAAAATATGATTCGCGACTGTAAGAGGTATTTAGTTACAAAATTATAATCATTAAAATCATCAATACAACCCCAAAAGTTCATACAACCCCATTGAATAACTATTTCATGAAAAAGTCTTTCAAACACAAAACAAATGATTTTAATGATTCACAGCCGCGAATCATATTTTGTTCAACATACAGCCTGACAATGACCGGTAAATTGCAAAAAAACGTAAGAAAATTTGAATTTCGCGGGCTTCCCTGGTTCTTCCACCTTAAACCATAAAGCTTCCCCCCACATTATTGTTTGAAACACACCCATAATTCTGTCGTAAGTAAATTGGTTCATTCACATTTCTTTATAATAACAGTCGTTTCGTTTTATCTGACCTTGGGGTTTGGCAATATTACTTGGCACTTATTCGTTAGCTTTCATTAAAATATATTTTACAGCAAAGTTTAATGGACCCGTAGGGACACAGTTTATGACTGCGTGTAGTTATAAGTATTACTTTTTCAGTCAACATTGACCTTTAGAATAAGCAGCATAAAGAATATTTTGTAATTTGGGTGGGAGTGATTATATTTTTAATCAGATTTTCTTTGTGACTAAACACAGCAATGGACTTTCTAATATACTGGTATATTCCAATCAGCACTTTGAAAGGAGGTGTGAACCAATGATGAACATTTTAAAAACAAATGAGTTCGTTTTAGAATTGTATTGTTGCTTAGAACCATTACTTAAGAAAAAAAAAGCTTAAACGCCAAACAAATTATGATTCAGCAGACTCTTATAATCTCTTTAAGAAAAGTTCATCACAAGTTTAGTTAGGACGACTGACTTCTTCTTCTTTATCGTGTGGTTAGTGCCTAACCTGGTGTCAGAGTTTTTATGCCGCCCATGGGCCTCTGACTTGGCTTTACATACCGTCGAGAAATATCTCTCAGGTATGCTGGTTTCCTCACGATGTTGTCCCTCATCGAAGCAAGTGATAATTATTCAATACGCACATGATTCCGAAAAATCAGAGGTGCGTGTCCTGGGTTCGAACTCGAGACCTATGACTTGGCAGTCCAACGGTCACACCCCTAGGCTATCACGACTGACTTATAAAAGACTTAGAAGCACATAATCAAACACGGCACATAAAGATGGGGTCAACCTAAATAACTTAACAGGAAAAGTAATTTCCTCATTACGTTTTTCCTATTATTGCGTGGGCCATCCATCAGTTAAACATATCTCGAGACTGGCTGCTTATTACTTGCTCGGCTCATAAAATTAATATGATTATTGGGAAATTGTATTAGCAAACATTTCTGAGAATTTTTCACGTTCCTACATTAATACTTTGTAACAAGTAATATCATAATTATGAGTTATTGTCATTAATACTGAAAATGGGATATTTACCAGCAGTGGGTATTTATGCAGTTTATTCGTGATCATGGTACTTACAACAGTGCCGAAATGTCGGGAACTCGAAACAAATAGTAGAGACGGTAAATATCCCGTTTGACCATGTCAGTATAAAAACTTATAAATTATTATTTATATTTCAAAACCTTAACTAACTTAAATCAAATATCGACGCATAAATTTTGGTTTATTATGTATAAAACGACTGAACTCGAAAGTTAAAACATAATTTAATAGTGAACCGATAAAAAAATGTTGGATTTCGGCGCTTGGCTTTTTTCACTCACCTATCAAATGATTGAAAAAATAAATTAAAGAAGTCGTTCATACCACAGAGACCCATGTAATTTTGTCAATGTAGTCTGAACGTAGAATGAAACAAAAATGAACAACACACCATCTGTACCTACTGTGTATTGTCTCTGCATCACCCTAAGGTACACTGGTATAAAATGCCCAAGGCATTAACTCCGCCTTTCTACGGTTTTTACTTGTGCATAAAGTTTTAATAAATAAACAACGCAATAATCTGATATCAGCTTCATGAAGAAACGGTAATTAATAATTTAAAAAATCTTCTAGTAAAGAATTTTATAGCAAGTCTTTTGAAGCTGGAAAGCTCTCTTGCTCATAAAATATAGAAGAGAGCAATATAAACTTAAAACTACGTTAAAATTATACTCCTAAAACACTAGTCTGAAATAAAACCTCGTTTCAGTCACTGACCCGCATCAGATTTGAGATCCTGCCAAGTTTTGTGTCTTGGCATTTTTGGAGCGTAAGCACAGTAAGAATGGGATAGTAATCAAATGATGAGATCAATATTTGTTGCATTGGATATTATATTCGAATTTAAAGTGGTACGAGAATGCTGTCTCAGAATGAAACTATAGTGGACTGGAGCACAAATGGAGTGGAATATTTGTAAGATTTCATCGTAACATATAAAGTAGTAGTCATTTTGAAAGGCAATTCTTTGCTTCTAACTTTTTTATATGTTAACAGCTGTTCTCCTGACACAGTGGGCACGGTTTTGGGTGAAAGAAAGATGGATGGACTGCGTGAAGAATGATATGGCAGGAAAGGAGGTGTCTAATGAGAGATAAGTAATAGAGACGTATGGAAGTAGAGGACATGCTGCGCCGACCCCAAATAAATTGGGAGTGAATGATGATGGTTTCGGGCCAGTAATAACACAAACACATTGTTTTGGTATTATTAAAGTAACTTAATAAATCCTACTTGTAAGCGTTTTATGTCCTTTCGTGTATTTTTTTTTTCAGTTTTAAACTGTAGTGGACTGGAGTGCAATTTAAAACTTGCAAAATTCCATATTAAAATATTAACAAGAAAAGCACAAGTTTGTGAAATAACTTTATCTTATTTCAAGTTTGTACGTAACTTTACACTCATACACTTTCAAGTGGATATCAAATATGTTTCAATTATTTAGAAATATCTTACTAGAGATATTACAAGAGAACCTTTACTATCACTTACGGGATATCTTCCGCGATTAATGTTTATATTGAGCTCCCGATAGTGAAAGTGATAGTGAAAGTTCAGTTATAAACCGTGAAAGCTTAAAACAGTGTTATTATAAGAGATCCGTAAAAATCGTGAAGAAACGGACATGTCCTAGATTCGGAAATTCAAAGATATCTGCCAACCCACACTATGCCCGCGTTATGAATTATAGCACACTCATTTTTACAGAAAGGAGTCAGTGGGAAAATTATAAGCTGAATAAGGACCGAATGTAACTTTAATACAAGAATACAAATCGACCTTGATTTTTTCTTTATTCAAATCCCGTTGAAACACACACAATGACGGGAACTCAAGTACGACAATTTATTTTTCATGTACTGTGAAGTTATTGGGCCTTAAATCACTCAATCCGTTGGGGTTGCCAGTTCACGCATCATTGGGTTTAACCGTCACCCTTTTGTAGCCATAACTAGTGATGTGCCTGGTGGCAATATTGCCACTACCGGCAATATTCCCAATGTTGCCACTGCCGGTAAAATACCAATATTCCCAGCAGCATTGGCAATATTGCCAATGGTGCCTGTCAAATTGTATTGGTATCATAATTGGTGGCAGCTATTTTTTCCTAACACGAGTTTAGGGAAAACTGCGGTGAAAAGTTTTATCTATTCCTTCGACTTCTGCTTCTGTGGAAAGGAGTTTTTCTAAATTTTTAACCGACTTCAAAAAAAGGAGGAGGTTCTCAATTCGGTTGTATTTTTTTAATCTTCGTCATTTATGAACCGATTTGAAAAATTCTTCTTTTATCTGAATGGATCTACTTCCCGATTGGTCCCATAGAAATTTCATCAAAATCGGTTCAGCAGTTTGGTTTTGAAATCAAAATAGCTGGAAAAAATATGTCATCCAAGTAAAAGAAATTGTGAAATTGATATTTGACAAGGATTTGTGTGTAATACGAATGATACGATAACTAAAAAGGGTAAAATAAAAACTTTTTTGCAAAAAAACCGACTTCCAAAAAAAACACTTCCGAAAGTAAAGTTATTTTCCGCTTTTTTAGTGTTTTTTTTTTAACTTAAGTGTGTCACAAATCCTTGTCAAATATCAATTTCGCAATTTCTTTTACTTGGATGACATATTTTTTTCCAGCTATTTTGATTTCAAAACCAAACTGCTGAACCGATTTCGATGAAATTTCTATGGGACCAATCGGGAAGTAGATCCATTCGGATAAAAAAAAAATTTCAAATCGGTTCATAAATGACGAAGATTAAAAAAATACAACAAGAGCTGTGATTTTAAAATGATTATAAAAACTACTAAGTTGTTACTCTAAACGATGATTTACTGATTATGTAAGGATTACCGAAACAAGTGCATTAAAATATTAAAATAATGTTATTTTTGTTGATTATTTGTAGTTTTGATAAAGATTTGTAAAGATTTACACTTTGTTATTTCCATATTGTATACTTATACTCGTTGTTTTTGTTATGTGATTTTGCATGAAAAACAAGTACAACATTTAAAGGAAATTGTTCGAATTTATGCCTTTTATTCAATACACAACGATCGTCAATTCTTATCTTAATATTCATGTGTTATTTCTTATATTCACTATCGTGTGCGGCAACATGGGCAATATTGCCGGTAAAATACCGGGAAAATTGCCAAAACTGCTGGCAATATTGGCAATTTTACCCAAAACAATATTTTATTGTATATAATGTAGATTAGGGCATGTAAATGCTAATTTTGAGTATTGTACATAGTTTCCGTACTTAATTTGACTTATAATTAAGCAATATTCCCAAATATTTCCACTCCCGGCAATATTGCTGGCAATATTGCCACCAATATTCCCACTTTGAGCAATATTGCCGGCAACGGCACATCTCTAGCCATAACACATGTTCTGAATTTTAAATTAGAACACTTGTGTGGGTTTTCTCCATAATGTTTATCACCTCTGTAAACGATGACTTCGGTTGCAGAAGTGATAAAATATTGTCAATATTTGAATAATCTTTTTATCGTTTTAAGGTGCCGATTAGTTTTGATTTTTTGATACCCCTTTATTACTGTATCTTTATAAGGACGTATAGGTTTAGAAATGTTCAATATAGACAATCTTAAAGGTCTATGAGTACTCATAGATGCACGACTTTTGCCCATAAAAGTCAGTAGAAAGTATAGAACGTCATTTAGGATTCCAAATTACCATTACAATAAAAAGGTGTAGTTTTTCAAGGTCGTCAAAATTCAGGAGGTTGTCATAGAAGACGTAAATAATCAATATAAATTACGGGACCTGGTCAATAATAATAACCGCTGCTTTTTTTAGTTGTTTTAATTTGAAACAATTTCAGAATGAAGCCCTTTTCAAAAGAGGAGAATCAGCCGTTTAGCCAAATAAACGTCTGCGTTTGTTTGTGTGTATGAAAGCGCGGTTATAGGGCTAGTATTAAACGGGCCGCATTATAATACGGGTGGTGTACACTTATCGATTTCCGATATTAAGAAAAAAATATATATAAACCCATTTTATTATTGATTCGGGTCGAGAATTATTAGCATAGTTACCTCCTTGAATTTGACAAGGATGCAAAGCAACACCTTGTAGAATAGAATAGAATATTATTCTTTATTATGTACATAATACAAGTAATATCACATGAGTGACATAATCGGCGATCTTATCGCTAAAAGCGATCTTTTGAAGACAATCTTTGGATGGATTTCAGGAAAAGGGAAGAGACAATACTGCAGGTAGTCTGCCCATGTACCAATAACATATCAATATACATAATATACAAATTTAAGTTAATTATATAATAATAACGTAACTTTTTTTTTCAATTAGGTACTTTATTAAATCATCAAAATATTTACCTTATTTACAAACAAATATTAGATCTAAAGTGAGAATAAAAATATGTACAATTATGGGGCGTCAAAAAAATCTTAACGTAACAATTTCAAATTAGGTGGGTATCTAAAAATTTTTGATTTAAACTTTTGTTTTAAATAAAGACAAGTGAAGATATTCAAATAGCTAAACTTGGTGTAGTGATGAACCTCGTAATATTTATTGAAACCACCATACATTTTTTTACACGTTCAACTTTTGATAAGACAAGAAACGCTTTCCTCTTTCCAAGCAGACATTCTTTCAAAGAAAACTTTTCTTGAAACTTTAACTTTGTTACGGGAATTCTTCGCTTCTAACTTTTATGTGTGCTAAAAACCGTTTCTCTGATGTAATGGACATTGTTTTGGTCAGAAAGTTCAAACATACTGTAGTGTATCAAGTATACAGGGTGGCAGGTTATACGCACAAACGGTTATCACGCATTTAGTACATCATTTTGAACCCCCTCAAAAATATTTTATTCATAGAAAATTTAAAGGTGCAATACCAAAATGAATAAAAACGTCAAAATGTATAGAACAGCTGATTTTGTTTTTTCAATTCGGGAGGTTCAGAATGATGTACTGATTATGTAGTTACCGTTTTTGTGCGTCGCTGTCCTGGACGCGCTTAGTCGCACGTCTTTATACATCGTTCTCACATATATGTATAATCTGGACATGAATGATGTTACCAAGACTTTGTAACAACTATTGATTTAAAAGGGTGTCCATGGAGTTTCTTGGCCATTCTTCTCCATAGGATTTACGCTTTCGAATGGGCAACTACAGTACTTTCACAAGTTATTATTCCCTGTGACTAGGACTGTAGCTTAGTTTTTTTTTTGTATTTTGACATTCAAAAGTGCCTGTAATGGTCTAATTGAAATAAATGCAATTCCACCCTGCGTAGGTACTTGTAAATCTTGACTAATAAGTTTTGTTGTAGTACCCCACAACACATCTAGAAAATGCCACTTTTAGTATAAGGCTACCTAGCACTTATGCTATCAACTAACTTAAACAGTGAATAACTTAATTCGCCATGGTTCGCAAAGGGAGATTTGGACTTTAGTCTACCACGCAAGTCCAATGCAATTCGCCGTCGAGAAGACCTCGGCGAAGGTGGAGTGACGAGAACGTCACAGGTCGGCCTCCACTTTCTCGTTCCAAACGTCTCAAGATCAGATGATGAGGTTTGGAAGGAGAAAGGTGAGACCTTAGTATTTTGGCCTTTTAGCAGTGGGACACATGACAGGCTTACAAAAAAAAACTTAATTCGTGTTTTTTTAAACACAATAAATACTTATAAGATACTACTAAAGTAACTAAGCTAAAACTACTTGAAAACCAAATGTGTTTCGTGTATTTTTTCTATGGTATTTATTTATGTACTTAGCCTTTTGCTTAAAAGATGTTACTGAAGAGAAAGGCCGCTAACTACGTAAACACCGCTACCTGCGTCAGTACCTATTGTCTAAATAATCGAATAGGTTCTTTTGGACAGGTGTCAAAATAACAAATAACTCGGAATAAACAAGCAACCGTGGCAACAAATCCAAAGACGCAATATTGTTACATCGTCTGGTAGGAAAAAACCTGAATTCAAGATTAGTGATTTACGATGCAAAATTTTCAAATCTGGTACTACTAGAACTTTACTCATTGTAATATTCTGTGAATACATAACAATTACCCTATGTAACATAACATCAAGCCTGTAATCGAGGAGTTAGGCAAAAGTGTACCTAATAGCTTAGTACACCCACATATCGCCAGTTATGTTTAAGTCCCATGTAATAGGAGCCTATCGCCATCAACCGGGCACGAATCCAGACTCCGTGGCTGCTACTGAAAAATACCTGATGGAAAACCCAATAACACTTTGCCCGACCCTGAAATCAACAACAACTCGGCATTCGCGCTTGCGAGCACTTGATTAACGAGAAAGACATAACAATTTTATAGGAATGAATGTGTTTTATTTATTTATTGGAGCTCATGGCTAACAATAATAATAACAGCCGCTCGGGTCGATCGTCAGGTTAAGCCGCGCATGCCTGGGTTGGTCCGTGGATGGGTGCCCACCCATTACATACCGAGTTTCCTCCGTACCTCGGAAAGCACGTTAAGTCGTTGGTACCGGCTGTTATTTGTAAATCTTTGACAGTCGTTACAGGTAGTAGTGGCTCGAAAGGCTGACAACCAGTCTTACCAAGGGGTATCGCATTACGCAGTAAGAACTGGGTTGTGGAGGTCAGATAGGCAGCCGCTCCATGTAAAATACTGGTATTCAGCTGCATCCGGTTAGACTGGAAAGCCAACCCCAACAAAGTTGGGAAAAGGCTAGGCAGAGGAATGTGTTTTATTTATTTCATATAAGACTACCTATTTACTCTTATGAACCACCGCCATCACTGACGGTCGACCCCTTTTCAACGTTATGGTGAAAAGTGTACCTAAGGAGCACCGATAAATGACATTGGTAGATACTAAATATTAATTTTTCAACGAATTCTCAAACGGTAAACAATTTTCACTTTATGAAAGCCAACGGCTCAGACAAAGCTTTAGTGAGGTTTTCAATTTAACAATCATCTGATTTTCATCTCTCGATCAAAACAAATACTTTCGAAGAAAATCCTTTTATCCTATAAATATTCACATTTCAGTACAGCATCAAACACAGACGTCTCGTTATTTGTAAGAAAAATATTTTATAAAAATCTCGGGTTCGCGTAATAGTCTTGCAAACAGAGGAATATGATAAAATATTGTATTTATACTTATTTAGGTGGAATTTTGTGTTAAGTTCTAGTTAACACTAATTATTTGTTTTTTGTATTCTTTAATAGGTTTGCATGGAACTTTCGTATGTTCGAAATCTATAGACTCTTGCACTACTGCATCGATTTTGATAAAATTTTGCACAGTTGTTCTACATACGCCAGGGAAGGTTTCTGAAGAGTAGGTAGGTGAGTAGAGTAGCGTAGGTAGGTAGGTAGGAAGGAAGGGTAGGTAAGTAAGGTAAGGTAGTAGGTGGGTAGGTAGGTAGGTAAAAAATACAAGGAGGTAGTACTAGGTAGGGAAAAGTGCATTGCAACGCATGGCCGAGTACATATAGTTAAATATAATATTCACTAACAGTTTGCACAAAGTGCCTACAACGAGGGCAAGCACTAAGGAAGATTTTTTCTAAATGTATGTCCCAAAGAGGTTAGGGATTGCAAGCTTTTATGGAAATTCCTCATTATTACCAATGTTAAATCCTATCGTAGCCAAGCCGTATGCTTTTCTAACATAACGCCACTTCAGTAATTCCCAAAAGTTTAGGCAGAGCCGTACCTAATTGTACATTCACGTTCCGCCAGTTATGTTCAAATCCCATGTAACAGAGGGCGAGCCTATTGACTTCAATCGGGCACAAATCCAGACTGTAGCTGCTATCGAGAAATTTCTGGTGGAAAAACTCAATAACACTTTGCGAGTCGCACCCAGAACCTCATGCTCTGTAGCCGCGCTTTCGACCAACTTTTCTGATGATAAATTCGAAAAAACAGCCAATCTTTTAAAATGTTTGAATAAAACTAGTACCCGTTATTTAACACACCTTTTATTAAATAGAAAACAAAGCAACCGTCCTCTCATTGTGTACTTTTTCAATAATAAACCTCATAATACAATCTATCTCTATTCTAATATTATAAGGAGGTAAAGTTTGTTTGTAAGTTTGTATGTAGGGGGTAATCTTCGGAACTACTTATCCGATTCTAATTTTTTTTCACTGGTAGAAAGCTACGTTATTCGTGGATGCTATAAACTATAAATTATATTCATATCATGCTTATTAGCCGAGCTATCACAAGTTTTGCGGACGAAGTCGCGGGCGAAGTGCTAGTCATCTAGAAAATAGTTGGGATCGACTAATTTTGGTCCTTGTCCGTTCTTCTAGAATCGTTCAATCATATCCCCTATTGTGAAGTAAGTGCCTTTCATACAAAATCATAATTCATACCACAATACAAGAAAATTCTTAAGAAAATATTCGAACAAAGTAGATTTGTGGTTATTGTGAATTAAATTACGTTTTTTCAGAAGGCTTCGTTGATTACTTGTTAGTGTTTAGAATTTAACAGTTATGTATTAACAGTAGATAATTATCCGAGCTTTAGAATGTACCCAAGGCGTTAAGGTTGAAAATGTCGCTATTTGAAATAGCTGCAAATTATTTCGCAGTTTTGATTAATATTAAAACTAAATGTAATGATGAAATATCGCTCACTACACATTAGTGTACTAAAATATTGATATAACATAAATAACAAAAACTTATATCGTAACCCTGAATGTTTAGATTCAAATGTGAAAAAAAAAACATCTGAAAGTCTTCCAAATATGCAATTTTGAAAACGGAACCCTTATAGATCCCTGTCCGTATGTCACAGCCATTTTACTCCGAGACTTTTGGTACCACACAATTGAAATTTGGAGAGTAGGTGTCTTCTATAACCGCTACACAAAAATGGTGTAAAATTATGAAAAAAAAAAAAAAAAAATAGTGGTGCCTCTCCATACATGTAACTGAGGGTTGAATTTTTTTATGTACATAGTTATATACATTGACAAATATCTCATCAACCATTGACTTAAGAAAAAAGTGTTTTAAGAACCTCGATATCATTTTTTAACAGCTGTCGATAGACACCTCATGGTGTGTATAATGATATCGAGGTACCTAAAACACTTTTTTTCATAAGTCAATGGTTGTGGAGATGTTTGCTTCCAAAGGCGTAAAAATTGTGTCATTTAAGCCCTCTAATTTCTAAAGAGGAGGAAAATTCTAAAAAAAAATAGGTTTATAGTGTAAAAGAAACATTCAAAGAAAATTAGTTTGAACAAGATTTGATAGTTAGTTTTCGAGATATGGGAATTTTTCACCAAACTGCACCAGTAACATTGTTTTTTTTTTTTATCAACATACTATGAAAAGCCAATTTAATTTTGTTGTTGAGTGTGAATTTACATCTGAATGAGCGATAAAAATATTTTTTTTATATTTTTGGTGCTACGGAACCCTATGTGTGCGAGGCCGATTCGCACTTGGCCGGTTTTTTAAGTAAAACTGTTACACCACCTGATTAAGTAAGGATGGTATTTAATGCAATAAGTGCACGCTATTAGTTGTCTTTTATGAAATATTTTGTTTTACTTTGTGAAATCCACGGATTTTATTTAGGTAGGTTATACTCAGTGTTACACGTGTAATATTATTTCAGGTAAACATCAATCAACTTCCAAATCAGAAGAAAAGTTATGACGTTTCATCCAAACGAACACAACAAAAGCAAAGAAGATCGAATTTCGAAATAATAAACAATAGACCTTAACGGAAACCAAAAGGCAATTTCCGCGACTCGTCTTCAAGTACCAAAATAATCCTTTATATCTAACTTCAGTTAAGTTACCTCACATAAGATAAACGGGTTACGTCCTGAGTACCCCGATCTCCGAGGCCTCCGTCCCGGAGAACCCCGAACACGATTTTATGATTTCATTTGTTTTCAACTTGTACCGTCGACATAAAAAGTGCTTAAAAAAAGAGTGATTAAAATTGTTAATATTTTGTTTCCGTAATAACGGAAAAAAAGAAAAAAAAGGAAAAATATGTATTATACCTATATTTTTTATAACGATTTTTAAAATACTGATGATTTTGTACTATATGTTTTTTTAAAAGACTGTTTGAAAATTTTAATATATAGTTTTTTTTTTACTAGTAATGTTGATTTGTTTTTAGCATGTTTATTTATTTGTATTTTTTGGTTTTCCGTATTGTAAAAAATAATGAAAGTGAAACTGATTTTGCATGTTAGCAGATTATTTTAGAGTTATCTATTTACTATTTTGATATATTATAAAAAATAATTCTTGAAAGTGAGACTGGCTTTACGTATTTTTTAAAGTATGTTAATGTTCCATGTAGAGTAGGTATTTTGAATTTCTATAAGTATTGAAAAAGGAACTATCGGGATAATAGTTAAAACTTGTGATTCAGACTACTTGCATTCTCTAATTCTAATATTTACGAGTGTTGTGCGAGGAATAATATGAAAGAGAAAGGGAGAAAGGAGTAAATGATGCCGTGACGTCTGACAGGGGAGAATTGAAGAAGAAAGCGTGTTGCGCCGACCACAAGAAGTATGGGAAAATAGCAGGAAGATGAAGATGATAATTATAATATTTACCTTAACCAAGAAGACTTTATCATTTTTTCTTGATCCTTAAAGTTAGGTATTATAATTTTTGTTAGCAATAAAATGTTATTAACATATCATCTGCTGACGGTACTTTTAAGCTAAACTGACTTTTAATTGAGTTTATCAAAATAAAAATAAATCGGGGTCCACCGGGACGGGGGCCTTGGGGATCGGGGTACTCAGGGAATAACTCAAAAAGGTAAATAAGTTACAGTCGTCTTCAATAAAAAAGAGGGATGTGATACCTAGTCCTAATTATGTGTGTAAATAAAGCTGTGACAGACTTGCGGACTTGCGTAAGACCGAAATTCTAAATAATCTCAAAACTAATTTTCACAATTCAACAATATTCACTGCGACACGCTAAGAAAAATGTTACGGTATTACGTTATTGAGTAAAACATTTTTTCTAAATGTGCTCAGTCACCGGAGTATACGCCTGTCATGTTACAAATCAATGATACGATTTTAAGCATTACGTTACAAATACACGCTCGCGGTGAGGGAATCCCAGCATTCGCCTGTATAATTCAAGATTTGAATTAGTACAGAAACAAGTATTGCTCGGTTCTCCTCACTCACTGACGTAATGCTTGAATCTGAACTGTTACATTACAGGCGAATAATTCGGTGAGGAAGCGCCTTTACACAATTATGAGCAATGGATTACGAATTTCCTTCAAATCCTTCGGATTGTAAATGGAGAGGTGTATTACGCAATTTGGGTGCCGAATTTAGACAGATCGCTTTATGATAAGTTCGCATGCGATGATTCCCGATTTCCGTAAGTTGTGTCACTCTGTGCCATTGGTGGGCAAAACGAATACTCATGTTTAAAATTGTGTCGCTATCCACCAGTGGTGGCCAACGGAAATATTAAAAACTCGTGTCCAGCAGTGGTGCCTAAGGGGAAAAAAATTAAAAGGTGGGGTCTCGGTCCATTATGTCGTGGACCACGAGATTTTTTTTTTAATTGTGTCGTTTACCACCAATATCTACTAAAATAATTGTGTTTACTCCAGACAAAACTTATCAGTCTTCCACTCCTAAATTTTTTTATCTGGTGTACTCACTTTCTAATTACACACAGTCATACAATGTTGAAGAAGGATTAGGAGACTGTTGGTAGATGCTTATTTATGTAAACACATTTCTATTGACGAAGTTCCTCTCTTGAATAATTATGATGAATCATTCGCAAAACATTACCATGCAAGTGGAAAGTTTGGAATTAATTTGAAATACATTGGCGCTAACAGGACAGGACAGACGTGATTTTCAAAGTAGACTTATGTTTTTTTTTTAATTTATTAAAAATTTTAGAAAAAAATCATCCAAAGATCTGGCCTGTTTAGCAGAATCATAATAGGGATAATAATACACAATTCATAATACTAATTGCATCTGTGACCATTTTAAGAATTTTAACGTGATTCATATTATGAATCTGCTAAAGCGGCCATTTTAGATCCGCAGTGAAGAGCAGAAAACGATTGACATCAATGTTGATATCCACAAAAAAACATCAAAACCAAAAACCTACCTTACTTTTCGACAGACTCGGACAACTAACAAAGGTCAACGTTAACAACACTGAAGTGATAGACGATAATTTTCAACTTCTTGAATTTTTAATGCTTCGTACCTACCTGCGAACGGTTCACACACATGATCTCTTTGAATGTTTTACAGAAGCCCCACTTCACCGGCGCCCTTCGATATAAATGATTCATGACTAGACTACGGGAATGCCTGAATGACGCTCAGTTTTGTTAAAAGGGCTGTGAAAAGGCTGTATAAATCTAGTGCAAAGTTTGGCGGAACCTTTAGAACGTTGACTTTAGTTTTTATGACACGATTTTGTTATTTACGGCAACTTTTTAAGGATTTTACAAGTTGTACAATGACGTTAAAGTGAGCATTGACTGAATTTGCATTGAATTGAAATCTATAATTTTTTAAATAAGGTACTTAATACAAAATGTAAGTATTTCTTAAATGAAGATTCTTTATTTTTTGTATATTTAGTGCCTAACCTGGTGTCAGAGATTTATGCCGCCCATGGGCCTCTGAATTGCCTTTACATGCCATCGAGAAATATCTCAGACATGCTGATTTGGTTTCCTCACGATGTTTCCCTTACCGAAGCAAGTGATAATTATACAATACGCACATTAATCCGAAAAACGAGAGGTGTGTGTCTTGAGTTCGAACTCGAGACTTATGACTTGGCAGTACGACGGTCAAACCACTAGGCTATCATTATTTTATTATATGAAGTAATATTTGTTCATGTTCGTATTGCCGAATACAGAAGATGTTTACAGAAACGCATACTTTTCCTGAGAGATCTGTATTTAGGACAGTTATAAATGATTTTTAATTAGAATGTGCTCGTCAAAACGCATCTTATAAGCCCAAACACAAGGTAGATTGCGTACACCATTATGGAATTCTTCTGACGGGTTGAGTAAGGTTATCATACTTTTGTAATATCATTGACAAGTGACAGGGTTTCAAATTTCGAATCAATCAGACCTGAGGAAGTTGTAAATATCTCTTCATCAACTATAAAAGCGGTCATGATCTTCAAATGGCTGAGCAGATTTTCTTAAAATATAGCTAAGAACACTCGATTAAGACACCTTTCACACGAAAAAAACTTAATCAAAATTGGTTCATCCGTGCAGGAGGTATGATGTATGATGCCGCAGACAGACACACACAGATGTACAGAGACACTTCAAACTTATAACACCCCTCTTTTTTTGGCGGGGTTAAAAACCAATCATTTCTATAAATGCCTTAGTTCTTCTTGTTCTCATTGAAAATGAAAAAAAATTTCGCCCTTGAGAGGAAAATAGGTGTTTATATAATTTGTTATTCTGGTTTTTCTCTATTAAGTAGATTGTTCCCGTGCAGTCGTAAAATAGCGCATTAAAGTAAAACTCCACAACAATGCAGGCACGTACGAAGTTTTATTCATCTTTTGTTATATTTTCCTCCATACTTTAGTTCTGTAAGTAGAACGCAAAGTAATCTTAAAAACAACTTATGCAGCTATTGGTAGGTACTCGTATATGTTCTTATGTGTGTATATATAAGTACTGTTTACTCCACATACCGGGTTTTATAACCTGAAAAGAAGAAAAAGTTTGAATTAGTTACACATAAGACACTTTAAGTACGTAGATAAAGCTTAATCTTAGTAAATACTCTTAGGAATTAGTCTTCTTTTAGCGTGTAAAAAGTTCTCAGAAACGTGCCTAGTCCTCTCTTGAAATAATTACTTCGTTGGCACAAGTACACACGGCGACATAGCAACCTATACATTTCCAGTATAACATGACCTCGCTTTGTATAGATTTCCCGTACAATGAAAGATCCGCTTATACTGGCTTTGTATAGCTAGAATGGTCGTCGTGAATTAAGGCACCCGTCCCACAGACGACGATTGCGAAGCGTTAGATGGATACAGGTTCCGTGGCAGTAAAATATACAGGGTATAACGGACACAGCTGTTTTTTTTTAATAACCGACGAAAAATGTCTACGTTTGGGGGTTCAGAATGATGTACTGATACGTGGTGAAAGTTTTAGCGTCGTCGGTGTCCCTTCCACCCAGTATAAATAAAATAATTATGTTAATAGTTGATCGCACCCTGCCGGCGAGCACTCTCTCCCATTAATTTGTCATAGTGACCAGAGCTTTCAAATAAAAAAAAACTCGCTCCGCGACTCTCGCCTGGCGGCAGTACACTCGCTGAAATACTTTCGTTTGATACAGTCACGAGCAATAAATGTATGGACTTGGCAAAATTCAAAAGCGATTTTCTCCCACTGTATTGATTAACGTTTTCACCGCAAAGTACGAAATAGGTTTTATCTCAAAGTTAGAAACCGTTATTTCACGAGAAAATCGCTTTCAAATTTTTTTACGTGTTTACATTTAATTGCTCGTGACTATACTCATGCATATGTAAGTGGCTGAGTATGAGTGGGGCGAGTAATCGCCCGCCATACTCGCACTCTCATTCTTAGCCCAGCAACTAAACCCGGTAGGAGCAAGTGTTTGTGTGATGAGCATGGACATTTGTTTCCGAGTCATGGATGTTTATATGTATAATAAGTATGTATTTACAAAAAAAAAGTATCTATGTAGTATATCAACTATCTGGTGTCCACGACACAAGCCTCGTTGCTTAGTATGGCACTAGATGGCGCTGTGTGTAATGTCCAGCAATATTTATTTATTTTATAACTAAACTGTCCGAACTACACACTTGCTGGTCGTTGCTCGCAAACTAGTTTCTAGTCGCTTTACGCTGCGATCCACACATGATCCCGTTAAAAGAGTAGACGAACAATCTCTCATCCAATTAGCAGTTCAGAGCTAATCCAAATAATGAACAACATGTTATTTTAGCCAATCAGCGGCAACTGACTCTATTGATTCGTAAACCAATCAATCGAGCTTAAATTGTCGCACAGACTTACTCACGGCGCGAATTTGGATTATTCGGTTTTGTTATTACGCAATGTTGATAATAATTATGCTTTGAAATTAGTCGTATTAGTTCTAATGCCATGTGTTATGTGCTTATTTGGATTAAGACGATTTTCATTTGTTAATTTTATGTGTCTGATATGAGAGAGATACTTGGAATTATGATTATTAGTTTTTGCACGTGTAGGGGTCGGAAATTATTCTACGGGAACGTACTTTCGGGATAAAAAGTATGTGTAGGTATATGTCCTAACAGATCTGTTCGACTGTCTAGACAGTCGAACAGAGTGTGAACAGAGAGAGAGAGTGTGTGTGTGTGTGTGTGTGTGTGTGTTAAGTAAGCGCGACTGCTGAGCATGAGGTACTGGGTTCGATTCCCGGGTGGGGCAAAGTGTTTTTGGGTTTTTCCATCAGGAATTTCTCAGTAGCAGTCACGGAATCTGGATTTGTGACCGATTGATGGCAATAGACTATTACATGGGACTTAAACATAACTGGCAAAATGTGGGTGTACTATTAGGTACACCTCGGCCTAACCCCTCGGGGATTACAGGCTTGATGTTATGTTATTTAGATCTTTCGTGTATTCGTGTCCCACATCGAAATGCTAAAAAGATAATAGGAAAACAAATAGAATTACTTCAATTTTCAATCCCATTACCGTCATAATTTTGAAGAAAACATGGAACCTCGTTTATTTACTTTAATCCAAAACTAATCTTTATTAACATTTCATAATAACATTAAATAAGCAAACAATAACCTCCCTTTCTCTCCTCAAATCTCATCTCTCAAACTTACTCCTTTTCAATTGATAAAATAACCTCAAAACACTCGAAGATCCAAAGTTAGGCTACATCGGTGTTAACCATCAAAAAGCAGTTGATCTCTTCAGAAGTACTTTCTGAAATCAATGCTGAGGATTCCGTTATAGACGCCATTGTTATGAAATCTCTTCTCACTGCACGGCTTAGTATCAGTACCCAGCTATTCAGAGTGCAGGCTTAGAGATTGAATCAAAACTCAAAGTACTCTTTGGAGAGAAGATTCAAAGTGAATGATGTTATAATAAAAGGTAGTTTCTTAGAGATTTCTAAGATGGCGCCTTTATCATAATAAACAACAGGAATTCATCCAAAAACATAACATCACGCCTTTTTAAATCCACGAAGCGTTAGAGGCAGAGGTGTAACCGCTCAAATCCTGACTCCGTGGCTGCTACTGAGAATTACCTGATGGAAAAATCCAATAATAATTTGCCCGACCCGAGAATCGAACATACAATACCTCAAGCTCAGCAGTCGCACTTGCAACTAGGCCAAAGAGGCAGTCAATCCGTCCAACTACCCAATTTACCTACTAACATTTTAAATCTGATAAAATTTCAAACGAAAATGCTTGCATTTTAGATAGTAAAAATGTAACTCCAAGTTCGCTGGAGGCAAATTCTGCAGGCGGCAAAAGTGACGCAATTTACTTGAATGCTAATTTCAAGCAATTTGCGTCGGCTAACGAGATATTTTTTGACGAAGCAAAGAACATTATTTGTTTGCTAACAGAAAAACCTATGAAACGCTTTCCATAAATAAGTGTCCTTGCTTGTGTATTTCTTTAGGTATCGGAAAATTTTTTTTTTCATGATCTGTTACGCAGATGTCAAAGATTTGTTATGGGGCTCGCCATTCAATATTTCGTAAGTGAACTTTGTTAGAACAAGTGCAACCTCTATTCTTAAAACATAGGTAAATATTTTACATACATAGTTTTTACACATACATAAACTGACGTACTTTTTCCAAGGGGGTTCTTCTAATAAGATAGACACTATTAATCGCCCTTTCATACTAATACTCACAATAACTTATAAAAAAAAATTGACCAAAAAGTGTAAGAATCACAATACAAAATAAAGTATCAACTCGTAAGTCTGAGCAATTTTATAAAAAAACCGCAAAGTGACAAGGAAGGTCTCAGGTTCTATAACAATTACGTAACAGACATTAGATCTTATATTATATAACGTCTTGGCGCAATTTTCTACCACAATGAACGGTTTCACATTATATTTCCGTACATTCTTGCTAAGTTTTGGCTCTGGACGCATTTAATTGCTTATATTCCTGAAGCAGCGAATTCGTAGTGTCGTTTTATTAATTTTTAGAAATACGAAAAGGAAATTCAAGTTAATTTCGCTAATTGCAAAGTAACATGCTTCCTGTTTCAGTGACAGTTTTAAGCGACCCAAATCAGTCGAAATAAGGACTGGTAAGCAATTTATTTTTACCGAAAAATCTTTTAGAACATTTTCTGCGAAGCTTATAATTGTCCCGATTTCATTATTCTTCATTACAGTACGAAAGAGAAAATTTCATCGCTACAGTAATTATTTTCCATCGAATCTAAGAGGTCTTATTGGATGAAAGGAATAAATTAAATTTTGAAGAACTGGACGCCCTCTCGATATTCATAGCGCTTATTGGAGACACTTTTCCCTATGAAGTGTTTCATTATTTTATACATCTTTGAAAATGAAAAAATATAATTCCATTTTTCTTTACGTAGATTTTACGCCAAATAATATTTTAGAGGCTTTTTTTTAGATTTTAGTTACAAAATTTTAGATATGTTTTTAACATTTTCTGAATGTAGATAGTATTTTTAACCAAGTTGGACTCAAAGACCTAATATTTTAGTAAAGCGATCTAAATTATTCGAGTGTCAATAGTTTCAAAGAATAGGAGCGTTGTGAAAATATTTTAGTAACCGTGTTTATCTTACGACAGAAGGATTGCTATTTCTCCCTCACTTTTAGCCTGAGGATACTAGCCTGAATTAGAGTTCCTCGTTAAGCCTACTTAAAGCAGGTTAGAGATAAATTTTAGCCCAGAAGAGACGCGACCTAAATAAACCAACCAAGTTTGTGGACTGACAAACTGTGAAGGACTCTATATAAAATGTACTTAGTTGCCTCGTTTAATCTCAAACCCTTTTTCTCTGAGGACGTGAGAGAAAGTCTGAGGTTTGTCAACCAACATAATTAAAACTCTTCCTAACAAATTATATACCAACAAACAATGTTCATTAATTGCAAAAAGAAATGATTAAATGTCCAATATTCTAGCGACATTGACGTCAACGGACAAGCATGGTCGAGTCAGAAGGACTCAAAAACACTAACGAACACAACTTACGAAGAACCGTTGTTGGATCCAGAAGTATGTTGTTTTTGTAAAAGATTGCCTTAGTTAACAAAGATGATACCTTCTAAGGGGGCATGAATGGTCTCATGGTGAATGACAAAGAAATCCTATCAAACACACGTCTTGTTATGTACTAATAAGACGATTCATCATAAACAGAGAAGGTACATAATAGTAACAAACATACTAAAATCCAAATTCAAAACCTCTGAAACTATCGTACCAACAAAACTACACCGCTATAATGGTGTGTTTATGCGAATTAGACTCATATGCTTCATTATTTAGAGTTTAAACTCTCTACACGGTTACTTAACCGTTCTTTGATAGCCCATAACACCACCATTGCGTTACCCGTTAACCTCTGAATTGATTTTCTAAAGTTCCGTTGAAAGCCACAACCCCACATTATTTTAGCTTGTTCCTTTTCTCCGCACTAATAGTGGCTCTTTGACCGCCTCGCAACAATTTTCCAACTAGAGCTTAAGCTTTACTTTGAAATCATTAAACGGGTGTGTTGTTTTTAATTCTATTGGGGTTTATTTGAAACATAACTTTTTTAACATTACTTCTGGTGTAAAGTTTATTTTAAGCATTCGTAAAAAATTAAATAAAAATCAGGTTTTAGTAGGTGCAAAGCTCTATTGAACCGCAGTGTTAATTTGCCAAGCCAGTACCACTGCTAACGTCTATAAATTTTAATACGACCGTTTTGGCGAATAAAAGCTTACGAATGACGTCTTTGTATAATCCCCAGATAATTTCCTGAATATAACTTCACACAGACAGATTTCAAACAGATTTCAACATTTACACAGTGAATGTCAAACAACAGCACTGAACGTTAGCACATATCGTACATACATAATTTAAACGATACTCCATACGTGGGCAGGAGTACCTACAACTGAAGAATACCTTTCAATTTTACAACTGTCCTTTGTTTCTAAACGGAAATTCCTGTAAAGTTAAATGCGCGAGGGAATGCTTAAATTATTTCTGGAAAAATCTAGTACTAATGTTGAATCCAATAGAAGTTAATGGGAAACAATAACATGATTCACACAATGCAATATCCAATGAAAGAGAAGCTTCACTATTTCACACAATTGCAAACTAAAATAGCCCCAAAATGGATTAAACTAAAACGAGCGATGACAATCGGACGGCTTGAAACTATACGTTCAATAAATGCCAATTTATCTGGCATTGCAATTAATATCGATCCAGAAGTTAGCCAATTTGTAGATGGATTTCTACTTGAGGAACAAGTTACCATGTAGGTTGAATTTAACACCCTGCTTGATTGACCATCGACTTTCGGTTACAAGGATGGGTCAGATGAGGAGAACGGAGAGTGGGGTGATGTAGTAGAATTTGAAGTGAAGAGAGAACTTGAGATCTATGTTCAGTAGTAGATGCTGAGCTGATTGATTGAGACAAATAAAACCTGTTTGACCCCTTACAGATAATGACTGTAACGATCAACATAAAACAAAGAATAAATTAATCGCAGGTCAAGATAGTAAAACTATAATTATACAATCAGCCCAACCAAGGTCACACGCTAGGAATTTCCATAGAGCTCAAACCAATTGACCTTCCAATCATAAACACTAAACACTCAATGAACTCAATCATACAAGTACTGATACAGATCGTATTGCAAATAAAGACGTATCATTTTGCCCGTATCTGGTTATTAAGGGATTCTTATCTGATTGAGATGGATGTAGACAGAATATTAATGGAAATCTTCATTTTGTGTTTACTCCGGGCTTGTATTACGACTAATTTCTAACAGTCTTTAATATTGCTACGGTTATCATTGATTATAATTTCGTCAGAAACGATCTAAAGTAGATATAAATTCATATTGATTACCAATTACTCAGACCCAAACAGGATAGGAAATCAGTCATTGATGTCCCTATCCGCAAAGGCAACCAATCAATTTCCTTTGGAAGTAAAATATTAATAAATTCAAACACAACAATAACGCGTAAAGAGTTCCAAAGGTACCGTGAAATACTTGTAGGTAGATACAGTTCGTACGTAACCTCCGGTTTGGTTCCCAAGGCGGAGCTACTATCCGGGGAGATTACCCCGGGTTTTTCTCGGTCCGAAAACTGGCGAAGTCGAAAGTTTGCAACCTATCGAGCTACTTTGCCCAGAGTGTGACCGCAAATGTATGTGTTTGGAAACTTTTTAAAAAGCTCTTTGTGTGAAAATCTATTGGTCGGTGCGTTCTTCTCTTTTGGATTATTTTAACTGCACTTTTGAGTAAAGGAAGTGTTCGATTTATCTCGGCTACTATTTCACTTGGTGGATTTAAAAGGGATTTGCTTTCAACTAGAACTATTATGGCTGACACATGACAAAGAATCGTTTCGTGGATGAATTAGGAGCATACCTTATTCAATCATCCTTTGGTGAGTCTAAACTATTCTCATGACAGTGTAGCGGCACTACAAAGAGTACTACAGCAACATGGAACAAAAAGAACTAAAGCGCCATCTATGACAAAAATGAAGAACTAACATCCAATTCCTACATCGCGCAAGCAAAGTTATCCGAAACTTAAGACTATAGAAAAAACACATTAACTGTCGGGCAGTAGCTCACCAGACACAACAACCGTCTGATCGGAGGATTCTCCTTTTTCTGTGGAGTATTAAGGGTCTTTACACTCTGTTCCTCATACTCCTAAAAAAGAAACAAAGTGGAAATAAGAAGAAGACACAACTCTTCCAATGTTTGCACACAATAAACTTCAAACTGCACAGCTATTACTGTATCGCCATTACTTTCCGACTTTTAAAGTCCTGGGTATCTCGTGTTACTTCTTGAAGTCGTACTTACTCCACACGAGATACGACGATACCAGATACAAAGTCAGAACCCACATCTGAATGTTCACAATAAACTTCACCTTTACTTTTGCTTCGTTTTCTGTTTTAACAGTTTCTTGATTCAGAAGCAAGTTAATAGTTGTTTTACCAAACATTTGCTTGCTTTTATGTTCAATACTGTTTACTTAGTTTCTGTGTGAGATTCAAGGTATCTTGTGTTCTATGAGACACTTTTATGTAAAGCTGTTTGCTTATCCTGCGAGATGAAATGTTCCAGAATAGTTGATCCTGCTCAAGACATGTTGAGGATAATTCATTGTTGCGTTGCTAAATCATAGTTGCCAAGTAAAACGGTGGTCGTAAGCGATTTGAGTTTATCCTTGAAATAACAACGAGGTTTCTCATAAAGGATTGAATTCTATACATCGGAACGACCAGTTCGACAATCGAGTTCGGAAATCCGAATAGCCAAGAAAATACTTTCATACCGAGGCAGGGGTAGGGGCAGGGAGGGACACATAAGAGAAGTTCATTAAAAACAAAACATCTATCAACATTTGTATCTAAATATCACACCACATCTATTGGTTACAGTAGATATTATGATATATCATTAGCTTGAATAACACAAAACATTTAACTAATTCTGCTAACATTAATACGTCTGAGCATTCCTTATTAGTGAAATTCTTGATTACGTTAACGTTTCATCTTCAGTTTTTAATAATTAACAACCGCAATGTTGAACGCAGTACAGTCTAGAATTGTTTGAATGCAATTTAATATTACTGCTTCCATCGTCCATTTCAAAGCGATCCCGGCGAAAGGAAAATACCTTTTATGAACATTTAATGCTGTGGGACTAGAGGTGTTATGTGGGTCTAGACAGTTAATATCTTACAACTAAGCTTAAGTCGGTTTCCATTGGAAAAGGATTTAGCATTGATGTCTACGGTTTTTCACTGTCGATGATCTTGGACCATTAAACACAGAGGGCACTGTCACATCATCTGCGTCGCCTTTTCCCAACTATGTTGAGGTCGGCTTCCAGTCTAACCGGATGCAGCTGAATACCAGTATTCTACATGGGGCGACTACCTATCTGACCTCCCCTTGGAAAGACTGGTTGTCATAATGTCGGGCCACTGATTACCTGTAACGACTGTAAAAGATCTGTAAATGACAGCCGGGAACAACGGCTTAACGTACTTTTCGAAACATGGAGGAAACTCAGTATGTAATGTTTGGTCACCCATCCACGGACCAACCTAGGCTAGCGCGGCATAAACTGAAGACTGAGCCGAGCGGCTGTTTTTATTTAGCCACGAGCTCCCCACACAGAGGATCTGTGTGGGGAGTGACATTTTATACGCGATTACGACGATAGAAAAATCTGTCAAGATTGTATTGGATGTGAGAAAAAGCTGTCGGCAAGTTTAAAAGCAAAATTGACAATTGTCTAGGTTCTCAAGTTCCAAAGTATTGTTCCTGATTCGAATTTATTGTTCAAACTTTTTATAAAAAGGATAAACATTAAAATATTGGAAGGAAATAAGATATTCGCAAATAATTTTCAACTTCGTCCGAATACCACCACCGCTGTCCGCTGTCGAGAACGAGATTCGATTAACACCTGGAAATATCTGAACTTTTCCCGACGCGGCCGGTGTGAGCTCAATTGAGGTTATCAACAAACCATACCCCTCCAGTTTCAAACAAAGTTGCCAGGTCACCTGGAAAAATGGAATGTCACTAGAATTTTAATTATTTAGATTGGAATCCGTGTTTTCGAGTTGAAACCCTACTTTAAAAAGTAAGAATCGCCGTTGGTAGCTGTAATTGTAGTACTTGTACACTCGTCCTCGTAATTACTTTATCACATTTGACTACAACTTCCATTACATAGAGACTTCACTAAGGATGGACATATCTGTCTGCCGTTTTAAAATGTGCAAGTAACATTCAACCTTAGGGTGATAGTGATAAGGCAGTTAGCTAGTAACTTATGTACTGTTAGTACCCCACACGAGTTACCATACGCGTGATGGCTTTGACATTTTTGTATTCGAGACAATTTAAGTAAGTAAGTAAGTAAAAATGTATTTATTTCAGTAAATCTTTACAAGTAAGTTGCCGGGGCTTCCCAGTAAGTAATCCAATGATACTTGTGTTGGGAAAGCCTCGCTCTTCCGATGCAAAACAAAAATTTTGACTTACTAAACTAACAATATGAGTAACAATAATATTACAGTAAGTACCTTAAAAATTATTAAGAATAAGAAAAACAAGTGTAAAGTGCGTGTGTGCGTGTGTTTGTGTGTGTTTGCGTGTGTTTGTGTGTGTTTGTGTATGAGTGTGTGTGTGTGTGTGTGTGTGTGTGTGTGTGTGTGTGTGTGTGTGTGTGTGTGTGTGTGTGTGTGTGGATGATTGTTTGAATGGGTCACATATCTCTATTAATTCGTTAATAGTGTCTATGTGAGTAGATACATTATAAGCATGTATCAAATTCAAGCTAATGTAAGCAGGATTTCCTCCACGTCTTCATAATTAAGAGTAAGGAGCCATTCAGTCAGATGTTTCTTACACTCGTACAATTGCATGGAGTAAATTTTGAGTATACAATTAATTTTATTATAGACGCGGGGGGCTTGAGCTAAATTTTGCCGACTAGCAAAGACAGTACGAGTGGGGTATGTAGGGGCTACTATATCACACCGTCTTTTCTTAAGCTTGGCATTGTCGAAAGGTAATGTTTTGTGATATCTATGTATCATGTGTAGGATATATAATTTCCTGACGGAGAGAAGCTTAGAAATTTCATATAAGGATTTAGTAGAGAACCTAAAAGGCTTACAATACATCACTTTAATCAAGGATCTTTGCGCCCGCTCTAGATCTATAAAATATGACTTAGCTGCACCTCCCCATACCGAAATACAGTATATAATTACAGATTGGGCTAGAGCAATGTATATTTTATTTAGTAGCTCTCTACTCATAACGTGTCTTAGAGATCTGAAAACCCATATAAGCTTTCTTACCCTCCCGATGGTTAGTTCAAGGTGCGGGTACCAGCTTAACCTTTGATCCACAATAATTCCGAGGTACCTAGCAGAGCTAACTTTCTGAATTGACGGACAACTGTGAGTACACTTAGAAGGAGTACGACAGGAATGAATTTTAATTTCAAAGTCAGACGAGGGCTGCGAGTTTAAGTACGGGGCGAAGCATACGTAGTTAGTTTTTTGGGTGTTTAACGTGAGAAGATTCTCATTAAGCCAGCAACTAACTCTAACTAATTTACAATCCAGTATAATGTCTATTGTTTATTAAAACAACCGATGCTATCTATACACCACAAATCCAGGATTCATTCGACAGTACTTTTTCCTAGAAATTCGTACAAACATTTTGGCAACCATTTCCATTTCGCAACGCACCTATTGCTATTTAAAAACTTCGGGGGTTGATTCATGATAGAAAAAAAACTTCGGTAATATCCGTAGAAATGTTGTACCAGAGTTTCTACTTATAAATGTTTTTCATGAAGATACTGCATTGGCGAAATTTTTATGTCATAGTTCGAATCGGGTTGGTGATGGTGATATGAATTGGAAAAACCTTTTACGAATGAATGGATCCACTTAGACGATGATAGATACTAAGTAATGGTTTTCACGTAAATGTATGAAAGATATTTCTGGGTAAAGCAGATACTTTCTTTGATGAAATAGAAGATTGCTCGAGTAAAATTGAGTGAAATCAAATTATGAATGACGCAGGTATTACTTACTTTGGTTAGTTATTTACATAACATAACATAACGCCTGTAATACCCTAAGGGTTAGATAGAGGTGTACCTAGTAGTATTTACACCTTCTTAGTTACATCGTTTTAAAATATTGTAGGTAAGTGTAGTACTTAATATACGAAATATATCAGGTGGTATTAAATATAACATAATCACTAAATGACAAGCACGTTCCATTTCGAAAGCAATTTGAATCCTGAGGAACTTCAAAATAAAATTCAGATTTCCCCCGAAGCATCCAAGATTCACATTAGAACAAAACTTTATTTCCACACCGAAATCTAAGAGGAAACCGAACACCATCCAAAGAAGATTTGGGTCCATACGACCAATAAATAAAGGAAGTTTTACACTGAACTTTCGGCATTGAAACCTATGTTATATGCAGGAAGATAAGCGACGATGGATGATATTGCAAAACTTGGAACACGGCCGCGAAATAAGGGGATATGCAGATGCGAGACGTGCATGAAAGTTATATTAGGCTTTGTATACAAAAGGTAATCGTTTACGTATTGGATTTTTGTATCTTCTAGCACAATAAGAATAACGTAATACAATGTTGGTTGAGGCATAGGGTGTTGCTGCACTAAGAATATGTATTTACAACTGAAATGATGGATTTTTAACTGGTGAAATGTGGGTGTGTATTAGGTACACCTCTGCCTAACCTTTCTGGGATTACAGGCGTGATGTACTGTTGTGTAAAATAGATATTTTTGGAGCTGTACACATGCAATAACATCCCTAACTGAAGAATATTGTGTTTTATAAGTAGACAGGCACACCTCTGCCCAACGCTTTTGGGAAATACTGGCGTAATGTTGTTTTGATTTGTTTTTAATAATAAGTACCGAAAAAAGAAATAGAAGAATCGAAATATGGAAAAATAACCACAAAACAAAAACAACTTAAAAGAAAAAAAAATACATACATGATATTAAAAATAATATTTCGATGTATTGAATTTAAGTATAATTCGATGCTTCGAAATATCAGTTTCATGCCACTACTACGAATGCTATTAATTTTTTCCCTGAAACGAAATTAATTATGATGATGTGAAAATCTGTAGTATGTCGTTTCAGGAAATATAATATTCAAATATCAAGACAAAAGATGTGGAAGAATAATAAACAACGCTTTAATTATTTCATGTCAAACGAAAAGATCGTCATCTTGTCCCATGTTACTTGGGGACGGCGCAAATCGTTTTTTTTTACGCGAAAGTTTAAAAAGTAATACTATAAAATAAATATTACTGAAAGCAATTAAGTCTCTTCATAAAAAACAATTCATTTGAATCTTAAAACTTGTCAATTAAAGAAACATTGTCATATCAATTTGATTACGACGAAAACGAAATACCCGGATAATGTAGCAAAATATAAATGCATGCACACACTTGAAAAGTGCCTATTCCCGTTATGGTCGACGGATTAGACACCATTTAAACAAATGACGACGCTAAAATTCACAGCAAGGCTAGAATTTACGCGACACGAAATTTTCGCGTTAATTTTGGAAGTTTTGCATCAATTGTGAGTCTACACGATTAATGCAGTCCATTGGGTTGTTTGTTAACTAAATAGCTCGTCCATAATAAATCAGGGATAGTGTTGATATTTCGGACGTTTGGGAATGAGTTTCATGTACATAATTTGGATGCAGTACGTACATATTAAACACATTTTCCTTTGATTATTCAGTGAACGTTTATTTTGCATAAGGAAATTTCGAAATTCGAATTGCAGTGTTCTGCATGCTATCGTTACGAAAAGCTTGTGAATTTATCGTGTTAGTGCAAAGGTTCGGTCAAATCGGACATGGACACTAGACAAGACAATGGCAGATATTGCAGGACATTATCGTTATCGTTGTCTGTAACTGCGTCCATAATTAGCATGAAGATAGCAGTTTGAGAGCACCTTTAGTTGGCACAGACGACAGCACATCAAGCTAAAACAATCTGTCAAATTTCTTTAATAGATTTTCAACTTTATCGTTGAAGAGTTAGGTTCAAGGTTGATTGGGAAAATTTGACAGTTTCGGGTAGCTTCATGTGCATCTGTACCGTCACATTCATCTTCTATAGACATTTAGAAAAGCTAGTATCAGCTAAACTCCCTGCATTAAAATGGTTCAGTATAAGTTACTTCCTTCTTACAAGATTGAAATCTAACAATCACGAATCCGGCCTCTTTAATTACTGTGTCAATCTCCAATGACTCCCAACAACAAAAAAAAAAAACAAAACAACCGATCGGAAATTAAAGCTACAAGGTCCGGTTTACATCTAAAGAAGATAATACACTCAAGGGATAGCTGAAGATTGGATACTTGCCAAGAGAGTTGTTTTGATGAACAACGAAGGCAACAAGGCGTCATGCTGAATCGGAATTACTTTCTGACAGCTTCCCTTTGTTCAACCGCTCTGGACGGAGATTATTACGACAAAGTATCTACTTCCTTAGAGAGAAAATCTTGCGATAGAGATCGTGGTGATAAATATATGCTTATGTCGATGTGGGTAGTAAAAGTTAAGTGGTTACGCAACTATGGAAGTCCAAGGTCAAGGGTGAGGCATGTTGATAAAAACAAGGAAGGCTCTATCCCAACTTTGACAGTAATATTATATTGGCTCAACCGATTTCGGATTGTGGATGCAATTTGGCACACACATAGGTAAGTATAGGATGACCACTGTGAAGACATGGGATACTGTTTACCCCAGTGGTATTTGATTTTGATTTTTATTCTAGCATGATTTCCGACCTCCACAAGAACCCCAGTGCAAATACTAGTATAATCATAGGTATGAGTACATTATTAACTAAAAAAAAAAATGGCATATTTATTTTTCCAAATCCCCAAAAAAGTCTCACAAAGAGACTTTCAGTATTATTGCCAATACGTTATGATTACACATTCAGAATTTATTCAAACGCAATTACCGATTATTGCAGACAACGAACTTCAAAGCAACACCGCAATTTGTTTCTAATATAAAAGAATGTTAACAATTCAAAAAGAGTGTAAAAGGTCACCTTAACTAGAGACCTAAATTCCATTTAAATAAAGAGATGTGCTCTTTTTCTCCGAGACATTACACCAATCATGTATCGTGTTATTTGGATGAAATAACAAGCAGGTGTGGTTATTTGACTGCAAAAGAACAGAAACATTTAGGCCTGATGTAAATAAGGCACGTTTTTTAGAGTTTCGCAAAGGGTGCCAAAAGGACCCGTCTGTCCTGTCCGTGTATTTGTCCGTACCAGAACTGTATCTTTTTAACCATACTTGAAAATGTCACAGAGGTTGTATTATTATGGGCGGTATAACAACAAAGATAATAATTTAAAATAAGAAAGAAAAACAAAATTTAAAATGTACATATTTTTCTGCGTATTTTGCTCGATCTTATTACTGATGATACGGAATTAACGCTTCCAAAATGCGAGTCTTATTTGGCCGTTTTTTTTCTGTTAAAACGATGGTTCATTTGCATTGTCTATGTACAATTGTCAGTCAACAATGACGATCACACATCTATAGACTGTTTTTTACGTTATACCTTGTATTTTTTATTAAATATTTATTATAGAACTGCGGAAGTTTGTAACACGGTGCGTACGGCGGAGGTACTCCCGAAGACACGGTTACAGCCGGTCACTTTTTCAATCTTATTCCTCAGGGCATAAGGGTGAAGACTGGTCGACCGTCAATTTCTTCGGTTGTACCATGTCCGTAGAGTCACCATGTCCGTCTACAAACTTCCATAGCAATTCATACAGCACTAACGGCTGCACATTTTCACTCCAAACAAACATTACATTTTCACGGTTAAAAAAGAGTGTTACTCATTAGCCTTTTTCTTGAAAAAAAAAACACTCAAAGGCGTTTACATTATTCTGCACAAAAAGTCAAAATGAATTATGGAATACGAATGGCTTTTAAGTGTCACATTTATGAAAATACATTACAAGTCCTTTAATTTTAATGCCTGCTGATATTTTATCATTAATTCTGACGTTTGGTGTTGCTGAAAATAATATTGATGTGTTTTGTGTTTTCAACGCAATTATTCAATACTTTTATAAACTCTTTGAGTAAAATTACTTAAGTACTGTATATTTTTTTAAGTTTTTCTAATAAAAATTTGTCTCGTAACTGTTAAAGAAATTAATTAATGTAACTCATTCTTTGGCTTTGTTGTTTATCATCAAGCAAAACAATAGAGGTTGTTTCACAAAGCTACATAGCTCTTCAAAGAAACTGACGTGACGTGTGTTAGACTATGCAACCTCTCATTACAACAATGTCGGTTAAAACAAAGCCTTCTATTATTATAATTAATTACTGTAAACAAGTAATAGGTACAATATAATAATGTAATCTATAGCCAGCACTAAAAAAAGAAATTAATCTATTAATTACACTATGTAATAATTTGAATTTAATTATGAAATAAGCTATAAGAAAGATTGACTTTGATATTAAAGCCCATTTTGGATTCGATTAAAAAACAAAAATTTTGACCCAACGCTACGCCAACGTCGCCGTCAACAAAAAAAAAAGAAAGCGGCCAAAAATGGATGTCATTTAGGCCGAAAACTGTCGAAGACCGAAAACAAGCAGTTGCACTCGAGAAGTCACCCAGGGTAACAATCAAATAATATTAAGTAAATTATTTAGTTTTTGTGAAAATCACAGGACTAGTAATAAAGCAGACCACCATCCACGGACCAGCCTAGGCAAACGCTTAACATGAAGATCGACCCGAATGCTTCGTTCGTCTAGCGGTTGCAATTTTCTGTGAATTTCTTTGTAGCAGCCCGATTGTTGGCAATTTGCTCACCCCCTATTGGTGGGTATAATATTAGGTACACCTCTGCCTAACCCTTCGGGGATTATGTCCTCTTGTAATGTCCCACTGTTGGGACCCAGGTCTTCAGGTGAGAAGGAATGAGCCGCAATCCAATACATGGGCCCTATTGGGTTGTGAATGTCTCACGGTTTCGATTCTTTCGGTTCTAGTACATGCGGCATTTCCTTACTATATTTTCCTTCACCGCTCACTTTATAATACACGAAAAAATCATCATGTTCACTTTAATGAATGGTTCAACGAGTTAAGCTATTAATAGGTTTGAAGATAGCTTGATTTGCTTGTATACATTCGGTCTCTCAGATCTGACAGCATATCTGGAGTGGGTTATCAATACAGTCGGAGCAATGATAACAACATGCGCATCTTTTAATTGTTAGTATGAATAAGATGTGATATGTGTACTGCACGTTCAAGTATGATAGGATTGTCGTTTTGTTTTAGAAATAAATGTCATATTACTGGTCTACAGTGCTTTGCTTCTGATGAGACGTTACACCAGAATTGGTGTAAATAACAAGAAAACTTCAAGAGAGAGAGAGAGAATGATTTTTTAATTAATATTCTCTATAGTACACCAATACTGTAGCAAAACTCTTTTACAATATTGCTTACTTTATGGCTACAACGGTGGTCAAATCCGCATTCAATATAATTTTGCTGGTTTAAATCATGACGTGGGATATTCACAAGAATGATGCAGAAATCAAGTAATACACAACATCTAATTGCGGTTGAATTATATTTAACACGGTGTATAATTTTAAAGCATTTCCTTGAATTAAATTAATTTCCGTGCTAACAGCCACCAGCAGAACTGTGCCAAACGCGATTGTTTATCTGAAGTGTCTCGCCTTTTTGGGAGCCAACGTTTCCCGTATTTCTGCTTCTTTATGTCCGTCATTTTCTAAAAGCCACGAATAAAGAGTTGAAGTAAATTATTGTTTCTAGTTCTTGAAGGGCAATTTAGGTATGAAATACAGATATTTTTAGGATTCTTGCTTCATAGCAAGAAGGAGAAGAAGGAGATGATTTTGTTCACTCATGTGAACAAAATCATCTCCTTATAAATATAAAAATCAGGGTCTGTTCGTATGTTCGAAATCTATAGAATCCTAAACTACTGAACCGATTTGATGAAATTTGCAAACAGTTGTTCATCATACGCCAGAGAAGGTTTCTGAAGGGTAGGTACGGTAGGTAAGTGGGTGGAGTAGTAAAAAATACAAGGAGGTACTTACTAGGTAGGGAAAAGTGCATTGCAACGCATGTCGGGTACAGCTAGTAGGTTATAAAAGAAACAGATAGTAGAGGTGATAGTCAGATGGTAGTAGCAGTACAGTTAGATATCGCTGTCAGCGATAAGACCTCCGAGCTCCGGTTCAATTAGCAATATTGTAAAACAGTTGTTTCAATTTTGGTCTACAATAAAGTATATTCTATTCTGTTATTGTTATTTTGAGAACCCATTCAGAAGCATCTCGCAAATTTATAAACCATGTCCAAGTTCCAAAACATTTGTAACCCAATTATAGCACAAAAAGGACCATGACGGCACAATAGTGCAACTAGAGGCAAAAGGTCAACACAACTGCAAGTCATGGAAGTGACTAATAGATCGAGTTTTGACACATAACACAAGGGGCAGGCCTAGAGTACACTTCTATTACTTTATGTACAATTGAACAAGTTACTTGGTATACGTGTTGCTAACTAGCTATTAGATAATTTTTGAAGGTATTATACGTGTTCTGGGTAGCCAATTCAAAGTAGGCCATAATCATAAAAAGTTATTAATCATCAGCATTTCAGCCGAAGAAGACCTTTGCTGGACATACACCCTCAAGCGTCGCTACATCGGTCCACCTTAAACGGGGAGGCTTTCCAATCCATTGGCAATCCAGTCAGCCAGCAATGCACCCGAATCAACCCGTTCTTCTGAATTTTTGTTCAGGTAAAACAGGGAATCTCAACGAAAAAAAAACAAAACTAGTTTATTTTTATTGAAATTTTTGCCTGCATACCAAAAAGTTTATTCGACGGTACATCATAGTGGTTTGTCATGTGCTATGTCATTCACTACGCTCAATATAATCAGATGGTCAGCGTTCAGCTCGACTCTTTTGACACTTTGAATGGGACGAGATACTAAACTTAGTTCGACTAGTTGGTTCGTTTTTGGACTTAAGTTGAGTGATACAGCGTTTTTTAAGACTTAATTTAGATTTTTATCAACTGTTTTTTTTTTGTTTGATTATTTTGATGGTTGTGTTAGATTACTGTTTTTGCATTTATCAATATTCTCCGTAAGTCTATTAACTGATCGCGGAATGGCCAGCTTGTTAATAAATTATGGCTATAAAGTCGCGTAATTACTCCGTTGGATTATTTAATTTTCTGCTTTTCATTCAAGAGAGCAGTAAGCACGAGTTTAGTATTAATAAAGGCATTTTCTTGTTCATACAGTATCATTAGTGGTTTCAAATATTTAACTAAAACGTGTGTTATTTGTTTGTACTGTTTCTGGCAGGCATATGACGGGATGTTTACGTTACATGCTAAATAAATTCATGTCAGTTTAGTTAATGAATATTTCAGTAGCACAGATTTGAAAATTAGATTTATTTAAACTGCGAGTTCGTGGTGGGAAATAAGTATATCACATTAATTTTAATGCTGTATTGGTTACTGGTGTTATTTGAATGGATTAAATTAATGTTTCGTTTGGATCAGAAGTTTATAAACAATATGATTACATAGATTAATTTAAACTTAACCAAAAAATCACCAAACTATAATGGCAGCAAGAAATGCTAGGCCAAATACATACAATACTGGTAAGTTTAAGAAACGAAAAAAAAAATGTAGAAAAAATATTACGCAACAACGGAACCTAGTTCTTTTTATACTGTCCGATCAAGACAACTCTTACAAAGGTGTAACTAATACCTACACACTCCTTTGTGAAACCCATTTCTTCATACATCCTCTAAAAAAATCAGTCTACATAAGACTAGAGGCTTTTTAAAATCTTGCTTCTACGCTATATGCATAGTCCCAACCAATGCCCATCTTTCGTCTTGCATCTTCCATGCATTCAAAATAGAAGTGCCCTTTCAGGTAACCATTGTTGTCGGACAAGCAAGCAAATTCCGCCATTTTTTATTCCGTTTTTAGGCACAATACCCCAGTTTTTCCGCCGTGAACATAAAACCAAGGGTGGAAAACAATTGTCCGTTTTCAACGTGGATTTGAGAGACTGAGTTTTTGGGGCTTACGTCCAAAAATGTTTAATTGTTGGATTGTGACAAAATAGTGAGCTTTGAACAGTGTATGTAGGTGCCGTACTTTTTGGTACATCAGCACATCAAGCTACCCGAAACTGTCAAATTTTCCCAATCATGCTTGAACCTAAGTAATACTTTAACGATAAAGAAATTTGACATATTGTTGTAGCTTGATGTGCTGGCGTCTGTATTACCGCGCTTACTGACGGTCGATCACTTTTCAACTTTATTACTTTGTGCCTAAGGGTGAAAAGTTAGCCTCATTGAGCCCGGTAGTAAGTACATGTTCTTTTTATGTTCATGCAAGCGATTTCTTAGCGCCTAGACTAAATGGCAATCGCTTTTAAAATCTTTGGATCTATAGGATTGACAAAAGCTGTTGGGTAGCTTATGTCAGTGCCATACACGTTTGGCTTTGCCGCCATCCATATGCTGAAGGAAAGTCACTTTATCCAGTGCCTCTAGTTAGTAAGGAATATACTATTTGTAGTGTCCCTTATATTTTTCACTGCCGTTTTTCCCCTTTATTTTGGACAGTACTCCTACTATAATGGGTATTGATCAGTGATTTTATCATGGGTTTATTATGGGTTTATGTTTATGTTTATGTTTATCCAGTTTTATGAAAAAAAAAAAATTATCCTCCTATGCATAACAAATAAGTGTAGCCATTAAACCAAATATGATGACTATTTAAACTTTATTACCCAGCTTAATAATTTTAAGTGCCTATTGTGCGAGGCAGTTTCAGCAACCACATAAAAACATACGCCTTCGTAAAACGGTTATTACAGAAGCAAACATCGACGCTCGTTAAAATCCATAACAACAAAGTTCAAAGTGTAAAATAATTTACACGGTACACAGCTATTGTCTTTTCAATTAAAATCAATGTCTTGTGAGCAGATGTGTGAAGATAAAGGCACCTACTTATTCTCAGTTGGCTGCAATTGGTCTTGTTTTTTTTTCTCGGTTTTCAATGAAAACTATTTAAACTCAGTGAGAGGTTTCATTCACATTGATTAGGAGTATAATTTGGCTATATTGCTAATAGCTGCGGCATAGTGTTTCACAGTTTCACCACAGTGACTGTTTTATATTTCTCATTGAAAGCCATGTAAACTTCGAATTTAGAAAACATACCTATTGATTCTGTTTAGCATAATATTTTTAGTTTTACCTACAAATGTTTTATCGGATTAATATAAATCTTTTTAATCCTATTCGAGCCAAGAATTAACAGCTGGTCTTGTCCATAAATACAAGGTGGAAAGGACACAGTCGCTAAAACGATTATTACCACGTATTCAGTACATCATTTTGAACCCCCCACATAGAAATTTTGCAGAGGTACTTAATTTAAAAAATAATCAGCTGTATCCTACAAGACTGCAATACCTACACAGTCAAAATGTATGGAACAGCTGATTTTTATTTAAATTACCGATGCTAAGTTTCTATGTGGTAAAAGTTCTATGGGTACGTGGTAACTGTTGTAACGTCGATGTCACTTCCACCCTGTATACTTAAAAACAAATTGAAAATAAAGACACACATTTATTTACCTTTTTCTTTAGTTCTTTCTTACAATAGTCCTACTTTTGTGATAATTTAAATCTCGGCGAGGGGGGCCAGGAGTCCATAGCACAGGGTATCCTAGTTTGGATTCCTGACTCCCACAAACCTCTGTACCTCCAATATTTGTAACACCTGTATATTTTAATTGTACTTTGTGGGAGCAAATAAAATCTTATTATTTATCTTTTGCCATCAATCGCATGACATGAACGTACCATCAATTAAATCGTACAAATCCACCTAATACGTACTGGTGATGAAACGTCAAATAGATCGGCGTCACTGTGTCTAATACACGTCCCGTTTTCGACAGAGAATTTCAAACCGTACACGCATATAGTGTTATATGGAACGACGATTAGGCTCGGGTACTTGATGAGTCAATTGCGTTAGTCGTTTGAGCGGTAGGAATCTGACATTAGTATGCGGCTTTTGCAGAACGAGTATGAACGGCTGCCGAATGAACGAGCCGCATCTAGTAAGCCTGGGATGTTTAAGAAATGGATATTTTAAATGGGAAGCTTCAATGATCTAAGTTTGTGACAATTTAGTACTATGATCCTATTGTATACATACTTATGTGATCGGTAAAAAAGATTGAGTTTATGCATGTAATCAAACAATTTTTTTTAGAAACTACAGAAAGTCACCTGCTACGATCCATATGTAAATTATGCTTTTGTTTAATCCATGTTATTCACCATTCTGAAGAACATCATCAATAAGGTCAGTGTATGACTGTTTTCATATTTTTTTTTAACAAGATGTGATTCAAGTAATACAGTTAATTAATGTAATAATATTTCTAGACATGTGAAGAGACAGGTAAAAAAGTACGTAATTTTTTTTCTGTGATACAAAAAAGTTCTTACAAAACATCAAATTGACGGAGAGTTTTTCTAACGCTCGCAGCTCGTTAGGAAACTCAAAGAGATGTTTTGGAATAAAGAAGGTACAAATTGTGTAAAAGTTAGTTTTGATTGTTACGGAATTACGTTTCAGCAAAAATATTTGCAAGAATACGCCTCATTAAAAGTTCCATACATAATACGAAGATGAAAGTGAACACAATACATAGATATTTATTTGTGAAAAAATCCGAGTGGACAGCTAAATCATTATCATCAGCCTACAGCAGTCCACTGCTGGACATAGGCCTCTTCAATCTCACGCCATTTAATTTGACCCTCGGCAACTCTCATCCAGGTCGTTCCAACTTACGCTTGCCGATTCGCGGTCTCCACTCAAGAACACGTCTACCCCAACGGTTATAGAAAGCCAAAATTGGTTAGTTCTGGAACCAGCGGATTTAGACAAAATTACATTCTAACAGCCAAAAATATGATGGAAAAGTAAAAAATGTTATTTATACACAAAATCTACACACGTAACTAAAAATTCTAAAATGTTAGACAATTTTAAACGTCTACCACTTCTCAAAACCACTTAAAAAGATAATAAATAACTTTGTCCTACAAAATCCACAAAGGCATTTGCTGCAGGTGGTCTAAAAATTTCAAAGAAAACAAAAAACATGATTCACTCAGACTACCAATGTTAGATATCAATTCAGTAATCCCCTTAATGTGATTGCAGAAAATTGAAGCAAGATTGTATTACTGTTTGATAATGTAACTTCGGTTAAACTAATCCGAGCTGAAATAACATTATTAGGATGTTTGGTATCGATTTCGCATTATAGCGCTTGGTCGTAAACATGGCGAGCTCCGATTGATTTTGAGATCCTAGTGTTCGATCGCATGCTCTGACAGGAGTTTAATACAGTTTATTTAGGCCGAAATGGATAGATATTCAGTCGTCACGGCTGAAAGGTACATAAAATCTATAATGTTTCATCGTAACCCAAAGAAATACAATAATTGTACCATTAACGCCATAAATTCTGAAGCCGGGATATAATAGGTTTATGTAGTAAAGATAACAATGGTAGACAAGTCTGAAAAGACAACACCAAATCTCATCGGAATATAACGGTCAAAGAAATCTGTTCTTTATATCTAAGTGATAAGCTTCATTGCATTTTATCAGTTTGAAATTTTGGATTTCCTTAGCCATAAGTTTGTTGCTGCTCTACCAGTCTTCTGGGACTACAGGTTTTCACGATGTATGTATTGGATTGATATCTGATATTGTAGGTATGTATAACATTTCTTCCTATTGATAAGGAAGGAAGTGTGGCATAGGAAAATTGTGCGGAATATAAAGTAGGTGTCACCGCAGATTTGTGGAAAAAACTTTGTATATTTTTGGTTCAAATAATGTTCAGGAACTGTGCAGAGTTTTGACGTGACTTGACGACGATAAAATCGAAAAGAATGGTCTGAGAGATGTTACTGACGAAGATCAGATCTCAACGATGCCAGTAGTATGTAAATGCCAAAGTAACCGACGGCCTTGATAAGACTGACTTACGCAAGATTAGGGATACTCTCATGAATATGATTTATGTAGTTGTATGTGCATTAAAGCAAGCTATTCATACATACACTCAGACATAGGTACGTAATAAAAATACACATATTATTATACTACACTGGTCTATACGAAGTAGACCAGAGTGTAAATACCTGCAAATAAATACAATACCAATACCACTAACGGTTTCAGGAACAATTAATACTATCATTGGCTCATTCAACAAAGCAATGGATTTACAAAATGCTTTTATGGCATTGAAAATTGCAAATTAAATAAAATGGAAACGAATAACTTTGCAATCATGGAAGTTAGAAAAAATAATTTTCAGAGAGAAAATCAAATCATGGAAGTGAGTTCTGCAAGTAAGACAATCATCAATTAAAACTTTGCTTCGATTCTGTAGACGGTGAAGTAGAATCTATAAAGAAAAGCAAACAATTTTTCGATTTGTAACTTCTCTGAGGAGTTGAGATGAAGGATATAGTAAAAACATTGTGAAAAATTATAAGCGCATTACAAAACTAAAGGTGATTAAACTTGGGCTTGTAAATGCTAATCTCCATAATGAAACAATTGTGTCTAAAACCGCTTGGTTAAACTTTCTATAAAATGATTAAGGTAACAAAGGTATCAAGAATATTTACCAATAACTAGATTGTAATATTATTAATGCGACAATATTAACAGCTCAAAGAGGCAGCTCAGTAAAATTTCCAAGGCAATCGATATGAGAACTTGATATTCACTTCCTAGAACTTAATATCAAATGCAATTTTCATACCTTCCACAGAGATCGAAGGAAGTTACTACAAATATGTTAATGAAAATATTTCACACAAATCAAGAAACTCATCATCGTCTAGTAGGAATTTTTAAGCAAATTTGTGTACACAGACTAAATACTTTTAGCATATTGAAGCTTTAATTACCTTTGTTTCTGGTTTCAGGAAGATCTTCTTATCTTTATAGAAGCGAGATCTAGGCCAACATATCAAAAGCTCTACAAAAGATATTAAACTTGCCGAAGATAAGCTGCCATGAGATCCTGAGGATACAAGGACAAAAAAAAAACAAAGAAATCTTCTAGTATAAAGTGGAGACAGATCAGAGAAGTCTTCTTATGTGCAACTTATTTTGATATGGCTTCCCACAAGGTAGATCGATGACCTGCTGGTTGCGCGAAGCACAGAACCCGTCCACTTGGCTATGCATACGGATGTAGCTGGCTATGGATGGCTTATGTACAGCAGCGGACATTTATGAACATATTAAAAAATTTAAAAACGTTCACTTCGGTAATGAAAAATCAGGCATCAAATCTTTTAAAGCGACGAATGTTGAATGCTTGGAGTTGCACTTGCAGTAAAATAGAGATGATAAAAACTCGTAGTGATCATATCAACATTAATAATAAAGAACCTGGCTTGAAAGTTAAAACATACAGCTTTAAAATAATGGACACACATCTCGTTAATAGTATAAAGCTATTGTACACATAATGGCGCATTGGGTTCAACGTATCTACCTGTTTCACAGGAACTAATGAACGCGCATTGCGTGTTCGTTAGACCTAATAGTATAAAATTGTGTGTGCTCCCTGAATATAGTGGGTTTTAAGGCAAAAGCGATAGCGGAAAACACAAAACGAGTTAAAGAAATAACTGTATTGCTTGAAAGAAAGAAAAATATTTATTTATTGATATAAATAACAATAACCTGCAACAACACTCTTGTTCGAACCATTTCGGAAAGCGAGTCTGTTAGAGATGATGATGATGGATCAGGGACCTTTTAAAATAATAATTTTGTTCCCTTATCTTCGGTTCATAATGTTTAAAGTAACTTAGATTCAAACTCAGTACTGATGAAGAAAATATAACAGGAAATAAACCAACAGATACAACAGTTCCACCATAAAAGTTTCTTATACGTGTACCTGTCCGGAACTGTAAACATTGTAGGTTTTCTCTAAGCTTTAGGCCGTTACAGGAAACCCGAAACACTTCGGCCTAAAATTGACAATCCAACGAGGCTCAATAAAGAATTTATCCCCTTCTACATTTGTTCGTAAACTCAACACTTTATAGGTTCTGTCGAACTAAAATCTCAGCACTTTCCAGATTGGACAACGTGTAAGGAGCTTTGTGTAAACTCTTAAGAAAATCAGCGAAGCGACAAAACAAACTACAAGATTGAATGTCTCAATAACTTCTATTTATTTGAAGTGTTCTACGTTATCGGATTTCCGGGTTATGACTTCTTCAACAAAGACCTCGTTTGTGAAAGTCTTGTTTGAGTAAAGAGTAAAAACGTTGTCTAAATGCAACACCGTTGCAAGTTCCTTGAAGAATATTTAAGTATATTGTTGCTTTGATACTTGATAGGGAATGAGGGTTCTTTGCACAAAGAAATAAGTACTGCTGTTCAGGTGTTATATAAACATTTATATCATAGTGAGAGCCATTAAATTGATATTTTACGCACATTTATACCTTTTTTTTCGACAACATTGCCGCTGTAAATTCTTTAGAAGAAAATGACACACGATGTTTCGTTTAGAAACGGAAATGATCTATGAACTAGCCAGAAATTGAAGTGAATGCATGCCGAAGATTCTGTTACTATCAACAAACGTAAGTACATTTGACCAGATTAGAATACGAACGGAAGTAACGATAAACGTGCTTTTGGCACAAATCCAAAATATATAACGTCATAGAAATTTATTATAATTTGTATGTACCGACATGAACAGAGCTACCTTTGATAGACAGGGCGATTAGCGAGTCCGACGGACTGACAAGGCTGGTTTATTAAGCATAGACATTTAAAAATGCACACTCGGAATAGGTAACACTGCCAGTCTGTGGAATTCACTGCCTGCTTCTCTGTTCTCTGATCATTATAATCTGGATATATTCAAGGTTCGACTGAATTGGTTTCATCTAGGCAAGCGTGATCCACCCTAGGCCGCATCATCGCTTCACATTAGGTGAGTTGCGGCCAAACGCAAGCCTATTTAGTATAGAAAAGCATTGTGATACGCCCTCCAGAATCACGCGAGAAGTCTCGGCGAGAAGGTTCGACGAGACTTGTTCCCAATGAGAACAAGATGGCGAGAAACCACTTCACGCTTCTCGAGTGTTCTCGGGGGTTCTCGGCGTGAGTCTGTAGGGCCCTTTAAACTAAGGTTGTGAATGGGGGCATAAGATAAAGAAACCCACGCTTTTCTCTCAGGCCTTACACGGAGGCATTTTTACAAGATTACAAAACATTATGCTGTTCTATGAGTGCAAACGTTTTGCTTAGATTACTATCCGGCCGTTTAACACCAACCGCGGAAGCTTGTGACTTGACATAATGAATTTTTTCTTGGTCTTTTTTATTGGCAGTTCGCGGGAAAATAATAATGTTGAATAAAAAAAAGCATTTGATTATCTACCACCCCGTGAATGCGAGACTATTATGAGAACCAGGATTTACTTGTTATTTTGAATAGATTCATCAAAGAGATTTAAAAGAGTTTTTTGAATGTCTTTTACAGAAATAGTGACAGTTTGTAAACCTTGCCGTAGGATTTATACGTGTATTATGGTTTCAGGCAAAGGAACATTTGCTCACTGTATCGACAGTTGTCTATTATGTTGGAGCAACTCACGTATCACAGAAAAAACACACAACAAACAGTTTTTGCAATCCGCAAGACAGAGAAGTAGCAATAGCTTTTAAAGCACTCTGTATTCCTACAAATACTTTCAACAGCACTAGTAGCTTATGTTACAATACATTTGTGACTCTTGCATCATCTTGTCTTAGTCTTCTGGTGCATAAAGTAGGTAAATTTTGCTGTTGTAGTCAATACTAGCGGTCTCTTCAGTTGATCACAGGTTCGTTTAGGCTTGTTCTCTATTTTATGTTACTGACTATAAAGTATAAGTCATCTTGTGTCCCCATTTGCACCTGAGGCCCTTATTCCAGGCTTCAACTATTCGAACTCTGGAGCATTCACCCATAATTCAATATCATCGCTACTTTGCAAGCGGCCACTATTTGCCCCTATATTTGATCTTTCGTACCAAAGGACTAACATCTATTCAGAAACATATACAACAAGCCTGTAATCAATGAAGGGTTAGGCAGAGGTATACCTAATAGTACACCCACATTTCGACAGTAATGATCAAGTCCCATGTGGGGGCGAGCCGATTGCCATCAATTGGGCACATTAAGATCCCAGAAAAACCCAATAACACTTTGCATGACTTGGGAATCTAAACCCTTGACTTCATGCTCAGCAATTGCGCTTGCAACCAATAGAGCACCGAGGCAATCTGTGATATTTGGAAACAATATGCTTAACTAAATCACGGTATTCGTGCAGTTTAGTCGAGTTGATCGTGTGTACACTTTGAAGTCCATAAATTATTATCCGGTTTTCGAACTGCTCGGCTACTTGTACTTTGGTTACAACGAAGTTTAGCCGGCAATCAATTTGGGTGAATTTTGCGGTTGATGTAAATAACGTAGAGACGTAAATACTCAATACTCAAGTCTTTATTGCATTCCATATGTATTACATAGATGGCGTAACAAGATAAAAGTTCAATATGGACCCTGTCGGGCACAGCAACACTAGGAGAGAGGAAGAGGGCTCAGTAGCAATTCAATAATATTATTATAAATTATTAGGTGTGCATGTGTAGTAATTGAGTGTATAATTATGAATATATATATATATACATACATTATAAATTGTTTGGTTTTCTCGTTTTCATATTTATATTTGATTTCTTACATTCCATATTATATTATACACATATATTACGTAATGCTTGATGTATAAGAGAGCGGATTATTTTACTTAAATAGTATCTGATGACTTACGTCTTTCCAGTTTACTGGTAGCTAGCACAGTCTTAACATAACATAACATTACGCCTGTCATCCACGAAGGGTTAAACAGAGGTGTACCTAATAGTAGACCCACATTTCGTCGGTTATGTTTAAGAACCATAAGATCTCGAGGAGATCGTGGCTAAATAGAAACAGCCGCTCGGATCAATCTTCAAGTTAAGCCGCGCTTGCCTATGTTAGTCTGTGGATAGGTGACCACCCATTACATACCGAATTTCCTCTAAGCCTCGGAAAGCAGCCGTTGGTCCCACCTGTCATTTGTACATCTTTGATAGGTGGCCAGAAAATCAAACAACAAGTCTCACCAAGGGGTATCGTATTACCCAGTACTAACTGGGTTGTGGAGGTCAGATAGGCAGTCGCTCCATGTAACATACTGGTATTCAGCTGCATCTGATTAGAATGGAAGCCGACCCCAAAATAGGTGGGAAAAGACGAGGTGATGATGATGGTGATGATGTATTCAACTAAAACACTGCTTTAACATAAAGCAGCTAAATAAAGGATTCCTTCACAATAGACCCGTTACTTAGGGAAATTAAGGTCAGGATAGTTGCACTCGACGTCCTATTTTCTTATCTATGTGTTATATCGAGCGATACACTCCGAGAACGACCACTTCTCGAACGTTCCGAACAAGCTACCGGCCCTTTACTTATGCAAACGCTAGTGCCCGCTTTCACGTACCTACACATAAATTAATGCCAAAATTTGTTGGATTTTCAACGTTCAGTTCAGCTTCGAAAGTCGAAATTCTAACAGTGCAATTATATTTAGGCAGTTATTAGCGCGTAGTAACAGCCTGTCTGGAAACGAATAGAGATTAAACAATCACACAGACCCAAAACTAACCTATATTTTAGTTCAGTTTTATTGCCCCATCTCTCTCGTTGAAATATTGCCTAATATCAAATGCCATAAAAAAATTAAAAAAATGATTTGACCTCGCATAACTATTTGTGTTTAATTGACAACAACGCGCTTCGACGCAAACATTTTTTTCTATATATTTTGTCTAACTAGAACATGCGTAACATTTTAGTGTTTTGAAAACTTGCCAAACGGGTCAATGGCATAGCCTACAAAAAAACTTGTGAATATATCGGATTAACTATTCGCCATTTTTTCCCTTTTTATTTTGTCGATTGTACATTTGTACGTGATTTCGTATTCTAGCGCCTTTCGGATGAAAGGTCCTAGTTTTTCGGATGAGTTCGGTGACCTCATGAATTTTTGATCGAGGTTATTGTCGCTATGCCTGATTTCATGTCTAGGCTCTTTTCTATCTCTCGACTGTTCGTCCTTGTAGGTAAAGTAACTGTGGTTAAAGAAAATTCTCGTTCATTTTACGGCCGAGCGTTGAAAGTCGATCCGTGCTTCGGAAGATAACTCAAGAACAATGGATATGAGAAGTATAAGGTCGGATGTACAATACTGTAATTGTACATCTTACCTTGTGCTCAGAAGCATTAGGTCGTATGTAAAAAACTCTTTGTATTGGTAAATATGAGCTTATGCTTCTGATGTCGAAATTATGACTAACATAATAAACTAGCTTATGCCCGCGACTTCGCCCGCGTAGAGTTCTGTTATTGTCCCACGGGACCGTAATACCGGGATAAAAAGTACCCTATGTGTTAATCAAAGTTATGAACTGTATGCCAAGTTTCATTCAAATCCGTTCTGTAGTTTTTGCGTGAAAGATTAACAATCATCCATACATACAAACTTTCGCGTTTATAATATTAGTAAGGATGATACCTTATCGATCTTTCGACGTAAGAACTCAGTGGTTTTGTTGAATCATACATTACATAGGAAAAATACCTTAAATGCCTAATCTATACTGAAAGGTTCTTTTCAACTTATTCTAAAAGTTCCTTGAGTAATACGTTTACTTTTATTTTTACAACGTATCGTATGTAAGTTGTAAAACCCTCACCTTTCAGCCATGCAAAAAAAACATAACATGCTATATGAACCAGACATGCAAAAGCCAAACCAACCAAATTCAAAACGGACCAATCCCTTAACTGATATTGCAAAGCACGACGACCTAGGCGAGGGTTTTACCGAATTTTTACCGTTTTCCACAACGATGTCGTATCTAACCAGGAATACGGAGGCGGAGCGAAGAGATTATGTCACTGTCATGAGAGGCACCGGGATTTTATGGAAAAATGCTTAAAAGGAAATATCAGTATTAGGGAGAAATGTTTCACAAGCACTCCTCTAGGAAATATGGTGAGAGTTGAGAATTTCATATTGTATGAGGTTCGGGGACATGTTAACAAGAAAGTGTAGAATTTAATATACTCGTAGTTGCTTAGAAAATAACATTTTACCAAAAATTAATATAATTCGGATAAAATTGGAAAGGGTGACTGACGCTGGCCAATGTTAAAATTCATCGTAATTTTTTTCTTTTAAACGAAGAGCGGGCGTTTTGTTGGACTGTCTCTTGTAAACTCGACGTTCGAAAAGTGCTGATTATCAGCCTAATTTGAATAAATGACTTTTGATATTGATTTTTTCCTAAAAGTTATAAGGAATTATTATTAAAATAAATAAATAAATAAAAAAACTTTTTATTTGATTCCTTACATTACATATTCATGCATAATCATTACAGACATTACTTATAATTATTAACATGCAATTTGTGAAACTGACAAATAATTCATTTAGGTAGTTCATTGCATTAATATCTTAGAACGTAACAGTATACCTAATTTACATTACATTATTTCATTACATAATTCATTGTATTAATTCATTAAATACCCTATCATATTATTAATTGTTCGTTCATTTATATATTTTTTTAGGAATTGTTATTAGGAAATAATAAATAAAATATATTATAATTCGTAAAGCATGTATTCGTATGAAACAAAGAAACTATAGATTCCGACGGTAAGTACGATTCTACTCATAAATCCCATCAATAAATTATGAGATTTACTCCGCGAACAACAAACTATAAATAAACAATGCAGAATAGAGATCAAGGCCATCACAAAAGCGTAGGAGGCAGCGGATACTATCAAAAATTGGATTAAAGATGATTCATGATTGTATCGCGATCCGACATTTAATATAAAAGCAAAAGAAATAAGCTTTCTCCTTTATTTTGTTAAGGACTAAGGATAAATTGGATGTTTCGTCACAAAGGGGAATGACAAACAATTTGGATTTTACGCAAAGCGATATTGTTAACAATGAGGTTGTATTCTTTTTTTTTTGCTTTTCAAAATGATTCCCATTCATCATTGTGGGTGGAATTGAGAGTTAAGGAATGATACTTCAATTACCGAAGTCGACGAGATGTAGGACAATGGCAATCGTCTATTATTAAGTACTTAAACTGTATCGTCCAATTATTTCTTCTGTTTTCTTTTATAGGTTGCGTAGGGCAACTGATGATGTTTAAGAAAACAAACTTAACACTAAATGATTAGAGTACATTATTCATTTGTCCTTACCTTATCTAGTATGTTTACTACTTCTATACTTTCTCTTCTATAAGAGTCGTCATCTCAGTAGTCAACTTTTATCCAGCCACAGCATCCTTCACATAGTCTATTCATCGTTTCTTTGGTAGCCAAAATTATCTTATATCTTTACTTGTTTGTGTCGATTACCGTCATAAGACGATTAGCTGTGTGAATTATTTTAGTTGCATCTAAAAACGATACTTAGAGTATCCTGCAGGAAATTCTATGAGATTTCCATGTAGCTGTCAATGGGACTGTCAATTGATGACCAAAGATATCATCATCTGCCTAGCCTTTTCCCAACTATGTTGGGGTCGGCTTTCAGTCTAAGAGGATGCAGCTGAATACCAGTATTTTACATGGAGCGACTGCCTATCTGATCTCCACAACCCTGGTAGTACTGGGTACTACGATATCCCTTGGTAAGAGTTTCAGGTCACCGACTACCTGTAACGACTATTATTAATGATCTACAATTGATAACTGGGACCAACAGCTTAACCTGTTTTCCGAGGCACGGAGGAAACTCGGTATGTAATGGGTGGCCACCCATCCACTGACCAACCTAGACTAACGCGGCTTAACCTGAAAACCCGATCAGCTGTTATTATTTAGCCACGAGTTCCTCATCATGACCAAAGACAACAAAAAGTAATTAACCTCTTGTAACTATAATATAATTGGCATTGCTCACTCGCTACTCATACAGCTTTTCAACATTACTTCACTTCAGTGAATATAGTAGAAAAGATTAATTTCACGTTAGATCACGTTTAATATTTGATTACACCCGAAGTGTTTCCCAACTTGTAAAAGTTATCCGTTGTTTTAGCTGTTTTCTTTAGTTTTAATAAAGGCTTGATAAATTAAGCGTGAATCAATTTATCATCGCACTCCGTGGTAATTAGTGGAGTTAATGGTTAGTTGATCTATTTTATTTTTGTCGGCATAGAAGTTGTGAACTTCGAAAGGAAATGACCCGGAAATTCAAACTATATTTCACAAGTATGATACTTAAGAAAATTACTTAATTTATTTCCTCAAGGCATTTTCCTCGTTATATTTAAATGCGCCAAAATTACTTACTGCCTACCAAAGTGGAGTATTTACCCGTGTAGCTCAAGCAAAAAATGTAGCAATTTACGATGTGATTGCTTAAACAAAACTCCAAGTGGCGGTGTTATGAACAATCATTATTTTAACACTGTTTTAAGCTTTCACGGTTTATGACTGAACTTTCACTATCAGTTACGGGATATCTTCCGCGATTAATGTTTATATTGAGCTCCCGATAACCTAGCGATATTGTGAGTGTGTTTTGCCGTGACTTTGTACCGAGTTCCAGTAGTGCGCGTAGCAAATGACAAAGAAAGAGGGTAGACAGATTTGTCTGCCCTAACAAGTTTTTACCATCCACCCGCATTCTCCAGTCATCTCGTGATCATGGCGCCTGCAAAAGCGTCGAAATATCGGGAGCTCAATATAAATATTAATCGCGGAAGATATACCGTGATAGTGAAAGTTCAATCATTATTTTTTACTTTTTTTGATGTGATAGGGAACCGTTATTCACTTGTTTTCTTGGTGTTTTTTATCTTGCTGCTACTTCTTCTGTATGGCCTCCTATATTAGTTTGTTGGGGCAATTCTTCTTCGGATAACAATATAACACATATATAATAATCCCCGCTTAAACACCCCAAACCTGTGGCGGTCTCATTCTGCAGTATGCCCAGATTTCGCCAGTATGTTAAGTCCAATGGATGGTCCAGTGTTCAAAAAATTTCTGTATAAACAGTATGACGCTGTTTCGTAGGGGAAGATAAATCAAAATTGTTTCGAAAAAAGGACCATTTTTTAATCCGGAACAGAGTGATTCGGAGATTCGATACCTACGGAACCAAGTATACAAGCTGATAAAATAGACTGATTAATAGGTACGTGACATGCATTTAAATACTTCTCCGCCTTTCACATTAACCTTCGTAGGGGTATCCTTAGATTGTCATTCTACTTGACTAGGGACATTCTGTACGACGTTTTCCTTTACGTGACCTTAATGTTAAGCATTTCTTAAGGTTTCCTGGTCTTAAACTGATATGTCCTATAAACTGATATATCGTCTGAAACATTTCAAAATCATTTTGTTTTCTTTCCTTATTCATGTATATTTTATTATATTATTTAAAACTCTTTGACTAACTCATTAACAAATAAAAAAACCATTTTTGAGTTGAATAAAATATAAAAATAAATCGCTTTGAGGCTGTCCTTGTTCCTTTGAAATCTTTCTTCGAAACAATTTCTAACTTTTTGTCCTAAAAATAGATTTAGCTATTACATTCAGTTACCCGTAAACGTAAACAGCTGTTTCTGTAAATAAACAAACCAATAAATAGGTCGATAAAAATATCAAGAATCACAATAAAGTTATTTTTTATAAAAGGAAAATGGCAAACTAGATCAAAAGACCACTCCAGAATAAATGTCGTTTCTTGTAATAGTCGAATAGACAATATTTTATCATAGTAAATATTTTGATGCTCAATTAACCTGTTAATGGTTCCAATTATATCCTACCAATTCTTGGATAGTTTTTTTTTCTAGAGGTTATGTTATTGTCACTGAAAATGAAAAAAGAAAATTTATAATATAATAAATATATTTTCTTCAAAGCTGAATCGACCGAAAATATTTATAAAAAATAATTACGTTAAAACTTTCAAATATTGGAAAAAATATTATTTTTGCAGCTACGAGTATATAGTTGCTCTCGTCGTTCAATATATATAAGCCGTTGTCGATAGTGAAGCTTTCGGTTGTTCCGCGTACGAAGTCATACATAAATGACGATTCAACACCGAATACATTCGTAATTCATGATATGTGCTGGTTTTGATGAAATAAATAAATAAAATTTTATTCAGTTCGCATAACATGGTACAATATTAAAAAAGTAGTAATAAAAAACGAAACAATGAACCTTAAGCGCTAGATTTTTACATATTCCCTGGACTCCACACTAGGATACCCTGTGTCGTGGGAAATTTGGATTATTTCTAGTTTACTTACTATTCTTCATGTGACGAGAGAGCTTGCCTATTTTTGGGTCAAAGAATCAGCATTGCCATACAACGTGGCAATGCTGCCAGCCTTCAGGGCACTATTCCTATTGACAGCGATGTGGACGAATTTTTTGACACGCTTTTCTTCTTTTATCTGTACATGTTTACTTACTCTATCAATGTCCGGTTATCTGTTATTTTTTCAAAAAAATCATTATTTTGGACCTTATTGAAGCATAGTTGTTGCCTTTTTTCCCACCAGCCGGCACTAGGCCCGCTCGGTACATTTAAGCCAAACCCCTATCACACAGTGGAGGTCTGTGTCCCATTAGCGGGAATATTATATTATTTGACGACCCGAATGGCGCAGCGGTAGTGAGGCTGCCTTACGTTCATAGGGTTCCAGGTTCGAATCCCGGTAGGAGCAAGTGTTTGTGCGATGAGCATGGACATTTGTTTCCGAGTCATGGATGTTTATATGTATAATAAGTATGCATTTACAAACAAAAAGTATTTATGTAGTATATCAACTATCTGGTGTCCACGACACAAGCCTCGTTGCTTAGTGTGGCACTAGATGGCGCTGTGTGTAATGTCCAGCGATATTTATTTTATTATAAGCTAAATATTCTATGGCATGTTTTTTTATACTAATTAGGCATGCATTTGGCCGCAACTAGACTGACGTGAAGCAATGACGCGGCCTAGAGTGGAGTACGCTTGCCTAGAAGAAACAGATTCACTCGAATTTGGAAGATAGATTTATAGCTACCGTTCTGCAGGGTCTTCATTGATCAAGCTCAAAATTACCCAAATATGACTCTTAAGCCCTCGGTGCCAACATCCATTCTCGATTTTCCCTACGAGGAATCAATATGTTAAACTCTCGAAACAAACAACCAGCTCAGTATGCAATCGTTTGGTCAGAATACATAAATACATTTTATCATTCAGCATTGTATACATTGGTGAATCGGAAAAGCATACATTTCGGACGATTTCATTCGTTGATCGTGAATAAAAGGATTTTTTAAGCGCCATATTGTGATAAGTGCCATGACTGTGATCTACGACGTCAAACATGAAAAATACAACGTGGAAGGCCCTTTTACCATGCCCCATCCTACTACAATTTTTTACCAAAGTTTTTAAATTTCAACCACCAAAAATCTGTTGAAGGTGATTTTCAATGCTTAGGGTTATGTACCTACTGAATGCATGGTAACACTTTGTTTCATGAAGTTCCATCCACCGTATGTAGCATTACGTCAAAGAAAAATACAAATTACGAACTTGAATCGTAAATCCGGTCCTAAGCGACATAAACTAAACTCGTACGGAAAGACCAAAACTGTACTACAATCTACAAATGGGGTCTTATTCTTATCTCCAGTAAGTAGAGCCACGCGACAAGAAAAGTACGTCGTAAAAAATATCTGGAAGATCAAACTTTTAGGCATCCCGGAAATGGAACAGCCGGTTCTATTTCCGCTTCTAACGTTAACGTCAACAGCCAAGAAGGCACCATTTTTCATCACTTAAGGACGTTTCTTCTTTATTTTTCGCTAAAATAATAATTTAATAATAAGACAAGGAATTTGTATCGTATGATTTATAATTTAATAACAAAGCATTTACTAAACTAAATGCTTTGTAAATTAAAGTATAAATTATATAATTTTAGTGATACAAGAAGACGTTTAATACGGATATAAAATAATTAATTAAATGATACATATTATCATCAACATCTTCCTGCCCTTATCCCAATTTATTTGTGGTCTTCGCAGCATGTCTTCTACTTCCATACTTCTCTATTACTCGTCATCTCATCAGACACCTCATCTCTTGCCATATCATCCTTCACCCAGTCCATACATAAATAATACGTGTTAATGGAGCAAATATTGTTTTTATAAGTTTACTCCAAGGCACTCGATAATAACACTTCAACGAATGGTACCAGGAAAACATAGTGAATGCGCACGTCTCCCAGATTTTGCATATTCCATACTCTCTTTGGTAAGAAGCAAAACTTCGCTCTTGCAACTTGAGCGGGAAGTGTACATGGAATATCTCAATAAGTCCACACAGTACAAATAGTGAGAATACGGGGTTTTATTAAAACCGTGCCTTGAATATTTGGTGAAGAAGCTTCCCTATGTATTTGTGTTTGTAACAGTAATAGTGTTTTGCAAGCTGACTTGGTGAACATTTAACTATTAAATGCTTCTGTCGTAGAAGTCAAAATTCCTCGTTCACGTCTTTAGTCTATGCAACTAGCGTCGAACGACACGCGCGTGCGTCATTTGCTTCGTTTGGGCGAGTAGGTCGTGGCCGTGCAGTAATAGTTTTATTTCGTTACACGTGTCCTGGATTATCCTTTGTTTATCAATCTGGAAAGTCTTACGTCAAAGTCCGGTCTTAGCATTACTACCCACTTATTTTATTTTCAAAACAAACTTGACATTATCGAAATTATGAGAATTTCTTAAGCGTAGATAGTCTGACAGTAAGGAAAAGTACAAAAAACCGGCTAAATTTAATCGCTTATAACACAGGCTATCATAACAAATAAAAAATATAGCCAAAATCACCCGTATATCGACTGTATAAACAAAAACTCCTAGCGAAGAAACATAACCTTTTGGCTTGGTATCAAGATTTTAATCATAGTTAAAGGAGAGATTAGTCTGTAAAAATCTGTAAAACACCTATTATTTATTTTAACAGGTCGATTGCATTTTTTTTGACTTACATTCTGTTTAAAATGTAAAGTAAAAGACAACAAAATAAAACCTATATAATCTAGAATCAGCACAGAAATATGACGTCATCGCTGGCCGTATATTAAAGTCGTGCCCTGAATGTGACGACTAATAATGAGGAAAATAATATACAAAAATAAATTATACTATCCGCAATGAAAATAAATCTCTTTGCCACTGGAAAACGTGGTGATTTTGCTGAAAATATTTTAAAACAATGTTTAGGTTATTTCACCATCTGCCTAGCTTTTTTCCAACTATGTTGGGGTTGGCTTCCAGTGTAAGCAGACACACAGCTGACTACCAGTATTTTAAATGCAGCAAATGCCTATTTGAGCTGCACAACCCAGTTTCGGGGATGTAGGTTAGTGGGGTATCTACTTTAAATCATCAACGTATTCATTAAATAAAACAATACAGGATTTTTTTTCTGACTATTAAAATTTTCATGGTTTTTCGTTTAAGAAGGCACGGTAGGATCACTTCCTATATAAACCTGAAATTTAAAAAAAAAATTGAGACCTACCTCAACAATTCTCGTAACGTAACTAATGATCAAAGTATGCAACATGGCTTTTTCAAGCAAAAAATTCACCGTCTAAAAACTCATAAAAGCTATTGATAATGTCAAACGTGACCCACAGTGCGACCATTTGTCAAAAGCCACAATGTGAACGCGTAATTTGTCATAAATGTTCTATTTGGTACACCTCTATTTTTCAATGAAAACGAGCTTGACAAAACTGCAGCAGTCATATTTTAACTTTAACGAAATATCTGTTGAAGGCTTTCAATGTGAATGCAATTCCGTGAGGAAGCGAGACATACATAGGTGTTTACCGCATTGTCACTTACTTTTGAAAGTTCCGTTTCCTGATTCACTACTGAAATGTAACTTTGTTTGATAGTAAAACTTTGTTATGTACTACATTAAGGTTTGTTATAGACACAATTTTAATGTACTTTTGAAAAGGTTTATTTAATGGCATGTTAGTTAGGATGTATTGGTCAAATCTTGCAACTGAATTTGAAACCAGTTCCCCCAATCGATTGAGCTGAAATTTTTCACACACCTTTGGTTCTGGTGAAAATAAGATTTTTCTATCAGATATAACTTGATCCTGCAGCCAGGATCGTCTCATCACCAGAGAACTTCTCAACGGTCAATACAACGAACATGAAACTTTGTATACGCGTTCAATGTTGATAGATAAAATCTTAATATTCTTCTTTTAATTTTAATAAAAACTTTTATTTGAAATAAAAGTTAGTTATTAGTTTATTTAATATAAATCTATAACTTTACTGTCTCCTGTGACTTTGACGGCATCGTCAAACCAACGTATTTTTTTTAAATACATTATTATTCTTGATGGCCTGGCATTATTATTTTTGAAGCAACTATGGCCACCATACAGTCAGAATATTACTCCATATACCATATTATCTGCGTCTGGCATTATTATAGTGAAAGTTTATTATAATAAAAAATCTTATTTAATCAAGCACGCATAACAAAAGTTTCCACACAATAGCAAAGTGGGTCAGTTTTAAAAAGACTGGCACGTCGTTGTTTTAAATGAAAACGTTGGACCTAAGTTTTTATACTGCCATTAAAGCCCGGTTTGAATAAAGATAAAAAAATCAAATGGAAATGTCACAACGTTTTGTTTAGACTCACGCTAAATATTCATATCCAGCATTTTACGACTTATTTAACAAAACAATGGCACATGTAACATTTTGAAGGCAGACGAATAAAAAGTGTTTTATTTTTCAGAGAAGATTTTCGACAGGTGCCTGGCTCGTGAAGTTTGGCTGGTTACTTATCGTGCTCTACAGAAATGTAGGCCGTCACGAAGTTTTGCTAGAACATGTATTTTTTGGGGCGATATCGTGGACAGCAAAATGTCCCTGTATGAATATTTTTGTAGGTCAAACTGCCTCTTGTTTCAAGAGTCCTTATTCGCAGTTATGTAAAAAAAAAGCCTGACCTAGCCTTTTATGTATTTTGTGAATTGAACGTTACAAACATTGCTTTGATTGGTGCTCTACAATTTAGTGTGTTAACTTCGCAACAAATTACTCTATGTTCATAGCATTGTTCGTTGAAATATCTGACCAAAACTTCAGACAATATCCAAGCGTCTAGGGTAATCTTCTTCGGCTACAGTATTACCTTACTACAAGGTCTGCAAGATTGTACTAAGACTTTCGTATTAATTTCCCCCCAACCGCAACGTTGCATCGAAACGGTAATCCTTCGGTAGATTGAAAGCAGTAATATGGCATCGTAAGGCGTCACGCCAAGAATTTCATATAACCAAGGAGGAAGGAGTGGCGACAGTAATGAGATACCCATTTGTCTTTTTAAGGCTTCACCGAAATGTTGAAGTAACGACGTTCTTATAAAACTCGGGCACGATGTCTGCCAAGGTTGGAAACTTCAATTTTCACCTATAATCTGTTCGAAAACTTTTTGATGAAAGTGTAAACAAAACCTGTTCAGGTTAAATTCTTACGAAATCGTTGAATAAAGATAACTAGGAAAATTCTTCGTACTTGTATTTGTCTTTGTACTATTTCCGACAATTACGTATACCTACTATTGAATTTAACTTTTCTTTCGAATTTGATTAATTGTTAAATACTTTATTCATGACAACCAGTCTTACCAAGGGGTATCGTATTACCCAGTGATAACTGTGTTATGGAGGCCAGGTAGGCAGTCGCTCCATGTAAAATACTGGTATTCAGCTGCATCGGGTTAGACTGGAAGCCGACGCCAACTTAGTTGGGAAAAGGCTAGACAGATGATGATGACTTTATTCATTAGTATGTACATTATATACAAACTACAAATACATCTAAAATAATAATAAAAACTAGGACTAAAAGTAAGTAGCTACGATCTACATATTATTGAATGTTATTTATTTATTAAAACTTTATGCACAAGTAAAAAACTGTACAAAGGCGGACTTAATGCCTTGGGCATTTTCTACCAGTCTACCTTAGGGTGATGCAGAGGCAATACACAGTAGGTGCAATAACAAAACGGAAAATACTAGAAAATATTTATAAAATATATATACTTAGATATAATAAATACTTATATACATACATAAAACAAAATATATAAAGTGAAGAGAGATAACAAGAAAAACTACTGCAAATCTGCCAACTTCTCGTGTATATGCTCTCGAGTTATTCAAAGCACTATTAAATTGTAACTCAAAAACCGTCGACAAAAAATGAGGATAAAATTACAGCTTCAATCGTTATAATCAAATAATACTTCAGGAGCTTTATTTCAAATTAAAGAATCGAATTTAGGCATTAAATTAATCAAATCAAAGTACTCAATTTGAAAGTGACACTACAAATTGGACCGTATCTGTTGTCCATTTGTGCTCATTTTCTGACATTATCATCAACTACTTTACTGGTAGCGATTTTCAAGCTATCAGACACCAGTAATGAGTCGTTTAGAGAATTTAATAAAGGAATCGTGAATACGATTTTGAAGCTGATGATAATGTTGGCTATATTTCATGTGTTGAAGATATTTTGGTAGTAGACAGTGGCCTTGCTGTCAACGACGATGTGGTTTTGTGATGTTACTGTCTCTTGGTGATTGCTATTTAGATAGATTCACGTACATATTTATATATTATAAAATATACACGTACTTATTTTTTTTTTATTTTTTTTTTTTTTATTTGTTTTTTTTTTTTTTTTTTTCGTGACTATACTCGTATTTGGTGACGTTTAGCACTTTCAGTAGCGTCCATCAGCTCCTGTGATGAGCAATGAACAGGGCAGGCAGGACACGATATTATTGAATGCCCCATCCATGGCAACTCGTATCCAGGTGCCGGTTTTCACCAAGTGGCACAAGCAAGTGGCAAGAGGGTAGGGAAACACTTTTTCGTCACAATGACCACACATGAGCAATTTCCGACTGCTAAAAGAAAAATAAAATTACCTACATTCAAATAAAATTTTGTACCTGCATACCATAGGTACTTTTCATTGTTATTTTAGGTCTGGTTTTGCTGTAAATTGACCTTTATTCTCGTTAACATAAGGTTTATGTCACACGTAGGATACCTGCGAAGTGTAACAGGAAATTTTTTATCTTCCTGAACACTTGAACATCAAACTATCATGTTCAATAAATCGGTTCACTTCCCGTTTTATGTTTTACAACCATTGTTAGTAGATCGTAATATTATGTTCGTTTTATACCTCAACAGGGTATAAAGTATATTTTACGATTGGAAGTAAACTGAAAATTGCGGTCCCTATTCGAAGCCATAATATCAGGGCTCCATAAAATATTTTATAATTGTGGACCATGATTTAAAAAATGTTGAGTAAGGGAAAAAAGTAGTAGTTTTAGCATTATTGTTTCTAGTGGTTATCACAAGAAAATAAAACATAACAGCATCACGCCTGTAATTCCCGAAGAGATAGGCAGAGGTGTGCCTAATAGTACACCCAAATTACACCAGTTATATTTAAGTCCCATGTAATAGGGGGCGAGCCTATTGCCATTGACCGGGAACAAATCCAGACTCCATGACTGCTACTGAGAAATTCCTGATGAAAAACCCAATAACACTTTGCCCGACCTGGGAATCGAACCCAAGACGTCATGCTCAGCCGTCGCGCTTACGACCACTACACCAACGACTTTATTAAAAAAAACGGTAATTTTATTCCATTTTGTTCAATTTGATAAATAACTAATATGCTTGCATTAGAACAGGCGTCACAGCAAAATCAGTAGCACAAGTAAGTAAAATTTAAATCAAACACACGAAAACTCAAACTCAAAGCATTTATTTCAATTAAACCATTACAGGCACTTTTGAATGTCAAAACACAAAAAATAAACTAAGCTACAGTCCCAGTCACAGGGCATAATAACTTGTGAAAGTACTGTAGTTGCCCATTCGAAAGCGTAGATCTCTATGGAGAAGAATGGGCAAGAAACTCCATGGACACTCTTTTAAATCATTATGTAAACACACAGTGGGTCAATCAAAGCGGAAATCAGGTCTTCAAAGACCAGCCTCATCCATCTAAAACAATTCACATCAATAAACATTCTCTCATACAACCCAACATTTATACACGACAGGAAACATAAACGTGAAACGGTTACATCGCTCTAGATAAACCTACAAAAGTATAAAGGCTGCTCCTATAAAAATTGTCGGCAAAAACATATCGACAACTGAGATCATGCGGGAATTCGGCTTGATGTATCATGCTCAGGAGAACCTACTTACCTATCTACATACTATATGTTTTGTTGTTTGTTATTTGCATAAAAGCCATCAACTGTTTTGGCAGTATGTTCTTCCTCAAGCAAGCTAATTTGGTAAATTGGCGTAGGGCAAAATAAGGCTGTGTCAAAATCTATTCGCAATTATCGGAAAACCCAACTCGTCGTGCTGAAATGAATTGTGATCGCAGTAGGTATATTTATTAGTAGACTAGCTGTTACCCGCGACTTTGTACGCGTTAGGATCGGGATTTGTCTAAAATAAGATTTTTTGTCAGGAGGTTCTTAACTCCATTTATTGCTTGTGTATGTTACCTGTTCAGTTATCATTATTCCATGCAAAATTTAACCCCACTTGAGGTTGGATTTTCCATCGTTTCTTAGTACCTACCGTATTAAGAACATGCTTGCCAGATTTCAAGTTTCTACGTTTAATAGTTCTATAAACAGTTGTACATAGATATTTTGATTAGTCAGTGAGTGAATAGTATTGCGCTTTCATATATCCAACTAAAAGGTATAACTAAAAGCATGCTATGGCCTAACCCAGATCATGACCTGTGACCTGACTTGCGAGAGCCCAAAATTCTGGCTTTCACAAATGGCTGTCACAAAATTCTTTCTTAGCTAATGTCTCCTACTCATAAACTCTAGATTTCCTAAATTTCAGGTCGGTAGTACAAAAAAAAAATCAGAACTTTCATACAAACTTGCGAGAGCCCTTAGACCTCCTTAGTCCGGCCCTATCGCATAATCCGTTCTACTTCCGGATGTCTACTAACTATAAACTACCTCCCTGCCAAATTTCATCTTTATACATCAAGCGATTTTCGACATTTTGTGATGAGTGAGTGAGTGACCTTTCGCTTTTATATATTTAAAAGATAGATATAGATCTAAAGGAGAGGACGGACCCATAAAATTAAGAAACGTTTTAATTACGCAACGTTTGGTACGTGCCAATCCTAAGAATGATAAATGGACGAAGGACTATGGGTATGTACATGAAACGAAGGTTTTTTAAGTCATACATACATTTAAGTTAACCATATATTTTTATTTTTGCATGTTAACACTGTCTACATTTCATTTGCATAAGATATTGATAAGTGGAAGCGCGGAGTCTCCTAACACGAGCAATTATTTGCTTAAAACGTGATCTCCAATAAAATGTGTTGATATGTCCTTTGTAATAGAAATAAACCATTTTATAGTTATATTTTATACATTTTGGATTACTGAAGAGGCAGAAAATAGTAAAAAAAGAAAATATTTCCAACATTTTAAGGACATAATTTTCTGCCGAAACCTTGATCGTCTGATAAACTTTCTGACATAATAAACATGTTCAATTCAAAGTCGGAACTGCGACAAAGTTTTAACAAAAAGCAAAGTGTAAACGTCTTAGAACTTTGGCACCGAAAAGTTTTTTCATTAAAGCTTGTCAATATAGCGGCAATCGACACCAGTTGCCGACAAACACCTGATTCGATCAGGTTTCGTAATATATTTGCATATTTTATTTTCCCACAATTTTCTACGTAAAATGTTGTGGTATCATGCAAAATGCACGCTTTAACGTGGCGAATCCAATATTTATTTTGCTTTGCTCAAATATTATTTCAGAAATCCTATGTTTGGAATACGGAAACGGCCGTGTGGTAATCAATTCTGCGTGTGTACAAAGGATGAATTTGATTTTCTGATATGATAATCCATTTATTAAAATATCAATTCTTCACACAATGTGTTTTTAGGAACATCCAAATACTCCGAAATATTTTATTCCGAATTTCGATGTTCCGATTTTACCTAAGAATTATAATGTCTGTTATTAAAATTCACGAAATTTATTTTACCGAAAGTCGTTAATGCGATTCGTTTGTTTTCCGATTTTCACAAGTTCAAAGAATCAAATGCTCGATGGGTTCTTGGTCCCAAAAACGACATTGCGATTTTCAATACTTCGATTAAACTGCTAAAATTAGGATTCTTATTCAATTTGAATAATATTCAGTTACATACATATATATTTGGTTGGATATGGTTTTTGTATCAAGTATATCTTTTGATTTTGATCTCCTAATAAACTAAATTATACTTTACACATAGGAAGATAGATGACATAGGAAGCAAGAGCGAGCGAATAGAGCTCGGGACTTGGGGTACCCCGACACGGACAGCTTAGGCTCGAAGGGGATGTCGGGGTCTAGTTCGCTCACTTCGCTCGCTCACTAGACCCCGACTAGAGCGAGCAGTTTTACAAGGCGTTTTTATTTCTGATTTCTAACTAATCGGTATTTTAATAATCGGAATTCGCATTTTTGATGTTTCGAAATATCATTAAGTCGGACTTTTTGTTATTCGACCTATTCAAACTCGGTATTTTGAGAATAGTAATTATAAACGTTAGGAATATTGAAATTCGGAATTATAAAAATAGGATGAATGATAAATCGGAGTAATCGGTAAAGGTCGGTAATCGGATATAAGGAATTTTGAACCATTCGGAATTATGAAAATCGGTATTTTGAAATTCGTATTTGTGACTGATGGAATAAAGTTTTTCGTATTTATTTAGTATAGTACCCCTATTAAGATGATGAATTATCATATACCTACCTACAGTCACGGAAGATACAAGCTCTTAGCAGCATTTAACAAAGTCAGGAAAATGTGTATCGTGTAGCTTAAGAAAGGACTGGAGTTTCTCAAGAAATTCTTACTACATTCAAAATAATGGACCACCGAGTATCAAAGCAGTAACTTACCTATACAAATAAATTTATAGCATCTATATTGGTTACTTAATCACCGCATACGCAACCATAAATGGGAGTTATGAACGTTTTTATTAACCCTAAGAATAAACTCTATTTGAATTGGAGCGGGCAAGGAACTCTAGTATGTAATGTACCGTTTAGTTCGAACCCATCGCTTTTTATTGAGATAATATCGAGAAGTCAAAGCATTAAAAGAGTGGACGATGTCCCGACGCGGCGACGATAGTAAAAACTTCCCGCTAAAGTTGACAAAAACATTGAATTAAATATGAACTATTAAAATGTCTGTCTTCTATCTTTAAAAAGAGTTTCCAAGATTTCAGCATGAAGTGATAAATTATTTTATTTTATAGCTTTCGCAACAAAAGGAACAGTATTCTCCAGCCGTTGATAACGGTTAAATGTTTATAAGTGCCTCGTTATTCATCATTATCATTCCCAGATTAAAATTAAATAGGTACACATTAAATTATTCGAATAATTTAACTAATAAATAAGCATGGCGGATAATTTCTTGAGATTCTAAATCACTGGCTCTTTGTGCTTGAAAGCATCACAAATTAAACTATTGTTTTGTGGAATTTATTTCTAAATGTGCATCAAGAACAGCTTTTCATAGAACAGATTTATAATATTACGAAATTAGGACGTCTTTGGAACCATTTTCTACAGAACAACGCTTTTAAAGTAAACCGTTGATGATGCAATTAAATTACCCTTGCGGAAATCTCAATTTATTTGACAAACTTTCGTTTTCATTTTTCTTTTTTAACTTTTTTGTAATGGATTATAGACTGAAATAAAATCAAGCAAATGAATATAAACGACACATTGGCAGCAAATTCACGCATTTAGCCTTGTTCTTCGTCTTTTATCGTTTCGATGGTACGACTTATTAAATCTCTTGAGCCTAGAAGGTTACGTTAATTGCAGCATTTGTGGCGTTTTTTAAGTCCTCTTCTTGTGCTGTTGTACGGACACATTGGACATCCGAAACACTGAAGGTCGAAAGGATCATTAATCCCCGATTTTACCAAGTTTAGTGTTGTGAGGAAGAATATAATATCTTGTGAAGTGGAATCTGTTCTCAAGAACCCTGTTAAGACTGCCTGCACAACAAATACTTGTGTTGATGATAATCTTGTGCATGTTGACTACGGGAGATACCACATCTTACACAACATAAACTGCAAAAGTTAATATTCAAGATGCATCCACTTGATGTGTTGCTAATTAACAATCTTCTCTAAAGCTCCGCTTACACGAACGACTTTTTTAGCAATTATTGCAACGGCAGTAATATTTTTAGTTATCCATAAAAGAGAAATCAGAGAACTGAAAAATCTTGCTCATCTTTTTCAGTTCTCAAGAATTATTACGGCAATATTGTCTCTAATTGTAGCAGAATTTCTAATGCCCGTTTTCACCTACACTAAGCGGCACCTAACTAAATGCCTAATGCCCGTTTTCACTACACTAAATAAAATTCAATATAAATTTATTAGTGGCAACTTAGCCCAATTCCCAAACAAAGTCCAAATCTGTTTGTGTCACTGAATTAATTTTAATTTCGAATTTGCCATTTCGCGATGTGGTCGGTTTTTTCGCTCAATGGGCGTTTTCGGCCTTTGAGCTTAACATACCTACACACAAAATAGTTAACGGAACATGACATTAAGATAAAAGAGCACAAAAGTACTGCTTAGGTATTTTATAAGAAATTTCTTCCAGCAGACCTGCGAGAGTAAAGTTGGATTAGAAATCTAGACACAGTGTGTAGAAAATATAAAACTACTGTATAACTGTATGTCGCTAATAAAGTAAATTGAAAAAAAAAACGATGTATTTCGCACTTTGTCGAGTATTCCATTGAATATTTTCATCAAATATTTTACAACAATATTAGAATTACCGTAAAATCACAGTCCAACCTCTTCAACACAACTGCCAAGCAATTTTAGTTGCCCGTGTAAGCGCATCTTTATACTGAAGTTAAACGAAAGTTTAGCGTGCATTAATTACAACTTGAGAGAATGCAGTATAAACTGGAAAATAAATGGATCTATTTAATTCTGTTGAGTCAGAAGAAAGTTATGCTTTAGAAAAGTTAGATAATATTTTCATAGCGGTTTTATGTGGGTGGCTATTAAATCAAGATTTGCAAGTAAATTTGCATTGAATGCTTACGAGCTTATTATGTTATCTGCTCCGTTTCATCAAATTAGACACAGTCAGTGGTGAACTTGTGATTTATTTGATCTTTTCCGTTCCCATCTGTCATCATTATCTTTTCAATCTTTAAAGGAAGGAGAAGAGAAATCCATACTCCATAGAGTACGTACTAGAGATACTCTTAGCTCACGTAAACACGGGTGCATATTAACGCAACTTATTTTTACTGCTCGCCTGATTTTCAAGCGTTAAGACGTGTGTTGAAAATCTATCAGAGCGCATCACTACCACATAAGAAAGGGCACTGTTGAAGTTCCAATCTTTAGCTCTATGTAAAGAGTTTGGAATCCAGTGCGCTGTAAAAGAAAACGTCGCGATAAAAACGCCCGTGCACGTGGGATTAATATCATGACTATCATGATGGTTTATGCTATTATACAAAATGTTTTGATGCGCAACGGCAGTCAGTAGAAAAATGGGCATTCTCCTTTGTATCAGCAACAAAAATAAGAAAAAACAAAGCGAATTTGCAGTGGGAAGACCTATTCTAATAATAGAATTTACATAACGAAACTATCGGAGCAAAGCCCTTAAAATCACGAAGTGAATTTGTGTAACCTTATCAACTACTGAAACTTTTGCCCGTTGTCATATACACAAGGCGATACGTATGAATGGTCTACACCATTTTCAACGTTCGGTTTATCAACGAAAGTTTAAAATCCATCAGCGGCCTTTGTTTAGGTATTGCCTAATTTTATAGCATTAACCTCGTGCGTTGTGTGTAATTTGTCAATGTTTAGAGCAATGTAGTAACTTAGCAATATGAGATGTTTGAATTAATAAGCTATCACACATGTTTCCTTTGAGGGAATTGGGATTACTGGATTTGTGTGGTTTAATTGATATGATATTTAAACCTAGTAGATATCATTAACATATTGTTTAGGTATGTCGTCGTATAGACTGAAAGCATCAGGTATAATCATGACAATTTTCCTTTAATAGGAAATTCCCTAATCACTGATTCTATTAAATTTTTAAATTTCTTTTGAAATAAGCTGTGCCTTTGTACTCAAAGTTATGTATGTAATGTCTCCCTATGTTCTTTCTTGTGTATACATAAATAATAAAATATATTTTTTTCTGCAATAAGAAGGATTTTAAAATTAGGAACTAACTGTTACTAGGATTTTTGACCCAAAAACGCATTGAAAGTTTTAATCGGATATACAAAAAAATAACATCTGAGAAAGTTGGTAATGCACTTTTATATGGAACTAACGGAAGATTTGATTTATTTTCCGAATTTTAGTTAGTTAAATAATAATTAGTTTGTAAATGAATGAATGTCATTCGTAGGTACTAAGAGGGCAGAATCCGCAGAATGCATGTCTAGGAGGTAGATGTATTCACATTTTGTGTGGACTTTCTTGGGTGATAAACGAAACCAAAATTATTACTTGCAACTAAACATAACTGGCGAAATGAGGGGGTACTATTAGAGCCACCTCTACCTAACCATTCGGGTATTACAAGCGTCATGTTATTTTTATATTTATCATGATTTATTCGTAAATTCAAAATTATGAACATAACAACAATCCACATTAATATCACTCACAACAAAACAGTTTGCAATCCGTCACAATTCCATATGTCGGCCAGAAATCATTCTGTCGCGAATGCTCACTGCGACGTCAGGTTTGTATTGACGTTACACCGAACAGTAAACGTCACAGCTGGGTGATACTAGCGTGACGTCGTGTTATACGTGATGGAAATCCGTGGCTTTTACTGGGATCACCTTGTTTGGATTTACGAGGAAATCCTAAATGGTACAGTGGATAATAGTTTGTCAGTTGTCATCACTGTTAAATTGCTTTTTAATTGGTCCAAGTCTGGATTTTAGATCTTGCGTTTGCTTCGATGAAACTTTACATGAATTGCGATTATTAAGCTGATTTTTAACCGACTTCAAAAAAAGGAGGAGGTTCTCAATTCTATAGTTTTTTTTTTAAGTTTGTTACCTCATAACATCGGCATGTATATTAACCGATTTGAAAAAATCTGTTCTTTGATTTTATGTGAAAGAATATACTTCCCTATTGGTTTCACAGAAATTTCATAGAAATCGGTTCAGTAATTTGGTTTTTAAATCAAAATAGCTGGAAAAATTATGTTATCCAAGTAAACGAAATTGCGTGTTTTGCTTTCCATAGACTTTCTAGTGGTGTTTACGAATTACGGAAAATTATAAAATACAAAAAGCACAAAATAAAAATCTTTTGGCAAAGAAAAAATCGACGCTTTCTTTGTTTTTTTGATTGACATTTTAGCCGCTGACTTCCGAAAGTAAAGTTATTTTAGACTTTTTAGTGTTATTTCGGAAGTCGATTATTTTTTTGCGAAAAGTTTTTGTAAACTATAGTTTTGTTTCCACATTTCTTTTTGCTCAACCCGATAATAAAATCTAATTTATATTAATAACATTACTGAAATTGTTCAGATACAATATAAAGCTACCTACTCGTCTACCGTCTGTCTCCACACTAAATTATTTATTATTATTTGTTACCCCTTCAGCCTCCCTTCTGTCAACTCCTTTTGATCATTCTGCGATTCTGATTGGTCAACACGCACAAGTCGACAAATATTGTGTGTTTGCTCAGCATCAACCGTTTGTTAAGCGGCACGGCTTTGTGGTCTCAGCTGTTTAAACGAAGTGAATATCGGGCTTTTGGCTCGGTTTTCTGGCAACTTTTACAGTGGTGCTTTCAAGTGAAGTTTTCACAGGATTAAGTTATGGTGAAGGGACCAATAAAAAGCATATTATGACTAATCGCTTGCATTAACGCAAAAATGTCGCAGCAGTCGCACTGGCGCGCCGACTGACTGACTGACTGGCGAGACTGTCGCGCTGGCTGTCGCAATGGGCGGCAAGAGGTCCTGGGTTCGTTTCCCAGGTCGAAAAAAGTGTTATTAGGGACAAAGTTTCGATCATACGACTTCAATAATTCCATAACTGTAAATAGACGAACCTTTATCCATGGACTTTCTTGTACGAGTATTTAAGATACCAAATGTTTAAAAACGGTGAGTCATCTTGCAGGAATCGGTTTGACAAATTACTCTTACACTAAAGACTACAATAACAAACTCCCCTTAGAGTGTAAATCTAGGAAACCAGTGAAGCGTTTTAATGTGTACGTTTATCGCTAAAGTTCGTTTTTTACGGCGGCCTCAAAGTCAACAAAATAACCTTGTGATAACTTCAGTAACAAGCTCGAGCTGTGTCCACAAAAATGTTTCGAATTTGTTACTTCGAAAAGTCTGATCTGATACCTAAGTAAATAAAATCGTAGACAAAATTTTTATAGATCATCGTAGAATTTTTGTATCTTTGCAATGACATAAAAACGTACCAATAAATAAGTTTAATTCGCTGTAGTTATGAATATGGCACTTTTTATTTACATAAAACTTCGTTACCATCAACAAAATACTAGGCATGTTTACAAACTTCTTCGATATTAGTTATAACTTACAAGATAAATAATCCAACAAATATGTTGTTATAATAATTTATAACGATTAACTAGACCGCACAATTTTATTGGAAGCAATAAATTAGAAGATCACATCTGTAACTATGGAAATAAGATAAAAGAAACTGAATACTTTTGCTTATTTGTACGTACTATAGGAACGTTTTAGTGAAACATACACTGAAGTGAGGGGTGATTAAATTGAGATAGATATCTTGGTTAACTACAAAGTTGTTCTGTTAAGGATTCTTTCAACTTCGTAGTGTAAATAAATGTCCATATCTATCTACAAAATTGTATTTAAAAATCTATACAAAGAGGTCAAAGTTTGTAAGTTTGTATGTGAGGTGGTAATCTTCGGATCTACTGATCCGATCCCGAAAATTATTTTGCTAATGAAAAACTACATTATCCCCTAGTGTTATAGGCTACATTTAACCTTTTGACCGCTTAGCTAAATTGATAACAATTGCCGTGCCCCTAGCGCGCGGCTAAAAATCGATAAAATAAATAATACCTACAATAAATAAGCATTTTCAATGCTTAAAAGCTACGAGACATAATTTTAAATAATTGTTGTAAATAATATCTCTATTTAATAATGGTTTTAGTTGTACCACGCAGTTAATAGGACGAAAATAGAACGAAAAAATGCATGTTCGCTGTCGCAGAAATACGACACAAGCGGTAGGGGCACGGAAATACGAGTATGTGTCACATAAATGCGACACAAGCGGTCAAAAGGTTAAAACGCTTCCGTGGGTTAATTTCCGTACATGAAGAGAGCGAAGCCCCGAGCAAAAGCTAGTAATTCATAAATGACGAAGTTTTGCTATTCATAACAAATCAATCATAAAATATGTAGTGTTAAATACGATGATAGTTCAGTAAGCTTTGTGAACACATAATGCTAGCATGAAATATTGTAAAAAAAAATTACACTACCTATCAGTTTATCAAAACCGGTAATGTTTAAGCACACATAATAAGCTCAATCTAATACATAACATGTTAATAAAAGCAGGCACTTAAATTTTAAGGTTTCAATCCACCACCACCACCACCCAACACTCGACACAACAACCACTAATGAAAGACAAAAGTACGTTCAAAAACACAAATTCCAATATAGTTACAGAAAACCCCAAACAGACCACTCTATTGATGGAACACCATTTTAATTTAACAGAAAGCGATACAGAGACAAATGGAACAAATCCTTTTAGAGAAAGCACTACGGAAGTATCGGTAAAGAGATGTGAAACAATTCCACTGAAGAAAAATCTAAAACGGTACATAATAGTGCACTTTAGTGCCAGATATGAGGGTTTATATTCAAATAGATGACACAACAAAACTATGAAAGTACTAACATTTGTCGTCAGGATTTTTATAGCGGTTTTAAAATTGAACGGATATTATACGATTGTTTTGAACGACGGAAGAGATAAATATGGTTTAGAATGTAATAATGCAGTTGAAGAACACATAGATTTAAAAGTAATAGCTAAGGGAGGGGTGAGACAAGATGGGCAGACGAAGTTGTTTCCAGGAATGAGGCTGGCACATGAGTAGAAGGATTGACATAAATAAAAGGCAGCCTGGACGTAGGCTTTATCTGTGCCAATCCAGTAGAGTGTTATCGGGCAGTGGATAATAATTATGATGAGATCGAGGAAAACAGAACTAAGTTACAATTGACGCAAAAACTAATCATGTACTACAAGAAAGTGTTAAATTCAACAGTAATGTTTATGTCAAGCTGTCAGCTCGCTTCTTATCTGTGGTTGCAACAAATAACGAAGATGTAAAACTCAAATGAGGATCTCTCTTCCAAGTTTATGACTTGAGGAGTGATAAACAGCTGTCTGACTTTTATTTCTAAATCAGTACAATGTTTAACAATGAAGTTAGGAATGGATTGTTTAAAAAATAACTGGAAGTTACAAAAAATGTCTCAAAGATAGACACACAATTAAATGATAGGTAATAGAACTCATAGTTTAATAATTGTAAAGCTAAGCACTGCAGTTTATTAAAAACACTTTTGGTAATGTCAAAGACAGGCAAAATGGGGAAAACTTTGGCAATCAAAAGGACGCATAAATTTAATGTAGTTGTGAGAGAATTGTACATGTACGTCGGCAAATAGACATTGTCAGTGCGACCTCCATCACAAAATGATCCCTTAACAAAAGAGGTCAAAACTGAAGATCGGATCGAACGATTTAGGCTTTCAAACCTTATAGACATGAAATAATCGAAGTATGGGAGCATTTTTCCACCCATTTCAGTCCACACGCACATACTTAGGAGTATTTACTAAAAGCTTTTATACCCGGCAAATGTTCACCGACCCGATCCATAAAATGTATTTGACATCCGAAGATGGGATCAATTGACTCAAATATCCTTTGTCCTCTCTTAAAAGAATCGTTTTGAATATCTTAGTGTTGAATAAAATAGAAGTAGCAAAAAACAACAGAGAGAGTAACGTTTTGTTATGCAAAACTTTCTTCTTCTTGAGATGAAAATGTTCTGAAAGGTCATGCTAACTTTGCAATAATTTTGTTTAGCTTGTGTTAAATTGGCTAAATGTTGGCTTGGAATAAATTGGTAATCTATATGGCGGGAAATTGACTTGGCGCCAATATGTGGCATAATACGTTCTCTAATACTGGGTAACTGAATATTCATGCAGACTTTTAGTACAATCGGCAACAAAATACATAACGAATAATAAAACTAAACAATAAAATTTTGTACCCATTTAATAACTGGTAAAACTTACGGATTTACCGGCTATGGTAGCACATGATTATTTTTCACACACGCACAGAATCTCACGCCTTTTTCCAAGGCAGAACAGAAACAACAGAACGCCACCAATAATACGACCCTTACAAACTCCTTTTGTGTCGTCCACATTCTAACACCCTGGTCAAATATACACGTCAACTGAGTCAAGTGAGAGTACTTCGCATCCAACCTCTCTGAAGAATATCACTAATAAGGTCCTTCTAGGGCGTCCCGGCGGTCCTGGATTATTTTATTTCCACTTTTCTTTGGTTTGTAGTCGACTTAAAGGGGTGCACTAAGCTGCTTTGCTGAACGATTTACATTACCGAATGTACCAATATTCTCGTACCTCAGCTTATACATAGTTTACGCTTTAATTGAACACGTATTAATTTACGAAAACCAGTGTTTCACTTTAAATACTTAATGATTTAATGACCCATACTCCCAAGAGCTTAAAATTAATTAAGTTGCATTGGTTAATACTATATTAGACTTGCTTAATTACTATCACGATCATTAAGTATTCTGTTAAATCCTTAAGCAGAATATTTGGCTTTATTTAGAGGCCTATGAGTAAACGTAACGTAAAAACGGCGATTTTAAAATTAACATTACTCGTTTCACTTATATTTTCATAACTTATTCATATCTTAAAATATGAATAATACTGATTGTGCTTGTTGCAAACAATTTAACTAAAATACTATGGTACCTATAATTGTACTTTCGATTAAAAAATCGACGTAGGTATTTGAGTAACGTTTACACTGCGCACTCGTGCAAGGGCCTCCGTTATAAGCATTATACATACATATGTATAATATCTTCATTTAAAAACTCAAAAGCGATTTTCTCGTGAAATGACAATTATTGATACTTTGATAAAATATCCTTTAATTCTTCCGTAATTGTCAAGAATTTATGCTCGTGATTGAACATCAGTAAATACTTCGCTCAATGAACCCACGTCTATTTACTTGTATTTCCCGTTGAAGCCCGTAATCAATCATGTTTAATTTAGTTCGAAAACCTCATCAGGGATTCCAGTCGACGCGACCAAAAACCGGGACTCACATCACGAGTTGCAAACAACCAACCAGTCTTCTATACATTGTGTACCTGTGCTGTGTACCTGTGTTTCGTTTTACGTGTTTATGTGTACTTACTCGCACAATCAGCCCGATATATGCCACTCGCAGTCCTGCGAACAAAACGGAGTTTCGATTAGTTGTGTGAGAAACGTGAACGATTTTCAGTCAAGTCAGTCTTGTATGCGTTTTTGTGGGGTCGTTATACGATTTTTTTATCGACGCTTAAGCGTTTGATGTTTGGAAGACGAAGATGGAGGCCGATGTTTTTTGACAGCAAAGGATTCGCATTCGTAAGTGGATTGATATTGACAGCTAACTTTTCTTAAGCCTATATAAGACGCTTCACTATAGTGAACGCTTCACTCGGGAGTCAGTTCATTTTTGTTTCATTCCAAGTTGATATGATGGAATGAACGTGCTCCTTTCATTGCTTTTTCAACCATTTGTTACGAGACTGAAAGATACAGAGTGCTGAAATCCAGAATAGTTGGAATGGTTCACTAATTTATTTATTTTTCACTTTTGATTCATTTTGTGTTTAATCCAGTTAAGATGTTTCACTTCTAGTGAATGAAAGGTAAAAATGAGCGGAAGGTGAAGCAGTTGGTTTCAAGAAAATCCTAAAACACTCGATGCAGAAATGATAAGTGAAAATAATGATCTCGTAAAATATGATAATTTGAATTCCGAAAGTTACCTTAACGACAGTTTTTACTGCAGTTTTCAACTACAAGCATCCGAATCGAGTTTACGATGGATTTCAAACCAGTGAAACGGAACTAGGGGTAAGCTTTGGATTGGAAAGTCAGAGTTTTCAGCCGTGAGATTGACAACAGTAGTGCTATTTCAATATGTAAATAGTTACGCGTTTCGCTAAACAATTTATCGACACTGTTGTTGACGCCATTCTTAGTAAATACTAAAACAATCGTGTCTCTTAAACCCTGCTTATAAAACGATATGTTTATTTTCATGTTCTGAAAAATGTTTGGATAAGTCTACAGTGTATTTTTTTTCTTTCTTTTTAATTCTTCAATAGTAGACTGAACTCTGGATGTATGCACGGTTGATGCCAATAGGCTCGCCCCCTAATATGTACATGGAATTTATTGACTCAAACATAATTGCATACTTCTACCTAACCCTTCAGGGTGTTAAAGGCGTTATATTACCTTAAAATTATGTTTTAGGTACTACGCGAACTTGCCAGTTTGCCGAAAGCATACAAAAAACGATTGAAAACACTTTCCTACAAAAACAAATAAAACTAGTTTTAATATTTGCACCATGAAATTGCAAACGCAAAACCATCGTAGTCGAAAGTGCTATTAGGCATTTCTATCACATTAAAAATGAAAGATAAACTTATTCCGGCTTGTAGAAAGAATCTGGCCGCTTGTTTGCGTAAATCTCCCAAGCATCTCGGATCCCGCAACGAATTTACGTAATCACGAACAAAAATACGAGCAACAATAAAAATACGTCATTCATATGTCTTGGCTTGCGTTAGTGTTTTGTTTTTATCTTGATACTTGGAGTTGAATTGTGTTATTCTGTTACAAGGCTTGGAAATATGAGCAGTATCTTCCGTTGGTTTCCGGAAAATTGTATGAACAAAGTATAAACACCGATTTCTCCCAATACACCGACACTTGCTCAAGAGAACGGACCGTCCAACTTTCTGATTCCTGGTACTAAATTTAAAACAGGCGCGAACTTGGTGAAGACGAAGCTGTCAAAGTATTTTGTTCGGTTGTTCCGTAATACGAATTAACTCAACAGGTACTTTGAAAGACGGAAAACATTAATTAGGGCAGTTGCTACGTGTAATTAACAGCAGTAGTGTAAGTGCCTAATTATCGTGTCTGCAAACAAGACTTAATGCAGTTCAAGGTATGATCGTGGATTCATCATTTACTAATTACGCGGCGTTAGCAGAAACTGAAGTACCTTGGAAGTGGAACAGATCGATTATGTACATACATAACATCACGGCTGTAATCCTCGATGGGTGAGGCAGAGGTGTACCTAATATTAAACCCACATTTCGCCAACTATATTTTAAGTCCCATGTAATAGGTGGCTAGGAGCTCGTGGCTAAATAATAACAGCCGCTCGGGTCGATCGCCGGGTTAAGCTGCGCTTGCCTGGGCTGGTCGGTGGATGGGTGACCAGCCATTACATACCGACTTTCCTCCGTGCCTCGAAAAGCACGTTAAGCCGTTGGTCTCGGCTGTCATTTGTAGATCTTTGACAGTCGTTACAGGTAATTAGTGGCCCGAAAGTCTGACAACCAGTCTTACCAAGGCGTATCGTTTACCCAGTACGAACTCGGTTATGGAGGTCAGATAGGCAGTCGCTCCATGTAAAATACTGGTATTCAGCTGCATCCGGTTAGACTGGAAGCCGATCCCCACATAGTTGCGAAAAAGCTAGGCTGATGTTGTAATAGGGGGCGAGCCTATTGCCATCAACTGGGCACAAATCTAGACTCCATGGCTGTTACTGAGAAATGTCTGAAGGAAAAACCCATACTTTGCCCGACCCGGGAATAGAACCTAGGACGTCATGCTCAATAGTCGCGCTTGCGGCCACTCAACCATCAACGAGGCAGTCATCGATTATGTACTTGGTGAATTATTAAGATTTTGGCTTAGGCTCATGAGACTAAGAACAAGTTATTAAGATTAAGTTATGTTGATACTGAACTGTACAATATTGAAGCAAAATTCTACGGAGGCTTGGATACAAACAAATTTTGCAGCCGGGACGACCCATTTTCGTCATTGAGTAAGGGCTAATTCACACGGCTTCCGTCATAAAAGACGATACGTCATGACGGATGAACGTTCACATTGCATAAGGAATCGTGTTTTATCACGATGCGGCAATAAAAAAAAACCAATTGATGTTCACGTTAGTTTCGTGATTTTACGGGAGCGAGCGCATCAGCGAATCCGTCACAAAAAATTCACAATTCGTGTTTTTTGACGTACCTACGTGATTTTTAAAAGACGATACGTGATTTACTACGTGTCCGTCATTTTCCACGATTCGTGATGCGTGTGAACACGGGCATTTAAAAAGCTTTGCCGCCGTCAAAAAATGGACGGATCGTGAAAAAAGAAGATACGTCAAAAAAAAAAAACGAATCGTCCTCGTGTGAACGAGCTGTAAATGGTTTCCGAGTTCTGACACTGATAAGGTATTAATAGTTACAAACTTATTGGTAAGGTTCTTCAGAAAGGTCAGATGCTTAGTACTCGCAACTGGCGTGTGTGTATGACCAGATGTATGAACGTGGACGAGGCAAAAGGAGTATGTAAGGATCGTAGCAGGTGGCGCTCTTTAGTTTCTGTCTACCCTAGTTTATGTATGTATGTAGTTACAACCTTGTCGTCAATCGCAGGAATTGCGACATTCATCTTATAGGATGGTATTCTCTTTACAGAATAAACGCAAAACTGTGTTGGATAGTGTACAGACAATATTTGAAGTCATTTGCTATACGGGACTTGTAGAAACAAGAATTTCCCGAGCGTTGAAGCGTTTTAGCCATACCTTTTATTGGAATCAAATATCACAATGTAGACCCGTTAATATTCATGATGATTTTTATCCGAGGTGCTAGACGACTGGGATTATTCTATTTGTAAAGGTTCTTTTGGCTTGCTCTGTTCTGTCTCCCGCTTGATACAAGGGGATGTGGAAACTATGTTTTTTTTTAACCGACTTCTAAAAAGGAGGACGTTATTTTCATCGGTGCTTATCTAGCGGTCGCCACTGTTGATTTTGGCTTTCAGGATTTGTAGTGGTTAGAAATAGTGAGGCGGAGGAGGAGGTTATGTCTCAAAAAAACAAAAAAAGTATATCGTCAATGTCAACAAAGGCATCAGACGGCAAATTGGAAAAGGCACCCTAAATATAACAAGTCGTAATCGTAAAAAGTTCTTAGGTATTAATGGTTATGGCTCGTTTATTTAAGGGCTTTTTTATGAGGCTTTGCTACCGTTGATATTATTTCTGTTGAAATTGCCAAAACTAAACAAGGACATCAAAATTCCGATATCTTAAATTTAGGTTTTTATACGTCGTGTTTCCAACTTTATATTCTGTGTGCAATGTTTTATTTTTCATCAGCATTCTCTTGCCCTTACTCCAATTTATTTGGAGTCGGCGCAGCATGTCTACTGCTTCCGTACTTCACTATTACTTGTCATCTTATCTCCTTTCTTGCCATATCATCCTTCACACAGCCAACCATCGTATCTTTGGTCTTCCTCTACTCTTAGAAAAATTCTTCTTTTATCTGAAAGAATATACTTTCCGATTGGTCTCATTGAAATGTCATCAAAATCGGTTCAGCAGTTTGGTTTTGAAATCAAAATAACTGGAAAAAATATCATCCAAGTAAAAGAAATTGCAAAATTGATACTTGACAAGGATCTGTGTGTGATACGTTAACTAAAAAGGGTAAAAAAAAACATATTTTGGAAGTCGGTGGCAAAAAAGTCAATGAAACAAACAATAGTCACCGACTTCCCAAAGTAAAGTTATTTTCCATTTTCTTTGTTGTTTTTTTTGGAAGTCGGCTTTTTGGTAGAAAAAAGTTTTTTTTTTCAATAATCTATTACGGAATAAACTGAAAAAATCTTCTAAAATCGCATCGACTAGCTGCAAATAAACTTTCCAATATTTAATCATTTCAACCTTCGTTTTTTCTTGCAACATTGTAAGACGAGCTTCGCAAAGCAGTTTCAACTTTCTTCTAACCTAATATCTAAAATATAAGACATCAAGATTCAAGGGATCTTAATCTTCAATATTTATGAGCATAGAAATATATAGAGAACTTCAACTAAGGTCAACTTTAATCAAAGTAATGGTGTCCTCGGGAAATTTATTAAAACCCTTGATTGGTTTCTTGATACAGCTGTCTGTCTTAAGACCGAGGGGTTGGTTGGGTTTAATAATTAATAGAAAAGGTGCCTTAAAATTATATGATGGTAGTTTGAGTTTTGTTTCATGATTGTCTACATGTTATTAGGTTTATTCGGTACGGTAAGGAAATATTCAAGAACAGATACGCTTCTCTTGTCACATGCTGAGTGACTACATTAAATAATCAAGTTATTTGATATTTACTAGTTTTTACTACTAACAATAAAGTCATTAACCGCCGCTCGGGTCGATCTTTAAGTTAAGCCGTATCGTACTACCCAGTGTTAACTGGGTTGTGGAGGCCAGAGAGGCTGTCGCTCCATGTAAAATACTGGTATCCAGCTTAGTTGAAAAAGGCTAGACAGATGTTGAATAAAGGCATTAATTAACCTTTAATAATCCTTTCCAATGATTTTACTGGGAGTGTGATAAGTATTAGGCTCCTATACAAATTATCTTCTATGCCTTTCCTTCATCCCGTTATTCGGAGTCAGGACTCCTCACTCTTCTACACCAAGAAGATTGGGTCTCTCATTATATTTGACCACCAAGTCGAAGGAACGTGACCTCTTTTCTATGTTCAATAGGTTCAGCAGCACATATTATATCATATTAGCCAGCTGAGGAATTCCCAAAACACCATGAATTAATCAATAATCTCCAAACTTACACTATGTACCTGAATGGCGTTAGTTTAAATCTCTTCTCAGTCAAACTTATCCGTCAGTACATGAAACTATCAGACTAAAGTTCCGATAGATGGCTCCCATGTTTCACACCCATCCATGTAATCGATTTGCCGAGTAGCTGAACGGTAAACTTATTAGGAAGTTTGATACTCATCCCAGTTAGTTGCATCCCTGGTATAAGGCGTTATAGTTCTAAGATAGAATTTGAACGGTTCACCCAGCTAAGGTTTGTTTGGCAACAGCTTCATAAAGCTGTTTCAATAACAGTAACGGATCGTTTTGTAAATGAGAGGTAGTTTTTGGGGAGTTAAAATTTTTAGTATTGAAAACTCAATAAGTAGATAAAAATTAAAGAAGTTATGTACATAGGTATTCTACTTAACGAACAATAATTGCTACTAAGTGATACATTAGTTTGCCACGTAAAGCTATGCGCTTCGGTAGTCTTCGCATTACAAAATTAGCACGAACGTCGCGGCCCAGAATAACAGAGGTCATTCTTCTAAGTTTTGTTTTGCATTACATTGCGCGCCTGTACGAAGTTTTTTCTCTGTGAAGTTTTCTACCTCGGTCGTAACTCGTCATCGGTCCTTCAAAAGTACTGAAAAGGTTATTAGAATAGCACATTTCTTTGTAAATGTATAAGACACTCTGACTCAAAAGAAGTAAGTAGTTCAAGTGTACATATTTTAGAAAATAACCGATGGTTGCTGAAGCGCATACTCTTTTAGGTACAACTGTATGTACCCATTGACGCTTTATTAGACTTATTCGCTAGACAGGTTTTCTTAATTGATATTCTAGATAGTTTACGTACTGTTTGTGTCGGAAACCACTACCAAATATTACTCAAAGTTTCAGGCTTAGGTAAACAAACTTGATAATTTACGAGTTGTATACTCGTGTCGGACATTAGCCTCGTTCCTTACCTTCACCTATCTACTTCATCAAACGTTAAATTAGATAGCAAAACAACGGCTTCGCTTGTTTTTCTTCACCTTATTTTTTGAATTTCCTCGTGTGTAAATCCTCCTTCGATTTGTAAGTAAGCAACCTCTGCCCGGAAGAGGTGAAGGGTTATGCAGGGATCTGGTCTCAAAAAAGAAATCTCGCCTAAGTTATAAATAAACACGCGAAAATTAAAGCGTTCGCGTCTAACAATCATTACATTCTATACCCTCAACTTTTAAATGTTCTTACCGACTTAAAACTCGTAACGCAATTTAATACTTCTCCCTAAGTAAACCCTTACGTGAAATGCCAAACGTTTCCGAACAACTTTCTTGTATAAACCATTAAGGGATTTACACAATTAACAGTTTAAATCGTAAATCTTGTATCGATTATTGCTTGGACACTGTTAATCCTGGCTTAGCTTCAGAAAATTAAAGTTAAACAAGTTTCTTGACTTGAATTCGGCTAAAAGTGAGATTAACATTGAACAAAGAACGATTCTGAGCTATGGCAGGTATCGTGATATTAAATTTGTTAAATGTGGTAGGTTTAAACAACTTAAATTGTAGGAAGTGGAAGAGGCAGGTAGATACATCTTTGATACATGGACGTAGCGCTAATCAACCTGTTCTACTAGATAGTGGAGTCGTGTGTTAGTGAGCTAATCCATGAGAGCTGTTCGTGCCCCCTAAGATCTTTGTTAAGAATAATTTACGAGAAGAAACTTATTTATCTTTACTCCAATGAATTACAAAAACACAAGTAGCAAACCAATGAATAAAAAAGCAAAATATAATAATTATCTTTCTCGTCTGGCTTTGTAAAACCGAAAAATACACTTCAAAAACAAATCGTGCGTACCGGGACCTCCCTTAAAGATGCATTTCGTACCATCATAGAGTAACCCTCCTCCAGAGGCGAATCGTTTTTATCACAGCCTGCAATATAACCGAAATTTTCAACCATTAACACGTAGTCTGAAAAAGTTCTGTCATTTTTACACATGCCTGGTGTGAGTGTCTAGGGATTGTCTGGCACATAACCGCGTTAGCTCGTCTGGCGATATGCCATAACTCACTTTTATATTCTGCAACTTAGTTCGAAGAATGATACGTTAACTTTTCATAAGTATTGTTAATCCTTCTTAGCTTCAGCTGCGTCTGTTTAGGCTTATGTTCACTTACATAGGTAAATATAAATAGTTACAAAGTTGCGAGAAGTATAACAAATCTTAAGTGTCTTTTCAAGTAATATGTGATATATTAAGGGGTGCTTGCACCACAAATCACTAAATGTGTTTATCGTTAAACCTGTTCCCATCAACCTGTCTTCGTCATCTTATTGTTTCTTTTTGGTGCCAGCAGGTCTTAGTCAAAGATATTCCACTGTTATAGTATGTCTAGAGGTCGCAAGCGCGACTACTGAGTATGAAGTTCTGGGTTCGATTCCCAGGTCGGGCAGTGTTATAGGGGTTTTCTATTAGGCAATTCACAGTAGCAGCCACGGAGTCTAGATTTGTGCCCGGTTGATGGCAATAAGCTCGCTCCCTATTACATGAGCCTTAAATATAACTGGCGAAATGTGGGTGCACTATTAGGTACACCTTAGCCTAACCCTTCAGGGATTACAAGCGTGATGTTGGTGTAATTAGTTTTAATCATGTTTTCATGTCTTATTTGGTGGGGTCTCGTATTTTGTATATCATTTAGAATTCAATCTAGTAAACAATCTCCGAAACATTAGCTCAAAGTAAAATTCGTAACGTACAAACATTAGTATAAAACAAAAAGTTTACGCATAATCCGGCAGTCCTATTAACCAGCTCAAAAACAAGAAGAAAAGTTTCCCAAGGCATGTGGGGGCCAAGCCTTCCTTAACATATATCATTGTCCTAGCGATAAAATATTTGCGGGGCGCAGTAACCTCTGCTCGGCGAACTGCCAACAAACTAGTAAATGCCGCGGTCTCTCCCGCTTTTTCCATTTATTTGGCAGGTGTTTAATCCGCTTAAGTACTGTGAATGAAACAAAAGCGGTAGATTCCGATGTGATTTAATTTAAAAAGCTGTAATGGAATGAAAAGGAAATTACGGGATTAAGTGGTTTTGGTGAATAGAGTGAAATATACGACTGCGTACACTATTGTGAACAATGTAATTGCTGCTGGAATTCTTTTCACCACTATACGATCTTTTACACTGACTGTGAACAGTGCAAGTCCTGCAAGAAGTTAGGTATAAAGAGCTTGGAAATACTGTTCCTTAATTGGTTATTACACACGGTGTGAAGAACAGGACTAGTGCCTATGCATGGAAAATAGAGAAAAATAATTTTCCCAAATATGACACTTAGCTAGGTCGATTTTTCACCACATGTACTACCTGCATTGCAACTTTCATCGAAATCGATAGAGCCGTTTTTGAGAACGTGATTACAAATGTACAAATATTGCTCGTTTGATAGTATAGGATAAGATAATGGGTTTGTGACCTATTCTTTAGTCCCTAATTTTAAATCAAAGGCTTGCACCAAAACGAGTAATATCTACATAATCTTTCAAATCAAATCAGTGTCATCATCATTCTCCTGTTCGTATCAAGGTTTATTTGGGGTCGACGCAGCATGTCTTCTTCTTCCATACTTCTCATAAGTGACCTCCTTTTTAGGCATATTATCTCTACCATCAAGCAGAAGTCCAATCATACACTTCAAAATTCAACAGAACCACTAAACCAAGGCCACTAAAGGCGATAGAATTAAATACAACCCCATAATTCCTCATTTATCGTTGAACAGTACGTCTGAATATCAAGGTGTACCAACTGACAGACATTCGGTTTTATTAAGTTAATTCGCTAATAAACAACGTTCATGTCGACGTTCCGGTTTTATGAGCTTGAGCCAAAACTCGTGTATGGGAATCTGTGAGGTCTTTGAGCTTGTAAATTGTGATACTGTATGTCATTCTGGATTATTTGAAGGATAAATTAAGGGCTAGTGACAAAGAGATTTCATAGAAAGAGTATAATATTATAATATAAAGAGAATAATTCTAGGTCTCAGTGAGGCCATGACGAAGTGATCTCTAATCTGCCATCGACTACACCCGCTGTGGAAGTGATGAAGTTCTGGACCAATCTATACTAACACTGTAAAGAGGAAAGATTTGATTGTTTGTTTGTTTGCATTGAATAGGCTCCGAAACTACAAGACCGATTTGAATTCTGTCATCGTTGGGAAGCTACACTATCTCCGAGTGATATAAAGTATATTATATTTTCAAAAAAATTAGGGATCCGTACTAAAACTCCAATAATGTAACCCAAGGTATAAAAAAAGACTTTCTAATTTACTCATTTTAGGTAACCCGGCGCAAAAAGAAGGGTGTCTGTGTGTGAGTGAAAATTATAATTTTTGTTTGTTAAATACCCGTGCGAAGCCAGGACGGGCCGTTAGTTTATATATATTCAAATGTTTTTTATTGTTTTATATGTGAATATTTAAAACATTTTAAATATGAAAGAAAGATAAATAAAGTAAATAATAAGTAATAATTTATTAATTGAATCTGGTCTCTAAAATGTAAGTACATGTGTCATAAATAATGTAAATGTTTGCATGTTTGAATGGTAAAATATGGCGGAACATTTATTACAACTGTTGTGTATTACCCATATTTGAAAAATAAAATCCTATCCCGTCCTATCCCGTTCCGTCATGTTTTTGTTAAATACCCGTGCGAAGCCGGGACGGGCCGCTAGTAAAATATAAAATAAGTATTGTCGATCGTGCCTGGTAGAAATCTTACGTAGTAAGGCAAAACCTACGGAGTAAAGTTTTATTTTGTGTAAAGTTTCATGTGCTAAGCTCAGTCACATCACTCAATACGCCTTAACCAAAGCTTCTGGCAGAAAATTTCGGCGATCGTTCTAAAGTCTTTAAGTGCTACGTTATAAACAGCTGGTACCTACGCCCGACGCTCTTAATAATCCCTTAGGCGCCTGTATCGACATCCATGAGATTATAATACAAGCTTAGCTTAGAGGAGAATTAAGGCTAGATCGGCGTATTAATTTTAATCAGCTGTTTAAGTCAGCTTAGTCTCATTTCTGTAGGAGTAATTTGCTCACTCGCAGGAACTCTGTTGCCTTTGGATTCTGGTTCCTCTTCTAAACATAATAAATTATATGATTAATGTGGCTGTTTGTGCGTGTTTGTCTGCGTGGCTTGCTCTTCTTCTTAATAATGCAACGAATTGATATTATGGGACTTTTACCGTCAGTTTTTTCGCATGAATAACGTGTTTGCTACATTAATATTTAATTTCAATTTCAGCACTAAATAGTGGTTCTCGAGTGGAGACCTCGAATCGGCAAGCGTAAGGTAGGACGCCCGCAGGCTAGGTGGCGCGACGATCTCCGCAGGGTGGGAACTAGATATAAGTTAACTGGCAAGCAATTTTTTAATTCGACGTCTAGCAGTGGACTACTGTTGGCTGATGTCGATAGCACGAAAATGTCAATGTTACTGTTTACGTGAATGTGACATAAATCGCAATTGCCACTGCGATATGGCCAATTTGATCTCGAATTTCAGTAAAAACTACATGACTAACACAACTGTTCTATACAAAAAAGCCTTTATTGAGAAATTCTTCGATCACATCTTAATTAAAGAAACTGCTCAACACTTTTGAGTATCCAGTCTGACCTAAAAGATCAGTCAATCATAATATCCGTTCAAAGCTGTCAACAACAAATGTAAAACTAGTTCGAACTTAGACACTTTGCGTACTGCCGGAAGCAAACACATACGTAATTTAATTTGACGTAGGTCACCCGTCTATTAACTTGGCCTTAATAGAGATCCCGAGTTCTGGAAATCCAAATTCAAATTCTAAATTGCCTACTATCCGCACAAATTTGCAAAAGTTTCAAGACTGTGGAAGTGAGAGTTGGCCTAAATTAATAGTCGAGGCAAGCTTTCGGCTTCTTGGGTAATATTGGACGGACACAATATATGTATGTATTACTTGATTAACCTAATACTTGTCAGTAAGATCGAGGCTGTAGATTATTATGATTTGTGCGAAAGAGTTTATCTCTAAGTAAGACCAGTGCGAAGGGAAATATTTTTTTCTATTTGTGTTTAGCTCTCAAATAATATGCTGTTCGAGGAAATGGGAACTTGGGTGACAAGACTATGATCTCTTAGCCTAAATAGTTAATAAAAAACAATTACCACAGTGTAGCCTAATTCAGTTGATCCAGATTAGGAAAAAAACAATCTTATATTTCGGGCTTAGTTACTGCTTTCTTGGCTATTGTAACCGTAATGGTATCAATTGTTTAATTGAAGGAACCGTTTCTCAGAGATTTGTTTTCAATAAGTTAAGAACTTAATTGCTTGGATGGAGTAGTCTGAATATTCAGAAAGTTTTACTGAAAACTTCTTGACAAACATATTTTTTTTCCAATCTCAATCACACTAACAAAATAAAAGCATGCTTAAAAATACCACTGTACCGTTATATACACCGATAATTTTCAATAAACTAGACCACGTTCGAAAATCACTAACAAATCAACAAGCGAATCTCCGTACACCCCGCTGACCGCCAAATTACGCGTTGCTCTGTTGCGAACTTGCGATGCTATCACCAACATTGAATGAACGCTATCTGAATCCCAACCATGTCCAATCCTCCATTTGGGTTCGACAATGGTCTCCAATTAATTGCTAACGATCGACCAAACTCATTACTTGGACACTATGCTCGCTTTCTTATCTAACTATGTAGAATGACTGTTTTTGATATTAGTTCGGAGTTGTTCGTGATTTGTGTGGACCTGTTTTTGGATCAGTAAATACGGTTAGCTACTAGACTAGAAGACATAAGTTAGGCAGTTTGGAAAGGTTTAACTAGTTTCAACTTTTTAACTAACTGAATGACGAATTCGAGTGAATCGGTTTCTTCTAGGCAAGCGAGCTCCACCCTAGGCCGCATCATGGCTTCACATCAAGCGAGTTGCGGCCAAACGCAAGCCTATTTAGCAATAAAATAAAGAAGACGACTCCTTGGAAATTCAAAAGTCCTTGTTACAGCACCATGCTGAGGATCCATGGTGAGGGTGATGGGGTCTTTTGGCCTCTACAGGACCAATTTTAGTTTAGAGTAAGTCTTATTTTGAAGTTTTGCTTATGTTTACTTTTTACATTGTTTTTTTTTTGATAATTTCAGTAATTTTATATGTCCTGTGCGAGACAAATAAATAATTTTCTTTCTTTAGGTACAAACTGACATTGAAATACACACAGTTTGTTTCATTCTGTTCAATACCAGATCTACGAAGATCGTATCGGATTCTAACATCATCCAATCGCCTCGTAAAATCCGGAAATACTCCAATAACATCCAGGTTTTACGATCAGCTAAACCCTAAACAAGAATACTACCAATCCTAAACGTTACCAGAATAACAAATACCAACGAATTAAGATAGCATTTGGCACATTACACTATGATTACAAATACGCATCCGCAGTATTTCTAGCGCCCTTAACTGAGCCATAGAATAAGAAATAATAAGAGTCTAAAGAAGCGACAGTCGCCGCACGCATTCTTACGGCCATTTGCACCACAACTCACTAAACGCGTTTAACGTTCACCATATCCAAAAGAGCATTCTCTCTCTGCCATCCTCAAGCAAAAACAGATCAATGTTTCAAATACGTTTAACAGTAAACGCAGTTTAGTGACTGTAGTGATGCAAGCGGGTCTTAATACTTACAGTATCGGGTTATTAAAAAGTTCAACGAGGAACTGAATCATAAAATCCGCATTTGATCTTCGTCAAAAATTTATAAAAGTTACAGTCGCCTTGAATACAATCATCAACAAAACAGACAAAAGTTTTGACTTACGCAAAAACAATTATGAGATGAGTATTCCATTGACTTCGCCCGATTGTACCCAAAATTACATAAGTTTCCTTCGATTTCTTATTCTATGCCAGAGGTCTGAGATATGCCAGACGCTAGACCAATCAACTTTATCAGACATATTCTTTGAAGTGGACTGCGTCTGTCGATGATTGCGTACGCTGTACATTCTGGTACGCATCTGGTATACGTTAGTTGACCTTTGGACCTATGTAAGTCTTTGATAAATGCAAGATAAATATTCACAGAGGCCTGATTGTGTGATTTGTTGAACAGAAGTAGGTTATTGTGTTGTTAGGTTTAGAAACACTTGGGTCTGGTTTTAATGGTGATTAAGTCTTGAATGTATAGCATTTTTATTGCTAATGACTCATGCATCTTTTTTTAATTAGCTTAGATCCCATTTGGAGATATCCATCCAACACTTTAATGATTAAAGTATTGTATGAATTGTCTACACTCTTCACTACTATCATTTCGATTCTCATGGATGGATTTGAATTGAAAATGAATTCGTGGTTAAAATTTTGTACGTCGACGACCATGTATTTGTAAAATTGAATGATAAAGAAATTCGGGGAAATTATTTAAATAGGACACTCTCACGCAAGTTCATCAATAAATACACACTTACATCAGTCATCAATAAATGATAACATTACATACAAGACGAAGGAGGAAAACACGAAGAATCCGGACAAAAATTTGAACTATTCGATTTGTGCAAAAAATGGTGAGGGATATAAGTCGAGGTGGACGTAGAGCAAAAAATAAATTATTCCACAAGAAATACGTTCAGGATCAACCGTATAACTTATTCTATTAAGACTTGAAAATGTCACGGCAATAAGGAGCTCATGGCTAAATAATTACAGCCGCACGGGTCGCTCTTCAAGGTTAAGCTGCGCTTGCCAGTGTCGGTCCGTGGATGGGTGACCATCATTACATATCGAGTTTCCTCCGTGCTTCGGAAAGCACGTTCAGCCGTTGGTCTCGGGTGTCAATTGTAGATCTTTGACAGTCGTTACAGGTAGTCAGTAGCCCAAAAGTCTGACAACCAGTCTTACCAAGGGTAACCGTATTAACAAATACTACCTAGGTTGTGGAGGTCAGATAGGCACTCGCTCCATGTAAAATACTTGTATTCAGCTGTATCCGGTAAGACTGGAAGCCGATCCCAATAAAGTTAGGATTTTTTATAACTTTGTTGGGGTCGGCTTCCAGTCTTACCGGCAAGGCAGATGATGACTTGAAAATGTCAGTTTTTATTGCCCCTTTGAAGAAAAAATCTTGACTTGGTTATGGTTCATATTTAAGCTACATTTTAATATTCGCGCGGGTACTCTGTTTTCTTTAGCATGATGAAAGAAATACATAGCGAGCTAGCGTTGAGGATTGCGAAAATATATTACAGGTTACACCACTATGCAAAAAATAAACTTTTTTATATTATAACATATTACAATCGTGCTTGCTTTGCAGAGTTGGGCAGAGATGCACTTACGGTGCCCACACTTCGCCAGTTATGTTTAAGTCCCATGTGCTAGGGTTAGGGGGAGACCCTGTTGCCATCAACCGATCACACTCCAAGCTTCCAGTGAGAAAATAATTATTATCTTTTTATAACTTTACATCAATTTAATTTCTATAAAACTTTTTTGCAAAAAAACCGACTTCTAAAAAAACACAAAAAAGTGGAAAATAACTTTACTTTCGGAAGTCCGAGTCTATTGTTTGTTTCATTTACTTTTTTGCCACCGACTGAAATATTTTTTTCAGATATTTAGATTTAAAAACAAAACTATTCGATCGATTTTGATGAAATTCTCCTCCTCTTTTTTGAAGTAGGTTAAAAACAGCTTCTTATCAACAAAAATCCCACGGAACTTTCGATTCTAATTATTATCTAAACTTCAAAAAGGGCTAGTCATTAAACTCTATTTAAAGGCAAGTCAAAACAAAAGAAGTACTACCAAACCTTTGTGCCATAAGCTTACTCCATCTTGTTGTGTAACAAATAATTCTATACATCTGCAAATCATTCTGTAATAAAAGTGTACATCAATAGAATACCGCGTTAGGTAGCGATTTGGTGTCATAAGCGAAGCGGGTTCGAAAACTAAACACACCAAGCGATTTTGAATACTCGAAGAAGTCAAGTATTCATTGTGAATGAAAATTAATTTTAGACCGTTTATTTAAATATCACGAAGCCCGTCTATTCTTATCTAATAAAAAAACAATGAAACTATATTCCGCGAGATAACTACGTATTTAGCATTGTCCACAATGAATGCTGTGTAATAAACAACGCCTCGATTTATTTGAAGAAACTAAACAGACGTTACGCGGCTCAAAGCATTCCAACTAACAATAAAACAATATGGGATCTTCATACATGATTTGCATACGTATATTTGCACTGGGAAAATACCCAATTCAGCTTTAGGATAACAGCAAATGGAAATGAAGCTTTAATTAAAATGGTTTCAATTTCATAGACCGTAGTGCTTAGAATTGTACTAAAATAATTTTGCTCCAGGGTTGAATAGGTTAACTAGCGATATTAATTACGTGAGAACGAATTATTTTATATGAAAATTTAATATTATTTAATTAAGGAGCTCTAAGCAGGTGTTGTTTTGTGTTGCGTTGCGGGATAAATTCAATTGTGCAAGGATTAGCTGAATATAATATATAAGTTTTATTAGAACGTTTGCGAGTATTTTTTATGTGTTTTTATTGGATTTGAATAATTTGTTATACGCGAATTATTTGACGCCACGAATGACGTAGTGGCTGAGCGATTGGTTGCTGCCCTACGTGTCGCCGGTTTTATCGTCGCACGGAACAAATATTATTTGTACGACCTATAGGTAGTTGTTCCGGGTTCGGCTGTTTGTGTATGTAAATTTAGATAACCGAAATAGATCATATCATCATCATCATCTGCTTAGTCTTTTCCCAACTATGTTGGGGTCGGCTTCCAGTCTAACCGTCTGCAACGTGCCATTTTTTAACTACCTACTATGACGTCATAAGCACTATTTAGTTACTACACAAATAAGTTACTATACAAAATAAACTACGTTTTGCTCTCTAATTTTCTAGAAATAAGTTTTTGAGTTGTAACTGTGACAGTGGCCATGTTAAGTATAAAATACTTAAGCCGGGCCTGCGAAGTGATTTAGATGTTTGTAAACGCACCCACCATACAGGAGGAATTCCTAAGGAGGGGCAACGGGCAAAAAAATATTATCCGATTACTGCAGACTATTTAAACCTCACTATTCAAATAGGTAAATGAATAATCCACCACCGGGTGGTGATCACAAATAAAAGGCCCGGGTCTCAATAGTGGGAATGCTATAGGCTGTTTATACATAAAAATCACTCACTGCAGCCCAATCGCTCGTTTGCGACAAGGATGACGTAACTCAAAAATTTAGATTTTTCGATGTTGTTTGTAGTTGAATATAAAATTAAGGAAAGCAAGTATTAAATTAAGTAACGAAATACGTAAAATAAACCTTTAATCTTTTGATAAAAAGTTTCTCTATGCAAAAAAAAAATATTGGCAATATACTGAAAATATTTTTAGAACTTACAAAAAAGCTGTCCTGTATTTCTTATTTTTCGAGTTATGTCATTATTGTTGCAAACAAACGCAATGTATAAAATGTTTGATACTTCTGTTTACGAAAAAAAATTGACACCCGCTCCGCTCGTCATTATAGCAGCATCCTAACACCGTATTCCAGATGCTTTGCAACACACAATAGAGGTTCAGTACGTGATATGATCGCCTACTATCAGTTTACTACAGGCATGTTAGTAAACAATTCTTTCTGTAGCGTACCTTTGTTATTTTAGCTTTCGTCGTAAATGGACCTTTAATGTGATAATGATTAAAGCTATTCTTCTTTAACAATTAGGAAATGCTGTGATTTCTTTTTGAAAAATATAATTATGTTGCTAATCATTATTTTTGGGGTTCATTGTCACTTCTATTTACAGCACCCAAAAGGGTCCAATTTTCCACAGAGCTCTTAACTTAGTACAGGGAACTGGTAGCCAGTTTTTTTTTCCACATGTAAATTGGCAAGTAATTAAACCTAAAGCACACGAAGCGCGAGCGCATTCATTCCGCGGCGGCAGCCGCCAGTGACACTCCAACGGCCATCGAGGAACCACGCGTACTAAGTTTTCTGAACAGTACATACCTCTGCTCCCTCGTACTCCATGTAATTTTATTCTAGTGACTACCTAGAAACAACTAGTAACTTTATCTAAATATAAATAATACTTGGTTATTGAAGTAATTAATAAGTGCCTAGTTTTCTTCCCGTACTGGGTAAGTTGTACAATTTGAATCATTGTTATCGTTTTATTAATCTGTTAGATTTGTGTATAGCCACCGCTGCTTTCTGTGCTTTATGTTTAAAAGGACGAACTATTCGTTCTAACTTCGTTACTGTCCTATACCTTGTAAACTTCCTTTATCTGGGCCGTCTATAACGGCCAATTTTTAAATGATATCCTTAGGATGCCTACATTTGTAAAAATAGTAACTGATGATGTACACTATCGCTAACACCAATTCTTTGGCCTTAATTCTACTCTCTCTTTATCAGTACTTACTATTAGTGCTCATTAGTAATTAGTCGCTTGAATAGTATTTCCTTCTTATTGCCTACTGAACCTAGACTAGCCTTCTAGAAGATGCCAATCTCTTTCTGTCAGGTGTAGGCTTGCAATTGAGGCTTAACGTGAAAGGGTGCTAATGCCATTTTGGAACGGGGTTCCAGGAATTTCTACACGGCTGAAGATCATCGTAGCCGGCTGACAGGACGGAACCCTTGAACCGGTACCCTGTTCTGCTGGCTGACTGGACGGCAACCCAGAACCGGCACTGAACCGCCCTGCTAGACTGACTCCGAAGCCATCACCGACGTCGCCGACTGGCACTAAGCAGGAGAGTGCGGTATTCACGGCCTTCTACGTGTTCCGACCTTTTACCGGCCTACCTTTTACCCTCTCGTTTTTAATTATTTTAAACTTTTAAAATATAGTCTTTTTTAAACTTTAGCGTTTCCTTTTTAAAACCTGTCAGCTGGGAAAAAGGAACGTGACAGTGGCAACAAACAAACAACAAACAAAAAATAATTCGTAACCGTCGACATCTTGATTTAATTTCATTACAGGAGCAGCTTATCACTTGTTGAAATCCCTCGGGGGATCAATATCACCCCGATTTTAAGCCCTAAGTTCAAGTTTCAAGGTCCAAAGCATCGTTAGACATGGATCATAAATTAATAGTTCAATCTAGATTCTGGATCTTTATCGGATCTTTGCACTCTCTCTTCTTAGCAATATATCGTATGTCATGTGTTTTGTGGAAGAAAAATTGCTTACCAAAGATCTAGCTTTGTTTTTTTTTATGTTACTTATTTAAATTGCCAATTCTGTACGGCTTCAAAGTCGTTTTGTTTTATGTAGTGTGAATGACACCGTATACTTTATATTTTGAAAGGAGCTACACTAAAACAATAGTATGTTGCTCTCTTCGCCGGCTTTGACTGGCTTTGGCATTCATAAATATACAAAAAAACGGGTTGACAAACACATTGAAAGCCTGAGATAAAAGTGTGAATCAAAAAGCACGACCATAATTTACGTAAAGAAAAACAATAAAATGCTTAAATTTCTCAAAAAATATATAGCAATTCTTGGTTATTTCGCTTCTAAGCCAACCCCATCATTTTTTACTCAAAGTAATGGCCATTTGCTAGACAGTGATATATCGAGCCACTATTACAACCAGTTCACTCCCTCACGCCCCAACATTATTGCCCTGAAACTTTTATTTGCATTGACTTGTATTTAAATTATTTCCCATTCACTAAGGTGCTCCTAAGTCAACAAAGTTTCTTTACTATGTTTTGAACTACTCTTCACCTATACAGTTTATTTTAAACAAGAAAGAACTCTATTTTGTGAACAGTAGAAGCAGATTTGCTTTGAGTAGATGCGGTTGTAAAAATCCCATTAGAATCTGTTCGATAGGAGCTTTTGAAGTGAGCAAATAGACACTTTGTCAAAGATTTTAAGCTAGTTTCTGATTGTTCCCGAAACAGCCTTGATTTGCCAGAGCCGAACTTTAGGATGTTTATTAGTCCGTGAGTAATAATTTCCCGGGCTTACTCCTACGCTCGTTTTGGAACATACCTAGCGTAGGGGTCTTATCAAAGTTTATTAAGTTCGTCAGTCTTTGTTCATCTGATTGATTAATAGCCTTAGATAAATATTTGCGCACGAATTCATTCATACGAATATTATGTATGAACGCAGAAGTTTCTGTTTGTATCAAACCTTTTCACGCCATTTCGGCTGAAAGGATTTCGATAATATTTGGTTGACCATAATCACGGTTAAGACCTAGTCTTTTTGTCATTGTAGTACGTTCCCCTGGGATTACTTTGACCTCCACCAAGATGAAGCCACAGCTAGGTTTCTAATAAAAAAATCAAGGAAAACTACCCCCATATTTCTAACAAATTTCTATCTAACAAGTATTGAACATCACCCACACAACAACTACCCTTAATTACGTACGGTACGTAATAAAGCAGTTTCGAATTCAAGTACTTACTACCACACAGATACCGCCCACTTATTGCTGAAACATCGTTAGGAGGGGCTTAGCTAGTAATATTCCAAAGCTTATGCCTAGCCTACAATGGTCCTTCGCGCCGTGATATTAAATCGGTTGGCGAATAGCCCACTTGTAGTAGTAATGGTTGCTCTAGGAAAAGTCAAATAATTTCTGCCGTAAAATCTGAGAAAGGAGATTTGAGTCAGATTTTCAAACAACTTAATTCTGTAGGAAAACTTTTATTCAGTAGGTATTGGCCGTATAAACGCCAACATCTGGCCATAGAACAACAGACTTCTAGAACAGTAAGTAAGTACCACAAAACGATCAAAGAGAAATAAGTACTTTGTTGTTGACTTTGATTCTCGAACATCCGCGAATAAGCCTAATTTATCCGACCACAAAGACCAGGCTCATTCAATATTTATATTAAAACTTTCCCTGTGCCTTTTAGCCGAACGAACGAAAACATTAGAGACATATCTCTTATGTTTTCATGTATCCCTGGTACGCGAATCCTAAAAGGCATTAAGGTACATCAAAGCTGTCGTTTCTCCTCATCAATTTGATTCTTCTTCCGGACCAATACTAGACTAATAAACTGGCTTTGTTTAGTGTACCTATAAAGTGTTTTATGGCCACTATTTATTTGGACGGTACAAATTTATTGTCTGTAATATCATCCCCCCCTTATCAAAGGAGAGTAATCGTCGAGTGTCGTCATCTGACAAGTTATTAGAAAATACCGAGTTGTAATCTGATATTTTAATGATGAACCCGATAGCGGTTGTGAGAAGAAATTGCTTTGCATTCAAATGGAGAGGCATTGAGATTGAGATTGACATATTACCGTAAAGTGGATATCTGATTTTTGGTTCTGAGAATTTTCAGGTCATAGGTACTTACTTATCTGACATAATGTAATTCTAGTCTGCGGGTAATCCAACATAATATTATTATATTCGTAGTTGGTTCGTACCAAGGACCAAAATAAATGTAGGGGATCCCTTCACTTATGATGATGACGAAGGGTCGACCCTTAGGGGATGATGATGAAATAAAACCGACCACCGCGAATGTCCGTTGAACACTGATTTATTGAATTAATTTACTTATACAAATTACTTTTAGTGATAGGTATAAAATGCTGAGATCACAGAATGCACGGCGGCACGGCGGCATGAGTCTGCAAAATAATGTGCGGTTCCGTACAGAATCCTATTTCGAATTGAAGCATTAAGGAGATAATCATACGCCTAGAATTCTTTGAAAACGGCAGGTTTTTGAATTTTTAGTCCTGACAATAGGGGTCAAATCTCTTGACACTATAGGACATACTTTAATTATATTTATTTAAATTGTAAAAAGTTTATTTTATTTGCAAATACCTTATAATTATGATTATATCTTTTGTATTGTCTACCTTGTAACTTTACTACCCTAAGGTTGAATATCACTTGCACGTCATAAAACAACAAGTACTTCATGCGAAAGTTAGATAGTGAAGTTCCAATTTACTGGGTATTGTTGTCAGAAATGATATAGGTCGACTCATCGACTATACGCACCGTTTAATTTTATAATAAATTTTATGATACTCAAGGGGATTTACCACATGCTGCCGTTGAGCTGATTAACTGATAAAATCGAGTTCATGAATCTATTGCTGGGTATTTTGAAATTGCCGCCGGCAGAGGTCTGACAACCTTCCGAAATCCGATAGGATCTAAATTCACAGCACTTATCGAGAGATTCAAAGGCGCCTTTTTTGTCCTGTACATTCAATATAATCTGGGTACTATAGAAGGCATTTATATTTTCGATTGTGTACGACACAAGAGTATATTTTTTAATTACTTACTAGATTCGATTAAGGCGTTGAACTTGATGTGTTGTACTTGGAAGTGGTCAAACTGGCTGAAAGAATATTTACGGTTAAATAAATTTTAATCAAATGTTTACAATCGTTACCAAATACTGACTTGACTATAACAAAACATCACGCCTGTAATCTCCACAGGGGTAGGCTGAGGTGTACCAATAGATACACCCTTATTCGCTAGTTATGTTTAAGTACCATGTAATAGGGGGTGAGCCTATTGCCATCTACCGGGCACAAATCCACTCTGGATCCGGGCACAAATCCAGACTCCGTGGCTGCTACTGATAAATTCCTGATGGAAAAACTCAATAAGACTTTGCCCAACATGGGAATCGAAACCACTACCTCATACTCAACAGTCGCGCTATCGTTCGCTAGACCAACGAGACAGTCTAACAGCTCTAGTATTACTGTACGACTTCCATGGACCAAAAGACCAACACATCAAATTATCAAAAACATACAGGCCCGAAACCTTCATCGTAGAATTTTCCAATAACTTATCTATTTATAGACTGAGCTATAAAAAAAACAATAGACAAACTTCGAACAGATACCACCAGGCTTAAAGTTTCATTCCGTTAACATCAAAAGTTCCTTGCTATTTTCTTACAAGAGAGAAGTGTAAAGATTGTTCGCGTATACACGTTGGCTGGCATGACTCCATAATCCATAAAGTGACTGTAGTACGTTACAGTTGCTCTTTGCTTGATTCAACTATCTCGAAAGAGGGGTAAAGTAGGGAAGAGTCAGTTGTGTAGTCGGAGGGTTCCGTAGAATTTTGTTTTATTTTTTTATCCAAGAACGAAATTGCAATATGTCTGTCATTCTTCTTCTTCCCTCGTTTTGTCATGAACTATAGAAATGACTAATAGCCAACGAACGACGAACAGCCAGTTAGCAAGGTTGTATGAGGTCGACAGTCTACGATGCGCCTTACTCCCATTTATATGTATGTATACAGTATGATATTATCGCTTTCATGTTATATAGGTACCGACTTTTATGTTAGGTAGGTACCTACATCTTTTGGTTTTCAATCGTCCTGTCTATCGTTTTTCACTCCGTATTTAGCATAATTTTAAACAAAAGACCGATTTTGGAAAGTAAATTAAATGTATTTGCAATGGAATTAAATTAGAGCTGTGCAAGAACAATAACTGAATAATATCTGCCCTAACAGTTAATATTTTCGTGCTCCTATATTTCCATATCGTCTCAAAGGTATTCGTAATTCGTATAAAAATGACAGCTGATGGTTCTACAGAGGATCGCCAGTTCGAAATATCGCATAAACCGAACCGAATCAATTTAATAACCAATGATCGATCTCTAGTTAATCATTTCTTCAACTTGAACGTTTTTCTTAAGGATCATTCAGCCAAGACTATTATATGAGACTGGAAGACTGTATACGAGATACTTTCACTGTAGGAAAATAATTATTAAAATTCCGTCTCCCTAGTTATTTCAAAGTCAAACTTGCTGGATAGAAGACCGAACCATTTTCGAATGTCAAAGGTTTTAATAGAAGTGCACGGAACCTTGAAATATCCGGATCATTAAAATAGGATAAGGATGTCGACACGCGACGTTTCCTTACAAATGCTAGGTCAGCGATTGTGAAAATGTAGGAAATAAAAATAAAAGTCTGAAGAACAGTCAACCGGTAGAATCTTTCCTCGATTTATTTGTTGACTCCGTTACAAATCTTTTTGAATGATCCAATTGAAATGTTCTGTCTTATTATCGTTGGATTGAAATCTGGGTTTTATAACGATGATACGGATTTATGAAATTATGGTGATAATACCTGAGATCTATTTTGTAAAAATAAGATACTTGGCCATTATTGATCCAACGTACTTCAAGTTTTAATCTATACTAATATTATAAAGCTGAAGAGTTTGACTACTGGTTCGAATTGAACAATTTTTTTAGGGTTGGATAGCCCATTTATCGAGGAAGGCTATAGGCTATAAAACATCACGCTGCGACCAATAGGAGCGGAGCATTCATCAAAAATGTTACGCAGACGAAGTTGCGCCGCTCAGCTAGTAAGGTAATAAATATGGGCATCTATGAAAAGAAAATAAATAAAGAAAAAGTATTTATTAGTCTCGCACAGGACAAAACAAGATGGTTAAATTAATAACAAAATGTGGCCATCACAAGCTTTAGCGTAGTTTTCAAAGCTTTTACCAACATACCAAAATTAATTACTTCTACATAATATAGTTTTCGAGTTCTACTGAAACCGTAACCACTTCAAGGACTCCTGAATTCTAGACTAACTATCAACTAAACGGTTTTAGTAAATAACCCAAACGTACTCTAATTAAATCTATACAAATAAATAAAACTGAATTGTCTGTTTGTAATTTCAAAATAAATGCTTTTTACTGAATACATATGTATATGAAAGTATACAAAGGTATTTATAACAAAAAAAAAACTTTTTTTTAGTTTTTGTCTGCCTGTCTGTTTGTTGTTTCCGGCTAATCTCCGAAACGGCTGGACCAATTTTGAATGATTTTACTGGCAGATAGCTGATGTTATAAGGAGTAACATAAACGTCTTTTATTTTAGAAATGGGATTAGGGTTCCGTACAAACTAATGAAAACCCTTGGAATTGTTAACAAAATCAGATTCAAATAGGGAAGTCATATTTTTATAATAATTTCACGCGGACAAAGATCGCGAAGTACAGCTAGTTTCGTAATAAATATGAATATATTCAGATAGCGTAAGTACACGGAAACTAAGTAGACTTCTTACACACAAGATCCTTACCGTTTGGGACCCGACATTGCTTTTTACTGCAAACATTTATTATTTTAGAGCTCTTTTGAGTCGCGTGATGAATTTAAGTAGTTACTTAGGACCAGATAGGTGGAATTTTATGAATAATTTCTAACAAACCATACTTCTTACTTATACTATATTTATATAAATACAAAAATAAATATATACTCGTAAATAGTAATGCGAAGGTTTGTTACTCTTTCACGCAAAAAAAAAAGAAATCCTTATTAGGCATAACGATTTTTTTTTTTTTTTAAACGCATCAGATTTTAGTGAAACTACAGAAAAATCATAAAAACAAAATGGGTGTAAAAGAACCCTTAACGAAACCGAAAGGCACTCTGTGGTACTCCCCGTCATTGCGATATATATATATATACATTTGTTCTGGACCATAACCTTCTAGGTACAGCGATATTGGAGCGTTGCGTTTTCACGTTCTAATGGTGTACGGCTAAGATGAAAATTTTCAATAGTATAGATCTTTTTTTAATCCAAGGTTACGAAATGGCCCATGGGATACTTTTTATCCCCCGAGTTATGTTTTCCGAAGTCCATGCGAGCAAAGCCACGGGCAAAATCTAGTAATGTATATTTTAGATGTTTTTTTTTGTATTTTACGGTCCAGGCTTTCCGTAAATGTTTACGAGTAGTCGGGTTAAGCTTTTACAATGCCGACTATAAAGCGGATTATTTTCAGTGATTTACATAATTGTGTCAATTAATTATTTCAAACGGTACTTACCTATGGCGGAATGTACGCATAATGTGTGAGAAGAGGATACATTTGAAAGGTCATGATTTTATTGTAGCCTATTTCGAATATAGTACTTAGTCATGTTTCTGTTGAAAGGCAAATCAATAAAAAACGGAATATCATTAACTGGTATTCTGTTCCTTAATAGTCTGATAAAAAAAAAAACTTAAGCAGTTGAAAGTCATCATCAAAAGAACAAAAGACGAAACTAAAATGACCACAGATCAAACTACAACACCGAGCTATCTGAAAACACAAGTTTCAAATCAGAAAATGCAATAGGTACCTACCTAATGGGTGTAAAAATACCCTTAATGAAGACGAAAGGTACTTATTCTCCATGTTATTACAATTTTTTTTTTCAGTTCTGGACCATTCTTGGGAACCTTCTACTTACGGAGATATTCGAGGTAAAAGTTCGATACTTTTTCACAAGTTAAAAAAAAAGTTTTAATGTTATAACTTTAGTTTGATACCTCCATGACCGCTGTACTATTCAATGCATCCATCAGCACAATGTTTTGAGTGCTTTACATTGAGTCTTACCGTAAACTGTAATTATTTACTCCAAAAAAAGTAGTTTCCCAGTAATAATTTTTGCGTAGAGTTACTTAGTTTGATGTACAAACTGCTTGGTTGACGGCTTCGCGAAGGGTCCGTTTACACTTTGTATAATTGCTTCAAAAATGAATGTACGTAGTACAAAGTGTTACAACTAAGAGAACTTTACACTTTGCAGTACAAAAGCTTAGCAAGCATCACCGACTCAAAACAAAACATGTACATCGCACATTTATAAGCAAACGCAACAGTTTGCAAGCTCCCAGTAATCTTCAGTAGTTTCAAGCAAGAATAGCTGATGAAGGTACAACCAGAACAAACAACTTCTGAGGAAAATAGGATAGATAGACAATACCCTAACACTTGTACCGTAGATAAATTACGGTCAGTAAACATGAAACTAGGTACAACGACTTCTGAGTAAGCTTTTGAATAACCTTTAGTGTCCGAGCAAACCTTCGGCTTCGGCCTCGGCTTCTTTTGCCCGGGAAAACTACCTTCGCCTTCGAATTTTTGATCGAAACCGCCGAAATTGAACGAATGCGCGATAAAAGGAACGCCTCTTCCGTTTTTATTTTTTTGACAAGTTGCAAGGTAATTTAAAACATCTCGTTAAATTGTTTATCAATCAATCAATTTATTTATTTTCTAGTACAAAGACCCATAGATGAATACCTTAATCCAGATTTACATACTATAACATTAGTGTTAGTATAAGAAACTTTAAACTACGTTAGTAACACTTCACTTGCACTATGTTTTGTGCGTTCGTGTGGAATTGGTTCGCGGAAGCGACGGAGCAACACATCAATACTAACAATTTGAGTGTTTGATAGTTTTACCCGCAGTTTTGCTTCGTATCATTTAAAAGTTCGATTATCTAACTTATTTCTTTCTAATCGGCTTATTATACTATTATTAGCTGAGAACGAGGAAAACTGGCCCGCCGTAATACAGTTTATAACTACGAGTACGGGGTCAGCGTGAATCGGTTCGTAACAACCAGAATTTATTTATTATTGTGTAGTGAGTTACTATAGGTATGTAATCTTTTAGCATCATAGAAAATAAGTTTAGTATTAGAGTTTTTTTTTTTTTTTTGTTTGGTTGTTATTCTTTTGACAAAATAAAGATTATTATGATTGTGATTATCTTGCGGCCAAAAATTTTCTTCTAACACCAAATGGAGTAAACACGTTGGTATGAGCACCATAAACGACTTGAAATTGACGTTGTGGCGCGACTCCAGCAGCATCACTGGCCGTGTACTTCAATCTTTGGCGTACGTATTCCTCGATGTCTTCTGCGCCAGTGGTGTAATGCCTGCCAGACATGATGATGTATATTTACAAGCAACTTCTTTCGTGTGTTTAGTGCCTAATCTGGTTTCAGAGTATTTATGCCGCCCATAGGCCTATCTCTGACTTGGCTTGACATGCCGTCGAGAAATATTTCTAGGGCATGGTTTCATAACGATGTTTTCCTTTACCGAAGCAAGTGAAAATAATACAATACGCACATGAATCCGAAAAAACCGAGGTGCGTAAACTTACGTTCGAACTCGGGACCTATGAATGGGTAGCCCGACGGTCACACCTATCTATCACAGCTAAACTTTTAACATAAAAGTTTAAAAGCATTTATAATTATATTATTTTCTTTTACCCAATCTAGAACGGAATTTCTTAGGATTATTAAATCTTTGCCTCTTCAGTTAAAAGGACCAGGACCGCAAACGTAATAAACCCTTCCGTTGCTGTGTAATTTTAAAATACAACATTGTTACGCTCTTTATACTTTTGCGGGATATTTCAAGTGTTGGCATAAAGTGAGGAGGATTTATTATACGCTGTATGTGTCTGACGTAGGGTCTACTATATTTTATTACTTAACTAGGGACGCAGTTATAATTTTTGAAGGTTTACGCTGATACAATTATCTTCGTTAGCTTTGACGTACGTTATTTTCGTAGTGTTAACGTCTTGGCTAATTTTTTTTTGGTTTTTTTGTTTTGACAGAAGATTTCGTTAATTAATTTTTATTTATTGCTCAGTATTACATGAACATCTTAATATCAAACAGTTTCGTATACACTACCGTTGCCGGTGTAGAAATATTAAAATAACTTACAAAGTCAAAGTTTATCATTTTACAAATAATTTCATTTCTGTCTGCAGTGAATGATTTGAGTAAGTGTCTGCTATAGTAGTATAGTTTAAAGTTGTTGCCAACACAACACAACATTACCAAATCTAACCTAGTTTCACCTTCAATTGCATTATATACGTTGCATCAGAAATAATAGGAACTGTACTAAACCCATTATCAACTACTTATAATTCAGATTCTGACAATGATAGAACGCAATCAATTTTAAAAAGCGGAACTGCATAAAAACTTCAGTAGTAATTTCCATTCGTTCACACTCAATAATAATAAATCATTCAACCCATCACTGCTGGCCAGTTTTGTTTAACTTACACCCACGTGCTAGCGAGTGAATCATTCATTCATTTGAGTAAATATAGGATTTGTTAATTGCTTGATTTTAATTGGCTTGAATAAGATGTTAGCTTTTGGATTATTACTGTGGAATTTACTTTTTGACTGATGTCTTAAATGTATGGAAAACCATACATTTTCATTTTTGTATGATACAGGTGATTTATATTTAATTAAATACTTAATAATCATTAGGGATCTATAATAAAGCATGGATCCCTACTAAAGATTAACATTTTTAGTTTTTTAGGGTTCCGTACCTCAAAAGGAAAAAACGGAACCCTTATAAGATCACTTTGTTGTCCGTCCGTCCGTCCGTCTGTCAAGACCGTTTTTCTCAGGAACGCGTGGAGGTATCAAACTGAAATTTCTATATGATACTTAGTTCTACTGTCCCTGGAAGCTGTAGAAAAATCAACTTTCTAAGTCAACGCAATCAAAAGATACAGCCACTTAGGCCGCAAATTTCCGCAAATTTTCGAAACTCGCACGGGAATCAGAACCTACAGGGTACTTCCCGTGAACTTAGAATCTTGAAATTTTGTACGAAGTCACGTCTTATAGTACAGATATAGGAAAAATTACGAAAACCGTAAATTTTTAGTTTCGTCATATAAAAAAAAGTTATATACCCACAGGTTTGTACGGAACCCTCGGTGCGCGAGTCCAACTCGCACTTGACCGGTTTTTTTTTTATTTGCAATACTGCTCAACCGGACTTGTCTGTGGTGACCTCAAATGAATTTAAGGCCCCCAGCCAGGGCTTACAAACTAAATTACAACATTATTTGTGTTACCACATATTTGGACAAATACATACACAACGAAATCACACTGACAAACACATTTAAATAAACGTTGTCTTTCTAACAGACATACAATCATTTACAACTCGGTTCATTCATCTCGAATCACATAAATAGAACGATAGTGGCCAGCACGAATATGTGCGTGGGTTTCATTCAACAAAATTAATTATAGTAGCACTGCAAGACATATTAAGGCAGAGCACTGACATCAGCCAAGACTGTTTTGAGCCAGGCGACACGCTACGTGGAAAATAATGATGGCGCGCCCAATCATCAGACACACACACAAACACTCTCAAACTCAATACAGGCTTGTTTTAACCGCTTTTTAATATATGTATTTTTCACACCACCTGCTCGTAAATGTGAAATTATATGTCATGCAAACCCACAGTAAAGCAAGTCATTAATGCCCTAGGGCAGTAATATTGTACTGAATTTCATTACTGCCCGCTGGGCAATAATGTGATTTGAATTTGGCACCATAAATAACAAACTGCATGAAAACTTTTATCAAAGAGTTTTCGCTGCGCAGGTTTTAATTGCCGTTGATAATATAACGAACAAAATAATTAAATTACGCAACTTAGTAGTAATATTATGTGAAATAATAAGAAACAATAATGTAAATAAATTAAACAATAGTTACAACATTAAAAACAATTGTTTTTTTTTTGCAAATAGTCAATTCCAAAATGATTAAATAATTAACACGCCCTAATTTTTTTTATCTGTAGTGGTAATGGCGGCAAGTCATCACAACAGCTGATAAAAAGCTGTGGTGCGCACCCCAGTGGTGCGCACCCCAGTGGTTGCTAGATCGAGTTTTTGAATTTTCCACATATGCAATATCAAACAGAAAATGAAACGGAGAGGTATAAAACTATTTTCATTTACAAAAAGTACCACTTACTATCGAATTTTGTTTCAATCTATGTATTGCATGATCCCGTTCACGCACGACACCCTTTTTTTTTGGGTGGGAAATCATCAAATGACCACATTCTGCAATCGGCTTATTAAACGCAAGTTATTGTTACAAATTACTAATTTGGCTTTAAAATGTTTCATGAATTCTTAAATTTTACCTTATTTTTAGTGTTGTAGCTTTCTCTAAGGATTTCATTTTCCCAAATTTTCACCTAGAACAATTTGTTTCCCTGAAAAAGGGAAATATATCCTTAATCTCCCAACACTGGCGCAGTCCCACGATAGAATATTGGTGCGCAACACCATATTTCGAAAATCGGTTTGGTTTTTATTTCCTCGGGGATAAAGGTGTCTTCGTCTTGGGCTGGCTTAAATCCCTCATTTCTCTCAGGATTCTACAACTCAAAGCTCCCTCGCTCCGCTCAGGAGCCCTAGAATCACTTGTTGCGTTCGGGATTCAAAATAGTACCCGTGACGTAAAACACTGCTTTATCGCCTTGGTGCATAATCTAATATTTTTTGTTGTTACCATTTTTTTTAAATCATAGTGCCTAACAATATGTAACATCTCCACCTTGGCACTGGCTCTGGTAACACAGGTCTATCACCTAACACAGGAGTCAGGGACTCCACACAATTTCTTTAACATTTTCTTCTGTAAAAATTATTGATTCTAGCAGCGCGATAAATATTAAGCCTTTTTCAGGTATCGCTTAGTGTTAGTTAAACCGGGCGTTAAAGTGTAAACACCACTCAACGAATCCAGTACAAATCTAAATGAACGTTTATTACAAGAGCGCTGTAGCAGTTTCAAGGAAATTGTTACGTATTTTCACAACAGAAGAAACGATTAAACTGTAATCATTTCAATCCTCTCAAAAAATAAATTAAATCTCCTTTTTACCTCTTACATTTATTGTTCAAAGACCTAGCAATCTTGTTTATGCTGACTTTCTAAGTACTGAATAAAATTATCTTCATAAAAACTCGTGGTTGTAAAGATGTAAGGTCAACGAAGTAAATTGCAATGTATCCGACTTGTAGTACTTTACTTTTATCTTGACGCCGCCGCGCGCCGGTCCAGATGGACTAGATGTGTAAGAAACGAATGTAGTGATTTGGGCTTATTACAATAAACCAAGTCGTTTTACTAAAGTAGATGTAAAGTTCTGGTTTAACTAAGGCGAATCACACGCGGGATGCGAGACGGCAATCACTCGCGTAGTTTGTGTAAAATAACTATGTATGTAGGTATGTAGTATGGAGGTGAGTGAATTCCTAATCGTTCGAAATAAAAGAAGCGCGCAATGACGACCCTGCATCCCGTGTAGGATTCGCCAGTGTGGCCAGAGCTAAATAACAACAGTGATAACAAAAATAACATAACATAACATAACATCACGGCTGTCTTCCCCGACGGGCTAGGCAGAGTCGTACGTACCTCTAATAGTACACCCACATTTCGCCAGTTATGTTTAAATCCCATATTATAGGGGGCGGGCCTATTGCCATCAACTGGGCACAAATCCAGATTCCATGCCTGCTACTAAGGAATTCCTGATGGAAAAACCCAATAACCCTTCGCCCGACCTGACTAGAACGAGGCTCTCAACCAAAATAAATATGGTAGTATTTACGTTAAATAGAATTCACAGTTTAAAAAAAACCCTTTCGCCTTTCACGTTTTACCCCACACATACGTAAAACATTTTAAAACTAAGTGCAACAACTTTTGGCCACTCGATCAGTCAAAGTCTTGGAGAGAAGTAGTACCGACCCATTTACCGACTTAGAAAAATACGTGATACACCGACTTATACTAGAATTGGTATGGACATTTGATGGATAACTTGTACGTGGATATTCTACAGCGAATTCAAGTAGGATATTTATTCTGTTGACATTCTGTTGGCTTTGCTTGAATTTTATTTTAGTGTGTCGAGTCTAATTTTGATATTAATTAATCTAAAGTGCGAAACCGGTAAGGACAAATTTCGTGACCACAACGCCAGACACCAGACGCTAAACATACTTCAGTTTAGTATCTATTGGTGTCCATTGACCGCAGCTGCTCCATAATTTGTTCGTAGCGGTTAGGCTGAATCTTTAGAGAGGCAACAGGACGAAGACGAATGCGGTACCAACATTTTTACATTTACATTGTATGTAAGTAAATGGCGCAATGCACACACAGGGATGCGGACAGAGATCAACTTATTTGTATTACCGGTTAATGTGTGAATTGCGCTTAAGAGCGTGTACGCCGTACGGCATTTCATACAAATTTTCAAGTCCTTATTTTTCGATATGACTGAACCGATTTTAATTAAACTTCATACCCATAAGCAGGATACATAGGTCTAAAAAGTTAGTGAAAAACATTTTCGCAAAATTGTGTTACAGTTAAATTAGACGGATTTTAAATTTTCCATGGAAACAGAAATTTCTAATTACCTTTTTGTAAATAAGACATTTCGAAAATGTTTTTCACTAACTTTTTAGACTTATGTATCTTGCTTATGTGTGTGAAGTTTTATTAAAATCGATTTAGTCGTTTCGAAAAATAAGGACTTGAAAATTTGCATGATATGCCGTACGGCGTACACTCTCTTAAAGCCCTCTAGCGAAATATAACAATCGTCAAAATAACTACTTGTAATGTATAGTTGAAAAACTTTTTTAATATAAACGTCAATGATTGTTTCACATTGAGAATCCTCGCTATATAATAACTTGCCTCCTTGTAAACAAAAAGTTTCATTTTCTGACCTAGGGGTCATCTAGTCATAGTTCAGGACTGAAGGATTAACGCCCATAATAGTCTGGAGCTATATAAATATGGAAAGGGCCTATATAACGGCTCATTGTCCTATGCATGTACATATTTATCACGTCTCCCAAACTTTGACAATACATACTTATACATTCAATCATAATGTACTCGTACATTGATTTTGATAAACAGGGATAAATGGCTAATGAATAAAAGGATCATTTAGTAAATTGGCTAAATACTATGCGAGCCTCTCTGTCATTCAACAGGTGTAATAATGTGATTTCGAGCGAAATTCGTTTGGAAGATATTATTATGTGTCACTAAAAGTACTATATACAGAAGTTTAATTGTTGCGTAGACCTAAATTAGTTCCAAATCTGTATGAGATAATATCATTATCTGCCTAGCCTTTTCCCAACTATGTTTATTAGTATTTTACATGGAGCTACTGCCTATCTGACCATCACAACCCAGTTAGTACTGGGTAACGCGATAACCCTTTGTAAAAGTGTTTGTCACACTTCGGGTCACTGACTACCTGTAACGACTACCAAAGATCTACAAATGGCAGCCGGGGTGTTCCGAGACTCGGAGGAAACTCGGTATGTAATGGATGGTCCCCCAACCACCAACCGACCTTGACTTACCTTACAATACAAAAACAGATTAATAAGTTATACGCCATAAATGAATGTATGATCGCTGTTTATGGAAAACTTATTCTCGTCTATACATTCTTAAATTCAAAATCAAAGGTCATTTAGGTATTCAAATTAGGCTGAGTATGACCAATTCTTCAAAACGCATACACAAACATAGGACAGTTCTCCAAGAAGACCGCACTTCAGAACTTCCTAGTGGTTTAGCTGGGGCGAAGAACCGGTGCAATAAACTACCCAGAAAAAATATAATTGTAGTGATTAGTGTGAGCTTTCTGGAGGTTCTTATTTTGTGTCGGTATGGGCTTATTACATTCGTAGTGAAACTTGATATTACTACTTGATATGATACGTTTTCTTCGGTTTCTTTGAATGTAGTTATTTCTAAACAGTTGCCAATGGAAACGCTAGTATATATAGTATTCAGGTAGGCATTACTTACTAGGCACACATCATAAAGTAGTATAATATATTTTATTGTACACGAAAATAGTTGTGGAAAATTTTTAATATAAGTGAGTTTTCCCGTAGTAAATAAAAATATTCTAGTTTTATTTACGGCCGTTTCGGATGATAAATAAACTCTTCAATTATCCCCGATCCATCGAATCGATAGGAATTCGGGAAGCCCTTTACGATGAATTTGCTGCAAGAATTCAAATTACAGCTATCAGGTTTAGCCCAAAATTCTAAACTATAAACATTGAACAAACAAATTCTAATTGAGTTATTTGTTAGGAAATGGCTATAGGGATGCTCCCTAAATGAAAAGGACGTGGAAATACCGCGCATTCTTGTTTTAACAGTATACAAATCGGATACGAACATGAAAGGTGTTGTAAAGGCCTGAATTTTGTGACACAACTTAGTTCAAGAGAATCTTAACGAATAGCAATCACTTTCAAAGCGCTTCGGATCTGTAGAACGACGTTCAACAAGATTAAATAAGCTTTTTGGTAGCACTAAGCATTTTTAGATTTTCCATCGCCATTATCCTCGATAGAATTTCTCTCTGTCTAGGTCTTGAGGCATTGATAATATTAAATTTGAAAATCTAGATGTACAGTTCTTTGCAAATCACACAAAATGTCACATCAATAAGGCTATTTGGACAGCTTATCTTGAATTAACCCAGATTCTCCTGAAACTTTTTTACATCTCAGATCTTTATGATTTTTTTATATGTTGCTACTTACTCGCCCCCAAGCCCTGGTAAAATATTTAAAAAAATACCAGAGGTAACCCCGGAAAACCCGGAAAATGGGTGGCGTTATAACGCCTGGTCGGAAAATCCACTACTATCACGGGTTAACTTAAAAAGACATATTATTTTATATTCATTCATTTGTACTTTATTACATTTGGCGGACATAATGTCAAGGCGTTTTCTTACAGTCAACTATGTATAGGTACATAGATATGAGTTATGTAGAGTAATAAAAACAAATGGATTTATATTTTTTATTTACTGTAATGACCAAGAGCATGATATTAGCATTTTGAACATATTATAAAAAAAAAATTAATTACCCGGAGTATGGAAGGCGACAAAACAGAATTTAGGGTGTAAATGTAGCTCACATTTCTGGCAAATGAAATTAGTTTTTTTCTTACAAAGTTTACATATAAGTTGGGCATCTTTATATGCGACAATATGGTCGACCCTGTCAAAACGAGAAGTTTCTATATGGGTCCTGGGAGTTGGGCACGGTCCACGGGTTTCGGTTCTCTTATAAGTTTCTAGTAAGCTCCTTACCACAGCTCTTCGAAAATTAAGATGGTCTTGGTCACCTCCATTGTATCGATATACTTGCCACGCGTTTTGAGTTGCCATATCTAGGGAGTGAGCAATCAGAGGGAAATACCATTTTTTCCCTCTTATGGATGTTCGATACAAGCCAATATTTTGGTCAACTCGATCCACTCCGCCCATGTTCGCATTATAATTCTTTATCACGTTTGGTTGATTGATTTGGACGTATCTCTTGTGTTGTTGTGAAAAACGCCTTGCAGTTTGCACTGGCTCCACTTCATCAATGTTTGAGGCAACGGTGACAACGCTGTTGTCATTCCATTTGCAAACAAGGATATTTTCTGGTCGACTTGATTTGCTCTTGTATGTCCCTCTTTCAGTCTTTTTGAAATCATTATTAGTTGGCAGAGGACATTTACTTGTACGATTTTCTCGAATAGTCCCTGTCGCTTTCAACCCACGATTACTTAGTTCATGGATGAGAGGGACTGACGTGAAGAAGTTATCGAAAAATAGGTGGAAATGCAGTGTCGGTTCACGTTTCTGCAAGACGTCGGCGAATCGTAATATTACACTTCCACCCAGACCGAACTGCTTATACGCTGAGGGTATCATTGCAGACTGGCCTTGGTAGGGATCAAACCATAGAATATATCCTAGCCTTGTTGCGCCTACCCAAAACTTATACCCCCATCGTATCGGTTTACCTCTTATAAATTGCTTACAGCTGTGACCGCCATAGTACGGCACCATGGCCTCATCTACGCTGTATTTCTCTTCCAGAGGAGCCATATCTGTGAAGTTCTTGTTCAGTAAGTCAAATAAAGGCCTCAATTTCGAAAATTTGTCGCTATTTCCTTGTATCAACGTGTTATCACAACAATGAATGTGAGCCATTATGAAGTTGAAACGATCGCGAGACATAGCATTATTTACCGAATCAAAATTAGTATCTGAAGATTTCTCCCAGTACATACTTCTTCGAGGGACAACAAAATATCCACTGTATAATAGAATGGCAAGAAAGCATTTCATTTCGCTTGTAGAAACATTACCTATTTTATTTTTTTGACTTGCATACGTATTTGTATACTGGACTAATAATTGAATGACATGATCATCAAACATTGTATCAAAGTAATATAGAGGAGATTGTAAGTTATTAGGATTTTGAACATCTTGCCATTCGGGAAAGTTTTTAGGATTATGACGGTTCCTCCAAGTATATTGTTGATTTTTTGGCACAGTCGGCATATTCGTTTTAGATACATCAGATAAGTTGCTACTGCTAGCCTCCAGTGCTTCCTCATTGCGTAATATTTTAGCCAAATGTATCAGGGGAATGTTATCTTCTTCATCGGACGACTCATCATTGATGAACTCCAACTCGGCATCAGCTCTCAGCTGTGAACCTTTTTTTTTTTTTTTTTTTTTTTTTTTTTTCCGGATGGGAAATCATCAAATGACTTCTCCCGCTCTGGGCTGAGCGGGAGGGTGTGTCAGACTTTTACTGACTAAAACCCACCCATGTTCCTTCATCGCCCTTTGTGTTCCGGGGCCGCGGTATCTCTTTCGAACAACCCGCAGCACCCGGCAGGCATCGGCCCTTGCGGGCCCCTTCCCTATGCTGACATCTCTTTGAGGCGCGCGTGGAACACGAACGCGCCGTCGACACGGCCTGTCGTCCTAAGACGGAGGGACGGCGAGCTAGCCCTTAGCTCACCGTCCACAGGCCCGCGTCTACGGTGGCCGGGGGCCACCATGTGGCCCCCGACGCCCGGTGCGTCTCCCGCGGCGGCTGGGACGTGAGGAGGAACGCTCTCTCTCACGTTCCGCCTCCTCCTTTGCTAGCATGACTGCTTCGCAAAAGGAGGTGACGGCTTCCCATTCCGTCTCGCTCCGGACCATGGCTCGAACCAGGGCCGGACGCGAGAGGTCGCCGCCGCCGATCGCCGCTTTGAGGACACGGCGTTGCTCCGCCCAAGCGGGGCAGACCTCCACCGTATGCACCACCGTGTCCTCCGGTCGATCCTCGCAATAGAAACACCCGGGCGTCTCCTCCCGCCTGATTCGATGCAGGAACCTCCCGAAACAACCGTGTCCGGTGAGGACCTGCGTCAGGCGGAAGGTGAGTACGCCGTGGCGCCTCTCAAGCCACTCCTCAAAGAGGGGACTTATCGCCACTATCGTGGCGTGCCCTGCACGGGGTTGCGACAGTCGCTCTCTCCATGTCACCATGAGATCGGCTCGGAGGTTTGTCCGCTGAGCGGCAATTAGCCGCGGCAGCGGAGTAACCCCCCGGCGAAGAATCTCCGCGCGCCATTCATGTAGGCGCGCGAGGACTATCGCCTCCAGATCCCATGGTGGCAATCCGGCTAGGAGGCTCGCAGCCTCGCCCGAGATCGTGCGGAACCCACGGACCATCCTCACGGCTATCACCTTTTGGGGCGCGTTCAGATAATGGGCGGCTCGCCGCCTCAAGGAACGCGCCCACACCGGGGCACCGTAAAGGGCCATGGACCGCACGACCCCCGCATAGAGCCTCCGGCAGGAGGCGTTCGGCCCCCCCAGATTGGGCAGGAGCCGCCTGAAGGCAGCCCCAGTCCGTTCCAGTTTAGGGGCCAAACGTCGGAAGTGCTCCACGAAGTTCCACCGGCTGTCGAGGACAAGTCCCAGGTACTTCAACGTCGACCCGACGCCGATGGAAACCCCTCCTACCGTCAGTGAGGATCCCGACGGTGGCGCATTCCGAGGCCCATGAAAGCACATGGCCTCGGACTTGTGCAATGCCACCTCGAGACCCAGTTGCCGGATCCTCTCAACGACTATCGCAACCCCGCGTGTCATCAAGTCGGCCGCCGCCTCGTGCGACCTCCCCTGTGCCAGCACCAGCGTGTCGTCAGCGTAGCACACTACGCTGACGCCACTAGGGAGGTCGGCGCGCAGCACCCAGTCGTAGCCGATGTTCCACAAGGGCGGTCCTAGAACCGATCCCTGTGGGACACCGCACGACATCTCTCGCCGGTTCCACTCTCCGGAGCGACCGGGGTAGATGACGGCTCTGTCCGTCAGGTAATCCCCGACCACACGACGAAGGTAGGTCGGCACCCGGTGATACCGGAGTGCCTCCCCAATGCAGCTCCAGGGCATGGAGTTGAAGGCGTTGGCGATGTCGAGAGACACCGCCAAGACAACCCCACCCCGGGACACCGCATCCCCCGTCGTGAGGGCTCTTACGCGCATGATGGCGTCCACCGTGGAGCGCCCCTTGCGGAAACCAAACTGGTGTTCCGCAAGATCCGGACCCATCCCCGCAAGGTGCTCGGCGAGGCGGTTTGCAATTACTCTTTCAAAGAGCTTGCCCACCTCGTCGAGCAACACAACGGGCCGGTATGCGGACGGAGAGTCCGCAGGGCGCCCCGGCTTCCGAATGAGGACCAGCTTCCCCGTCTTCCAACGAAGCGGGAACTGGCCTCTCTCCAAGCATGCGCTTAGGAGCCCCTCCAGTCGGGGCCCGAGAGCCTCAAAGGCCAGGACCCAGGCTTTGCCAGGCAAGCCGTCGGGTCCCGGGGCGGTATTTTTGGCCTTGAGCCGTCCTACCGCCACTCTCAGGTCTACCCCAGCCACTTCCGAGACGTCGTCGTCGTCGTGGTCCGCTTCCGGCACCGCAGGTGGCGGAGCCATAGGCGGGGGGGGATGTTCCCCTCGCGAGGGAAACAGAGCGCTCACCACGTCCTCCACGAGCTGAGGCCGGAGACTCTGCGTCAGTGGGGGGGCCCAGGTGCGGAGTTTATCCCGCACCATCTTGTAAGGGCGCCCCCACGGATCCCCGTCAAGAGTCCCCAGCATCTCCTCGCGGGCCCGATCTCTGGCCCGCAGGACAGCCTCGTGGAGGGCGGTCTTCGCCGCTCTGTAGCCCTCATATAGCTCCGCCTCAATGGCTTCCGCATTCGGCGGGCGAATGCGGAGCCTGCGATGCCTGGCGTACGGGTGTCGCGCAGCGACGCACGCCTCGCGCAGAGTTGTCAGCTCGCGCGACCACCAGTACACCTGACGCCGGGCGCGTCCTGGCCGAACTCGGGGCATTGCCACGTCACATATGTCGGACATGGCCTCCTGGAACCACCCTGCCTCATTATCAACGTCGGCAGGCCTGTCCGGTGATGTCACCCAGGCCTGCACGATCGAGGCTTCCAGGAGGAGTTCAGCTGTGAACCTGACATGGTAAAATACATATTATTATAAATATTTTACTCCTTTACTTTGTAAATTAATAAATTAATGCCTAAAATGAAATGAGTCTACCTGGCAGATTATGCAAGTTTACAACTTCCTCGTCGCCTGAGTCCTCGTCAGTCACTTCAGCATTAGCGTTTTCGGGTGGTAAAATAGCTACAGAGTAGGGTGTGTCATCGTCATCATCCGATCGTTCTAGTTCCTCTAATATATCATAAAGTCTAAGAGTTTTTCCATGTTTTAGTCTAAAAATAAAGAAATAGATGAGTTAGACGCCGATTATGCTACCAGGCGTTATAACGCCTGTTACATTCGAACACCAAAAACATTACATTATATTACTCTGCATTAGAATGAAAGTAATTATTTTTATTGCTAAATGTCCTTAGTTTCAAACTCGCATCAAAATAATACGTAGAAATAAATAATTATATCATAAAACCTTACCTTTCGGAAGCCATTCTCTATAATATAAACACTGTTCACTTCAAATTATGCAAAAATACTAAAATAACAACAAATCCGAAACGATTTCTATACTGTGTCAAGCCAAACTTAGCAAACAACTAAATGACAGTACAAAAAACGGTGATTTTTAGGTTTAATTTTTTTTTTTTTGCGGGTAAACTAAAATATTTTTTTGCGGTGTTTTAACGCCTGGTCGCATAATCTGGGTTAACATCGGTCCTGATATCTGTATTCGCTAAGCGTAGAGTAAATCCGTACCGGAACATGATTAGACTCCTCTAATTTTCTTTTGTGTCTTTTTTGTGTTGTCTTCTCTTGTATAAAAGACAAATAAAACTTTAATTTAGTTTAGTTGGTAAACTCAGGAAATTAATTTATAAGTAAATAGACCACTAACTCAAATAGTCTGTCCAAATTAAAACTGTAATTAATTTGCAAATTGACTTAGTCGTATTATGATATAAAATATATTTTCGCTCACGGTACATAAACATAATTTCCATCCAACAACATAGCTGAAAGACCACTAAACTAACAAAACACACCAACTGTAACAAAACATGATAAACTGTGCGGCTGAATGGAAGATACTTTGCATACTGTACAACAATAGATAAAATACTCACGCATCGATGTTTCCATGGCAACCAGTAATTGGGAACCACTCATTGTACAATAAGAGCATCCAGGCAGCATACCTTTGTCAGAACATTCATTGTGCTCTCCCTATTATTGGAAAGTTATGAAAGGAAATACACGTGAAAGAAGAGATAATTATCAATCTTCATGATTGAGGGACTAAAGCTCCTCATCCGCAAAAGACTACTTTTGATTGAGGAGAAGACAAGCCTGTTTATAGAACGTTTGTATTTGAAGATAGAGTACAAGAAAGAAAGTCTTTGCAAGGACAAAATGTCAATTGAAAAATTGAAGATCGAAAAAAACATCTCCGTGTGCAAAAGAACAATAATGTTTCCGAGTCATAGGTAACCCTTTCCGGGTAGGAAAACAAAGACGGAGGACATTAAGGGAAACTCGAAAGGTTCTTTGAAAAGGTTATCCCAAAAACACAATACGTCCTCATAGACAATGCATATGTGATTTCCATGGGTACGCGGAATCTAATTTGAGAAAAAGTTTCGTATTCGTAGGTCAAGGTCGAACCAACAGCTTCTCTTTGACCCCGAGAAGATAAAATACAGGTAATCATTTACTTAAATATTTCAAGTCTTCTTAAACCTAACTATTTATACAAGGTGTAAACTGATCCTTCACGAAGCCGTCAACCAAGCATTCTGTACATCAAACTAAGTATCATGGAGAAAATAATGCTGGGAAACGATCTTAGGTGTAAAATTAACAGATCATGTTCGAAACACTACACTCTAATAATAATCTAAATTAGTTGTATACCTGTAAGTTTTGGGGGCCTGGTGACCCGTAACACAGGCATTGTAGGCCTATTTCGGGCACCAGTCTCTCACAAAAGTTCACCTTGTAAATTAGATTGACTAATTCCTGTTCACTGTAACGTTTGTGATGAGAAAATAAATAAACAAACAAAAAAAACAAAACTACACTGCGCTCCATAACGCGAATCGCTGACGTGGCTCAAAAGGCTGCCCAACTTAAATGGGACTGGGCAGGACATGTCTGTCGCATGCCGAACGAGCTGTGGACCCGTAAAGCTCAGGATTGGTGCCCTAAAACAGTGACAAGGGGGCGAGGCAGACCACGAAGGAGATGGTGGGACGAACTGGATGTCTTCCTTGAGAATTGGAAAGAAGTAGCCCAGAATCGTGACCGTTGGAAGGAATGGAGGGAGGCCTTTGCCCAGCAGTGGGACAGTACGGGCTAGCTATAATAATATTATAATAATAAAAAAATTACGGTATAGGACTCAATGTAACGCTCTCAAAACATTGTGCTAATGGATGCATTGAATAATACAGGGGTCAAGTAGGTATTTAAAGTAAAAAGTTATAATAACATTAAAAAGTATTTTTATATTTGTGTGAAATAGTTGGAATTTTGACCTCCAATATCCAGGGTCCCGCGTAGGTATACTACGGAATTAAAAAAAATCGCAATGACGGAGAGAACAATAGTGCCTTTCAGCTTCGTAAAGGGTATTTTTACACTCATTAAACATTTTTACAATTAAAATAACCACACAAACAATAAACTATATAAGGTCATTAAAAAGCTCCTCAACGCTGTCAGCTGGCAATGTCTCGAAGAGACTGGTGGCGTTGTCATGTTGTATGGCAATTTTTTTATAAAGTTTCCATATTATTTGTATGGTAAAAAGTATTTCCTTAAATTAACATGTCCGGTATCTCTTTATTCTGTCTGAAGGCCTTTTTAACATTCAGTCATACATCTCAGTTCCTTTTGTCTCTCGTCAAGAATTGTATTTAAACTATTTAGTTTTTGATTAATTTTAATAGTAAATTCCGTTCCTCATTACCTGTAATCCAATTACAATATTATTAATTCCGAAACAGTGAATATACTCTTGTTAAAACCAATTCACAGTACATTAACATTTTTTTTTGTATCAACAATTTTAATTAGCACTTCGGAAATACAGTAGGATTTGTAGCCGATAAATATTTATGATCTCATTTCACGTCAGTTAAACGAACAAATAAGTTCTTCATTGCAATTCCAATAAATTCATTTACATTTGAATCATTACATTCGTTATCTCGAACACTGGTCATTAATCAGAAATAATGGCTTAACTTTATGTTTCAAACTTTGAGAGATATAAACGGTTTGACGGCAAATGGGATTGACAAGGTAAAAGTATCTAAGGACTGAATAATTGAGTCGTCTGTTCCACGTGGATACTAGATTTGTTTTATTTTATCCCCTAAAGAGCTCTTTAAAATAATTAATAGTACTTGTTGAAACTAAATAAGTAAGGAGACAAGACAGAATATGAAGGAGTAGACGACATTCATCTTACAATAGTAAGTAATGCCGCGATGGTCAAGTCCAAGCACGTAATAAAATCAGTCACGACAATTAGTTCATAACCGGAGATAATCCGCTGCGACGACAGTATACACTAAGACAACGTGAGAATTAACTAATAACAATTAGTCATACTAATCCTAAGCCAGACTTGAGCGATGCCAGGACTTCGTTATAATTGAATGAATACAAGGCTGAATAAAATACTTCCAACGCAAGACGACATTGAGAAATGAACTTAAGTTACTGAAAAGACTTCTGTAAATCATCTTTTGATAAATTTCAAACAAGCTTCTGCCTAAAATGAAAATGAATAAGTACAACAATCAATAATGATGAGCAACTTAGTTAAAGAAAAGTTTAAAGTTGAAAAGGTTTTTGAAACGTTGGAAAGAAATAATCTCATTTATTACGAACAAAATTCAATTTTGGATTATATTGAAATGTTCCAAGTAACTTCAGACTTGTAAGAAATCTAGTCGTGCATTCTAAAGTAAAATAATAGGAACTGATTGAAAATATGATAATAGTTTGTCTGAGTTGGGGATTCAAACGGTTTATAGAACTTTATTTCTCACTAGCCGTACTCGGCGTTGCAATGTACTTTCCCTAGTACCTTACATACCTACTACCTATTTACTCAAACTTAAACCTTCCTTGGACTTCGACAAACATTTCAAAACCAAAATCAGCTAAATCGGCCCAGCCGTTCTCCAGTTTTAGGGAGACAAAGGAACAGCAATTGATTTTTATATGTATAGATAGATAGATAGACAGAAGATTAAGACAATCGTCACTTACATGAGAACAATATCTTATTACTAATTATATCAGTGCGGGTAGAAGAAAACAAAAAAAAATAAGTATAATCGTTGTCAACAAAATTTGAAGCGAGTTCTCTGCATTCCTAAGATAATGCGGGGGCACAACTTAAAAGATGTTGCTGTTTTAGACAAAAATAAACACAACACAGGTTAAGTAGTGTTTCATCGTTGTAAATAAAAGTAAGTAAACAATTTATTTTTGAAAAATCTTGAGTGAAGTCGCTTCTTTACATACTTTGGAAGTTTATTATAGAGCTGTGTTCCCCCATAGGTTAAGTTATTTTTGCCGTGGTAAATTTGATATTGATGTGTATGAGAATTTGTTTAAAGAAAGTTATTCGTTACGATGCATATGTACACAGCTACTTTGTATGTTGGTACAAAAGTAAATGTCTACTAAATAATTTATAAGCTAACTCAATCTCAGTCAGACTTAGTAACAGCCCGTTCACACGACGACGTTTCGTTTTTTTTCGTATCGTCTTTTTTACGATCCGTAATTTTTTTTTATGCTTTTAAAAAGCCCGTGTTCACACGCATCACGAATCGTGAAACATAACGGACATGTCTTAAATTACGTAGCGTCTTTTAAAATCATATGCGTCAAAAAACACGGATCGTGATTTTTTTGTGACGGAATCGCTGATGCGCTCGATCCCGAAATATAATAGACCCGAATAATGTGAACACTAATTCATTTTATTTGCCGGATCGTGATAAAACACGATTCAGTATGGAATGTGAACGTCTATCATTTATGACGGATCGTCAATGACGGAAGCCGTGTGAACGGGTTGTAATGGTATGATTCTTGAATCACAGAGGTCAGGGTGTTACACGAGGAACTGCATAAAGTAACATAAGGATAAGTTAATATCAATTTAATTTCAGAGCAAATAAGGAAATGTTCATAGAGATCGTGACCACATAGAGCATTATGTAACGGAAGATAGTTCATCATTCACGAACCGGCGACCGCGTGAAATCTCATAAATATGAGCCTAACCGCAAAAGCATCTGTCTAATGGCACCCCATACTTAACACTGAGTGCGTGTTGGGTTGAACGGAACAAGAACGGGATTTTGGGAAAACATGAAATTAATGTGAACAAAAAAGTTTTTCCCTAACTTTTTATAAAAGTAGGCCATTTGTATCTACCATGATTGACTGCGGAAGCGAATAAGGAAAAATTCGATTGGGGTGAATCAAAAAGAGGTACAAAAACAAATATCCACAAAAATACGGAGTGTGAGCTTAAAAAAACGAACTCCGAAATCGACCGCGAATTTGCAAGCGATGACTTTAACACGAACGATTAAAAAATTCAGCTCCACACCGTGTTTTAAAAAGAGTTAAAAAAATTATTTTTCGAGATGAATGGTTGCAGTGTTAAATAGCTGCGGGGAAGAGCAGTAATTTCCCAGGATCGCTGAGAAGTAGCCAGTGACCGTATGAGTTGATAGTTCCGTCCTGTGATGAGTGGCTTTGAGAACCACTTTTATACTTAAGGTGTTATGAAGCTGGTGCATTTCAGTGCAACAATAATTGTGTTATCAGTTTATCCAGCTTTCTTTATTACTGTATTAGTAGTACTGGAGTAGCAGAATTATATCGTCTCAAGAATTATACCAGGTCAAATTACACTTGTAAAGTTCCTTAAACACAAATTTGGATTAAATTACTGAGCGAAACTTAGTTTAGGCGGAGGTGTACCAATTATAGTACACCCACATTTTGCCAGTTACATTTAAGTCCCATGTAATAGGGGGCTAGCCTATTGCCATCAACCAGGCACAAAACTAAAGTCCGTGGCTGTCACTGAGAAATTTCCTGATGGAAAACCCAATTATACTTTGCCCTACCTACGGATCGAACCCAGGACCTCGTGCTCAGCAATCGCGCTTGCGACTACTCGCCCAAAGAGATAGTAAATAATCTCTAAGTTTACCAAAAGGAGTAATGATAAAAACCCTGTATTTGCAGAACACGTGTAATTTAAATTGAACGAGACCCGCTAAACTTGTACAATTACAATACTATTCATGAAACTCAGTTCAACAATATCAAAGGAATCATTTATTGGTAACCAGGAACGCTTAATGAGAATAGCATACGGGTATTAGGAGTAAAACCCGTCTACCCGGGTACCCGACTACCCGACCCGTGTGCCGATAAATTCCTAAGCGTAGAACCTAATGACAAGGGACTTTAAGGGACGCTGGTGGTATTTTAAAGATATTGCGAAACCTTTGGTCCGAAAGTGCTCAGGTTATAATATGTTGGTAATTTTCTGATAATGTTGGCGTGATATTTATTTTATCAACAAAAACAAATACGCGCAAGGTAAAGAGAATAATTTTGCAGGTTATTCTTACTTCCTTTTTTTTTCAAATGTTATGTTTTTGAATATTGTGCTTAGCACAAAAAAGGTATTTCTTTTCATTCCTCAATAAAGATTGTATAACTTTAACCTTGATTCCGTTTTTGTCCGTAAACAATAACGGTGGAATTTGCCAATCTGAGTCTTTGCGAGGGCGAATCACAGGCAGCCGTCAAAGACCGCAGATCTAAATAGAGGTTGAGGTTGTTTCCACTTGTTATTTATTTTACTTAGACCAATGTCAAACTTATTCTATTGTTATTTAAGTTGATTTCAAATGTATTAAATATTATACCTACATGAAATAAATATTATACAGACGAACTTTATGAAAAACACATACTTACCTATTATTTGTTAACGTATTTGAAACTAAATCGTGAACCATCTAGCTTGCAAATGCAATAGTATAGCTTGATCTTTAATAATGAGGTCAACATTTTCTATAGAAAATACACCTACGATTGATATAAATTTAAAATTAAGTTGAGATGATTACTGACATTTCAAAAGTATAAAAGCAGTGTAGGCGTTCATTAATTCTTTGACTGAATTTGGATTACTTTCACTTAGGCATTTTTTATCGTAGTATCGTCATAAATAGGTAATTACCTCTACGAGTTTATTTTCTCCAATTTTTTATTGTTCGTTTTTTTTACAAGATAAACGTCGAGAAAAATCATGTTCAGACTCTTTAAAATCCGAAAGCCTAGATCTTATTTGTTATATCTTCAACATAATTGAAATGTAAGTTGATGAAAATACAAATATTTTCCTTCCACGGTTTTCATTTAAGGCTCTAGCTTTCGACGAGACGGCGCCAAAGGCTATCAGTCTCTAGTACAAATAGAAATTGCTTTGTTATTGGGATTGCAATTGATGTGGTCATGAGAATTGAGTTATTTGAATATTATGTTAGTGTACAATATTTTTTGGGTGTAGTGGTTTCTCACAGACGAATTTGCGTTTAATATGATTGCCAAATGGGTTATTTGGATTTGAATTGCAATAAATGGGGCTGATAAAAAGTTAATTTTGCAATAAAACATATTTATGGGTTATATAGAATTATTTAGAACAGATAGAAATTCGATCAACTAAATAGAAATTGTACCAACCACTACTATACTAGTCATCTCTGATTAGGTCAAGAATAAATAACGCAGGTGTAACATTCTGCTCTTTCTAGGTTTTTTACGAACTTACATAACGTATTTTTGATAAAATTATAAAATCAAGAGAAGTAAAAAATATTCCCATTTTGCTACGACCTTTAGATCTACGTTTATTACTTAAATATCTGAAATTTCCAGATAGTAAAAAAAAAACGTGAAAGTAAAGATAATCATGAAATAACAATGTGTCAATTAACTATACTACTAAAACAATAATTACAACAAATCGAAATTTGGTCAATCAATTGTTTCACATAAATGACAATGAACAGTGAAAACGGGCTTCCCTCCGAATTTAAGCGAGGTAAGCTGTTAATTTGGAATCAGATTAATTGAAGAAATCTGGTCGCAACCCCTCCTCTTCCAATTAAAGATTATCTTACTTCAACACCCCTTTTCCTTGAAAGGCTGTGAGGCGACTTTTTGGCAAAGTTAATTTTTCCCTTTAGTTTTTTTTTTAAGATAATTATCGTCAGAAAAAAGACAATGGATTCAATATTCTTAGGGGACCAATTCCAGGAACTGCGGATATAACCGAAATGTTTTGTTCTTTTTTCCGAAGATTGTAGGATTTTAGGAATTCATTTAGGCATTCGAATTGTTGGTTATACGGGGTGGAAGGGACACCGACGCAAAAACGGAAACCACATACTCAGTACTATATTCTGAACTCCCCACATAAAAATTTTCGTCGGTTATTAAAAATAAAAAATACTGCTATTTCCTACAAAAGTGCAATACCTACACGGTGAACATGTATGGAACAACTGATATTTTTTTTAATAACCGACGAAAAATTTCTATGTGGGGGTGTTCAGAATGATGTACTGAGTATGTAGTTTCCGTTTTCGCTTCGGTGTCCCTACTACCCCGTATAGTGTCTGATCTCAACGGAGTCAAGACGTATCGAAACTGTACCCGATTCATTGTGTCCAGTGTCGTTGTGTTAAATTGTGATTTCAAGTAATAGGCTAGTTTAATAAAAGCAGTGTATTCACCCAATGTGATTTCTTTGCACGAAACACATCTTCCGCTAATGCTCGAGTCTAACGAAATACATCCTGACAATGCGAAAAACAAATACTAATAAAAAGTTTGAGCAAAACACAAAGGGCATCAAAAAAATCACCCGCATCGCTGTAAACAGGGGAAAGTGCCCAAAAGTCTGGCAGCATTGAAAAAGCTGAAACTTGGACTTGAACATAGGCCAGCCCTTAGTAACGTGAAGAGTTAACCAAACGTTTGGCGATGTCCAACTTCGAAGTTAATACCTACAGCTATCATCGTCTTTTACGACACAACATAACAAGAGCTGGGAACTTTATGATAGCAATTTGTGAGAAAATATTACTGCAAATCTTGGCGGATTAATATCCCATATCAGTGTTATAAAGGAGGTAGATTAACTTTTCTAACTCTGCAATATTCATACAGGAGTTAATCAGGTTCTGCCCTAAGCCTAATAAGGAGATATCCAATTACAATCCGTAATCTGCTACCTATCTCACCTTTATAAATAAGAAAAGGGCCTCCTTCAAAGGTATCCATGGAACCAGGTAAACAACCAAGGGTTTTCGGGCTTAAATCGAGAAAAAATCGCCCAAAGGAAACAAGGTCCTTCGAATTTGCATAATCCCATATTATGATGCTCTTGTTTAGAAAGTAGTTTGAAGTGGCTTGTTTCCCGGTTTTTCAGGGTTCCATTTCCATTTACAAACGACGGACAAAAAAAAACGGAACCCTAACAGATTCCTCCTGTCCGTCCGTATGTCACAGTCATTTTACTCCGAGACTACACCACACAGTTGAAATTTGGAGAGTAGGCGCCGTCTATGAACCGCTTCACAAGTATGATGTGAAATAAAGACAAAAATAAAATGGCTACCATTTTCATCCATGTAACTGAGGGTTGAAATAAATATTCTACGGAAACCTGTGTGTGCGAGTACGACTCGCGCTTGGCCGGATTTTTTTACCTTTAACCGTGACCGTTGGAGCAGGAGTAATGATCCGTTTTACACAAAGTGCTTTAATTTAAACTTGGTCTACGTTTTAAAACAGATGACAGGAAAGTTTAAGGCCCACCTAATGAAAAACGGTTTTGAAAACTTTTCTTTTACGTTTCGCCATAGCAATATTCTTTTTGGGTCTTTACTTGGCGATGTTTTCGAATCTGAAGAAAACTAAAAGTAAAGATTTTGGATTAAGCTCAAGGATCTCCAGAGGAAGTACTGGGCATTTGGGCGCAATTAAAATCAAATGCTATCCTACTGTTTTGGCTTTCATTACTTAGGCGGATGAGTCCTACCAGTTCTGGTGAATTTGTTTGGCTGTGAAAGTCTTTTTGCTTCTGGTGTGACAGAAAAGCAAATTAAAAAAAAATGTTTTCCCACCTATGTTGGGGTCGGCTTCCAGTCTAACCGGATGCAACTGAATACCAATATTTTACATACTGCCTATCTGACCACCACAACCCAATAAGTACTGTTTTTTAGTATTGTTTTATTACCTTATACAGGGATTATTCAGATATTACTACTGTTGATACACGAACATTGAAATATTATAACCAACTTACCAGAGAACGAATTATAATTATAAAGACTAATTATTAATAATCTATTTACACAGCACCTTCTAAGGGTTACTGACGATCTTTAACTACGAATTTCTGATTGAATTTGATCAAGTTCAAACGGTTCATAACTTAAGTTAATATTTGACTTTAATAAGGCGTTGAGAACGTTAGGGATTATAGTATTAAATATAATGATCAGATTAGGTAATTGGTTTTTTTATAAGATTAATTATGGGTGGTTATCTGAAATTTGGTTAACTTCTGACGTAATTTTGAAATTGGTGTTTTTAGTTAAAAATCAGAACAGTTTATATTCTATGCTGTGGGTATAACATCTACTTTGCTGCATCTAAAAGGGCCAGTCACTTTACTTGATAGTTTTAGAGAAATTTATGATTTTTTTAAATCAGTGTTCTAGGGACTGACGAGACGTGATAGGGACTGACGCCAAACACGGTTATTATGTCAAATCACATTTTTATTGCAAAATCAACTGAAACAACAGATTATCTCTTAAGTTCACAAATTCTATGAACTCAACCACAGGATTTATTTTAATAATTATGCACATGAAAATAATGTATCAATATTTCTTAACAATCAAATTGTTCTTTGAGTTTAATACTTACAAACTAATAGTCTTTAAGTAATTATCAATTATTTTAAATAATCAGCCTTCTAAAGTTATAAGTAACCAAATTACAATTTTAACACAATATTCAGACTTTCATTAATTATTATAAGATCACAAATATTTCAAACTTAAACTACCTAGTACCTCGTATTTATTTTTATCACTATTTGTTTCAGTTCTCGTAAACATTAAGGGGTTTTTTAACTTGTAAAATACTGTATTTCTCTTGACGATTAGATTAGGAACTGACGGTTTTTCTATAACGTCTTCGTAAGGCACGTCAGCGATATCATTATCATTTATTTTAAATTCTGTGCCATCTTCACTGCAAACTTTAAGGAATGTAACTGTCAGCTCTCCATCTTCATCATCATATTTTGAGCAAATTGCGGCGTATCGGTATTCTTTTCCCCTCATTATTAACTTAACTAGAACATAATCTCCACTGCCATAGCTCGTTTTAGACTTTTCTTGCGCAATGTGGCTCATGTACTTGCTATCGGCATATCATTTTCAGAATCCGTGAAAATATCTGAAACTTGAAGCCGCTGTGTATTGGTTTGGTACGTTATAGTCCCCAAGTTATAATGATTACAACCAACATTATCACAGAAGCAACTTAGTGACTTCAAGACAAGTTTATTAGGGTTATAAATATGACCCGAGACTTGATGCACTAAGAGAGTTCCTTTAAACGGTTTCTGCTCTTTATCATGTTCCTTGATCATTTTGTTAACTTTTTCTATGTCAACATCTTCGATAACAGAGATCTGTATATTTGGACACCATTCTCGAAGCACAGCTACAAAGTCGTACAAGTTTGTAATGTCACCTCTCTCAAGTTTTTTCTTTAAATTTTCAATGACTAAGTCCTTCCTCTTCAGTATACTATTTCTTTTTTTCCGTTGAACTATTATATTCCTCCTTCTAGCTTCAGCTGCTCTTTCATTATTTAATAAGGGAACCTCAGGAATAATTTCATCTTCCGATGATGGCGACGTATTTTGGTTCACGTATTTATCTGTATTTTCACGAATCTTTCGTTTTTTTCTATAATCAGATGAATAGGCTACCCAGTTTTTTCTTGCCTTTCTGTGCTCACGCGGAGTCATGACTTTTACACTTTTCCGCTGTCCTTTTTCCTTTTTCTTTAGATATTTTAGTCGTTCCTTTTCTTTGTACTCGGCCAGCAAAACAGGTTCATTTTTAATTTTTTCCAATCGCCTCTTTGCCTGTTCAGACTTTTTTTTTGCAATTTCCTCTTTAGCCAATGTTTTTTTCTTTCTAGGCGCCATATTCTACAACAAATACATTGGTATTATGTTTAAAACCATGCATCACACAGTATGACTATCAGTCCCTAGATGTGGCGTCAGGCCCTAGTCACTATTACGACTAGGGCCTGACGGTCTAGGGACTGACGGAACGAAACAAAATCAAATGAAACCTATTATTTAAAATCAAAATCAAAACCAATAGGCGGTCAAAATAACAAGGCAGACCAAACTCATATTTACAATAAGTAATGAGATCAATTAGTAATTAACTATCTTTAAAACGACTTACCTAGGGCCTGAGAGTTTGACTGGCACAGCACGTGTTTCCGCAGCAAAGTCAGCGACAGCATTAATAACAAAATGGCTGCCGCGGCTTGGGTCGTATTTGCAACTAACTTCACACCGATGCTATCATATTGAATGAGTTATGAAAAAGCCATATGCTTGGATGCCGCGTTTTTTTGAATTTCGTAAAGGACTAGGGCCTGATATTTTTTATCGCTTACACTTTTTGACTTTAAATAATGTGATGAAACATATTGTTTTTATAAATTAAATAGTAATGACAATGTTGGTAATGTAATAGTTAACGTATTTAAATAGAGTTTGATCAAATTATTCTTATAGAATTATAATTACAGTGAAATGAATACTAAATTCGGGAGATCTTACATGGCTAGGGCCTGATATTTGGAGTAAGAAATGTAAATTTTTTGAAATAAAGAATATTATGATATATATCAAAATGAGTGACCGAACTAAATGGACTTTATAACATCGTTTAGTAGTTTCAAATATTGGATATTTTTTTATAATATTGTGAAAATTGATGCTAACACCAAGTTAACCAAATTTCAGATAATCACCCTAGATCTAATTATAGAATAAGCTGCGGTTATCAAATCGTGTTATAATTAAATTAACGTTTGTTGCCAAACTTTAATATAATTTACGTTCATAAAAGAGAATTTATGAAGTTCAGGATCAAATTAAAACCATTAACATTGTCAGTAACTACATTTAATACTAAATTCGTAGAAAATTAAGATTGCACAGGTAATAGTTAACAGCAAAAGCATAAATTACATTAAATTAATCTGATAATTAATAAAATTATACGAATAAAAATGTAACAATACAAGACGTAGTTTTGCATCCTCGTCAAAATTCAGGAGGTTGTCATAAAAGACGTAAATAATCAATTTAAGTTATGGTACCTATTCAATAATAATAAACGCTGCTTTTATTAGTTGTTTTTTTTTGACACTATTCCAGAATGAAGCCGTTCTCAAGAAAGGAGATCACCCTTTTATCGAATAAACGTTTGCGTTTGTTTGTGTGTTTGACAGCGCGGTTATAGGGCTAGTATTAGACGGGCCGCGTTTTAATACGGGTGGTGTACACTTACCGATTTCCGATATTAAGAACAAAAAAGTATAATATCTACCCATTTTAATATTGATTCGAGTCGAAAATCATTAGCATAGTTACCTCCTCGTTCTTTTGACGAGGACGCAAAACAAGAGCCTGTATAACTAAATTAAATAGAACACCACTTTTTAACAAAGCAATTAATTGAATACAAATCGTTCAATACCAGTTCCATTATGAATGTTAAATTAGTGATCAAAATTAATAATATTAAAGATAAAGGATAAAGTGACGTCTGACAGGTGAGAATGGAAGAAGAAAACGTGTTGCGCCGACCACAAGTAGAATGGGACAAGGACAGGAAGATGATGAGAGAATTAATAATGCACTGTATTTCCATTAACATAAAACAAAACTCACACATCACTAATAGATATTTCGCAAGCTCAATCCTCCGATAACTGGCCCCACTGCCCTACGCGGCTATAACCCATATACTGACCACCCATTTTAAAGAACACACACGCAGATACATTAACCTAAATAAATAATGTTTTATTATGTATTCTGACGCAGATTGCTATATTGCTATATTATGTACTCTGAAAAATATGTGCCCTGGTTGGATTTTAAGTATTATTTTTAAGCCACCTACATATTATTGAGTTTTGTGAAGAGATAAGTGGATTAAGAGGAAATACAGGTGATTTTTTCTCCATACAAACGCTCTCACGCTCTCGACTGTTTTCTTCCTGGTTTATGACTTTAAAGCATAGGTTCCCAACAGGGGCGGTACCGCCCCCTGGTGAGCGCCGGAGATTTTAGTGGGGGCGTAGCGGGTCCAAAGGCAAATGGGGAGCGTTATGAAATACCTCTATTTTCATGAAAAAATATTTTATCTAGCCGTAGAAAATGTTTGTCTTATAACTATTTTGTTAAAATTTTTTTTTTCTTATAAAGGGGGCGGTAGTCTATAAAAGTTTGGGAACCTATAATTTAAAGCAATGACTTTTATGAACAATGACACAGTAAAATAAATAAAAAAAAATAAAAAAAAATCGACCAAAAAAAAAAAAATATCGACCTCTTTCATGTCCCTACGTTTTCGTTTTTAAAGACACAATAAGCACTAGAACCCTTACAAAATGCTAAAATTGCATATATAAATATGTACTTGAAACAATTGAATGTACGTTGTATTGTGGACATGAAGATGACCGTGACTGAGATACGCAATTTGAGTGCAGGTTACACTCACTCGGTCATTGAGCTAATTATTATTATTGATCCATTTTTCGAGAGAACATCTGCACACTGAGTCAGTGTTTGAAAATTAGGACTTGTTGAGTTTAGTGCTACTAAATTGCTCGTAAATGCTCTTATTGAGGACCACCACAGAATAGTCGTGAAACGATGGCCAATAAAAAAACGTTTTTACTATTTTAATTTAATGTTCTGTGGTTAAAAGCAATCGAATAAAAATCAAGTAGGTATATTAACAGTCAAAAATAAGATATTTTCCTAGAAGAAGATAAACGGTTTCGAATAAATAAAAGCTATTAAAACCAATCGACCGTTGCTTCGATAATATCAGTCAATTTTGTCTTAGTAACAGATAGAATAAGTTTAAGTAATTGAATAATATTTGACTCCAACAATGATGAATTGTAATTGCTCTATCAACAGCTGGAAAAGTTAGCTTTATGATACTTTGTTAATGTCAGAAGTCTTTTGAGACATTCAAGATGTCCTTCGGATAATTTTGACATAGTAACATAACATCACGCCTGTAATCCGCGAAGGGTTAGTCAGAGGTGTACCTAATAGTACACCCACATTTCGCCAGTTATGTTTAAGTCCCAAGTAATAGGGAGCGAGCCTATTGCCATCAACCGGGCACAGATCCAGACTCCGTGGCTGCTACAAAAAAATTCCTAATGGAAAAACCCAATAACACTTTATCCGACTCGGGAATCAAACCCAGGACCTCAGGCAATTTTGACATACTATAAAAGTTAAAAAGCGAGCAACAACAACTAGCCCATAAAGACATCTTCTGACTGTCACTTTATTGGTTTACGAAATTGGTAAAGTGGTAGTTGAAAAAGTATCTTCGCGAGCGGCCAAAATAAGAATTAGTGACGATCTTTATTTTTTTTCAATGCCATCTTCAAACGTTTTCCAACAACTAGCCTCTGTCAATGTCATTTAAGAGCGTGTACGCCGTACGGCATTTCATAAAAATTTTCAAGTCCTTATTTTTCGAAACGACTGAACCGATTTTAATGAAACCTCGCACACATAAGCAGGATACATAGGTCTAAAAAGTTAGTGAAAAACATTTTCGAAATGTCTCATTTAAAAAAAGATAATTGGAAATTTCTGTTTCTATGGAAAAATTAAAATCGGTCTAATTTAACTGTAACACAATTTTGCGAAAATGTTTTTCAGTAACGTTTTAGACCTATGTTATCCTGCTTATGAGTATGAAGTTTCATTAAAATCGGTTCAGTCATATCGAAAAATAAGGACTCGGAAATTTGTATGAAACGCCGTACGGCATACACGCTCTCAAGCGCCAAAAGATTCATGTAGCACTATAGGTATGTCGGATCATTTTGACATAATCATCATCTTTCTGCCCTTGTCTCATGTTATTTGGGGTCGGCGCAACACGGTTTTTGTCCCATTCTCCCCTGTCAATCGTCACGCTAACTCTTTTAGTCACATGCGTTCCATCCCTCCTCACCACATGTCCATACCAAGACAGACGACTCCCTTTCATTTTTTCTGTAACAGGCACTTTCAAACATCCTCTTATATGCTCAGTATTGCTCATTTCTTACTTTTTTGACATAATTTAGAAGTTAAAAAGCGAGCAAGCAAAACTCACACAGCACACGACAAACAGCTCTCTGACTATCTGACTCAAATATTACTATTAAACAGCTGTATCGCCAACTCGCCTTTGTCCATTCACTCGATATAGCATTATTGGCAAATGTCACGTACAGTACATCTAACGTTTGCTGAGATCGTTATTGTATGGCTGGGTCAGGCAATAGCCTTTGAAGACTTTATATTTGAATTAAAAGTCAGCTTTTCTCTTTGATTTGTATTCAAACCTTTGGGAGAAGGAATGTTTTTAAAGGATCGTTCTAACCGGTAGGTACGGGCTATTTGCGGCTCTGGACATGGTCACTTACAAACATTTTTATTATGTACGAAAATTAACCCACGGGAAAGCCCAAAATATAGCCTTTGCCTTCGGGGATAATGTAGCTTCCCGTTAGTGAAAGAATTTTCGGAAACGGATCAGTAGTTCCGAAAATTACCTACCCCTTACATACAAACAAATTTGGCCTGTTTAATATTACTTTAGATATGTATGGTAGCGGAGCCTGTCATATTTTCCAAACCTGTTTGACAAAAACATCAAATACCTAGTATAAAATACTAATAAAATGATTAAGAAAACATGGCTTAATTGTAGCATGTTAACCGGGTACACTACATACATAAATACGAAAAACTTTATTCCGTCAGTCACAAATACGATTTTCATAATTCCGAAAGGTTCAAAATTCCTAATATAACAACTCCGATTTATCATTCATCCTATTTTTATCATTACGAAATTTCAATATTCCTGACGTTTACTATATAATTACTATTCTCAAAATACCGAGTTTCAATAGATCGAATAACGAGAAGTCCGAATTAATGATAATTCGAAACATCAAAAATACGAATTCCAATTATTAAATTACCGATTAATTAGAATTCCGAAATAAAAACACCTTGTAAAACTGCTCGCTTGCTCGCCTTCGCGCTTTAATGGTCACAGTTCTGGCCTAACCTAACCCAAATGATTCACCAACACTGAATCTGGCGTTAATGGCCACTGTTCTAACCTAACTTAACCCAAAGTATTGAATGTAGATGGTACCCGACGCAGGTTTATACATATGTATAAGGAGAAAAAAAAATACACAAATATTAAGGCTTGTATTTAAATGATCACATTAATTTTGCAAAAACAGCAAGCAAACAAAACCAAATTCATATGCGTAACTGAACATTATGCTAATTGAATCAGAATCCTAATTTTCGCAGTTTATTCGAAGTATTGAAAATCGGATTGTCGTTTTTCGGACCGAGAACCCATCGAGCATTTGATTTTTCGAACTTATAAAAATCGGAAAACAAACAAATCGCATTAACGACCTTCGGTAAAATAAATTTCGTGAATTTTAATAACAGACATGATAATTCTTAGTTACTAGGAAATTCGGACTTTTGAAAATCGGAACATCGAAATTTGGAATAAAATATTTCGGAGTATTTGGGTGTTCCCTTGTTAACCATTTACACAATGATAAAATACATTAAATGATTTAAAATGTTTTTGTTTGCATGTACCTAGTAATTCAATTCTTGCTCATTACCTTTGAATGAAAATAGGAAAATGTTTTTTATTTTTGTTTTCCTTCAATGCAAATCAACTTAGTCAGTGGATTTTACAATTTCACATTGTTTACACAATTATTTTATGAGTGAATAAATTGAAGTTTACTACAGAGACTATTAATAGATTCTTGTTAAATAAACGTCTTATAAAAATATCATAAAACTTTATGTGAAGTAATTAATGACAAAAACTTATCTCATTAATTTGAAGCAAATAATCGTATTTATTGAAAAGAAGAAAGAAAGCTCACTGAACTTGAATGTTATTACTTTAAAAGTTGAAGTTTCGAACCGAGTCTCGAACTTACCTGAAAAGAAAAAAAAACGTTATTAATACAGACAATAATTAGATTTTAGTACCTCGATGTTTTTAATTGAATAAACACGTAATATACAAGTCAGTGACAATACCTGTTGTACTTTATGGATCGGAATGGTGGGCTGTGAAGAAGATGGATGAAAAAGCATTGCAAGTAGCGGAAATGAGAATGTTGAGATGGACGTGTGGTGTGACAAGAATTGATAAAGTAAGGAACGAGTATATTAGACGAAGTTTGAAAGTTCCGCCAGTTACAGAAAAATTGAACGGGAATCGACTGTCTTGGTATAGACATGTGGTGAGGAGGGATGAATCGCATGTGACTAAAAGAGTGATGAATATAAATGTTGATGGACGGAGAGGGAGAGGAAGACCAAGGATTGTGTGAGGAATGATATGAGAAAAAAAAGGAGTAAATGATAGCGCGACGGTTGACAATGGAAGAAAAAAACATGTTGCGCCGACCCCAAGTAACATGTGACAAAAGCAGGAAGATGAAATGATAATAAAACTAAGAAGCCGTTTAGTCAGTAGAATGTTTTTGTTTTACCATTATATTTTCACCGCCGTGCACTCAGCGCCATGCTGAGATTCTGTCATAGCAATAATAATTAGGCATTCATTTAGGTTTCGCTTAGTGTATATGAAAACGGGCATTAAACAATTATGCATATCATGGTATCAAGGCTTTACTCTTTTAAAGAGTAGGTATAAGTAAGTGGAAGCCCTATTATTTCCAAAAAATACGTAGAAAGATATTACCTTACAGCCAACAATCAAATCAACCTATTACACATATCAATAAAAGGACCACGTATCCATTTATATCCATACACCAATCTAATGGTATCGATATACCTGCCTGATTTTCAGTCCTAACAGGTATCCTAACAAATAAATTCAATTAAGATGAAACGTGATCCAATGTTCACTTATTAATAACTGAAATTGATTTTTGATATTTATCTCGAACATTCGTTGAGAGTAAATGAAAAGGAAACTCGGATGTGAGAAAAGATTTTTATCGTCATTTGTCAGATTGATGTTTGATGCTTCTGACGATGATGCGTACCTGGTAGTGTTACAAGGATTTTGTTAAACATTGATTGTTTTATGGAATTAAATAACATAACATCAAGCCTCTGATACCCGAAGGGCTAGGCAGAGGTATACCTAATAGTACACCCACATTTCACCAGTTATGTTTTAGTCCCATGTAATAAGAAGCGAGCCTATTGCCGTCTACCGGGCACAAATCTAGACTCCGTGGCTGCTATTGAGCAATTCCTGATGGAAAAATCCAATAGCACTTTGCCTGACCCGGGAATCAAACCCAGGTACTCCTGCTCAGCAGTCGCGCTTGCGGCCACTAGACAAAGGTCTAGTGTAATCAGTCAATTATTTATGAAATTCTGGGTTCATAAAAAGATAGCATCGTTTTGTGGTTGCGATTTGGACACGTATCAAAGGACGCTTGTAGATGTACAAATATTAGTGGTTGATTGAATGAACCGAAAGGATTAATCAATGACATTACCTTAGTTTGTATTCAGTCACCTCGAATCTGTAATAGGATGTAACTACATACATAAAAAATTGAGCATGCTTTATTTCTAATAGATGAAGTAGGTAGTAGGTAATGTGGATGATAATAACAATAGATGAAGACCAAAGAAACAATGGATGGACTATGTAAAGGCTGATATGGCAAGGAAGGAGGTGTCCGATGAGATGACGAGTAATAGAGACATATGGAAGAAGAAGACGTGCTGCGCCGACCCCAAATAAATTGAGATAAGGGCAGGAGAATGATGAAGTACAAAGACAGGAGCAATCTTACAGTCCTTACAGGTCTCTGCGATAGCTGTCAGTTAAATCACGCTTATGAAGTCCTGAATTTCACAATAGTACAGACACGGTATCTTTCAATGTCATACTTTATGGGTATGCCGACCTAATTAGTGATGGGCGATGATTCATCGCGACCACAGACTATGAGCTATCGATATTTTAAATAAAACTTAATTTAAAATTAATTTATCTTTTAATTTTATTGTATATTTTAATATCATAACATTATTTACATTTGTACATACTTGATCTAAAATAATAGTGAGTAAATAAAATAAAATTTCTCACCTATTCATGTAACATTCCATCCGTCAACGTCCCATCCTTGGGTTTCGGGAGAAGAGACGCCGCGTTTGGTTATTTAGTAACGTTTGTAATTAAATTAAACCCCATTATATGTTACATTAGCATCGATAATAGTAAGAAACGTCGATAATTTCTATCGACATTTTTTTTATATCCTGACAACCCTAGGAATGTCAGTTTGACATAACATCAAGCTATCTTTTATGTAGTTTATTTATGCTAGCTATTCTCTGGCCTAGGCTAACGCATGAATATGTTAAGTTTGATAAGAATGGGTTAATTTTATTAAGAAGAATCGGAGTTAATTACATAGCTATCTATAAGAATTCATCTTGAAAAACGAATAGGTATAATCAAGAATATCCGAGCTATTGAGCTAGAAACCAATAAATATTAAGGCTTAATATTTTCTAGCGATTATCTGCCCCGGCTACCCTTCGAACTATGAATTGTATCCGCAATAACTTATTTACCAAAGTAGCGATAAAAGTGATATAGTATGAGCCAAAAATCCTGCGATATATGAATTAGAATTCCTTTTTATGTATTGGCTGAGGTAATCGTAGTTTTAGGTTTCGTTATGAATTTAAAAGACGTGTTCTGAAATATGATTGAAGATAACGGGATCGTACCTTTTTCAAACTGCAATAATTTATTTGTATATTATACATCACTGACATAACATCCCTTTCATTTATTTTATGTCATTAAGAACGACCAAAATACGTATTAAAAAAGAGCTGCGTAACAACAGTCCGTACAAAAGATTTTTTTGCCAACCGTTTTTTTTGTTTACCATTGGGTCCTAAGCTTAAAACAACAAAAAAACAAGTAGAACATAATTTAGACCAATCAAGATACCGACAGTTTACCTATAAAATACCTCTCAAAACAACTATTACGCGATAAAAACTATATAAATACCAGGTGGATTTTTGTAATTCCATCAAAATTCTATTTCCACTAACGTACATGGAAATGGTATCGTATCACAGTACATAAAACAAAAAATAAAACACTCACGCCTACTTCAGCCCGAGTAATCAGTCAGCTTTAAAAAATATTTGCAAATCAAAAAAAAACTTTTTCAATAGAAACTAAAACATTTAACTAATGCCTTGATTGATTCGCTTAGTTGGTTATTTTCGAGATTCACTTTGTGCATTTATATTACTTAGGTACATAATATTCTATTCTACACATCTTGCGTTCATTGCCACGTTGTATATTTTGATTGAAAAATTGTATTATAGACTTAATTTTATGTGAAGTTATATTTATTTATTTATTAAAACTTTATGCACAAGTATAAATAACACTGTACAAAGGCGGACTTAATGCCTTGGGCATTTTCTACCAGTCTACCTTAGGGTGATGCAGAGAGAAAACATAGTACTTAGGTGCAGCATAAAAGAAAATGTCACGAAAACCTTTATAAAAAAACCGGTCAAGTGCGAGTTGGACTCGCGCACCGAGGGTTCCGTACAAACCTGTGGGTATATAACTTTTTTTTATATGACGAAACTAAAAATTTACGGTTTTCGTAATTTTTCCTATATCTGTACTATAAGACGTGACTTCGTACAAAATTTCAAGATTCTAAGTTCACGGGAAGTACCCTGTAGGTTTTGATTCCCGTGCGAGTTTCGAAAATTTGCGGAAATTTGCGGCCTAAGTGGCTGTATCTTTTGATTGCGTTGACTTAGAAGGTTGATTTTTCTACAGCTTCCAGGGACAGTAGAACTAAGTATCATATAGAAATTTCAGTTTGATACCTCCACGCGTTCCTGAGAAAAACGGTCTTGACAGACGGACGGACGGACGGACGGACAACAAAGTGATCTTATAAGGGTTCCGTTTTTTCCTTTTGAGGTACGGAACCCTAATAAAATATAACAATAAATACATAAATACATTCATACCAACAAAATTAAACAAATTAAAGAGAGAGGAAAACTAACAACAATTTAATTTTGAGACGAGTCTGCCAGCTTCTTCAGTAAGTGTTCGCGAGCTTTTACTTTAAATGTGAACCGACTGGTGGCCATCCTGATATTCAGAGGGAGCGCATTCCAGAGGAAGACCGCCTGAACTAAGAAAGAAGATTTAAGAAAACTATTCTAAACTATACTAAAGATTATATCTGAGTAAACGTTCTGTGATTGCAAAACATCCACGCGAAAAATGTCCTACTTACACTATTTTTTTTATTATTACTTGTTTGCATAAATAAGTCTCAAGGTAACTGCCTCATTGGGTTAGTGGTCGCAAGCGCAACCGCTGAGAATGAGGTCCTGGGATCATTTCCCGGGTCAGGCAAAGTGCTATTGGATTTCCCTTCAGGATTTTTTTAGTAGCAGTCACGGGTCTGGGTTTGTTCCCGATTGATGGCAATAGGCTCGCCCCTATTACATGGAACTTAAACATAACTGGCGACATATTATGGGTGTACTATTAGGTAAACTTCTACCGAACCCTTCGGGGATTATAGGCGTGATGTTATGTTAGTCTTATGGTAAACTAAACTCAACTTGTGCTGCACATGATCTAACTAAAGCCGCGATCAACTCAGCACTAAACTTGACGCTCTTCAGCTCACAGGAGGGCTTGTATGTTTCAGGCACATCATTAACGTTTCATGCATTTTGTGTTAAGCAGTTTGTGAACATTAGGGATTATATTTTCGGGATGAAGCTCATGGTGGTTAAATTAAGCCTGTAATTGTAGAGTTAAGTTGATCTCTGTAGTACGTCGTGTTCACTGACGGTCTAAGCAGAGATAGCCTAGTGGTGTGACCGTCGGACTGCCAAGCCATAATCCTCAAGTTCGAACCCAAGTCACGCACCTCTCATTTTTCGGATTGTGGTGCGTATTGTATAATTATCACTTGCTTCGGTGAAGGAAAATATCGGGACGAAACCAACATGCCTGAGAGATATTTCTCGAAGGCATTCAAGGCCAAGATAGAGACCCATGGGCGGCATAAAAACTCTGAAACCAGGTTAGGCGCTAACCACACGCTAAAGAAGAAAGAACTAACGGTGTGTCACTTTTCACCCTTATGTCCTTAGTAATAAGGTTGAAAAGTGATCTACCGTCAGTGAACTAGGGAAGTACCTAACATGAAAGGTTTTCTACTCTGAGAAGATAAACTTCGTTTGAATAGCAAAATAGAAATATCTTGACTGAAACTTTTACCAACCAAAGTGAAATAAAACACCTATTCTAAGTTTCAATTACACTAAGTAATGAAGAATGAGCAACTCAAAACAACATCTCTAAATACCGCCAACTTAAAGTAACCAGATTATTATTAATAATAATGAGTACCCTGATGAATTTTCCAGCTTGTACAAAATCTCGCTCGTTCAAATCGTTAAGTAATTAATAATAAATTAATGGGTTTGAGATTACTTTAATTAGTAAATTGCAAACTGATTATTTACAGAGAAACACGAAGTTTCTGTATTTACATAAGGTCAGTTGGGGCAAATGCCTCTACGGGACAAGTGCGGCGAACATCAATATCTCTTAAACCAATACAGTAATTGAAAAACACGCCATTACCTGTCCTTCGAAAACAAAATTTAGTTCCGGTATTCAATTTTAGATGTCGTAACTGGGCATAGTACGATGTTAGTCGCCATTTTGTTTTGACCATCTTTTTCTCGTGCACACCACTTTGGCAAGTGCTGTTCAAACCACGTACAAAACTGCAGAAAAATCAGTACGGAGTGATTTAAACCAATTAAACGCATTCTCTAAACATTATTCTTCATTTACCTGCAATTATTTGTTTCTATCTCAATTTTGATAACCTAAAACAAACAAAGTGAGGCAAATGCGCCTACTACTATTGGAGAAGTGCGGCACTATGACGCACTATTGATCTTATATTATATGTAATGTGGTTGATTTTTTACATTATTGCTAAGGAAATAAGTATGTAGGTCCCTTTGTCGTATTAGAGATTATTGACCGAACGATCTAATATAACTATTACAACTATCATATAACTTAAGAAACTAAGCTTTCCAGTAGTGCCTACTGAACCTCTCTAGGTTTCTTAGAAATAAAAATATTTACACTTAAAAGTAAAGTTTAAAATTCTATACCGCACTTGCTTAACTCACGCTTTTTTCCATGGGTAGGCAGAAATTACAGAATGCTATAATCCTTAAACACTTATTTTTATTGTTGTATACTATCCATTAAATTAAAGGGTAAACAACACTCAAATTCCGAATCAATGGAAAACAAGTAAAAGTAAACAAAAACAGGTAAACTACGACGATAAAAAAATAAACACAAACAGGAAATTGAATAAATTGGGTCTATAACAAAAACCAAGGGTAAATAAAATGCCACTACACCATTTTTGTCCGCAATACCCTTCCAATTTTCATCGATACTTAATTAATAACCCGCTAATAGCCAGTGAGAAAAATGGTTGTGTGACATCCGGATAGAGAGCCATAACGAAAATATAAGGATTCCGTTTCTGCCATTTAGTTACAGAACCCAAACAACGTTTGATCAATTCTCATTGCCAAACGCGATTTTCACACGGCACCGCTCGTCCGCGCGGTCGGGCGGTAAGCCGATCCCACGTCGCATTGGCTTGTATGAAATCCGTTGATGCCCAACACACATCACCGCCCGGCCGCGCGGATGAGCGGCGCTCACCGCTATAGTGTCGTGTGACAATCGCCTAAGGATACACGGCAGTAGTAAAATGTTGTAGACTAAAAATACAAAATAAAACGCTTTAAAGTGCCGTCATTTTATTTCTCGTATTCTTCTCAGGAAACCCTTTCATTTGATACCCATATCATGGGATTGCACAAAAAATAACTAGTCCGCCATATTGGGTTTACAATGACGTCACTTGCATGCATTGCATTGTCATCCAAACAAAATATGTATGCAATATGTCAGCTCAATCGGAAACCGGGAAATGGTTCTTTAACTTCTAAGATGTTTTGGAAAGCGTATTAAAACAGAAAGATCCCAATATTTCTGTTTTAATACGCTTTTAAAAAAATCAAAAATCTTACCGACCAAATAGAAAACTGTAAAACGTTTTCATCACAGCAATATCTTTTAAGCTACCTGCAGGCTATGTCAGCGGATTGCAGTTGATTCTCAGAAGTGAAATATTAAATTATCCCAGTCACTAGGAATGAAATATAGTTAGCTTTGGTGAAGACATCTTGTAATGGAGGATTTTCCGGTAACATTTTTATACTTTGTCAAACCAGGTACTTTCGAATTTATTAGAAACTTTTCTGTGAAGAAACGAGTTGGATCTTATTGAATTTTGTAGACCACTAATAATAGCAACTAAGAGGGTTTTGAAAAATAACTTGTACTACTTGTATCTTGTTGTATCTATTTCCATTGGTATCATGTTTCATTCATCCGGAACATCATGATAGCCTTCATAATATTATTTATTGGATTTTCAGAACCTCCAGAGGAGCTCGTCGCTATATAATCACAGCCGCTCGGGTCGATCGTCAGGTCGCGCTTACTTGGGTTGGTCCGTGGAAGGGTGACCAACCATTACATACTGAGTTTCCTCCGTGCCTCGGAAAGAACGTTAAGCCGTTGGTCCCGGCTGTCAATTGTACATCTTTGACAGTCGTTACAGGTAGTCAGTGGCCCGAAAGTCTGACCAAGGGGTTATCGTATTACCCAGTACTAAGTTGTGGAGATCAGATAGGCAGTCGCTCCATGTAAAATACTGGTATTCAGCTGCATCCGATTAGACTGTAAGCCGACCCCAAAATAGTTGAGAAAAGCCTAGACAGATAATGGATTTTCAGAGCCTCCATGAGACCGAGGGCTTAGACTAACTGGCAGTATATCATCGATAACATGATCGTCTTAGGCTACCATAACATGATATCAAAGCTGTTGAAAGTCGTTATAGAAATACCTTAAAATAATTGTCACTTATCTCGTCCTTCTGACATGTTCTTCTTCCAAGTTCTTTTGGCAAGTTCATCGTTTAAAATATACTGGCAGGGTTGTTCGTTACCCCGTGCAGGGCACGCCACGATAGTGGCGATAAGTCCCCTCTTTGAGGAGTGGCTTGAGAGGCGCCACGGCGTCCTCACCTTCCGCCTGACGCAGGTCCTCACCGGACACGGTTGTTTCGGGAGGTTCCTGCACCGAATCAGGCGGGAGGAGACGCCCGGGTGTTTCCACTGCGAGGATCGACCGGAGGACACGGTGGAGCATACGGTGGAGGTCTGCCCCGCTTGGGCGGAGCAACGCCGTGTCCTCATAGCGGCGATCGGCGGCGGCGACCTCTCGCGTCCAGCCCTGGTTCGAGCCATGGTCCGGAGCGAGACGGAATGGGAAGCCGTCACCTCCTTTTGCGAAGCAGTCATGCTAGCAAAGGAGGAGGCGGAACGTGAGAGAGAGCGTTCCTCCTCACGTCCCAGCCGCCGCGGGAGACGCACCGGGCGTCGGGGGCCACGTGGTGGCCCCCGGCCACCGTAGACGCAGGCCTGTGGACGGTGAGCTAAGGGCTAGCTCGCCGTCCCTCCGTCTTAGGACGACAGGCCGTGTCGACGGCGCGTTCGTGTTCCACGCGCGCCTCAAAGAGATGTCAGCATAGGGAAGGGGCCCGCAAGGGCCGATGCCTGCCGGGTGCTGCGGGTTGTTCGAAAGAGATACCGCGGCCCCGGAACACAAAGGGCGATGAAGGAACATGGGTGGGTTTTAGTCAGTAAAAGTCTGACACACCCTCCCGCTCAGCCCAGAGCGGGAGAAGTCATTTGATGATTTCCCATCCGAAAAAAAAAAAAAAAGGGTTGTTCGTTATGTCTATTCAATTTACTATTTACACATTCTTATTTTGATACTCACCAAAACATGACATGTGCTTTGTGCAGCATCGTTACATCTTATGGAGATTGGAATAAAATATAGAGAAGCTAACGTTACCTTCATGTCAACTAAATAACCCTGTAGATGACAATCTGACAATCAACCGATATCTAATAATGCTTCAATATCTGCTTAATATTGCTGGTGACGTTTGAGTGTTGATGCATGGAACACGGCTGATTGCGAATCCAATTATACATATTTATATATATCTAGTGTTAATACATTTAGGGCGCATTTGGCGAAGCTAGGTTGATGTTTAGTTAATCTTACTAGGAAAGACACTAATGAGGCGTCTTGATGAAGTAGATATGATTCCGTACTGTGTTCAACAAAATGTGGGCAATATGCATTAATAATGAGTTTAGGATGGATTGTCGCCTCCATGCATTCTTATTCTATGGTGTTGCTTTCTGCTTGCAACGTACTGTGAGTTGACTCCTTAGGATTTAGTTTTATTACACCCAGCAGGTAGAAGTAAACTCCAGAGTAATTGTAATTTTGAACTGAATTCAAGTGGTACAACACCTTTGAAGATAACATTTTCTTTTATCTCAAAAATAATGAAACAACATCAAATGTTCTTTAACGAAAGACGCGGTAGTTTCCATGCTAAATGTTAGGTCTTTGCCTAACATTTAGCTTCAGGCCTTTGACCAAGGTTTTCTGTATTTTAATAATACGATTCTTTACCTCGTCTGTGACAAAATATATACAAAACTAAGACGGAAAGTAAATTAAACTTTGCCAAAACATCTTCTCACAAAAGAAGAATATTCTTTTGATGCCCGTAAAGTTTAATTTCGTTTTATGTTTGGGAGTATTTATCATTTTATTTCTTTTTTTTTCCAATCCTTTTATGTATTGTTCGGCAATTTGTAAGGCTTCCGTGATCAATAAGCTTGGCTGTATTTATTTTTCTTTAACTATTGTGAACGAAAACTAAGTAATTGGAATGTACCTACAGTAAACTCTGAAGTCCCTTTTTACTATCGTTAGAAAATACAAAAGAATACCTAGCTGGTACTGTCGGTATTTTCATATAAGTTTAAAAGCTTGGCTTGCCCTTATAACCTACTAGTCTTCATGATGTTAGGGTTTCTGAACAGTCTGCTTGCCCTAGGGGCTTCCCGTATGTTGGCACCTAGGCGCGCCTCTGCTAGCTGGCTGTGCTCTTTGATATTTACGACCAGTATCTTAATTGCGTAATATGCTTTCAATCACAATCTGAACTAGTTTGATACAAAATTTTATTGCTTCTTAATAGTTACATAAACGCAGCCGTTATTCGTAAACATAGACAAAGCAATTAATGTAGTTGAAGTATTAAAATTAAGCCATATTGGTATCGCCATTTAAGTGTGGTGGTTACTGATGGTAACATTATCTTAAAGCCTTCTATTTGTAGCCCGCAAGATTAAAAGTTGAATAAGCAACAAAGCCATTTATTCCCTAACTTTCTCTCTCAAGACCTTGAACTTGAGCGATAAAATCAAGTAATCAATTACGCCAGAAAACAGCCCTACTTCCAAAATTCTTCAACAAATTGGGGCTGAAAGCCAGGTTTAATAAATACGTAATAAGTGAACGCCCCAATAAGAACAAAGGAATAAATACAGCAGTCAAGTGCTTACGGAATTCATTCACAACTCTCAATAACCTAAAAACAGGAACGTAGGAAACGGACTCAAGTTTTTACGAGCCTTGGTACTGGGCCAAGATTGCCTGGTTTTAAATCTTGCTACCTACGGAACCTCCCACGTTTTAGTACTTTTACGATACCCTGTGACGTCATACTAGTAATATTATGACCTCGGTATAAATAAACTCGCGAAGTCGAGTTGTGAGTCACTGTATGTAAAGATTTCTTATTAACAACTTGATGTGTTCTGACTTTAAATGGAGACTAACCAACTGATTGCGTTGGCACGAGTCAATGCCATTTTTAGCTGTAAATGTCACCAAAAATAAAGAACTTATTTTTTGCATACTATATTGAGCACCTGGGTATAGCGTTATTTATTAACTAGCTGTTGCCCGCGAACTTCAACCGCGAGAAATAAAAATAAAAATATTACTTCCCTATTTGAATCGGATTTTGTTAACAATTTCAAGGGTTTAATTTTTTTGCACAAAACCCTAATGCTTTTTCTAATATAGAAGTAGCCTAAGTTACTTCTCATAACATCAACTAACTGCTTATAAAAGTCCCGACAACATCGGTCCACCTGTTTCGAAGATAAGCCGGAACAAACATACAGAAAGACATTTTTTTTTTGTTGTACCGTTAAAACTTTAATAATGTTTTCAGTAAAAACTCTGTTATTTTGAAATAACAAACAGACACTTCAATTTTATTTATTTGTATAGATTTGTGACTTACACAGTGACCACACTGACTGGTAAGGCGATTGTGATGCGACGTCGATGTGCGAAATTAATAAATATTGCACATTGTTAATGAGATGGGGATAATTCATCCACAGCCCACATACAAAGTAAGAGTTTGTTAAATAAACGGATCGCGAGTATCTTCGTGAAGAATAATTGAAAAGAATCTCATAATCTAAGTTATCACATTCGATAGTTTGATACCAAAACTTCTCCTTTTGTTTTTTAGCCCAATAACCTTGAACGAAGTTTGACTACCTCACTACCTTTATGGCCAAACTATTTTATGGCTTGTCTCCATGATCGACGGCTGTTGGGAACAGGCGTTCCTGAATATAACATTTCGCGAAAGTGTAAGGATCTTTATAGCTGTTCGACATCAATATCAAGGAAGAATCTGATAATATTTCTGATTGAAATTGTATCTAAAGTAAAGAATCTTGTCTGTGATACGAAATTGATTTTGTTTGTGTTGACATGTCCCTGGTACAGATTACTTCATGCCTACCATAAATAATGTACCTACATATGAAAGAAAAAACAGTCCGACAAAAACTGAGCGATTGACTCATTGTAGTCACGGTGATGTGAAAAAATTAAAGTTACCAGCACAGATTCATTTGAAGGAAACTCGAGTTCTTTGGGGCTTTTCGTAGAGCGGACAAAATTATGTTCTTGTTAATTAATTGGTTCGTTACAAGGTTCCTCTTAAACTAGGTTCGACGAACAGAAACCAAATTACCTCACTTCATACGAGTATTTACACCCAGAACACATTATCTACATGTCGTGGATAACGATATCATTTTAATAAAAGTTGCTCAATGGGTTAATGTAGCAGTGGGGCAAACGCCGTGACATTATTTTGTAATGGCGGCACGTGGACAGAGTCGTTTTGGAAAGTGGGGATTGTCGAACGGGCACTTCGCATCGAGACGCGGACCAAGTCACTTCTCCAAAACGAATTAAAATGTCATTTTGCCTAGTTAAATTATAATCATCTGTTATTGTCTACTATTTAGTTTAATCCGATTAAAAGTGAGGTTATATAACACTTCATGTTATAATTCAACGCCACCTACAAAATGTACGCTTTACCACCGAACCAAGATGGTAACGACCCCATCGCTCCGCCGTCGCTGACGTCGTCATACATAAAAGTAAACATGACCTGTAATTAGGAATTTCATCAACCACCTTATCAATCAACTAAAACAGTGTTATCTGCCCCGTTTCAGGCATGGCGCAATAACGTTCCGGTATTTTTACAGCGTTATCAAACATTGAACGTAAGCCGTGAGTGTGTAACTGCCCTACTGTAGGACGATGTTGTAAAATTACCCAATCTCGCGCTTGTAAACATAGCTTTATGGGTAAACAAAAGAATGAAGTAACTGGAGCAGGTGAAATTATTTAGGACTTTTTTATGTTATTATGTTGCTGTTTGGTTTTTTTATGCTCCACGCTTGTGAGGTGCTCTTGAATGAGGTTTTGAGCATGTTTAGGTTGTTAGGAGTACTTAGATTAATAAGGTTTTTAGCATTTGATTAAATTAATCTTTCTTTCTTTTTCGTGTGGTTAGTACCTAACCTCATATCAGAGTTCCGGCCTCATACTTGGCTTTACATGCAGTCAAGAAAAATCTCTCAGGCATGCTGATTTCCTCACGATGTTTTCCTTCACCGAAGCAAGTGATAATTATACAATACGCACATGAGTCTGAAAAATCAGAGGTGCGTGTCCGATCACACCACTAAGCGATCACTGCTGTCTGATGATGATTAAGTTTTAAATATCCAGATAAATAAAAGGTCTACCTACACACATTTCTTCAGTTCTGTAAGAAGTAAGTCTCTCAAAAGCGTTCATTTATATGAACACATAACATCACGCTTGTAATCTGCGAAGAGTTAGGCAGAAATGTACATAATAGTACACCCAGATTTCGCCAGTTTTGGTTAAGTCCCATGTAATAGGGTTAGGGCGAGCCTATTGCTATCAACCGAGCACAAATCCGTGGTCGCCGCCAATCGCTTCAGACTTAATAAATCTGATGAAATGTGGGTGTACTATAGAACCACTTCTGCCGAACCTCTTGGGAATTACAGGCGACAACTTGAACCTCACACGCTCCACAGTCCACAATTATAAACGTAAGCCCTTTCTTTTTCATCTAATACGCTTCTACGTATTTCTAAACAGTATAATGAATAAGAGCCTGCAAAACAAGGTTCTCAACTCAAGAGCTACGAGAGCGGAGTCGAGCGAAACGTGTAGGACTCTCTGCCTCTAACAGCTGAGTGTTCTGCATTTAGCTTGACAATAGCTTGGAGACCTTGGAGCTTAGAGCGAGCGGGAATTGTAGATTTTGTCCTTTCTTTTGCGACGGGTGTGAAATTATTTCGACAGTCTTTTCACTTGGATTAAGGAAATGTGTAGCCGTGAACAGAAATCTTAACATAACATACCATCAAGCCTGTTATCCCCGAAGGGCTAGGCAGAGGTGTACCTAATTAAAGTAGACGCACATTTCGCCAGTTATGTTAAAGTCTCATTTAATAGGGGGCACTAACCTGACACAGATCCAGGTTCCGTGGCTGCTACTGAGCAATTCCTGATGATATAATGTTTTGTAATGTAAGTTTAAAACATCGGCCACTTTAATCTTCTACAAATTGTGGTTCTATCTAATTTTTTTAGCAAATAAGAATGGAACATACATAACTTCTAACAATGTTTACTGAATTCCTTACCCCAATTAATACGAAAACCCTTCAACAGTTATTAATATGCAGCTATACATCACATATACAACTTAAAGGCTTACGGCACGCCCCAAAACTTTGCCTCGTGTACTCCTAAGTTGTTTGTAGAGGTCCGAGCATCTGGGAGATTACTTTGTGTATGTCTGTAAGTCTGTATGTTCACGCTTCGGGCATTAGGGGTAAATAGAATTATGAAGCTTCTTAGTAAGGTACGAAATTAATTACTTGGTGTACTTCCTCTAAATGTACATATGTACAAGAAACTGAAACGTATATGTAATGTATTGGGTACATGACAAATAAGTTACCGCGTCTTTCGCTGGCACGACATGACTATTTTTAACGTCCGACAAAAAAGAGGGGTGTTATATTAGCCCAAAAGTTCGCGACTACCACGGCTTATAATGGTCACGAGAATTTTGATATATGGGCAGATCTAGGATTAAAATAAATTTAGTGACTACTTTTAGGTATTGAAATTTTAAGACTGAAAATAATGAAAGACAGATATAACATTCGACAACAGATATTACGACACGACAAACGAACTTTATAACGAAAAACGGAACAAATAAACGAACTTTATAACGAAATTTATAAAGTTTGTTTATTTGTTTTTTTTTTACAAAAAATAATATGTCATGCTTAATAGAGCAATTAACTTCAACGCTAGTGTATCTTGTTTTGCTTCCAAAATATCTTAGATTACGGTCATGACACTGTCCAGTAACGTATTATCGTTAGAAGCCTACGGCTAATATGAGGCATGTGTAGACCTTAAACGAAATGTTAAGGCACAGTAACCAATAGTACTAAAGCCAATGTCTTATCAACAACAACATCTTATCAACAGATTAAACATAATAATTATAACTGTTCTATATTCAAACCTAAGTTTTTTTTTTTAACAGCGGTATAATTTTTTTCTCCAGGGCAAAGTCATTCCACTACGCTCAATTCTGCTCTTTACGATGCTGTTTAAATTAGTTGATTAAAATTGTTGGTGGATACGGGCCTAAGAATTTACTAAAACCATCCTTCATCTACAATACAAGTTTCAAATCTCCTAACAAAATACAGGAGCATGTCAACGTAACGTTTCATAAAATCCTTACCCGTCGCACCAAAGTCATAGCGAGCTATTCCAGTAAATCCCCCTCAATTTGTCATAACGAGCCAAGCTATTTGACTTGCTATAACCGTCCACCACTCACTGTAAACGTTTCCTGTTAACCGACAATTGTTTCGCACCACAGTACAAGTTTAAGAATTTATAGAGGATTTCTTGTTCCTTGTTTCTGAATTTCTAGAATGGGTTGTTTGGTTCTCTCTCTCTCTGATGTTCTTTTTTTTTTAAATGTGGAACTGATCTTTTGTATCCTTGTAGCCATTATATTGTTCTTCTTCTTCTTCTTTTCCTTAGCGTGTCGATGGTGACAATTGTTTTGGTACAAAAAGTAGCAACTCGATGAGCTAACTTCTCGCTTCCCCTTAAGTCATGAGATCGTTGCTTTACACATTTCTATGGAAGAATATTCACCCAGAGGCTTTAATTTTGGATACTATTGGATGCCAATCGATTCGGTGTTATCTGTATTTTCCCATAACGCACATCATAAGAACTACATTAGCAATTCACAAAATTTCATTTAAATCGTCCAATCACGCGCATAGGATTGACAAATATTGTTAAAATTTGTTTTTTTTTTTTCGATGACAAAGATTTATGGCGGTAAAACGATCTTCCAGTAACCAAGAGTCTTTTTTTAAATAAGCACCTACTCTTTTAATTAAAAGATAATGTGTGCTAATAAAGTCTAGTCATCTAGTACACAGATGTCGGCTTGTATAAGATCAATTTTATTACTATGCCAATCGTCATCTGCTGTCTTAGAGAAAAATAAAGACAGAATATATGAGGAGCTACACAAGATGAGGATATCGTAAAATCTTAGAGAAAGAATATCTGTATACTAGCCGATGGGCTGGCAATCAGAGCGAATAGCATTACTCAGCATCTTCGTATAGATTAGTTTTACATATAAGGCTAAGACATCCTTCATAGTTCATGGATATTTGAAATAACTCTTATAGAAGGTGGAAGAGAAACTGCTGAAGAGGAGGATGTGGTGAGCATTAGAATTTGGTCTTCGAAATCGAAAAATAAAAAAACACACCCAACCAAGGTGGCATCAATGTGTATTTCCAGCCGGAAGCATTACGTGGTGCTGAAATGGAAATTATTATGTGTTTTTTTTTTAATCTTAGGTTTTTTTTTCGATTAGTTTCGTTGCAGGATCCAAGACAGTTGAATAATGTTTGTCTCGGTCGAGTTTTGATGCCTTGTCGCTGTTTGTGTCGGTCGCCACTGTTACTGGCTTTCAGAAGTAAAATTAGATGAGAGAGGGACTAAATGAGAAATAAGTTTAGCATAAAACAAATGACATTTGAAGGAGCACAGTTATACAACAAAATACCCGCATGGATAAAAATTTTACACTCATTCAATGCATTCTAGACTCAATTGGCTAAATATTTAACCGCAAATCCCAAATTTTGAATGCACTGGATGGGTGTCTACAATGCTCAATGCAGTTACTTATTTTTAATATTAGCATAAGGTTTTTTGTGCTCATGTAAGTGACTTTGTCTTTTTTGAGAATAAATATATATTTAAACCTAAACCTTACATTGTGGCGGGCTTGTCCCAAATTACATGGTCCGATTTAAGCTTCACCAGCACACATATAATGTCAGAATTACGACCGTGCACTTACTATACAGTTCAGATGGGACTATTTCAAAGGTGGTCACGTCGTACAAGTCTTGTACGTGAAAAAGTAGAAAAAAAACTAAACCTCACTTTAAAAAGCTCATGCAAGCGTAAAGACGCAGTTACATGAGACTGCACACATGAATTAGCAATAAAGAATACTTCACAAACTTTAGCACAGCGCTCTTGAGTGAACTGAGACAGCGCACACCGTCTTAATTCAAATTGAGAATGAGTTGTGACCGTTCTTAGACCGCTTTGATGACTTAGACGATTATCACACGTATACCGCCCGACCGCGTCGACGAGCGGTGTCGTGTGTCGCCTAAGTTGCAAAGCAGAGAAAATTATTCGGGCAAAAAATATACACGTTTCGATACAAAACAAAGCTGTTCCTATGCCATAGGTAAATCTTTATAACGCACTTTATTGGTGTACTATATAGTAACATCATCCATTCAAGAAGACTTCTTGCTTGTCGTCCAGTCTTATTCGAACCGAGCAGGAATCGCCGGGATGTTTCAGCGAACCAGAATTAGTTAGTTACTTTGTATTTTTTTTAAACGCATTAAACAAAATATACAAAGTTCTAGTTGGGAAAAATTTTTAACAACCGAAATATTGATGTCTAGTACGTATTCTAGAATAGAATTAGATTAACCAAATCAATATCTAGAAACCAGAAAAAAAGTTGACAGAAAGAAAATATTTCAACACTTTCATAAAAATTCTCTCCTTCAACACAACATCTCAAAAATAGACAGGACCCGAACCAATCTCGGCGATATGAATGAATAATCTCCTCCAAGCATCACTTTCAATAATTCATTGAACGAAATTGTCACCACAGATGCAGAGGATATAAATAATATCGCGTGACATGCATGCGTAGATCAGGAGCTGGTCCAATGTATGAGAAATAGCGGGGGACAAGGCGATCACATTGTCTTCACACACACGCGTTAGCGGTGGCAGTGCAGAGGTCGCTGCGCTGCCACTGATGACGACGTGGCAGATTTGGACCAACAAACTTGAAGTTCTTACATCGTGTCAGCTACACGAAGAAGAAGAAGCGGAATACGGAGAAACAGGCCGAGTTCATGCGGCGATGGCCAGTAAAATATTTTAAGGTAAAATGTTGTGATCACTCGGCAACAGCTAAAAGTTTTATAGGTTGATAACAAATGCGGCATGATACAGCTGTTTCATCCCAAAATCGTATGTATTCATAATCAATAAACTATCGTACTAATTATCAAAAAGAGTTACGACAAATAGGCACATGTTTTGTAAGTGCCCGTAGAAGTGACAAAAAAATCCAAAGAGAAATTGAAACGAACGATTGATCGGTCATTTAAAAAAAAGGCGAATTTCCAGACTTCAAAAACCTTGCCAAAAAATCTACCCTCTTATAACTTACACCAGCATTATGCCCGAGGAGTAAGTGATGGACACTTGATAGCAGCAATTGAGATCTCTGACGCAGATTCTGGGCGAGTATAAAGTATCTAACGTAGAATTACCTCCTAACTTATGTTATCTTTTCTTTTTCTGGGGTAATTTAGAAAATAATAATGTTGTTGCCGTTGTCTGTTAATTTTGCTTCGCCGCTATACCGAGTACTTGACTTTGGCGTATTTTTTGCAAACATAAACTACAATTTAGCCACACTCGACAGAAATGGGAAAAAAGAATCCATCTTATTTATTCCACTATAAAACCTGGCATTGATTGATGTCTTGCCGAAAAAATTCACGAAGTTAACCACAGAAGAGCAACACATTTTCGACTCCCTACCATTTCGCTAGAGTCAACTTCGATCTATCTCAATTTCGACACGTAAATGTCCGGCTTCAACACGGAGTAGATAACCAATGGAGTGATAACTTGAGACTAAACTGTTTGATAGACATCAACTTAAAGTGGATCACTAGTATCAACTTCGCAGACTAACTCAAGATCGGTAAAGCTGAGTGCAGACAAGACTACCGATTCAAGAAAATGGTTGACCTCAAGCCCGATCTGAGGCGTATTCCTCTAAAATATATGTAGATTCAGATCTGTGTTGTCATTCTTACTTCGCAAGCCGACTGTATCCTTTGGGCTGTGATTTCGTCAGTGGCATTGTTACATATTTGTTCATTCCTTTAACGTATGTACAGTCAGTTAATCCATGAGTGAGTGAGTGATTCAATGAAATATGTAAGCCTCATTAGAACTCCAATTGCTTACTGCTCAATAAACTTCAATCCATCACTATATTGTAAGTCTTACTTGTCTCGACTTATCGATCTCAAGAACTCTTATTATTTCTGAAGCGTTTCGATCTTTAGCAGAAGCCAAGTTCAGAATAAAATATCACTAGAGCTTAATGTAAATAAATGGCTTTGTGAAGATACTGACTGAATTGGTATAAATTAAAGATGAAAGAGAACGATTGATTGTCGTTAACGAAGTGATTTTTAATTCAGAGATAGCCTGAAGAAACTTCTAATGACTGGGTTGTGGAGGTCAGATAGAATCGGTCCATGAAAAATACTGGTATTCAGCTGTGTACCTGTGTATATCCAACTAGCTTTTGATCGCGACTTCGCTCCCGTTATGTACGAAAATTAACTCACGGGAACGTTTTAAATGTAGCCTATGACAGTCAGGGATAATGTAGTTTCCCGTTATTGAAAGAACTTTCGGAATCGGATCAGTAGTTCTGAAGATTACACCCTACGTGCAAACTTACAAACCTCTTTGTAATATAAAAGTAATAATAATAATCGTTCATTTATAATAAAATATCATAACAATTAAAATTGAGCACAGTTGCTTATTTGCCTGAACTAGGTTGAACCTGTGTCTCAGGCTACAAAGTGCAAATAAATACCTACTTACAATAAATAAATTAACATTAGGTGAAAAAAAAACTAAAATTAAAACTTACATAACATAAAGTATAGATGACCCCAACATATTTGCGACAAAACTAAGCAGAATTATGTAATATTTTTTATTACCCGTACGCAAAATACGCGCTTTGGACGCGGAGTTGCTGACACCAGCCCGTGATACAATACAAAACAATATTTTTTCTTATGTTCAAGAAAGTTGGTAGAATCTGTGAAAATTGTAATGAAAATGTGACTTCGTGCCTAAATTCCTCTAAGAGCTTCTAAGTCTAGATAGGGGATATTAAACCGTATGTCAATCAAACTGATGTATGTCTGACATTCAAAGTATTTGGGGTACGCTTTTAGATTTATGTTCTTCTTTAGGATACTTACTGATTTCAGCTCAAACATTTTTTGACGATTTCCTTTAATTTTGTTTTTATTTTTTTAATGCCTTTAATCCGGATCTCTACTTGCAGCAACAGTTTTTGGCATATAAGGAAGACGCTTTCCTCAGTATCCTTATGTATAAGTAAGTATGTGGAATTTGGTGCAATCCGCATTGAAATGTCCTTATTCAAAAAACAAAAAATATAATCCTCATCTTCTCTGCTTGCATTCAGGTTTTCAAGTCAAACACCAAACACCATCTTGTTCTACTATTCAAACCATGGAAATCCTATTGGCATTTTTTTTACACTGACTATTCGTTTTGCCCCGTATCCGCCTTTGCAAACAGCCGTCAAAACAAACCATATTTCGTCCGGAATACTTTTGGTGCTGTCGCATTGTTAGCGGTCCGTGAATGGAAGGAAATCTCTTTGCAACAATTCGGCATGAAAGGGTTGAATAATATTACCGGTGATTTAGTATTTCTTTTTACGTGTCCCGGGGTTTCAATAAACTAATTTGCATTTATTAGAAGTTTAGCAAACCACTGACTAGCATCCAAAAATCCGCAATGAGCAAATGTGGTGGTGGTAATGATGACGCACAAGCCTGTCCCAAATGTGGGAAACGTTGTCTTCCGCTTATGTCACCGACATAGTATCTATTAGTTGTTACTGGGATCTTGTAAGTAGCTATACTATATTTAAGTATTGTTTACCTATACTAATACAAGCCGGTTGTAGGAGTGCTTAATAAGACTGCATGAACTGCACCCAGTCTTGAAACAGCTTGAAGGTTTACTCACCCTGAAAAGAAAGAAAAGCATATGTAAATTTCTGAACAGATCATGTCACTCAAAAATAACAAAACATAGATCCACGTAGACGCTTTAGATTTTGGTATTTTCAGGAGTAGATAATTCACATAACTTCTTGGAATCTTGACTTTGACTTGACTTTGACTGCCTCGTTGGCCTACTGGTCGCAGGCGCATCTGCTGAGCACGAGGTCCTGGGATCGATTCCCAGGTCGGGCAAAGTGTTATTGGGTTTTTCATTTAGGAATTTCTCAGTAGCAGCCACGGAGTCTGGATTTGTCCCCGGTTGATGGCAATAGGCTCGCCCCCTACTACATGGGACTTAAACATCACTGGCGAAATGTGGGTGTACTTAATGGGTACACCTTTGCCTAACCCTTTGGGAATTACAGGCGTGATGTTATGTATTCTTGGAATCCTGGCTAAGCATCAATCTGCAAAGGACTCAACGGATATTAAATATTTACGAAATACCAAACTTCAAGATATTTTCCCGGTAGCCTCCACCTATTAATTCCTGCCAATAGCGAAGTTCTGGGATGACAAACATAAATACAGAAGGAAAGAAGAATTCTTGTAAATAACCAGGATTGCAGGATTAAAAAAGAGTTACAAGAATCGTGATTTGGAGACCGAACTTTGCTCATAAAACCTTGTAAGGATTGTGAATGAAAATCTAAATAGATTAGGATCTAAAGATCGTATTGTAAACTATAGGGTACCAGGGTATCAGAAACACAAAGGAGTTCAAATAAACGGCGCGTGACCACACGACGCGCACCCCGCGTCACGGGTTCCTGATTAAGATCGATTCAATCCAGTTCATGGTTATATTATAGTCACTTGTCTTTGTTCATTGTCATTTATATTATTACTCCGCGTCCTTTTATTGGTGTTGTTGAGATCGATTTTCTATTGGCTTATAGGTTGTTGACTTTTGAGACATCATGGCCTAAATAAAGCGAGTAAATATTTGGATGATAGAAAACATAAACTTTTGATAATTTTTGACTTATAATGAAAATGAAAAAACGTTTATTTGTGCTGACATCATATTACAAAAAAGTTACTTCTGCCAAACTGTACAGCTGTAAGGGATGACCCAGCTGATGGATTGAGGTTACTGGAGTCCATTTAGGTTTATTGTAACCCTAAGGGATTTGAAGACCTCTTGTCAGTAGCATAAGACATTAATTTCCTTTTAACCGAACACGCATTCTTAATGAGACCGCAACATAGCAACGCCTAGCCACACGAATAGATCTAATTAATAGCTATGAGTAACCATTTGGAAGTTGTTTATCGGATTACGATAATTAGGTAACGATATAGCAGTCCATTAGTCTATGCAATGAAAAAGGCCTTCAGTTCTCATTACTGAAACCATTGATGTGAAACACCCCTTCCGCACGAACAAACCTTTAGCAGCACGGTTGGCGCAGTGGCTGAGCGATTGACTGCTGCGCTGCGTGTCGCGGATTCTATTCCGGAACGGAACAAATAATTGTATGGCCTACAGATACTGTTTCCGGGTCTGACTGTTAGTGTACGTGAATTTTAATGTTTGTCAACGCACCCACGATACAGTAGAAATTCTAAGTGTGGGGGGAAAGCTTGAAAAAAAAGAATAACTTACGAAAACCGTTTAATATACTGCTTTGTAATGTTACACAAAAATGTAGTCAAAAATAACGATTATCTACAAATTAATGAGGCATCTCCATCAATCGACAAGTCGTCATTATCTGACTAGACTTTTCCCAACTTTGTACGTATCGGTTTCGTGTCCAACCGTTTGCAACTGAATACCAGTATTTTACAAGGACCGGCTGCCAATCTGAGCTCCACAACCCAGAAGCTGGGCAACAGGATACCCTTGGCAAGATTGGATGTCGGACTTTCGGGCAATTGAGTACCCGAAGCGACTGTCAAAGAAATATCTAGGAATGACAGCAAGGACCTACTGCGTCAATCAACAAGACACGAGTGTTTATTTTTATTTGGGACAAACCCGCCGCCAGACTATTCCCAAACCACTGCAACTCCTGAAAGCCAAAACAGTGGCGACCACCAGAAAAGTGCCGAGACAATGTACATAGCTCGTCGAAGTGCCAGATAAACGATTTAACTGTCTTGGATCCCGCAATGAATTTAATCAGAAAAAAATTGCGGAGGAGGAAAAACATAATTTCCACTTCCCTCCATATCATCCAGTAGTTCCAAGTCACGAGTGTAATGAAACCAAATCCAAAAATGATCAATGTTTGCGAAGGTACGTTCACAAACTGTGCTTTATCCTCGACCATTAGTGCTGTAACAAAATTGATTAAAGACACCGCCAACTGGCAAGGCTAATAAATGAGTATTTAGTGTGGAGAAGAGGAGATTAAGTACCAACTAGCGTAGCAGAAACGATTCGTCTTCAAGGACTTTGTAATTTTGTGGATTCCTGATTTCATCAAATTGTTGACGGTACTTGTTCATTTAGATTGTGTGGTTTAACCGTTAGATATTTACACTTTGTATTTAATCTGTTTTTATTGCTTCCTAGGTCAAGATAAAGATCATTTAAAACCTCATTTTAACTAAACTCATTTTATAAATTCATGCTAAAATACAATGTTTTCTAATTTATTTTCAGACTTCGTGATTTCGATTTCGAAAAATCCTCCCAAATATAAGTACAATGGTAGTCGTGAATTAGCCCAATAATTAATCAATAAACTTCCAGAAAACTCCTTCATAATAAAGTCAATCCGAATCTGTTAGGGTTAAAAAAACAACCAGATAGGATTTCAATTAGGTCACCCGCGGAATAACGATAAGGCCTCAATTTCAGGCGCCTACTTTTCGAATTGCCCTCAAGAATTAAGTTTTTCTTGGCAACCTGCCAATCACACCCGGGAATACTGCAGACGTTTTTTTTCTCTGAAGGAGCGTTTACACAGCCAGCGACTGCTCAAGCAAGTTCAAGGTGAAACTGATTACTGGCGAGAGTTCACTGGAATGTAGATCTCGCTTAGGCGCATACCATCGTGTGCTCCCGCTTACTTGGAGCAATTTTTATTGAGATTCCAATGTCGCTACGCTATTTGTAATGGAATATAAAGTTATGACAGTGCTCGATGAAAATTATTAAGTTCAAACGCACTTGCCGAGTATTGTGTAAGATAAATACGAGAAACGGAGACGTGAGTAAAATGTTAGTGTAATAAATACTGTAGAAATCGTATGATAAAGATTTTTCTCATACAATTCCTGTTTAGTATTTTGTCGCAATCTTTCTGTAAGTATTTAATTATGAGAGGAATGAAAATATTAGCGACTGGCAATAACTTGTACTTTAGCTGACTTTTATAAAAACAGTTTAAGTGATACTATTCTTTGATTTATTAATTAAATTCTAATTATTTATTCGATGCCAGGAATACATACAAATAACTAATTAAATGAAGGTTTCTTTTTTCGAATGAAATCCTCATTACACAGTCTTCATACCGCGAAATCAAAAGAATTTTATTTAACGTATTCCCTTGTTCGCTATTCCTGTCATATTTTTACGTCGCCTTAACCTGGAATGCCAACGAACGATTTTTTGTAAGCTTCTCTACGGACACACTTTTCTGCAAATATAGGTTTCCTGGAATCCTGACGCTGTTTGAAGTTCTAACAAAAATAAAATCGTGAATCGAATACTTAGGTCTAGCAATGACGTCGTCTAGATTTTTGTCGAAGACAAATATGAGGGAACGGAGAGAAGACGAAGTTAATTCTGATTAACGATGGTGTTTAATTTGAATCAGATGTCAATTGAAATAAAGACAAATATTGGTTCTGACATTCCAAACCCGCACTGGGCCAGCTTGGTGAGTGGAGGGGTATTCCATCTCACAGATAGGAAGCGTGAGTCCCAGCTGTGGGATTACTGTAAGGTCATCATTTTATGCTGGAATATAGAGGAAATAAACGAATAATGCATGTCGAAAACGGTCCAATAGAAAATCCATCAGCCGTGATTGCATTGACTGACGCGGGGTTTGATGATTTTACTCCGGTACTAGTTTGACATTTGATTGATAAAGGAGACGGTGAATACAAAAGGTATCATTTGAAAGTGTCTGCCTGTTTTAAATTCACTACGTCGTTGATCTATTGATCGCAATCGGGTTCGATTCCTCGGGCAAATTGTTATTGGATTTCTCCATCAAGAATTTCTCAATAGCAGCCACGGTCTCTGGATTTGTACCCGGTTGTTGGTAATAGGCTCGTTCCTATTACATGGAACTTGAACATAATAGGCGAAACGTGGGTGTACTATTTAGTTACACCTCTGGCTACCCCTTCGTGGATTACAGGCGTGATGTTATGTTTGAAAGTAAACCAGTAAATACGAGGTCAAAATAAATTAACTGGTGAAATCTACAGACATGATGGGTATAAATATCTAAACATGATAAAATGAAAAAAAAAAAAAATGTTTTGCTGATGACGAGTATCTCTAGCTAATTTAATTAGACCCAGTTTTGTTCGTTGTGAACTTAGAAATTTTGTTATTGAAGAAAACTTAGTCAACATTGTCTACTCGTATAAAGACTTACAGCTAATGAATGTGAAGGAAGTATCTATAGATGGCAGTACTGTGTTTACTAAATTGATTCGTCATTGCTTTCTTCTCTTAACTTCCATTTTGTCTTCAACTTCGGATACAAAGACCAACTAACACCCAAAGTACAACAATACAACAAAAGTCATTATGTGTCACTTTTCCAAGAATGAAATAAAGTAGACATTCCACATTCGCAAGTTTTGTTCAGTCCTTTCACACTTAGTTTACGTGTGACAGTACCAAAACAACGTTAACGTTATGAAAATAAAGATCATTACCGTTTGACAGACTTGTCAGTGGCAGCAATCGAACAGCAACCTTTGTCTAGTGGTGCTAAAGATCATTGTGATTTTGACAGTGATACCCAATCATAAGTAAACTGTCAAAGAACAATAAAGCATTGTCGTCAAAATAGTTCTATTTCTTTTTGTTGACAAATCACTTGTCTAGACAGTTTTATATTTGGCGTTGTTATTTTTAGTTACAAATTAACTCATGTGTTGAGTTGACATCTTATAAGGGGGCTATACATGATCGAGTTTGTATAAATCGGCGCTACTGGGTGGCAAAATAGAATATTATGTAGATATACGATCGGAATAAATCCGCTCAGTAGGCTTGAATTGTGTCTAGCTGACTCGAAGTAAACACAGCGGTGGTAGGTATTGTGCCTAGCCGACTCGACGTAAACACAGCGGTGGTAGGTATTGTGCCTAGCCGACTCGACGTAAACACAGCGGTGGTAGGTATTGTGCCTAGCCGACTCGAAGTAAACACAGCGGTGGTAGGTAGATGCCGAACGGAGTTTGCCGTTCGGCACGAGTTGTTAAAAGCTGAATACGAGTAGTAGTAGTTTCTTTAACTAGCGGTCTCTATTTTGCAAGATGTTTTGTAAACTATTGAATTAAAAGTCGTGTAATCAGAATCGAAATGGAATATGTTTGTTTATATTGTAGCATTTTTTATGATACTGGGGAGGATTGAATAATGTCCTGAGCACGAAATTCAGAATTAAAGTTATGTGTCTAATGCATGAAATACAAAAAATGTGTTTTACTTCCTAAACACATTATTCGCAAACGCGACAGTTATTCATCACTACAAACAAACACACACTTTCTCTTTATTATTATCGACACAATAAATTCGGCAAGAATATAAAGTCACATTCAAAATTCTGCGTATGCATGTCGTGTGCATGGGGCGATGCGCTAAGAATTATAATAAGGTCACAATGTTCAAATATAACACTGAAAACTCTTCGGATCTTCAAGCTCTAGCTAGAACGTTATCTGTATTTTATTCTACTCCAACAACGCCCTTTCTATGTTCCTAAATTATATGCATACATGCAAACCACACCACACTCTGCCTCAGCATAATTACATTTAAACCTACTGGAATACCGACCTATGGTAATTCAACAGTGTTATCTATAAAAACATAAACATTAAATTAATTAAACACAGAATATTTAACGTGAAGCTTATAATTACTTGAATAATGCTGACCAAAGTTACGATACATTTTAATGATCCTTCATCATCTGCCCAGGGATTTGCATGGGTGAAAGTTCCGACTTTTTCACATTTTTTTTAAAATACTAGTTTTTAAGCGTATATGCGCTTCCATGACCCGTTTACTAGTGAATGCTTCCACCAGCACAATGTTTTAAGTGCGCCAAATTGAGTTATACCTACTGTAAAACGTGATTTTTCACCCCCAAAAAAAAAGTCGTTTACCAGCAATAATGTTTATCCGTCCGTCTGTTTACACCGTGTATAATAAATAACACATAAGATGAGAGAAGAAAAGTATTCAGTCGTGACCGTAACATAAGGGCCACCAACACCACTGCACTGTGTGAATAATGCTGACCAAAGTTGCCATACAATTGGATATCATACAATTGTGGATGATGACCACCAATTAAAACAAGACTGCAAAAAGTACGTGCAAATGTAGGAACTCTTTGCGTTTCGCCTTGATCCGAACACTAACGAACGGAGAACGGGAGTCGGGTACGAAAACTAGGAAATGTTATTCCCGAAATGTGCAAGACATTTTTTTCCGGAATTTCATCTGCCAATTTGGATCTGGGTTTCTAGGTAACATTTCTAACTTGTTCTTGCAGCAGTGCACTTGATTTGGGCTGATTTTTTGTCATGTATTTGGTCGTAGAACTTACTTTCATTTGTTATAGAACTGAAATGGTGAAATGGGATGAGTGGGTCTTTGATATTTCAAAACATTATTACTGCATATCATTATTACTGAATTACAATTCTTCTCCTTCGTGTCGTTAGTAGACAGTACTTATTAAAAAAATTAATGGCTCAAAAATTCGACACTTCCACGGCGTCGTCGGCTGGCAGCACATAGGTCATACTGACTGCATATTTTCGGGCATAGAGGGCAGATTAGAAGGTCAAACACAGTTCGCAATACAGCTCCACATCCACAAATTGCAGCCACAATTAAATAGCAGGTAAATATGTTAGGACAAAACCAAACAAATCAGTCATAGTAGGTACACGTTTCCACTAAAAACAAACTCTGAATTCGATTTAAAACCAAATGAGAATATCCAATCCTTTTAAACGAAACCGAACTGAGTCATTTCAATGTTCATTTAATTTTCCGCAAAGCTCCCGGGCATGGCATTCTGAACGTGAGCGAGACCAAAATGGCTAACGCACGTCATTCCGTTAATTGGGATAGAAACCAAGGCCAGATGTGCAATATCGACAGCAATTTTTAGAGTTCCGTTACCGAATGGCAAAAAAAAACGCAACCCTTATAGATTCGCCCTGTCCGTCTGTCTGTATGTCCGTTCGTATGTCACAGTCATTTTACTCCGAGACTATTGGTACCACACAGTTGAAATTAGGAGTGTAGGTGTCTTCTATGAACCGCTTCACAACACAGATGCAAAATTTTGAAAAAAAAATAGGGTTGTTTCTCTATACGTGTAACTGAGGGTTGAAAAATTTTACTTAAATACTTTTTTCTAGAGTCAAATGGTTGATGAGATATTTGGTGCTACGGAACCATGTGTGTGCGAGTCCGACTCGCACTTGGCCGGTTTTTTTTCATAATTGCAGGGACAGACCCGACGGATTAACCCGAATCTCTCGCCTCTACCATTTAGGAACCCTCATATATAACACCTTATGAACTATATTCTTCGTTAGCTGTAGTTACCTCCCATTTAATCTTATGGCTTGTAATCTTAGGTATATTGGATAGAGAATTGGTTGTACAGGACCGTATAGTCCATACTGTATCTATACAGATTTATGATTTGGAAAATTGAAGTTAGTTCTTGTCATTTTAGTATCTATCATGTTGAAACCAAGTCAACAAGGTTAACAGTTTATGTCCGTCAAATTTTAGCCTTGAAACCCTAAAATAAAACACGTACGCAATAAAAAAAAAAAAGAAACATTCAAGCTACTTTATGGCCATAAAGTCCCAAAGTTATGTTAAAAGTCTGACGTCAGACAATTCTCATTCTTTTATCATACTCCGTTCTATTTGACATAATATGGGGTAATCCACTGCACTGGCGATTTATTTAACCGCTATTGAGAAACCTAAAACACATTTTATTGTCCAGCTACATGCGTATTCTGTATTTCAGCTAATGTCCTTGGCACTGGACCAGAAATAGCTAAATTACAACTTAGTGGTATAATTTGTAAGACCGAAAAGTAACGTGGTTCCGTTTGACGCATAGTCATATTTTTTTTTTCCTTGGTTCGGTAACTGGGTTATTTTTTTCTGATGTGAAAGGCGGCGGGTAATTTTATTTTGATCACATTTTTGAATATTCGTCGCGGTCTTTGAGAACTGATTTAATTCTTGGGAGTGAAAATGAATAAGTATTAAATGAATAAAATCACTGAAAGGTCTTCGATTCAATCGTCAATTATTTGGACAAATGAATGCTCAAGTGAGTCACAAATATCATTTGAGAAATTGTAGATGTTCATTAGCCAATACTAGCGTAAACAGAAAATACAGTGACAAACAAGAGCTTTCTCAATACTTCATACAATTGTTAATCGATTTTCGATTACGACTGTACCTACTAGCAAAAGGTGTTAAACAGGTATTTTCCGAGATATCGTTGCCTATCTGTGCGAGACTATAAAACGCGAAGCAAAGATGTTCATAAAGACGACACTCAGGTGATTGATCGGTACCGATTGATTTATATTGCCGTGCTTGCTCGAGTAGATACTGGAAAGATACTGAATAATGTTGAGAGTTTAAAAAGTACATGTGATACAAAATGAACTCCTTGAAATGATTTAAAATGCTCTGTTCATGTAGCTTTTATAACAGATCCAGAAAACATCAACGAGTAAAAAACTTTGTCAGTTCATAGCTCAACGATTCGGGTACCATCAAATCCCGAAAAGCAAACCTTAAACAGCAGGGCCAATAATGTCTTAAGGTACACTGAACTTTAAAAGTCAATAGTAAATCAATCAATGTACAAGACATTATAGACCCAAATAATAATGTCAGTCTACCAAAGTCTTAACTTCAATAAAAGTCAAGATTACATCTTTAGATTGGAAAGCAATATCAAATTGAATAACCATACATTTCTCTGAGAGAACATCATCTTTCCGAGAATTCTATTGTCAATATGAGGTAGAATAAAAATTTGAATACCAGATGTCGGGATGCATAGAATCTTATTGCTTTTAAATTATTCCTTTCTGATATTTGTTCATAATATGCAGGGAGGAATGAATATTGAAATGGTCATTGTTCTATTAGCAGCAGAATAAAGATAAATAAAGTACATACTGCATTTAATGAAATGCTATAGAAATGTCCTCTTTACAGCGGCATCCGGTTAGATTGGAAGCCGATCCCAACATAATATGTAGTTGGGAAATGCGGAGGAAATTGATGATGAGAAATGTCTTTCTTGCAAAGGCCAGAGAGGAATATTCAGAGACCTTTAATATTAAGAGGCACCAGAAGAAGACGAAATATCTGCATAACTAGTAAATGATTTGAGTCTTGCCACTTCATTACGAGACGAAACTGCTAATGAACCATTTTTTATGACTGTGTGTCTCACATCTGTGAAGTGACAATGTTGTATTATGTGATCTAGTTTTCGAGGTCAACATAAAGAAAACGTCACTAAGAATTTACTAGTCACTCAGGTACAAAATTGTGTATTCAAGTGGATAAAAGACCATATTGTGATGTACCATATTCGGACAAATAAATGAATTTGAAAATATTGTGTTGTGGAATTTTTAAAAGGTAACATGATAACAAAATTTATAATGATCGATTACTTAGGAGTAGCAAACAATGAACGGATTGTTGATTGTTTGCGGACCTGTCCGCATCGTAATTAAAAAATTAATCTGCTCTACTTCATTTAAATTATAATGAGCACAATATCACAATAACATAAAATCACGCCTTGAAATCCCCGAAGGATTAGGCTGAGGTGTACCTAATAGTACACCCACATTTCACCATTTATGTTTAAGTGTCATCTAACAGGGGGCGAGCCTATTGCCATCAACCGGGCCCAAGTCCAGACTCCGTGGCTGCTATTGAGAAATTGCTGATGGAAAAACTCAATAACATTTTGCCCGTCCCGGGAATCCCCACCCAGGACCTCATGCTCAGCGGTCGCTATGATTAAGCTTAGCAAACCATAGCTGAATCAGTCTACTATATTTCTAATACTCGAATGGAAACAGGCAGGCATCCTCTCAAAGACAGAGTAGGGCGCCATCCACCACGGTCCAAGCAGGCCCATTGCGGATTGGCGGAAGTCAAATGCCTTTGATTCTAAGACATGCCAGTCACCAGTTTCCCGACAACATCTTCCTTCATCATTTTGAAAGCGGTGGTGAGTAAATAAAGTTCACAGGGTTCCTGCCTGGGTTCCCACACGCGATCATTCGACACCAACAAGCTTGATTTTATTTTAAATATTATTTCTTACACACCAAAATGTTCCATCTCTTCGAAATATATCTTCCTAATTAGTATCATTAGTTTGACTTTCGTTAACTAACGTTTTTTCGGCGCCTTGTTATCTATTTCTTTACTGATTGCCATCATTACATGGTCCCTCTTCAAGCAGATATTTATCTCATTTTAATGAAATATAATGTCCTCTACATTTTGTGAACTTAATTACACTAGTTTTTTTTTTACTATTAACATTCCAAAGATCATTATGTAGATGATTGATAACAAACCCGTTTGGTGATTAATGTTTCTCCGTGGTAAATCAATTAATATGTGAATTGATAATATTGATTAGCTACTGAGATTTGATATTCGAATCGTAATTTGTCATTAGAACTTGAGTAGGTCGATCGTCTAATAACCCAGTTTAATTGATTAGCTTTGTCATTAAGCTACGCTAATACGTAATCGCGTACTCCCTAATTTCCTATACATGGTTAATCAGTACGTCAATCATTGGAATATCGTCAAATCAATTCAAGGACACCTTCCCATATTATGCCTACGTGCCTTCTTTTTGTTCGTCTAAGTTCAAATTTATCAATTTCTCAAAATTTACGGGGGTCATCATCACCTTCCTACCCTTGGCCGTTGTTACTTGAGGTTGGCGCAACATATATTTTTTTCTTCCATTCTCCCCTATTAGCCGCCACGGTGTCATCTATATCTTTCATATCATTCCTCATTTCCGTACGAAAAATATGCGCTTTGGACGTGGAGTTGCGGACAACAGCCCGTTATACAATACAATCATTCCTCATACAATCAATCCAACACCAACATTCATATTAATCACTGTAGCCAGACGCGAACCGATACTGACAACCAGCCATTCAGACGCACACGATATTTCAGTCTAAACATGCTGCTTTGCATCTAACTCTACTACTATAAATCAAAATATCCATAACGATCCTTCGCCTTGGCCCTAGATATCTCCATGACGTCATTTGTTTGCCAAACATTAGCTAATCCATCATGGCTTCCAAAACATCGAGTCACTTCACGCAAAACATTTTCGTCATCGCATTCTTTGTTAGCAATAAATGTCATAAACGCTAATTCTCTATAAATTTTAATCCTTTATTCAGATTAGGTATTAAATATTGAACTTGGTTTGTTCAATGGTCACATAGTTATATTATCCGTTTTATCGCGTGTGTCGTCAACACGTGTTAATCCCTCTGACCTTGGATGACTTGGTTATGTATTAAGTTATCTTCATCGTCTACTTCGGGATGAGGTTCCGTAAAGAGATAAGACATTCTATCTAAAGCAACAGTTATTAGTTGGAACTACGAATGGTATTAATAAACACGGTAACAGCTGATAGCTATTACATTATCAGTTTATAACTACTTACTATATTATAAGTGTAACTTATACGTTACATGTAAGATGTAACGTATAAGTAGTTTTTACGCTGTCTTACTGATGAATTTTACCATATTCCTTCAAATTCATTCGGATTCTGGTTCAAGAATGGTCATCACTAGCCCTGAATGAAGTTAACCTGAATGGATTGGATGCGAAAAATGTTGGATCCGGTGTAGTAGATCATCATTGGAGAGGTCAGACTAACAGTTACCTGCATGAGGAAAATTCTTGGATGGTTGTCTGAAAGATTTAACATTGTCACCTGCTTTTTCGTGAATCCTTTCATTACTTTATAGCCACGGACCGCAGCTCTGCCCTCGTAACAGTAAATGCAGTACTTGCAAAATGGCGGTTTTGAGAAAAACGCGGTTAAGTGTTTATTTTTAGGTTATCAGTTAAAGTAGAGATTTAAAATAACTGTGTAGTGTTGTTTTTCTCAAAACCGCCATTTTGCAAGTACTGCATTTACTGTTACGAGGGCAGAGCTATCATCACTCTACTACCTTTATCCCAATTTATTTGGGGTCGGCGCAACATTCCTTCTTTCTCCATACTTCTCTGTTACTTGTCATCTCATAAGAAACCTCTTTTCTGTGCCATCGTTAATTAGCCAAATATTTACTTGACAATATCTTTGCATTACTGGGGAATCCAAGCAAATGATTCAGTATCAATTTTCTGATAAAGTATAAGTTTGGACTCCGGACATTAGTAACGTATTGTCCTTATCTGAATGTCACATTCATATCTAGAGAGATAGTTGCTGTGCAATTTTACTACTTTTATATAAGTAGATATGACTGAGTCACATTTACTTGCGTCCTCGATTAGCATTATAAATTATGTGGTTTTATGATAATATGTTTGTAAAATAACGTCAACGTCATCCATTTAACTCTATAATGAGGAAAACTTTCTATTTTCCACCGACAAAAACCACAAGCACAGAAATTACCATAATTGTATTCTAAACCACCGAAACTTCACATAACAGAACATAACAAACATAAATCCTTTGTTACACTCCCGTACTCAAAAAGTTCCGCATAATAACTTCGAAATACCTGCACGAAAAATATCCACACATCTTATCTACCGTGGAGTAGTATGGAAACCATTAATAATGATAACACATCCGTTCTACCTATTTCAGCACTCCGGATGGGCTTGCCCGAACTTGGGGATCCGATTACGGAATGAATGTATCACCCCATATCAACCTGTAAAGCTTACACACTCCATCCAACTTCCAATGACATGCAGGATGAAATCAGAGTTTCAATTGGAATTTTTCGCAAGATGAGTCGAAAATTTTTGGAATGCGAAATTAGAGTAGCGAAATTCTAAAGTTGTTTGTGTATGGCTGTTGTATGAACGGAAATGTTGTTTCGTTTATGATTGAGTTTTGCAGTGCAGAGACTACTTTGTCAGACAGCGAGTTTGTTATATTGTGAAGTCTAGGTTAGGTTTATTTGTTTCAAACTATGTTATACATAGTTTCTGTTATTGAATGTCTATGGTAATGAGCTGCTTAGCAAGTTCTGAGTGCATTTCGTTGGTGAGACAGTTTTATAACAAAATCAAAGTTATACGAATGCGCATTTCTTAGTGAAGGTAGTCCTACCTTGACTCGGAGAAGAGTGTCAACCGTGATGTCGTACATAATTATTAGGTTCCTTAAAATCTAGTTCTACATAGGCGAGCATTAAAACTGTGGGGCATTAACATGATAAACACAATTCATTTCATCCATGTCCTCTTCTTTTTCTTATTCTTTACTAAACCATTGTTAACCAAACATCTATTTAACCAGACACTTATCCGCCCACATAGCGAACAAAACACACCCGTATTTCATAGAAAACCATGTTTATGCAACTGCGCCAACAGACTGCGCCGATAAGTTCAAATATTTGATCTAAGATTATTCGTACAATCGTACAGCGCTACACTTCGCCTTTGTGGGAAATAAATTTAATGGATGTCTCATTGTGCCTTTTCGAAAGAAGAAAAATCGAACACAGTAATAAGTCGAATGACTACGCTTCTTTGGCCTTTTGCTCGGTAGACAGAATTTCAAGTAAGAACATCATTTATGCGGAACCACTTCGATTGCAATGTTTGTGCATACGAGATTCTTGTTTGTGGACGCACCCACGATGGAGTTGGATTAACTAGTGTGATGTTTGAAATTCGTGACTTCTCACAACTTAGTCTGTACTTATTTGGGGATGAGAAAGTTTCTCGCTAATTGGATTAGCCTTTTTTGAGTTAAGCTCTCACATACAATATGTTTCTTTTGATCTATAATGTACGTAGTGATTATGAATTATTTTCTCATTCAAAGCTTGGTGTACTCTTAGGCCCGTTTACGACACCAGTACCTATACATGTATTTTTAGAATTAAACGAATTTAAATCATCGTTCCGTGTCTGTCAATCGTTTAAAGACACCTTATGTTTTAAATACAGTTAGCAGCACATGTTGCGTATGTGGTACAAGCGTGTTTTAGTTCATTTTAAATGTTATCATGACCATTGCTTTACACTACCTGTTTCCTGTAAAATCTTTGCTTAACCTGACGATATATCCTGTTTATTCGAGCGTGTACAGGCACAAATCTTACATATACAAACACGCAGTACTAGGACTATCTGTAGGCTTTAAAATATTGGCAGACATGAAGCCAATAGCTCTACCGCTGTGTCAAATTGAGCAGTCTAGTTTTGTTCAACAATATCCTGAAGTATTTAGACAGTTACTGCTTCATAATGAGTAGTTGTGGCCCAGTAGTAACGTGTGGCTGTACACTCTCTTCGAGACACTCCAGCGCAGGGCGAGCGAGAGTGTACAGCCACCTTTAGAGTTGTAGGTCACGGGAGCGAACACAGCGAACCCTGGCATGCAGGCCCTTAACTTACAATATTTTATCACCAATGCAGAAATATCAAAATCCTGAGGAAACCAGTATGTCTTGAGCCAAAACAACTCGAAGACCTACATATGTGAAATTTATCAACCCATACTGGGCCCATGTTTTGGATTAATGTCCAGTAGTTGAGTTCCAGGTGCTATCATAGTATCACGCATTTAGTTTGTTTGTTTAATACGTTCTTCCTCTACATTATTCAGAAATAGCATTAGCCAAACATTCCCACCATAATCCAATCTATGAAACAGGATTCCTAAACAGACTAATCGAACAATGTTATTAGCTACTGTTTGGCAAAACGTGTAATAACAACGAATTGTATTCACAAACACTATTATGGCTAGAAATGAGAGCCAATTAGCTTTTCACTTTAAGAGCGTTTACGCCGTCCATGCGCTGTTTGACTCCAAAACAGTACTTTTCAAACCCTTTAATACCATCAACCCTTTATTTTACAAAAATGATAATTACTAATAACTTTAGGAAATTTCGTTGTCTCAATAGTTGGAGAGAAAAATATTTCAATTAATAGAGTATTGGTAAATTTTATCAAGATAACTCAACAGAGGTTTTCTTAATTTCCCTTTTAGCGTCAGTTTCGACGCTCTAATTATAGGAAACCACTGGCAAACCTAATTAGATTTTTTTTTTACCTATTGCTAAGATCCTAAGGAATATAGTTGGAGAAGAAAATTTTTTGATTTAGGTTTCTTTATATAAGAAATTAAAGTTCAAACAATGTGAAATATTAAGGAATTTAAATGATTTTTTCACCGATATATCTTACTTGATTTAATATAATAATAGCATAATATAATAGAAGAACATATGCTTTAAAACATCCAATTTAAAATTTCAAATAATTTACAGTGATTATTTTTCTATAAATATTTGAAAACTACTATAAATCACTGCGCGCGAGCAATTTCAAATCAGACCGCCGCGAGGCTTTCTAGAGAGAGGACATGTCGCTCGGCGCTCTGCCTGACCCGAGTTGACCTTAGTCGTACTTGGAAGGATAGCGGACGTTTATAGTGTGATTAAAAAATCTTGGTACTTTGATGATTAAATTTTTTTATTATTATTTTTGATGACTGACAATATTTTTAGTGACAACCAATATCTACCCAATTTTTTTACATACGAATTTTATTTATTAAAACTTTTACTTATTTTTTGTAAATAAGAACATAAATTGTTTTTAAAGTTAACGCCAACCTATTGTATTTCCCTCATAAGAGGTGTCACTAAGAGGAACATCGCGTCAGGTTAAAATATAATATAAAATAAACGTAAGTAAATCCGTATAAAGTGATTTATTTGAATAGAATAAGAAATATTTATTAATCAGTCACAAATCAATAATAATTAACGAAGTTCGGTTTCTTTCTAAAGTTTAGATCAACAAATTCATGTTTGAATAACTAAAAAACGACTTTAATATTAATCATAATTATAGCTATACTTTCAATATATTATTGAATACTTATTTTATGCACTCGTACTTTAGTAATCCGTGTACGTTCAAATTCAAATTCAAATTAAATTTTACTACAACAATTGCACTCGAACGGATCATAGTGGGTTAGTTTGACTATAGCGCGCGAGAGCGCGCCAGCGCTATACACACAGGCACGCGCGCTTCTGTGTGTGTAAAAAATGCATTGAATTACCTAAACTTGACTTTGCGCGATAGACGTAAACGCTCTTAACACAATATGCGGTTTGTTTGCATCGATTTACACTTACCTATGGGCACTGTTTACTTTTGTAGTGAAATTATCATTCGCTAACCCTTTTTGCGTAATAAGGTCGATTTTCACTTCAAACCGATGCAATTTAATAAATTATAGGGAAGTACAGTTAAACCAAAAAAGGTGTGCGCTTCGGTAATTTTCGTTTTTCTGTCGACGTTGAAGAACAGAATAATTTCACACAGAATCAAAGATTATGACTTTAAAATTTGTGCTTTTTAGTGGTGCACTATTACTTTATGAAAAGTATTCTCTGTCAGGTAACTTACTGCGATCTCAGATAGTCATCTGTCACTCAAAAGATATGAAAAGCTTTTTTGGAAATGCAACAATTTCTTGATGTAATGATATTAATTTTTTTGATGTTTTTTAATCATAGTAATACAAATAATCGGGTAATTTCATGGTTTCAAAAGCTCTATATTCAATGTCATGATCACGCATTCCGAACGATGTTTAGCGAAGTGCATTTTTTGCCTTGGAAATCTGCAAGTAGAATCTACTAACACGCTTTTTTCACGTTTGAGTGACTTTACATTTGGGAGTTTCCTGCCTTTTAAGTGTTTCCCATTTCCCATAGCTTTTACCCATCCTGGTTCTAATTACTTTGCTGGTTGTTACAACTGTCCAGTTTATATGTTAATTTTGCCTTTCTTTATAGCGATTATTCGGTGCAGGTTTTAAATATATTATCAGGCTAAAACGGTTCCGTCGTAAGTGAATTTATGCTTGAACCAGGTAGCTGGAGAACAGAGATCGATCGGGTTGTAAAATTTACTCCTGTTCGAACCTAAGCTCGTAACCTAGTTAACAGAAAATCTTTAGTTAACTTATGGCATTTTCCCAGCTTAGTTAATAGATTTCGTTCGTATTTCGTAGCAATAAGAAGAATAAATAATTAATAAAAGGACTCAAACTCAAAGCATTTATTTCAATTAGACCATTACCGGCTGTTCGTGCACCAAACTGATCTCGCACCGGTTGCTTCACTCCTTCGTACGGTCTTACGTACGTTTCATTCGTTCACGGTGTTACCTCGCCATCTTTCATAGCACCAACTTGTGTAGAACTAATAAAATTATTATAAATCAAGAATATACGCATTATTTGGAGTCAGATTTAATTCATTTGGAACCCTGGGCCAAAACATGGTGACCACGACGTGATCCAACTAAGAAGATTCTGCGCAGCTATCGGCATATTTCAAATTGCTTCGTCATTTGCCAGAAGCGGACTTTGGACCCGACGCACGCGTCGATTTGAAATACGTTGCCCAGCCGTTGATTTTCTACAAACTTGAAGAGAGATTGGTTTCTTTAACCTGAGGAGAAACCGATCGAACATCTCAATTGTATGGACAGTGAACGTAGCCAAGGAAGTACGATTGGAGCCAAATACCATCGCCAGGAGATCATCCCAGAAACAGCTTGTAGCCCGCCGGTCAGCTAATTTGTGAACTAGAAGCACCGCAGCTGCGGTTAAGCCAGGGAAGTGATCCATCCTTTATTTCCTCTATTATTTTCCATATTTGCTGTCCTCTATTTGCCTGAACAATGTGCTAATTTGCTTAAGCTGACAACAGCCGTATCATTAAGCGAATGTCAAGTCAGTATTTTACACAAGTTAAATCGATATTCATCATTATAATACTTTAAAGTATTATCTAAAGTCAGTTATAAGTCGCAAGCCGTGCAGCTCATTGTTCTTCATAGCCACGTGCGCATGCGCAAATTGTCAATCCATAGCTTAATCGCGCCTATTTCTAAAGACCTTCATTCCATAAGCACGTAGTTTCCGTTCAATAATAAGAAATATTCAATAATCTTGCTTAAAGTCATGTCATAAGTTTATAGGTTAGTGCATTACCTACTCACTAATCCATTTCATTCCTCTTAGTTTCACCTGAACCCAGCTAAATTTCCTATAAGTAATTAATGTTTATTTAATAACGCATTCCAGTGCATATTGTTTGTGAGTGAAGTACCTCGATGCGCGCGGACCGGCTGACGCTCACTGTTTCCTTCGGCGCGTTATCTATCGCCAGCCGAACCATCAGCCGATCGTCCCGTTACCTGCGATCGTGAATTATCGACGCGTACGCTGGATTGCATTTAAGTATTTTTATTATTTCATTATCTTTGTGTGTTCAATTGTGTATTGCTGAATTTTAATTATGTCGCATACAAGTACAAGTGATGTGCGTTCAAGATCACCTGTTGAAAGTGTCAAACTTCAAGTTCCTACAGCTAGTCATTCAAGAAATGATTTTAAGGATTTAATTATCAAGCGTAGTTCGGTTAAAGGTCGCGTAACAAAGTTCAAGAAATTCTTAAACGAAGTAACTTCTTTAGAAAAACTTACCGATGCTCAAGTGCAAACTTTAGTGAATAGGCACGAAAGGTTTCGTGAATTGTTTATTTATTTTGAAGATCTGCAATCCGACATAGAATTATTAAACTCCTCTGAGTTAGACAGTGAACTCGACATTAGAGATGCCATAGAAGGTGATTTTAGTTCTTTGATTGCAGAGGCAAAATTATTTATAGATGCTAACCTTTCGAAACCAAATAGTAGTCCTAATTCTTTACATTCTCCACGCGAGTATTCTAAATGTTGTAGTAATAAACCTATGGGTTTCAAATTACCATTGATTAAAATTGCAAAATTAGATGGTAATTTCTTCAAATGGATGGAATTCCGTGATACATTTATTTCTTTAATTCACAGCAATGACAGAATTGAACCTATACACAAGTTTCATTATTTGAACTCTTACCTTGAGGGAGATGCTTCCAACGTCATCAGCAACTTGCCTGTATGTTCTGCAAATTATGAAGATGCCTGGAATCTCCTCTATGAGAGATACAACAATGTTAAACAGTTGAAAAAGAATCATTATAATTCATTCTGTAATTTTCCAACTACCTCTCGGGATTCTGCCAAGTCTCTGCGATTTTTAATAGATCATGTCTCTAAAGGTTTACGTGCCTTGAAGACTTTGGGTGAGCCTACAGAGTGGTGGGGCGGTCTAGTTGTCCATTTGGCCTCAGCGAAGCTCGATAGTGGCACTATGTTTAAGTGGGAGGAATATACCAACACAATGGAAAATTCTCCTACATTACAGGAATTCTTGCAATTTCTCCAAACTCGAGCTAATATTTTAGAGGCTGTTCAAAGTAATAAATCGAAAGGTGAAACAAATTCTTCTTCTTTTTCTAAAGGTGATAAGTCTCACACTAAGTCTTTTGCAATTTCAGCTGATGCTAAAGCTGTTTCTACTGACGCGTGCTTCCTGTGCAAGGGTAGTCATCGTTTGTACGATTGTGCGTCTTTCTTGGCCAAGTCACCAGCAGATCGAGCCTCGGAGGCGATTAGATTGAGGCTGTGCCTGAATTGCTTACGTAAGGGACACTCATCACGCCAATGCAGGTTAGGTCCATGTTCTACTTGTAATAGACGTCACAACACCTTGTTGCATAGGGAACCGTCTCAACCCGTGAACACATCGAATGTTCACACGTCTGCATCCTCGAGTGAGAGTGCAGTCGAGCATGTCTCTAGTGCCAATGTTGCTACTGACAATGTAGTTAGCATGTCGGTCAAAGCCAACCACAGTGTGCTGCTTTCAACAGCTCTGGTTGATGTTTTTAATCCAGTAACGAATCAATTCACAACAATTCGAGCTCTGCTAGACAGCGGGAGTCAGTCTTCTTTTATCACTGATAGTTTAAAAAATAAACTTCAGTTGACTCCTCAGCCAATCCAGGTCGATATTGTAGGTATTGGAAATGTATCTATGTCTCATTCACTACAAAGATGTGTAGTGCAAGTTAAATCAAAACACAATGATTTTAAAGCAAATGTGTCATGTTTAGTATTGCCTCAATTAACAGGTAATTTGCCTAAGAAAACATTTGATATTTCGCAAGTTAAATTGCCTCCTAATATTAAATTAGCCGATCCCACGTTCAACCAATGTGCTAAGGTTGATATGTTGATAGGAGTTGACTTATTTTGGTCGGTTATAGAGGGTGATCAGATATCTCTTGGTCCCAACCAACCCATCTTGCATCGGTCAAAGTTAGGTTGGATTTTGGCAGGCCCACTGTATGTTCAAGATATCTGTAAATCGCGAGATAAATCTATTAATTGTAATCATGCTGCTGTCAATTGTTCTGATAGTTCTGTGTCAAATGAGTTATTGGACAAAAGGTTATCCAAGTTCTGGGAGTTGGAACAAATCCCTCACTCAACCAATTTTGAAACTGAGGAGGAGATTGAATGTGAGAGTCATTTTGTTACTAATACCACCCGAAATGATGAAGGCAGGTTCATTGTTAAGTTGCCCCTTCATACGGAACCCGACTGTCTGGGCAATTCACTCATAATGGCTAAAAGGCAATTTTTTGCGTTAGAAAAACGTTTTAATAAAAATCCGGAACTAAAGGATATGTATTCCAAATTTATTCAGGAGTATTCTGACCTAGGGCATTTATCGGAATCCAGTATTTTAATTCCCAAGCAGTCTTACTTTATTCCGCATCATGCAGTGTTAAGACCAACCAGCGAGTCGACAAAATTACGTGTCGTATTCAATGGTAGTGCGCCTACAACGTCAGGATATTCTATAAATGATTTACAGTTAACCGGTCCAACCATACAAGATTCATTATTAAATATTCTACTCAGATTTCGCCAATACGCTTATGTTTTATCGGGCGATGTAGAAAAAACGTACAGGCAGGTACTGATCCACGAAGATCATCGTAACTTGCAATTAATTTTATGGCGTAATTGTGATACTGAACCATTAAAATCACTCAGATTGAACACAGTTACGTACGGGTATACTAGTTCAAGTTTTTTAAGTACTCGTTGTTTATGGCAATTAGGCGAGGAATGCAGTGACCCTAAAATAAGGGCCATAATCCAAAATGACTTTCTTGTGGATGATTTGTTGACAGGTTGCGATAGTGAAGCTGAATTGATTCTAATTAGGATCGCGATAGGAAATGCTTTGTCAGCTGGTTGTTTTACACTACGTAAATATAGGTCAAATTCACGCTCTTTAATTTCTGAATCCCAAAATGTTCAACGCAACCTGATAATCAGCTCATCGTCACACACGCTAGGAGTGGGCTGGAATCCTAATGAGGATTACATTCACTTTCCCACAAATTATGAAAATAAAATTGAAAACCCTACTAAAAGATCTATATTATCTGATTCATGTAAAGTTTTCGATCCTCTTGGTCTATTAAGCTTATTTACTATTAAACCTAAAATATTAATTCAACAATTATGGGTACAAAAAATCGATTGGGATAAACCAGTGCCCAACGATATATTTAAATCGTGGCTATCTTTCATAAATAATATGTCTAATATTCGCAATCTATTCATTCCCCGTCATGTGTTATGTAAAAATCCGGTTTCAATAGAATTGCATTGTTTTTGTGATGCGTCTACGACCGCCTATGCCGCATGTGTTTACTTGAGATCGGTAAATAGTCAAGGTGACGTCACAGTGCGATTGCTGTGTGCTAAGGCTCGTGTTGCGCCGGTAAAGCCGACTACGGTGCCCAGGCTTGAGTTGTGTGCGTGTCTATTGGGAGCTCAGCTCGCCGCGGCCGCATGTCGCGCACTGCGATGCGTTATCACTCGAAAGATATTTTGGTCTGACTCATCCATCGCGCTAGCATGGTTAGGGACTAGGTACGATAAATTAAAAACGTTTGTTGCTAACAGAGTGTGCAGTATTTTAGAGCTTACTGAAGGCTCGGAATGGCGTCATGTGCCTACCACACTCAACCCGGCAGACCTAGCATCGCGAGGAGTAGATGCAAACAAAACAAATAACTTAGGCTTATGGTGGAACGGTCCTTCGTATTTACTTATGTCGGAAACGTTTTGGCCTGCGAATTATAAAATAACAACCGATGTTAGTGAATTACCTGAGGTTAAATCAAACGTATGTACAAATGAAGATAATGTTAAAAACAAATTAATTAATTTCGATAAATATTCTAAGTTTTCTAGATTGCAACGCTCTTTTGCTTATGTATTTCGATTCGTGCATAATTGCAAGTATACAAATAATAAAATTACGGGTGTTTTACAGCCTGATGAACTTAAAGCTTCTTTAGAAGCGCTAGTGCGTCTCGCTCAAGAGGAACTTTATAGTTCAGAATTGAAAATGCTTAGTTCTCAAAAGACACTAGGTCCTAAAAATCCATTGTTAGCTTTAAGTCCTTTCTTAGATAGTAAACATATTATGAGAGTTGGAGGACGTCTGAAACATTCTTGTTATTCGTTCGAAAAGCGTCATCCGATGGTGTTGCATGCTAAGCATAGACTTGTGAAATTATTATTTCAGCATGAACACTTACGTCTTCTCCATGCTGGTCCACAGCTACTTCTTGCATCCATTCGTGAATTCGTCTGGCCCATTGCTGGAAGGGATCTCGCGCGGACTACTGCGAGGCAGTGCATTGTTTGTAGGAAAGCTAGTGGGAATACGTTAACTCCCATGATGGGTTCCTTACCTGAGCAGCGTGTAAATCCCGACTTTCCATTTGCTAGTGCTGGTGTCGACTTCGCTGGACCATTTTTGATAACAGATAGGAAGGGGAGAGGATGTAAAATTACAAAATGTTACCTTTGCATTTTTATCTGTCTAAGATTTAAATGTGTACATCTCGAAGCTGTGAGTGAGCTTTCGAAAGAGGCTTTTATACTTTCCCTGCGACGTTTTATCTCTCGCAGAGGAAAACCTACAGAAATATTCTGCGACAATGGCCGCAATTTTGTTGCAGCGAACAGGGAAATTCAGGACTTGATTTCAAGGCATGCTGATGATGTTGCAAGCTTTGCTTCGGGGGAGGGTATCAAGTTTAAATTTCAACCAGCGTACGCACCCCATTTCGGAGGCTTATGGGAGGCTGGCGTGAAATCCGCCAAGTTTCATCTAAAAAGAGTTTTAGGAAACTCACATTTGACATTTGAAGAGTTAGCCACTTTGTTCAGTCAAATTGAGGCTATCCTCAACAGCCGCCCTTTATATCCCTTATCCTCCTGTCCAAATGACCTTCAGTCCTTAACGCCAGGTCACTTCCTGATCGGGCGATCGCTCACTTCAATGCCGTCACCTGACCTGGAACACTTAAGTTTCAACAGGCTAGATCGCTTTCAGCGGCTGGAACGGCTGCGCCAAGATTTTTGGAGACGCTGGCAACTAGAATACTTGGCTGAGCTGCAGCAGAGGCGTAAATGGAAGGTTCCAACTCGACCGCTTCAAGCTGGCGATTTGGTGTTGTTAAAAGAGGAAAACACTCCACCCATGTCTTGGAAATTGGGCCGTGTTCAATCTCTGTTCCCAGGAAAAGACGGAGTGGCTCGAGTTGCCGAAGTCAAGACAGCTTCCGGCACTTACCGGAGAGGTGTGAAATATCTGTGTCCCCTGCTGGATGCTGCAGAGGATGCTTCATTGGAGTCAGGAGATTCCAAGGCCCCGGAGGATGTTCGTGCACCAAACTGATCTCGCACCGGTTGCTTCACTCCTTCGTACGGTCTTACGTACGTTTCATTCGTTCACGGTGTTACCTCGCCATCTTTCATAGCACCAACTTGTGTAGAACTAATAAAATTATTATAAATCAAGAATATACGCATTATTTGGAGTCAGATTTAATTCATTTGGAACCCTGGGCCAAAACACCGGCACTTTTGAATGTCTAAACACAAAAAAAAAACTACGCGGCAGTCCCAGTCACAGGGCATAATAACTTGCGAAAGTACTGTAGTTGCCCATTCGAAAGTGTAGATCTCTATGGAGAAGAATGGGCAAGAAACTCCATGGACACTCTACTAAATCAATATAAACTACTGAACTAGTTGGGTCTCTGGTTCTAGTATTATAGTGGTGTCTGTCGCCTCTTTTACTAAATAAATGCAGATACAACCTCGTCTACATTATTGTGATGTAACCTTTTTGCTGGTTTATATTATTATTTATGAATAAGAAATTAGCCGATGATCCTGTTTTAAATAATAGGTTGACATCTTCGTGAAGGGTCCGTTTACACCTTTTTTATATTTATTTATTTATTTAACATTCAAGCACAATGTACAAAAGCGAACTTAATGCCATAGGCATTTTCTACCAGTCATCCTTTGGGATGTGCAGAGACAAATAGCCACACACAGATACAGATATACGGGCGAGTCTATATCTGTATCTGTGTGTGGCTGTTTGTCTCTGTATTTCGCTCTGGGCAAGCCACTATACAAAGGTGTATGAAGATTAAACCACGACTCATGGAACTACCCAACTAGTTTTCAAATCTACAAACACCTGAACTCAAATTTCAAGACATAAATTACACCAACATGTGCAACGTTCGTCCAGAACCAGAGTTAGACTTTTACTTGATTAATTAACCCTGTAAACGCAAGCGAAGGATGAATTTAGTGGGCCGTGTCACTGCATACATATTAAAGGAGTTTACATAGGTTACCCCGTTGCCCGGTTTGTGCGGAAGTGTTTCAGGCTGAGTTACGACGTCTTTTTAGGGTTGAATATTATGTTGAATATGAAGTACCGGGTTGTCGGCGCGGTTTATCATTTTGTGGATTTTTTGTGGATAAAAATTCTGTTTCGTGAGTGAATTTTGTGGAATGAAATGTTAGTTTGCTGTTTTTTTTTAACTATTACTGTGCGTTTGCACTGGGGAAATATTTATATGAAAATGTTTCTCTCCCTCTCTTCTGTTAGTTGAAATCATTATATTTATCTCAATTTATAAATTAAGTCCCAGATACTCCCTCAGAAAAATATACTTACTGTGCCCTCTCAGTTTATTAATGAAAAACTTTTGTACGCAAATAAAGCTATTTTGCAATACAGTGATTTCCACAACATAGATACGAGGAACGAATACAAGTTTTTTGTTTCTGCAACGAGGCTCAAAAAAACTGCAAAATAAACATTATTTAATTATATTCAAGCAACATGTTATATGCGCATAGTTCGACAGAGCGAACGCACAGTTAGACATACAATAACTTTAAGTATAAAGTATAGCTAATTCCTTTGACCTGGTTGCATATGTCAGGTTTGAACAAATTAATCAAAATCGTTAAGTTTAAGACTGATTCAACAACACAACATTTGCAAAACTTCCTATAGGCAATTAACTACGTACCCAGGTACAATAAACCAACAGAAAATCGACCGCCGGTATTATTATACGAATTACGAAGTCATTCGCCGATGTAAATATGCGCATACATTTAACTTACAATAGAATGAATGAACACTGTTGAACTGTTCTAGTGGGAAGCGTTTAAATTATAATTTTAGTACATTGCGCGACTGACTAAATTTTAATACAGTTTAGGGTTTAACTACTAAGATATTTTAATTATTTGTCCGGGGTTCGAGTAAGAAACCCGACACTGCCCGACCTGGGGGTAGTGTTATTGGGTTTTTCCATTAGGAATTTCTCAGTAGCAGCCACGGAGTCTGGATTTTTGCCCGGTTGATGGCAATAAGCTCGCTCCTATTACATGGGACTTAAACATAACTGGCAAAATGTGAGTAATGAGCGGAGTTGGCTTGTAACTTTTTGCCATCGATACGCAAAGAAGAACAGATTATAGTCTACCCAAGAAACTTAAAACCGTATGGCCCGTATCTGGTTTTTTGGGTGATAGCAACTGTTTCGAAGATACAGGGGTATTAGATATATCTACAGCGTTTGTGAGGGCTCTGCTTCGCCTACCATCACTACCCAGCACAAACTGGGCTGTGAAGGTCATATATCCAGCGGCTCCATGTAAAATCCTGGTATTCAGCAGCATTCAGTTAGACTGGAAACCGACTTCAACTGGCTAGGCAGGTGATGATGACTAAACACAACCGCCAATACACGTGGATCAGTCACTGATATATCTTTACGCCATATTATTATTATCTACAGTATAATACCTACTTCCGAAGTATCGTGAGTCTGCGAACAAAAAAAGGAAAGAATAAAAAATCTCAATGTCAAAACCGACACCCGTCTCGAATGCCGTGATATTAAAATTGTCTCGAGGGAATTGGTTACGTCTTTTCTGGGCTCATCATACGTGTTCCTTACGCGATAGGGGTAACATTCAAGCAGAAAATGTAAGGGCATTTTAGTGGCAAGAAAAAAAAGAGTTCATGATAAAAGATGGTGGAGTTACAGGTTACCTACAAACTTAGTGCTATTCTAACAAGCAAACTTTTAGTTTAGTTTGTATTGAAAATCTGTGTAGACTTTAAAACCATCCAACCTATGTGCCCCAAACCGCGTTAGGCACCTGCATAAAGCACTATAGCGTAGTAGCACACGCCGGGTATCCGCTATTAAAGATTATGTTTGTAAATTCAATCGTGTTTTGCAAATTTCACTCGAAAACAGCGACAGTATTTATTCTGAAAATTAACAGTAGACTGCATTTAAGCCAAATCAGAGGCCTATGGGGCGCATAAGAACACTGACACTAGGTTAGGCACAAACCACACGAAAAGAAGAAGATTTCAATGGTAACTCTTCAGCCATATACATGAACATAGCCAAAAATACAAAAAAAACTGCGGCGACATCTGACACAGGATGAGAACTAAAAATCCTGTATCGCGCAATCTAAACTATCCGCAAGTTAAGCATACACATAAGACAAAAGACAAGAACAACTCCCGTCTGATCGGAGGAACTTTGCACCCTGTCCATCACACCCCAAGAGACAAGTGACCTTGTACAGGTTTGCCGTTAACACTGACGTGCAGTCTACAGTACCGTCAAAATAAAGTTTCAAGTTACATATTATACAAAAAGAGTAGTTGTGTTTTGTTTTAACCCCTCTAATATATGGATACGATACATATCACGGGTCAGGGGTACATAACCGTAAAGGGGCCTAAACATAATTTAAAATTAAATCCGAAGTTCCGCGATGAAGGAAAACAACGAAAGGGTAGTCGAATGTTAATAAATTTGAAACTGTGTTAAATCAAGGTCTGTTTGAGAAACATTATTAATGAAATTTATCCATCCAATTAGTTTTTTGGATGGATAAGTTTTATCCAAAAAATCAATATTAGACTATTCCATTTTATTTTTCGATGTATTTATTTTAGTATAATCAATGATGACACACACACACACACACACATCACACACACACATCAGACACACACATCACATCAGTTTAGTGTAAGAGCTTTAGAAGTGTTAACAATAATTTTGCGATGAGACCTGGACCAAAACGTGGTTTTCATAGTTATTTCATGATTCCAAAAATTTAATTCTACAGGAATATTTTTTCTGGATTCAAAATTAAATTAAGAAAGGGCAAGATTAGTAACGGAACTTAACCGGACTTAGAACTTGGTTAAGTAATTAAAGAGTCACGGTAATCGATTTATTTAGTGAAAAAAACAATGGCCTTTTCCAATGGGTGCAGTAAGTGTCATCAGTTCCGGAACATTAAAGTCTCTGAATAAATCATTCACATTAATGTGGTAAGAGAAAAAAACAAAAAGTTTGAATTAAAATAATGGCTTTAATTCAAATTTTAAAGCAGTCACGCACAACCACATCATCTGCCTAGCCTTTTCCCAACTATGTTGGAGTCAGCTTCCAGTCTCACCGGATGGATACCAGTATTGTACAAGGAGCGACTGCCTATTATCTGACCTCCACAACCCAGTTAGTACTGGGTACGCCAATACGCCTTGGTGAGACTGGTTGTCAGAGTTGCGGGCCATTGACTACCTGTAACGACTTCAAAGATCTACAAATGACAGCCGGGACCAACGGCTTAACGTGCTTTCCCCTCGGAACTGAGTAACTTAGGTATGTAAAAGGTGGTCACCCATCCACAGACTAACCTAGGCAAGCACGGCTTAACATGAACATTGATGCGAACGGCTGTTATTATTTAGTCACGAGCTCCTATCTCTGTCTATCTATGTCGCTTCGAGTCACGCACGACAACATGAAACTATACCAATGTATGTATTTTACACGCACTTACAGAGAAAAAAATAACACCATTTAAACTTACAATACATTAAAACAAACTAAAATAAAATTCAGTTAACACTTGATACGCCAACTTGTGTCACAATCAATACAATACGTTCTTTATTTAAAAACCCATTGACAACGGACACACATGAGCTCATAAGAAACACGATATCTTCGCATCTCACGATTCCATTGAGAAAATTGATGGCAGTTAACACGACCGGAACCTGCTTGGCGGGACAGAGCCGGCATTGTATGCTAATGCAACCATTGAGAACGGATCAATCAAGCGAAATGAATATTATATCGGGTTCGGACCGGTCAGTTCGGTGTTGGCCTTTTTTTTGGGGATTATATATCATTTCCGTATGTTGAATGGACGTGTTCGTTTTGATGTTTTTTGGTTAATTGAGAAATAAAGTGCTCGGTTTAATGTGGGGTATTTAAAAGAGAAAATTTAGCAATTTTTATTTGGCGCATGACATTTGCTGGTGGGTAAAACAGCCTATTTGAATTTTATTTAACAGATTACCTGTGTCTATTTATTTATTTATTTATTTTATTTATTAAAACTTTATGCACAAGTAAAAAACTGTACAAAGGCGGACTTAATGCCTTGTCTTTGTCTATCAGGTGGTATTGTTTCAATAGCTCGCAGGTTTACCTATGCATGTACCTATTTAAAGTTGTTATTATACATGCTGTCTTGTTAATAAATGACAAGGTTTAAAATGATATTACACAATATTTATTTACTTCTGTTTACACAAAACATGCAGGTTTCCTTCGATTTAATTGCCCACCTGCACGTGTATAAGAAAATCATTATTTTTTGTCTCATTCACGCAACTCGGCGGACATTTTTGAAAGTAGAACATGGAACAGTTTTAATTAAAATAAGTCGATAATTCTGATATTCGCGTCATTGGCACACATTATTTTTAGTACGCACATTCATGCATTTTTTTTTTAAATACAATAGGAATTTTAAATCCAGCTGTCATAAAATTAAAGAGCCTAGTTTATTTATTAAAGGAATTAGGTAAATATTTTCATATTTAGATTAGATATACAAATACATGATAACCTGTATATACCGATGATCGTGTTATGCGATTAAATAACGCGTTTATTCATCGAAAGAAAAGAAAGAAAGAAAATTTATTACTCGCAAAGGACAAAACAAAATATTTAAATTAACAATAAAATAAAATTATATAAAAATGTAAACATGAGAAAAAAAAAATTAAAAACTAAATCGATCCTGTACGAGGCCAAAAGGCCGTATCTCAGCATTATGCTGTAACATAAAAAAAAAAATCGCTCGTCTATGCACAGGCTTACACTTCAAGTGGCGCTAAAACTTTGCAAACACAAAGTGTACTTGACACAATTGCCAATTTACATATTCGTGAATAGAATGCGTATGTACAAAATAGTTTTATTGCCTAAGGAAACGGAAATCCTCCATTTAAAATCGTACGGCATTAAACTTTTACCAAAATCGCGTGTGAAATCACTGGCGTTATTGTCTTGCATTTTAATATACACTCGTGATTGTGAGTTCGTTGAACTCACGTGAACTTAGGTAGTCAAAAATTTCGGAACAAAAACCTACTGGCCTTTTCATTTGTCTATGATGGGTTCTCCATATTTTGTTTTAACATTAGGTCGTTTAGTATTCTGGTAATTACCTAAATAAAATAAATTAAAAACCATATTTTCGAAATTTTTCTGCATATTAATTAATAGGTTATTACTGGACGAATAAGAAGTATTATTGTCATTAAAGGGACCTTCAGAATTCACAGACAGCCAAGAATGTACAACCCAGCCTCAATCAATTCTAAAATTAAATCCAAAACAAAACTATCAGAAACAGCAGCATCGTACCCAAACCGGTACAAAATAAGTCAAAATAATGTGAAAATAAGATGAAGCAAACAACAAGCAAAACCGGTTTTCAAGAAAACTGTAGACCGAGTGTAGATATCAGTTTCAAAGGCTTTGCCACAAGACCTAGCTGTGGCGATAACCGGGAATGTTGTAGCGAGGTACCAAGTTACGGATGTATGGGCATTCCCCTTTTCAGTGGGACAAAGCCGGCGTAAGATATGTTTGCATTCGATGATAAGACTACTGGTGTAATACCGGCTGGATTTAGGTGTTCTGTGTTCGTAAGATAATAATAGCCGCTCGGGTCGATCTTCAGGTAAAGCCGCGCTTGCCCAGGTTGTACCGTGGATGGGTGACCACCAATTAGGTACATACCGAGTTTCCTCTATGCCTCTTAAAGTACATTACTCCGTTGGTCCTGGCCGCAATTGTAGATATTTGACTGTCGTTACAGGTAGTCAGTGGCCCGAAAGTCTGACAACCAGACTTTTGGTTTCTTCTAGGCAAGCGTGCTCAACTCTAGGCTGGATCATCGCTTTATATCAGGCGGGTTGCGGCCAAACGCAATCCTATTTAGTATTTAAAAAAAAAACAGTTTTACCAAGGGGTGTCGTATTACCCAGTACTAACTGGGTTGTGGAGGTCAGATAGGTAGTCGCTCCATGTAAAACACTGGTGTTCAGCTGCATCCGATTAGACTGGAAGTCGACCCCAACATAGTTGGGAAAAGGCTAGGCGAATGATAATGTTGGTAAGATTTGCAGGCTTTTTAAGTAAAATGTTTCGTTATTTGAATGCGTCTGACGCCATTTTAATATCATCAAAGAAGGAAATATATTATAGTCATTGACTTTGAAAATCATACTCTAGAAATTTACAAGAATACCAGTTGTGTGATGAGTCGGTTGATTAAGAACTTCGACGATACCAGAACCTGACCCTTGGACCCAAGACATTATCAGCTCAATCGCCAAAATTGTCGACAGACTAATCATTAAATAATATTAAATACTTGTTGGAAAACAACATGAGAAAAATCCTCTCACACACACACACAAAAAAAAACCTTTTCCATCAAAGATCGTATCAAAAAGCAATCCAAACAACGTTAACTACGTGTTTCCGATACAATTTAATCAGAGGAACCGTAAAATTAATACAACAACCATTTATGTATCGCATACGATAACCAATTTGCAGTTACCACAATAATGAACGAGCGTAATGGCTGAGTGAAGAACACATTCAGCTTACGTTACGATAACATAATGGCCATGTATTTACCAAAGGCGGCACAAGAGAAATTCCTAGCAGAAATTTCCAGGACAGGAATCACGTTTGGTTGGCGCTTCCGACTAGATCGATGAGGTATTTTAGTATTTCCACAAAATTGAGCGTCTATTCATTGAGTCCGACCATGATCTACGTGACTGATAAATCTATGGATGGGGAACCTTCGTGCTTTATAACAAGGTGCTAGCATAATCAGCATATAAATAACGTTAAAGGTAATAAACCCACCCCCTATTACATGGGACCTTAACATAAGCGGCGAAATGTAGGTCTACTACTAGGTACATCTCTACATAACCCTTCAAGGATAACACGCGTGATGTTATGTTATACTGATGATAAATAACGTTGCCAATACTGGGTCACGGGCATCTATGAACGGTGAGTAGGCCATAATCAACCGCGTGGGCCCAGTGCGCTGTTAAAAATACCCTAGAAACATCTTAATTCTAAATGACAAAGAAAAGCCAAATGAATACAGCGAAAAAAGTACTTAGCAACATCAGTAATAACGGGTTTCAAGTTGTACGTGTAACAACAACGGAAACAACAAGTGTAAAGAACAATGACCGATTAAGTAACCCCCAAGGCTAAACAAGCGAGAACTTCTTCAAGATAACGCATTTTACATACACAGTAAGTAATTACGGTACCTAAACACATTGACCAGAATACTAATTTTGTTGGCACGTCAAAGACGCCGCGTAACGTTAATGTGTTTGGAGATGAAACTCGTGTGACGTGACCCATACATCGAAGGTCGGTAAGTATCAATGCATGTTTAAAGACCATCGTCAACGGCCCAGTGACAAGGAAATCAACTTCATTCTCTTTAATGAATCCCAATTACGACAAAAATACGGCCAGTTTTCCGAATAATTCTTTAATCGCTTTTCGGACAACTGGTATCACTGAATTGGTAAGATTGCGAAAGAACGCCTACTTAAATAAAAGTTCCTTTCATGGAACGATGAATAAATAATTCGTTATTTAATAAAGGTCGGAATCCGAGACATTGCGGAGGAAAAATTAAACAAATATCCCAGTGCCCAAAATCTTGGGGACTCTCTCAATGAAATATTAATAATTTTAGTAGACTAAAATGTACAATATTTAATTTTAAGAAAGATATTAGGTACTTTATCTTGTAATATTTTTCTTCACTACATAGTATAAAACAAAGTCGCTTCCCGCTGTCTGTCTGTCTGTCCCTATGTATGCTTAGATCTTTAAAACTATGCAACGGATTTTGATGCGGTTTTTTAATAGATAGACTTATTCAAGAGTAAGGTTTATATGTAGCTGTTACCGCAGTCCGTGGGAGAGGCTTGTCGGTCTTTAGGCTGAAGTAATGATGATTTCATCTCTGCCTAACCCTTCTGGGAAAACAGGCATGACGTTTTGATGATGATCATGTCAACCAGTAACTATCTATTTGTTGACTCCGTGTTTATGATTACAGATGTATGTACATAATTATCTACCTTCTATATCAAAGATCAAAATAAACCCAGCTTTTGTCAATCCAAGCACGACTTGAAGATAGCACTATATTTTAACGCGGAGACAGGCAGGAATCCCACACAAGTACGATAATGTAATTAATTCCACACGCGTGTGGGATTCCCTTTAACGGTAAAAAGTTAAGTTAATTGTCAAGTATTTAGGGTAACGTAATACCTCGAGCGGTAAGCATTTACTACGGTGCCGGTGTCGAATTAAAGTAATCTTTTTAATTCGGACGATAGTCGAAAATTGGATCAATTGGGCTGATAGCTGCTTGACCACTATTTTAGAAAAGGCAATTAGGGGATTACCTACGTAAAAAGAGTACTAACCTCCCCCTATAGTGTCCATAATTCCATTCTGCTGTTACTAATCGTTTGGTTATCGTGGATCGAGGCTTTGGAGTGTGGGAGTTACGTAATAGCATTATTTCCGCACGAGCGATTGCCCATAGTGTTTGTACACGACTGTCAATCATCGAACGTGTTCCGAGCTCGAAAAGAAAGAGAGAGAGAATGAAATTGCGTAAATTACGTGGCGGTCATCCATTCAAGACGAGAACGAGACAGCTGCATAATACACTATGAACATCGTGACATCCATGATCTCTCTATAATAATCTAAACACACGTTGACCTATTACATAGATCAAGCGCTATAATATGTACATAAATAGCGATAATAATCTAGCCGATTAGTATTTAATTCTCCTCGACATCGAATCGATATTAAAGTCATTCTAGTGATATAAATTATTGGATTAATTTGAACAGCTGGATGTTTTAAAAACATTTTTCTAGGATATTTTCTGATTTAATGATGGTATTGATATAACAAAATATGTGTGAACAAGTAAGTTGATAAAAGTTTAATTTGCCAGGATTCGGCGTCGCCCACTTGTTTATACCGAATGGTTGGGCGAGTAATTTTTGGCCAGGCATTTAAGTTTTGTGATTTCTATTTTTGGACTGGCATTATAACCGCGAGCTTACTAATATGGCGCAGGTTTTGAGATTCCCTGACTAGATTCGTACCAAATCATGGGCATAGTGGTAAGTTAATAACTCGTCAGGGTTGCAATGCTATCGTGCCAAATCGGCATAGGCAGTCTTCCATCGTAAATCATGCACGTATCATATCTTCATTATCAGCTAAGCCGAAAGACGTCCGAGGTGGCATTATACTCTAGCATCGGCAAAACGACTGGATCTGCTCTGATTAGGGATTTGTAACGTCACCAGGTCATCTATACAAATAAAAAAAGTGTCTGTTTATAATTTCAAAATATGTACTTAACAGTTTTTTACTGAATGCATGTACTTATATTATTATTATTTTTTATTTTTTTCTGTTTTTCCGGCTAATCTCCGAAACGGCTGGACCGATCTTGATGGGAAATAGACCGACTTTTACTGGCAAATAGCTGATGTTGTAAGAAGTAACTTGGGCTTTGGTTAACACATAAAACGGGATATTTACCATGTTTACAATCCTTTTTGAGTTCCCGATATTTCGGCGTTGTTGCATGTACCATTGTCACGGATAAACTGAAGTTATTGCGGATGGGTAACTTAGGCTGCTTATTTTAGCAAAAACGATTAGGATTCCGTGCAAAAAAAAAAAACTATTGAAATTGTTAGGAAAATCCGATTCAAATAGGGAAGTAATATTTTTCATAATAATTTTACGCAGACAAAGATCACGGGCAGCAGCTAGAACGTGAATAAAACCTTAATTACTATCAGAAACAGTAAATCACTGACTGTTACATGATTTGCAAGATTCACGGAACAATTTCCATGCAGTAGGTAACATCGTGCTATGTGCACATACAGTTAGCGGACGAGTTTAATCATTCTACCATGATGACGTCACTGGTGCGCCGTACGGTCGTGCGTAGTAATATTTATAATACAACACGACAGACAGTTGTGCAATGCTGACGTTTGTTGGAGAAATTCCAGCCTTGGAAACGATGTCGTGGAAAAATCGGTAAAGGGCCGTCTTTAGTTTTTATTGCTTCGGAAGTGTTCTCTCATCCAGAGATGGCATAAGTCATGGCATTGTTTGTGGTGTATTTAGGAAATTTCATGCAACAGATACCTATGCATTGTCTTTTCTGTCACCGTTGGTTAGTGATTATAGGTAAAATTAACTTCAGAAGTAAGAGTTAAAACTATATTTTTTTCATTAGTGAAGATTGATTCAACAAGTCAACAACCCGAACTCAGGAAGCCTTAAAATAAAGCCAAAGATCTAAAACCATTTGCATAAGAGAACAGGAGGGAGATTATCTTTGGTATCTAGTGGTCCTAGTATAACGGAGCGATCAGCAACAGATTCTCAGACAATACATAAGGTGGGTGAAGACAGAAGTGAGGGGCCTGAAACGGAGGCGTTGCCAAGTCAAAAGGCAGAGTCGCCGCTCCACCAGTACAGGTACAGGTGCCGTCGACTGCACACCGCGCCATCAGGCAATGTAGACTTAAGATACCTAATTATAAGGCTTAGAATAGCCACTGTTTATTTCTTTTAGTAAGTTAAGTTAGTTATGCTTTTGAAAAGTTAGCTGATAAGTTATGTAATGATTTAGCAGGAAGGAGTGTAATGTAGGTACTTGCATATTTGTATAAGTGAACAAACTAGTGGGTAGGTTCAAGCTTCTGTAAGACAGTTGAATTATAACGGCGCCGCGGGATGTGCGTGTATTATTTACTGACCTTGGACATTACAAAACAAACAAACCAACGAAAAAACAAACAAAAAATTTGTCTTAACTAATTTCAAAACCCAACCACGTGAATGAAATAAACTTCATCTCAGCATTACCCTACTAAACTCATTAACTAATCCATTTATGACAATTTATCATCACAACGAAATCTTCATTTGACTAATTTGTAAGTAAAACAGATTAGTACCTATCTTACAAAACACATGTCAGAACATTATCTGACAGCGTTCCCACATAACTTCAGTAAATAAGTGAGAACTAAATAAATATGTTTTGTGAAGCCCAGTTTTGTTATCACTAAGTAAAACGTGGAACTTTAGTGTAAGGACTGATAAGAGTAATTTATTTAATTTGTAATGGTTTTGAAGTTAAAAGGAGTAGAAACTGATTCTAGTAGTTGATAAGAGAACAATACGTGTTGATAAATGATAGCGATAGGACTTTCTGATATATCGGGAAGCGAGAAACAATTGAAAGCTACGTACGAAACGTAGAACAGGTTTACTGCAAGAAGAATTACTTAAAAAAAAATGTCTATCAACATTGAACTCGTATACAAAGTTTCGTGTCCGTGCTATTAACCGTTGAGGAGTTCTCTCGTCAGGAGGCGATCCTGGTGCAGGATCAAGTCATGTCTGTCATACAAATTGTTGTCTCCAGAACCAAAGGTGTGTGCAAAATTTCAGCTCAATCGGTCGCAGGGCTTGAAATTCAGTTGCAAGATTTGAACGATACATACGAACTAACAGGGTAAGTTAAATAAATCTTATAAAAACAAAGTGAAATATTTAATTTAGTATTGAAAGGCAATCATCTGTTTTTCTCTTTTACTTTTTTTACATCTGCCTCCACATACCTAGTTTTATTTTTCAAATACTCTTATGGTCCAAAACATAATATGGCCTCAATTACAAGAACAAATTTCTCCACCCGTTACCCCACTACCACAGATCACCAAACCATAAGTGTTGCTCCCACAACATGCAACAGCGACGCAACTGCAACACTAACTTCCCTTAACCGCAGTGCATCTCCAGCGAATCAGACTGCGATAGTAGTTAACACTAAAATTTCTCACTAAACTTCAAATTAAGCCGTGAATCCACGTTTTAATTGCGGTTGCGAGACCGCGAGTTTTCGAATTCAAATTACTTTGAACTTTACTGTAAAGGTATTAGCGACTACACGAACTATAGTTCTCCATTATCTATGGAAGAACGGGGAACTTTTCGATACTGTTAATGAGTATGAATGTTGGTGATCAGCTTATGTGAATGAACAATGAGGTGACAGTAGAGGAAAGCGTATAGTACGGTAATGCAGAAGTTGCATCAATCTCGACATGAATGATGTAACAAGACTTTGTAACAACATAATGATTTAAAAGAGTGTCCATGGAGTTTCTTGCCCATTCTTCTCCATAGAGATCTACGCTTTCGAATGGGCAACTACAGTACTTTCACAAGTTATTATGCCGTGTGACTGGGACTGTAGCTTAGATTTTTTTGTGTTTTGACATTCAAAAGTGCCGGTAATGGTCTAATTGAAATAAATGCTTTGAGTTTGAGTTTGCATTAAGTATGGTCTCCTCCTACTAAGCGTGGGGTCCTAGCTTCGATACCCGGGTTGGAAGTGTTAATGAGTCTTTGCTTACAAGGAAATTCTGAATAGCAGCCCGGAGATTGAAAGTTAACGGTATGATAACCACCGTGCCTCAGAAAGCATGGTAAGCCGTTGGTCCTGCGCCTTATGTCCCTCCGGTCGTGTCATCGAACGAAGAAGACTGAAGGGAACAGAGAGTGCACCAGTGTCTGCACGCAAACTGATGCACTATAATATCTCCCACGCCAATGGCCTATCTCCGCTGAAGTTGGCCGCAGTGACCGAAAAATAGTCAGGAAAACTATTCATAAAAGAACACACACATTACACATATACATTACATTATTAGATACATTTATGACGTATTCTTGAAAGTTCAATTTAATATTACGAGGAAAACATTGATAGAATCATAGATTAGTTTTAATGAATACTTCTAGCCTGACAAATACAGGTAATAAAGTAACTTACGGACACTACCAAGATACATAAAGATTCAAATACCGGTATCACACAGTTTCGGAAATCTTGAGTTTCCTCAACAATTTGTAAAAATAAAATACAACTCCATCGTATTAGGAAAGAGGATTCAGAAACATTGAATACAAAAGTTTATATCTACAATACTTTGTAACATACTTAGTCAAAAGCAAGGAGCATATAGACAAACCTTATTTTATATTCGTCTCGTAACTTTTTGAACATTCTTATCTTCTTAGAAACAAAACCTTTATGTATTGGGGTAACTGAAATAATTTTGTTGAATACACTTCTCTTGGAGTTCGCGACACTGACGAATATAGTTTTGTCAAGGTCGATAGAAATGAGAAACTTGAAATAGCTACTTTTAGTGCATATAGTAGGTAGTGCCACCGTATAAATGTTGATGGATGGAGAGGGAGAGGAAGGCCAAAGAAAAGATGGATGGATTGTGTGAGCAATGATATGAAAGGGAAAGGAGTAAATGATGCCGTGACGTCTGACAGGGGAGAATGGAAGAAGAAAACGTGTTGCACCGACCACAAATGGAATGGGATGAGGGCAGGAAGATGATGATGTGTATGTAGTGGCAAGAAAACCAGTATAAGCTGGCCTCTTATTCTATTAAAACTCTGGACTAAGCTAGTCCATTTTAAGGTCAAAATGATACCACCGGTCGACTTCACCTATATTCTTAAATTAAAGGAGGCTGTATACTCTCACCGAAGCACTCCGAGACAAGGCGAGTATGAGAGTGTACAGCAAGGTAGGACCACCGAGCCTAGACGAGTGCGATTATACACCCTCGCACTCGACCGGCCTCGTAGTGTCTTGGCGGAAGTGTACAGCCACCATAACAAGTGGTCCCTCGTAAGAGATCTCAAGGGTAGTGCACTACATAACATAAAACCACGCTTGTACTCCCCGAAGGGTTAGGCAGAGGTGTACCTAATAGTACACCCACATTTCGCCAGTTATGTTTAAGTACCAAATAATCAGGCATCATAATAAGCTCGTCCCCTACGAGCCTATTGATCATCAACGGGGCACAAATCCAGACTCCGTGGCTGCTACTGAGAAATTCCTGATGGAAAAACCCAATAACTCTTTGCCCGACCTAAGAATCGAACCCAGGACTTCATGCTCAGCAGTTGCGCTTGCCACCACTAGACCAACTAAGCAGTGGACTACCTACACCACAAAAAGAGAGTAGGCATACAAGGATATAGAGATGAATTAAAATCTCACCAAAGCTGAAAAGATTTCCGAAATCCTGAACAACCATTTAAAAATGTAACATATTGTGCACGCCATAGTGTGCACCTACCGCACTATTACTAAAAACGTACCGTACGCGGCACATCACTACATCGGCGGTCATCTGGCAACACTGCGCGCCGCGTCATCTGGCACTGCGCGGCGCCCGTCATTATATTCGAACTTCGGCGAGAACCGGCGCAAGCGACGAGGCACGTCGATATAAATGTACACGTGTCAAGAAGCTTATACAATATCTAATACTTGTAAATGCAAGAATATCAATAAAAGTTTATGAAAGAAGAGGACTTTACTATCAAGCCCCTTCACATATCTACATACTTTCATAAAAATATTTCTAATTCCAGCCAAGACGAATATCAGTGGCTTTTAAGTATTTCCTCAGTGAAATTGGCTTCTTCATCTGTTGATCTATTTTAATACACCACTTTTTTGTAAAAAGATTATTTTATTTATGGGCTTTTATCACTAAAATTAATTGGTTGGGGAAGCTTTTACAGATTCATTTCTATTTTGTTTTTATCCGATTTGTTACTTGCTGTCACTTAAAGCAGAGCTTTTTAAGGCTTTTTATTTAACGTTCATAATAAAAAGAGCAAAATATTTCAAAACATTTGAGGGTAGACGTTATTTTCGTGGAAAAGTAGTGAAAGTGTGCATTGGCTTGTATGAAATCCGTTTATGCTTAACACACGTACACCGCCCGACCGCGCGGACGAGCGGCGCTCATCGTTCCCCTCTGTGCAGCCCACCGCCGCCGCCTCCTGCCGACCGCGCGGAGGAGCGAAACTTCAGTAGGTACGACAAATTTTCCATCATAAAATGGCCAACAAACAATTCTGCAACAGACTTCAAAGTCTCTAAAGGCTATTATCCTTTAACAATTGCTAATATTAAACGCAACCAACTTAGTTATGCAGTCTACCGCATCTCAGTATACCAAATCCCTTTAAACTGTCGTTGAATGTCTCGCCAAAGTGGGTCATTCAGACTTGAGAGAATTCACCGAGATAACTTCCTTGGACAGTTTTCTTCGGTAAAACAAAAGTTTTTATGACGACACTAATGTTTTTAAACTTAAGTTTCACTCTATTAAGAGGTTCGCTTCAGCATTTTCTGGGAATAACGTTTTTCTTGAGAAAATGAGTTTTAGGGAATAATTTTATAATTACCTTTCTGAAAGGCCATAACACAAGCTATGAAAACTTGACTGAAGAGTTCAGAAGCTTACTCAGGGTGCAGATATGAGACCTGTAGCTGATGTGTGTGTGTGTGATACTGCTCATGAACATAGAAACATATAGATGGAACTTCAGCTGGTCCTATAATACAATATTACCATGAACACCAGTGAGAAATCTGAAATTGGTACATGATGTTGTTGAATAAGTAATGAAATGAAGAAAACAGACAAAGAAGATTTAAAGGAAACGTCAAAAGACGGAAACGAATAACCACCATTAAACAAGACGACGAATATTCAAATAAGATTACCATAGATTGGAGCCGTCGAAAATTTTCATTGTTGATTAATGAAGTAAGTCAAATATGTACAGAAACAAAGTAGGTAGCTAACGAAGTATTCAGTCACCTACAGAAACCAAACAAATATAATTACTGTCAACTGACAAGTGACGTCACATCAATTAGGAAAGCAACAGTGAGTGGCTTTGTCTTTGAATTTGGAGGTGAGGATTTTTTGCTTGGAGAAGGATGATTTGTACCATCTTGCGATAAAACAATCGTGATTGATTATTACCATTCAATAACATCAGTTCACGATGTTATAGAAAACATTAGGTCTACGTAATATGACTAAGTTTGCTTATGAAATCCTATAAAACTAGGCGAAATCTAAAGAAACGATAAATGCCGTGTAGGAAGACATGTTCACAAAGGGAGTGAATGGGTTAATATTTACGGAAAAATATCTAAGTATTCCGTCGACGTGACAACTGATAGAGATGAATTGAGGTAGTAGGCACGCTGCGCCGACTTCAAATAAATCGGCAAAAGGTAAGAACAATAATGATTCCCAGCGGGGTATCTTAAAGACAAATAGCCTCTGATAGCTAACTAATTAACATTACTAACTATAGCCATAATTTATTGATCTTTCTCACAAAAGAAGCAGTTTTACAATGCAGTAATCGTTTTTTTTCATTCCCATATCACCAACACATGTCAGAAACAAACAAACATAAATTTTACTCCGTTCTACTGACAAATGTCGTCACCAGCAATTATAAACGGGAATGGGACAGAAACATTTTGAAAAAATGTGGGAAACCAGCTTAACTCTTAACTTAACTAGGGATATTTTAAGACACTCATTTGAAAGGGATGACGACACATTTGTTAACTTTATTAATAGGGTCTTCGCAACAAAGACACTGAAATAGAAATCTTGGTGGTGCCGAACTTTTACCCGATTACAAAGTAGGGTTACTTATTTATGTGAGATCTTTGATCAATCAAATTAATTAATTGACTCATAATAATTATTAATTCGCTCGACAGCGTAAATAAAGCAATAACTTGTTCACGGTCACGTAAATACAGTTGAATAGTCAGAATTAATAGCATTGGTATTGTGAGTGTGTGAGGCAATTACCCCGCTGATATTGACTCATTTTTAAATTTGGTCACCAGTTTTATCACTCGTAAACTTGAAGTTTCAGAATAATATTTAAGGCAAAATATTCTCATAAGCTTCATTATGTTGCTGCTATAATAGGTATAATAAAGCCGAAAACCACTGGTTCTCCCCATCAATGCGATCATTTTTTTTGTTCTAGCTAGACCATACCTGGGAACCTTCTAGTTACGGACATATTCGAGGTCAGAGTTCAGCTCAGAATACTAGCTTTTGAGTCATAAGTCTACTTTAAATACTTCCATGATCCTTTTACTATTCAACGCATCCATCAGCTCAATGTTTTGAGTACGTTACATTGAGTTTTACCGTAAAACGTGAAGTTGACCCCAAAAAAAATGTCGTTTCCCAGCAAAATTTTTTGGGTTACTTAGTTTGATGTACAGAATGCTTTGTTGACGGCTTCGTGAAGGGTCCGTTTACACCTTGTGTATATACTTACTTTTTCAAAAAGTTCAGTTTTAAATGCCAGTTACCAACACGTGGGTTGTTTAAAAGATAAACTCATAACCCTGTCAGCTCTAGAAAAATAAGTTACTTTATTAAAAAGCAATATTGAGAATTCTCAGAAAAGTATGCCCATGTGTAATTTAATTCGTAATTTATTTACTAAAATGCTGATGACTTAGTAAAGTTATTACTAGACATCACTTTATTTAACCACAAGAGAATTCTCTGCAAAATAAGCTGATTCATTCAACAGTAAGTATCTTTATTTAATAGGTATCCGAACTAATATTATATATGTGAAAGTAATTCTGTTTGTCTGTCTGCCTGTTTGATACCTTTTCATGCCTCAAGCTGAACGAATTTTCATGAAATTTGGCACACAGGTAGTCCTTTACCTTTACCTGGGTGAGGACAAAGGATATCTTTCATTCCCGTAGTATTTTCCCGAGTTCGAATAGATAATTATCATTTAAATAACAAAAATCATTATCAATGTCACTTTACGTTTATCCGAACGCGATTTGCCGTTTCCAAGCATATCCAAACGAATTGTGTTTAATTAAAAAAAAAAATATTTTGTCAACAAACAGATTTTTTTATACTTTTTTGTTAGCTATGTTTGTTGCTGTTTCCCTATTTAGGACCAGAGTAATACTTATAAAAGTACCCAAAAATAAACACTAAATTTGAGAGCGTTAACATAAAGCGTGGATAATTATCTGACAGTAATTATCAGGTAATTTTAAAGATATTTTAAAATTCATAATTGCAAACCCAGGCATTTTCCTATGGGATAGTAAAGATTCCAACACTACTAGTAGAAACTAGTACAATATACACTTCAGTACATTTCTGTTTTAAAAGAGACATGATATAATTTCTCCACAATACATTGACATAAGACTTTGTGTAATCAGCTGTTTAAAGTTACGAAACAATGGACCTTACTTAACGGTACTTTAAAGGAATAGGTGTGTTTTGACGCTGTTCGAGATTTTGTAACTTTGTACGTAAAGAGCGTGTTTGTTAAACAAAGTCGATGTTAGACATGGGAAAATTATTTCAATCTTCTTGTTTACTTACTTTTAGGGGGGTTCTTGAAAAGGTTGTAGAGTTACTTTGTATGCAAAATGACTTTTTATTTTTGTTATTTTCTTGCGATATAAAAACTGAAATTAAACATACCTGCTATGTGTGGGTGTACTACACCTGTACCAAACTCTTCGGGGAATATCAGATCTAATTTTATTTATGTCTTTCTGATTATGATTGATTTCTGATTTTTATCATTCTAACTTTCTACACTTGAAACCACTCAAACTAAATGACCAAACACGATAGTACACGACAAGCGACGACGAACAATCAAGCTAGCAAAACAAGTATAAGCGCATCTCTCTTTATACTGGAAATCTATACAAAGCGAGGCCATGTTATACTGGAAGTGTAGCTTGATAATGTCGCTGAGTAACACTACCAGTCTGCATTGCGCTCAGCTGACCAATTAGCAGCATGATATTAGAACGCACTGTTACTGCATACAATACTCCATACGTCTCATTATTGTCGCTAATTTAGCCATTCATCTGAGTATGGTGTAGGACTAGGTGTTTATAGTAAGCTTCCAAATCCGAATTTCATGGATTAAGAAGGATTGGAAGTTTTATACTTACCTAGTTTATTTCCAGTCATTAAAAAAAAACACAACCGTTTCATCAAATCGTTAGTTTTGTGTTTCGTGGATTATTACGAAATGACGAGACATTTTACAATTTCACTTCGTCATTTCACAAAACAGCGAGTATTTGGAGCAAACGACGCCATTTGTATAATGAAGATGTCATCGTCATCATCATCTGCCCAGCCTTTTCCCAACTAGGTTGGGGTCGGCTTCCAGTCTAACCGAATGCAGCTTTATACCCGTATTTTAAATAGAGTGACTGCCTATCTGATCTCCACAACCCAGTTAGTACTGGGTAATACGATACTCCGTGGTAAGACGATAAAGTATAATGACGATATGCTGAAGACATATCTATTAATCTGTTGTCTAATTAATAAAATTTGAGAGCTATGAATCAAGCAAAAGCAATTCTTAAAACCAATATACTCTGGGCTTTTCTCGAGCAGTCAGGTAAGTAGGTACAAAAGAAGTGCAATCCTTCAAAAATATACGGTATAAACTCCGTTCAAAATTTTTCAACGAACTTTCAACCCAGATATCTAAACAAAGCAATAGAAGAAATTGGAGCATCTTCAACATAAAACAAAAGACAGCGCAACGTAGATATTAAACTTAATAGATGTATTCAAACTGATGGCAGTTTTAGAGGACCTTCGCTCCCAGACAAATTACACTATTGACAATAATAAGTGCTATAAAGAGAATGCTTAAATGAATCTGGCACAAGGTTTGCACTTTGAACGCTGGTAAATGTATTGCGACGTAACTGCATGCCGGAATACCAGTGGAGTGAATTTCTTTTGTCAGTTTTGTAAGAAATGATGGTGACCTATCTCCTTCATTTTTCTTCTAGAGAACAAAAGGTGACCTAGTTTCGTATTATCATGCCAGTAAACCCTGTTAGGTAAAGGTGTAACTAATAATATATCCCGCATTTTGCCAATTATGTTTAAGTCCTATGTAAAAGGGGGCGAGCCTATTGATATTAACCGGGCACGAAGACCCCGTGGCTGTTGAGAAATTTCTGAGGGAAAAACCCAATAACACTTTTCCCGACGTAGTAATCGAACCCAAGACACCCATGCTCAGTAGTTGCTTGCGACCACTACAATGTTCAATGTTCTCGAATGTGATTTATCAAAAGCCCGTCGTACTCGTATTTAAGGGCCAATAAGAATTCCATTGTCAGTCATTAAATGAAAAGGCGAACACGTATTGAGAAATAATTCATGGAAATATATGATTAAGGGCTGATTTTTCAATAGTCAAATATTTTTTATCTGAGGAATAAAAATGGCGGGTTGACAGCTTATCTATGGAAAATATGTCAAACCGTTATTTTAATTCCTCTGATAAAAGTTATCTGACTATTGAAAAATCAGCCCTAAGCTATGTAAATGTTGGTATTACAGTTTCGATAGCTTGGGTCTTTCATTTATGTCAGTAAATACGTGATTTTTTTAAACAATCTGGTCCATGTATCATTTCATGTATTTAAACAGTCTTCACTATTTGTGTTTTTTTATATACTTTTTTATTTAAAATATTTAAACGCACGCTTGCTGAATGGCTTACATTCTGCGCTATGTTCATAACTAAAAAGGTAGTTATATTGAAGGTACTCGCACTGACCAACGCTTTTTCATGATATTCAATGTATGAAAACAAAAAAAAAAGTTCTAACAAGTTATTAAATGCCTGTAGCGCTAAAGAAATTTAAATTCTGCTTCCGTGAAATGTTTGGAGATGTTTGAGACGGTATTGTGTATTTTATAGGTTTAGCGTTGAAAGCATTTCGTTATTTGAAGAGCAAGCGGACCGTACCATTGACTTCATTCACTAGTCATATATTTACAATACAGTTTCCAATTGAAATACACGAACACCTATGCAACAATTCGGTATTCAAGTGTCTCTAACTACCTTAACTTGAGGACATGCTAGGGGCAGTTCTAACTAAGACAATTATGCTCCAGAATTCTAGATTCTACGTGCCTGCAGATAGAATAACTAGGTTTATATTGACTTTGTCGTAACACAACTCCAGTCGACAGCGACTATAATCGCATATCTATATTTGAAGTATGAATTTGATTATTCTGCAGCTGGTAAGCGAAATAGAAACGCATTGATTGTTGCAAGGTGCTTGTGCTTGCATTTTGCGAAAATAAAAGATTATTCGGTTAGATCCAAAGCTTCTTGGCAATGTGTCAAAAGCTAAGTTTCTTTTACGAGCTAAGGTGTTTTTTTACAAAGTGGTACCCTACCCACATTAGGCTGGCCTTATTGCAGTTAACACTGCACCAACTAATGACGAATTAGCTTGCATACTCCGTCGTTCCGAGCTTTTTTAAACAAAGCACGACGCAATCAGTAATTTATGTTATATCGACCGTTCTCAGTGCTTCTAAATTATGCAGTAGAGCATCTTCGGTTCATTCTTCAAACATAACTTCTTGCAGAAGTGTACCTAATAGTACACCCACATTTCGCCAGTTATGTTTAAGTCCCATGTAATAGGGGGCGACCCTATTGCATATTATTACTGAGCTAGCTAGCTACTGCTACTGAGAAATTCCAATAACAACACCTGATAACACTCTCCCCGACTTGGGAATCGAAACCAGGACCTAGGAGCAATTGCGCTTGCGGCCACTAGACCAACATGGCAGTCCATTCTTTTATTAATCACTTAAGCAAATGTGAACGTGTCTTTATGCTCGGTGTTAAAAGGATATGGTCGGCTATTCGAGCGGAACGTAAGCTTGTCGAAACGATAGCGAAGCGAAAAGGCGAGAGGCGAACGGGTTTCCATACAAAAACCAGCCATTTTGTGGGGACAAAATGCGGGTTAATACAGATAAGTGTGGTCTATAGAAGGCGTCTTTTTATAGTGAAATCAGGGCACATAAATAATTATGGTAAGAGCTTGCCTCGTTGCCTCTTACACGTGTTTTGCACACTAGCGGGTAAATGATAATTTTACGATGTCATGCGTAGGGGATGAATTTCTTGGCGTTCTCATCACTCAAGAGTTCGTCTGATGACAGATCCAAGAGCGCACACTGACATCGCAAGTGTAAAAATGGTTTCTCAAATAAATCATAATCGACTAATGACTAATGCAATGGACTAACCAGAAAAACCGAATATTTACTGAAATATTAAAAAAAAAAAACAACCAAAAAAAATTTTTGTTTGTTTTTTACACATACACCCTGTTTTCTCGGAACAGAGATTTGTAGAGTTACCAGTAACTAGTGTTCCAAAGAAATAGATATGAGCCTCATTAATGAACTTCGATGAGCCTAATTGGTATTGATATAATTGACACACTAAAGTGTTGTTAGAGAGAAAGGCCAAAAGGTCGAGCGGCCTAATTATTGATGATGATTCAGAAACTTATTTACCGGTACCAAAGTGTTATTGGGTTTTTCCCCTATGGATTTCTCAGTGGCAGCCCGGGTATTCACAACAGCAGTTTAGATACTGGCGGTATGGTACGGTCCCCGTGCCTCGGAAAGTTGGTCCTGCGGCTGATCTCTCTCCGGTTGTGCCGTCCCATCTCAGAATCCTATGAGAGTTAAGGAACTGAAAGTGCACCAGTGTCTGCGCACACTCTTGTGCACTATAATATCTTCCGCGCTGATGGCTAATATCTCCGATGGAATTGGCCACTATAATCGAAAAACCAAATGAGTGTAAACTACTCTTAGCTAAATAATAACAGCCGCTCGGGTCGATCTTCATGTTAAGCCGCGCTTGCATAGGTTGGTCGGTGGATGGATGACCACCCATTACATACCGAGTTTCCTCCGTGCCTCAGAGAGCACGTAAAGCCGTTGGTCCCGGCTGTCATTAGTAGATCTTTGACAGTCGTTTCAGGTAGTCAGTGGTTCAAAAGTCTGTCAAACAGTCTTACCAAAGGGTATCTTATTGCTCAGTCCCAACTAGGTTCTGGAGGTCAGATAGGCAATAGCTCCATGTAAAATATTGGTATTCCGCTGAATACGATTAGACTGGAATCCGATCCCAACTTAGTTGGGAAAAGGCTAGGCAGATGGATGAGTGTAAACTACCTACCCAGTACCTACCAACTTGAATTCCAATAACGCGAACGCTTGGTCTAACCTAGGATGTATAAAGAATGGCTTAGCTAAGTGGAATCTGATGCGATGTATCATTAGCGAATTCTTGCTTCCCATACCTACCTATGTTAGTTGCTGGCTTTCAGTTTGCCATTTGAGATGATATTACATAGGTTTTGACACATCAGTATGTAAGTTTCGTCCGTAGTGTATCTAATTTATATCAGTGCTTCAATTCAGTATTTCAATTTTCAATGATTTTGAGGTTGTACAGAGCAATGTATTAAAACATTTAAATCAAGAAGTCCTTCCTTCAGATGGTGGGTGATCAATTATTTACCAGTCATGAGCATGCCTTATTTTATGTGTCGCGTTTACTTTTTATGTGAAAAACTTTTTTTTATGTAATCATGGCATTTTTCGTTTTCAATGATAAACATTATATATTTCTGCCCACAGTTATGCCTTTAAAAAGTAGAATTTATAGTAAGTTTCTTGGTACAGCAGTAGATATACATACTAATACAAGAGATAACAAGAATACAAAATAAAAATCGTAGAAGCCAACAATATCTGGTCAGTTACTGTTGAATATAACACAAGATTGTTGATAAAAAAGGGTTAGTCCGCCATATGGATCACGAAGTAGCGATTTACTTCAACCTTGAATAAAATGATAGCGTAAATGTCGTACTTATGTTATGTAGAATAAAACGTAAGTAAATAAATGTATCTATTGGAACAGGTAAGTTGCCTGAATTCAAATACAAGATTGAATAATTCAGTCTTCTTGCTTCTGCATGTTTCAGCTTTTGTCTCATGTTTCTTGGGGTCGGGCGCAACACGTCCTCTTCTTCGACACTCACCTGTCAACTGACACATTCATATATACACTCCCTTGTATTTTATCAATCTTACAATACAATCCATCTACCATTTTTGGTCTTACTCTTCCTTCTAACATTTATGTTATAACTCTTCTAATCCCGTTTCATCCCTCGTCATCAGAGCGAGCGTCCCATACAAAATTAAAACGACTCCCTTTCAACTTTTGTCAAGGTTGATTTTTCCTTCATTACTTACACCATAAACTACATTTTTCGACCACTCCCATACTACTAAGAATTTATCGTTTATTAACGTATTTAAAACGGTTTGGCCCTAGTGTAATATGGATGGCCACCCTTTTTTTATTTTTATCATAATTTTAGATCATATTTGTGTAGCGGTTCACAGAAGGCACTTACTCTCCAAATTTCAACTGTGTCGTGCCTATAGTCTCGGAGTAAATTGGTCGTGACATACGGACGGACAGACAGACAGAAAGAAAGACGGACAGACCGAATCCTAAAAAGCAATTGTAAGCTAGTAAGTTATAAAATAAATTATGTTATTTACTTAAATTTCACTAAAAACTAAACCCCCGAAATATTAACATGAATTCCGTAAAACGAAGTTGACTGTACCTACTGTTAAAATTTTATACTGTGACAAAAAATATTTGCACAGCGGCGGGGTTAGCGAGTACATTTGAAATGCGAGTTCGCGCGACTAGCCACGCGTGGAGGTAAGTAATGCAAAATGCCTACTGCGCACGAATATAACCTATAGGTTTAACTGAAAAACACTTTCGAGGCCTAGCAGGAGCTCATGAAAAATTCACAATCTAGTTTATTCGTCTTCGTGGGTATACGAGGAGGAAGAGATCTTCTGGTCAAATTTTCCTGAGAAATTGCATCTTCAATCCTCTTTTCTACAAGAAAGTTTCAACCTGCTTATTTCCATGATCGACTTTAATTTGCTGTCCCAAAAAATACCAGGAAAACAGTACCCAGATAACAACGAACAATAAAATTTCTGTCCCGGTAAGAAAATTAAATTAGACCCTTAGCACTCATTCCAGATCTTATCTTTATGACTAACTAGGCTCATTTCAGCCTGGGTCTATGAATATAACCCCTATCCTTTTATCTTACGAAATTATCTCGGTTTTACCTGAATCTTCATTACCGCTTTATATCCTTGTTCAAAGTACGTATATATACGTGTAGTAAATTAAAATTATGGTTGTATTCTAGGCATGCTAATAGGTAGGTACCTCGTAACTAACATTTATGTATGTTTAAGTTATATTGAGATGTTTCCGTAATAACTTTTGAACGTAACTACGTTGCTAATGTTGCTATGTTGATTATGCTATGTCATATCAATTTTATGTTATTATATCGTGTGTGTAAACCAATCCTAGGTCCATATTAATATAAAAAATGCGAAATTAACTTTGTCTGTTTGACGGATTTTCCCGGTTTGGGGAAAATTTATTTTTAAATTTTCTATTTTGGTATGTAACTTATTTATTTCAAAATGTTAATTGTATTATTTTCATCATCTTCCTGCCCTTGTCCCATGTTATTTGGGGTCGGTGCATCACGTTTTTTTTCCATTCTCCCCTGTCAAACGTCACGCTATCATCTACTCCTTTTTCCTTCATATCATCCCTCACACCTTCCATCCATCTTATCTTTGGTCTTCCTCTCCCTCTCCAGCCATCAACATTTATATTCATCGCTCTTTTGGTCACATATGTTCTATCCCTCCTGATCACATACCCAAGATAAACGACTTCCTTTCATCTTTTCTGTAACAAGCGCCAGATTATATTGTATGCAAAACAAACATCAGTGAACTAGCGTTCCACCTCAATCTCTCGTGTGTAAGTTTTCTTTTGTAAACCTTGCTCGATAAGTTCTCTAAAAAACGTTGGCGAAATGCGCATCAAAATGCATCAAGAAAACAAATGCAAGCCGTCTCAACGTGTAGCACCGGTAATCCGATACCCATCGTAATGTGTTCAGACTTGACTGTTGTTAACAATTATCGGCATCCATATCAATTACCCAGAATTCGAGCAGAAAAGTACTGGATTAAATAACGCGAAAATACACTTACCCAACAGTTGGCTCCCGTATTATTGAGTTACAGTCGTGGATAAAACAAGCAGGCCCAGGTAATTGGTTCGGACGTATTACGATTTTATAAAGTTTAATACAACGCGTATGTTTGTATAGTTTTTTTTTAAACAAAAGTATACGGCACGGTTGGCGCAGTGGCTGGCGTTCGATGCTCGCACGAAACATATATTTTGTATGGCCAATGCTTTTTTGAGTTGTAATTTTTAGATTGCTTCGTAATTATAATGAATGTAGGATAAACATTCTTAGATCGCTGATAATTATGTTAACAAGGTTTCTAAAATAGGATTTTGATTAGGCAAATGGCACATTGGCACATTTGCATTGCAATAATTGTACCTGACACGATTTAATTTTGAACTTGGGTAACTATTTTAAATGAGACAAGATTTCATTCCTTGCAAACATCACATCAAAAGCTCAACATCACATACTCCACTTAACCCTTACTCCTCTGCCCCATGTTCACATCTAACCATTAACAGAATTTATTCATCAAAGACGTTCGCAGTACAATTGTACATTTGGAGCACAACCCTCATGGTGCCGCGTTTATTATTTAAGCCTGACGAGAATTTAAGATTTACATTTAGTAAAATGACATGGATAATTTCCGAGTGGATTTTGGCAGTGTTAACTGACACTTTTAAACTCCCCAAGTAGCAAAATAATGTCATATAAATGGTACAATAACGTTTTTTATTTAACTTTCAGCCATATGAAAATGGTTTTGTTATAGTTTTTTAAACGTAAATATAACGCGGGTTTGGGCGCAGATTATATAACATTTAAATCATGTTAGGGTCGTTTTGCAGTCGCGTCAGCGACAAATAACGTTGAGTGAAAATCACATAGACGTTATAAGTTTAACTAGAAAGGTTTGTAATCGTTTCTAGTCATACTCTTACATAACTATATCATCTTATAGACATTTTGTTATGCTGGTGGTCGGTCAGTGATGGTTAGTAGACAATTTGTGTGACAATTTATTGTGTTGTGATAAAACTTATAAAAAAAGTCAAATGTTTTAATAATCATCATTATTTCATTTTTAAGCTTATTGTGGTGGAAGATGAGAAGCGGTGACTTATACTTGGGAATTAAAATTTTTCGATGATATATATGGTTATCTTTGTTAATATTTTAATGGCCCTTCATAATATTGGTGTTTCATTATTGTTTATAAAAATAAAATACATTAATTGTCATCAATAGTGTCCGCCATATTGCCAATAGACATTGGGCGACTGCATTTAGACATGTATATAACCATTGGTCTTATACGACTTTGGCGTCCACCATGACAATTGCAATTAGGGTTCTGTTGGAAAATAGAAAAAACCTTTGTGTAAACGTAGTCATAAGTTTTGTTTTTGTTTTACATATTTGTTACAGGGACATGGGAGGGGATGGTGATATATTATGGCGTTGATAAGTTTTTAACAAAAAAAGTCTAAACATTTAAAATGGCCATGGGATCTCACAGAAGTGCTATGGATGTAATCATCCTACCAACTCGACATTCAAACATTATATTATTATTTCACAACCTGTTTTTATTGTTTCATTACCAGTGATTGCCAATTTTATAAAATCTTGCCGAAATTGATCATCTTTATCTAGTTCTTCAGAAGTTTTGTCACGCATTTCCATGCAGTTGTCTTCTTCAGAGAAATCGAAATTATTTAACTTTTCTACAAAAAAAAAAAAAGATTTGGGTAATATAAACTTACGAATGGATCTGTTAAAGGAGCTTTTTATGCTATAACTTACTTTCGCTATCTAGTGTGCCTTCTGGTAAACGATGAGCGGAATAAATTTGACTTGTGGAACACCTGTCCTGACTGGATCCATCATTTACCGCATTAAATGTTGAAAAATGTAAGGAACCACGTTCATTTTTACCACTTTCTTCTTGGCTGGGCAAAGTTTCTTCTAGATTAAATGTAGGTATTGTTGCTGTATTTAACAATAATAATTGATAATTTTTATTTACTTTTCTTCTAAAACCACAACTTCGTTTAATTCTTTTCCACTTTTTGAACTCCATAATTAATATTATACTTAATGAAAAATGGCGACTGAGTTATATAAAAGCTGCTAATTATTGTTTAAATAATCAATTGACTTATATAAGTTATATAAGAATAACGTCTCAACCTAAAAGTTACTTAAATGTAGAAGTATACGACCTAGCATGACGGTTTTATAGTAGTTAACTATAAAATCATTACATCACAGTTTGTTATTTAAATGTTGAATAAAAGGTTCTAAATTTACAAAACATGGCGACTCAGCACTATTTTCTGACTAAAACGTTTACTCAACTTAGCGTTATATGACCGTCATATAAATTATTGAGATAACGTTTACCGGACACATTAATATGACTTAAATTATATTTAACTAATGCGTCGAACTGAATACTTCTTTACAACTGTTTAGTTGCTGCAAAACTGTTATAAAGCCCTTACATGTCTGTTAGTTGTATAAATCTAATATTATACAACTTTTTTGCTAGTTGGGTCCAGTTTGGAGTTGAATGTGCAATGCTCGCATAAAATTAATGACACGGAACGTCAAACATTTTTGTGTTGATTCAAATGAATTCACTTACGAATAAATTTTTTAACAGTTCTGTTGTCTACAGCTCCGGCTTTCCTACTCAAATAATCCCCTCAAATGATTCGTCTGGCATAACTTTCAAGTTAGTACTTCTAAACACTCTTCATGCTAACAGGCCATTAAGATCAGTGTTCACCCAATCAAAATCCTCGTAATTTGATACTGAGTGTTATCTACCGAAGGTCGTACAGGTTAATAGGGTGCCCAACGATGGAAACTAAATACAAAATGACAACAAGAATTGATAGCTATAGCCTAGTTCTATCGAGGTCCAAGATAATACCAATTGTTGTAGAAAACAGTCTTAACTATATTCTTGAACTATTTCTCTCAGTCAATTCTCACACAACGGAGACAAGCTGCAAGAATTATTTATGAGTTCGCGCCCGTTTCCCGACCCTAATGATACATTGGCTGTGCCTGCCTCTCCGAATTCAGGGTCGTTGGTACATTTTCGTATAGGAACTATAGTATTCCTTTGACCCCGAACAATCAAGCCTTTGTTCATAATTCAGAGGGGGTGTCAGTCGGATTCTAGGGTGTAATTGTGCCAAAGAGTCTAATTGTGTCGACGTGGCAATGTATAGTAAAAGGTTGATGGCCTGTTTCACAATGGACCGGAATGGACCAAAGATATAAGTCGGTCGATTCTACCAACAACGTCAGAAGACGGTCATCTTTACTTTTCATTAACGTAACAGTATTGTATTATAGGTCACTCAAACTAAAAATCTTATTGAATCTAATGTTCCATCTGTCACGTATGAGACGATTTAAATCTTATGACTAATGAATTAAAACAAAAACAGAATTCATAGGTATGCCACAAAAGTTGGAAGGGACAGCGATGCTAAAACCTTTATCACGTAATCAGTAAGTACATACATCATTCTGAACCACAACCCACTTAGAAATTTTTCATAGGTAATTAAAAAAAAACAGCTGTTCCATACATTTTGGTCGTGTAGGTATTGCAGTTTTGTAGAAAATAGTTCGGTGTACCCTTTCACCTTTTATAGAGGCAATGAAACAGACTAAAAATAAATAAGCCCTTTACAGACGGGTAAGCGGGACCGTCGCGATTCTGCGCTGATAATAACACACGCACGAAGAGCTAATAAAGACTATCGAAAATGCAACGAACGTTGTGCCAACGCTTTACTACATTCGCCCTTGACTCACTAAGACGTCTGGAGTTAATAGTGCGAAACATTTAGGTTACTTCGTTAGCACTACACTCATGTTATGTATAGAACTTCAAAGAAACCTGCCTATATCATCATCTGCCTAACCTTTTCCCAACTATGTTGAGGTCGGCTTCCAGTCAAACCGGATGCTGTTGAATACCAATATTACGAGTATAATTATATGGACCTAGTTACTGGGTCACACGATACTCCTTGGTAAGAGTGGTTGTCGGAGTTTGTGTCTTCTGACTACCCGTAAGAACTGTCAGAGATCTACTAATGTCAACCAGGACCAACCGATGGTCCTAGAACCAACATTTGCCGACCATAACTACCTATAGCACCTGTAACAATGAAATACAGTGTAACATCCTTCGCTTCTGACGACTACTACGGCAACACAAGTTATCCACGATAATTCATTATGTATTTTGTATAAATATAAATAAAACAAACTGAAATAGATAACTCATAAAATTACCTTTAAATTGATAGCAAACGCTAATAACTTACTGAAGACAATTTTGGAGTAATCTTCGAAAAACTGAAAAAAGTATTTTCTAAATTTTTTCTTCATTTTAGCTACACTGTATTGCATCCACAGGGTACAACGGCTTCACCTGCATTCTTAGGCACACCTACCTGCGTACGATGTGTGCCTGCCTATATGTCTGTAGTTGCGTAAAAAGTTACAAGCCTATCCTCACAATGATCGTAACATATTCCTCAATGAAACTTAACAGCCCGTTCGCATGAAAACAGTTCGTTATTTTTACGGTACGTTAATTTCACGATACGTTTCTTTCTGTGGTGATGGCTGATGGCGTATGTACATATTTAGGGTCGTCCTTTTATAACGTGACGTTTGAACAGGGGCGGAGATCAGAAAAGTCACGATTAATCACGATGGGGGGACTAGAACTATCTGATGTTTTCAATATAAAAAAATACACGTGATGCCGGGAGGGGTTAGGAGGGGTAGCCTTAAACCTCACGACGTTTCACCAAGGGGGAGGGAGGGCTATAAAAGTGGCCTAAAAACCTCGCGTGATTAAAGGGTGGCCCCTTTGTATGGGGCGTTGTCACACGAGATGGCGTATCGGATCCGGTAAAACGGAGTAACCGAATTGCCCAAATGGCTCGAATTTAACGGTTCAGCCGAGACCAACAGCTTAAAATAGGCCCCACTCAATTTTCCTTATTCATACACCAACACCTGATATCCTTAAATATATTATCATGACTAAAGCCTCTTTTGCGAGTAATTCATATGAAATGTGAATCGCTAATTATACTTAAATGGCATTGACCTTTTAAAACTACAACTACGTGACTTTAAAAGGAAAAAAAAAAACAATGGCATACAATACTACCATACAAAGGTAAATTATAATGACTGAAATGACGTCACAATTTGCTATAAATAATTCTCTGACATACAAATTCCCGTTAGAGCTTGTAACTAAGTTATCTTTTCGAACTACCCGCAAATAAATATGTTTTATTTGCATGGACCGCTATCTGAATTGCGTCAATTTCTGCTTACATGAACAAATAGGTGCGCTACAAATGTATTTATTTATATTTATGACTTTATGTTCCGTTCATTCAGAATAAGGAAAACTAAGAACAAGTTACGCCTTTTTTCCTCTAAATGCACGTATACCTACTACTACTAATCATTTCTGCAGCATGTTATCGCGAATTTTCCGACTGTCATTTGCACTTTGTTTGGTAAGCTTTTAGTTTTGTGTAAGCGCCTTTACAACAAACACTGTGGCGTTGACCGAAAGATGAAGTCCATTTAAAACTAGATCACACCTTTTACAGGTTAATTAGAGTTAGTTATAACTGATCAGAAACTACAAACAACAATGTCATCTTTATTATCATAAAACCTCGAAACACGAAAGCTCTCAAAACAAATGAACAAGGGTTGATTAAACAAAAGTCACGAAACAATACTAACTTGGTAACTCCATAATAGAGTTAGCCCTTTGGGGTTAACACCTAAACAAACTCAGTCAGCTACCAACACTTGTGACGGCCTGTCCAAAATTCTGGACAGTTTTATGTCCACAAAATACAAATTTTTGGTCAGTTTGGAACACAGCCAGACTTTAAATGGGACATTTAAAAATAGTGGGTATTACACAATCGACGTACTACACAAATATTTTAAAGAAAGTACGCGTTGAATTTGTTTTAAAAAAAGAATGTGTGTAGCTCGCGGTAGCCAGCAGATTCGTTTAACCGACTGCGAGAATTCAACCGGAACGTAAAACGATAAAGGATTTTCGGGAATTCTAAACTAAAAGTAAAAACCAGCCAGCTATTGACGAAACGATACTACGTTCCCGAAAATAGAAGTTTCAGAATTAAAGTTCCAATTTAACTTCGATGCGACAAACTAAGAAGTGAGACGAGACTGACCCTCTGGCTAAAGAGGTCAAGAGATCAAGTACTTCCATCATGTTGACATATAGAGGAGAATTCACTCCCCAAGTTCTAACAAAACTACCTCATTTACACAAGTTACACGGATTATCCAGCGTTTCTGTATTACGCTATATTTTCTTTAAAAAATAAGAGGGAATATTCCAATTTACCTGAACAATCGCGGCTGTCATTAAAATCTATATTTTTTCCGTCTTCAGTCAAGGTTTTATCTGACAAAGAATTCGCCTCAATCGCGTTTTATCATTCCGAATCACAAATAGCCCAAAAAGGAAGTAAGATTTTGTGAATGCAAAAAAAATATTGAATTTTTTCTTATAGCTGTTCTCCCGTCTCAATATTGTTTTATTCATCGAATCAAATGTTAGTCGAAGGGAAATCTCAAAATCTCCATTTGTAAGAGCGCTGACACTGATTTTACAGTTATCAACTCCTTTAAATATTTATAAATCTCCCCACTTCAGAATTTTTCATGAATCTCGATAGAGGTGTTTTGAAATACTTTTTGTAAGGTCTCGCTTTGTTGTTTCGGGTGTTGAATATTTTAAACTAGAATAGCGGTCCGAAAACGACTTCATAAAAAGCTTCAGAGTTCATACGCATAAAATATACAAATCCAGTGTGCCAGAAGCCAGAACATTCAAAGGAAGGCCACCGAATAAAACTTCTGTTTTGAAACCGACTCTTTCAAATTGTTTCTGTTCAGCCAGACATTAAGAATACAAATATATTACGTAATCTAGTTCTAGTCGTCGTATAGGCTTTGGAATAATGTCACCATTTCAATTATCTATTAATGTCATAGTGTTATCAGAACTATATGTCAAGACCTCATTAGTTTGGTGTCAAACTTCATCTTAATCGTGATTGTTTGTGGTGCACATTTTAATTGTTTTGTTCCAATTCTAAACACGTGATACTACGAGTATTAACCCTTGATTCTTTTGACCCAGAATAGTAATTAGAGATGCAGTTAATTAATCAGAATACGACCTCACTTTGCTAATTGATCAAGTTGTTTGCATGAAAACTGAAGACGACTGTAATTGACGGCCGGGAAGTCTGACTGTCCAACTGTAAAATTTTAGGAGGATTCATTGGACACAAGAGGTGATAGAAAAAATCTTAGTGATAGCAGTTTTCGAAGTCAAATACTTCGCTACTATATTATTCCAAATCATTTTTGAATTCAAAAGGCCCATCGCATATATTGATCTGTCCACCATGTTATCTAATAATTTAAGTGAACATAACAGGGTGTCAGTGTTACGGTCAAACTTCATTAATTATATCCATTGAGGACAGCTTTCAGACAAGTATAGTTCTGTTCCAACTTTATGGCGGCGCAACATCTAACGTAAAGCTTAAGGTATCAGCGGGGCGCAGAGGACGCAACGTCTTGACTGTAAAATGCGCAGACTGTCACTCGCAGCTAACTTCCGAGGCGTCATAAAGTCAAAACATAACTTAAGAGAAGAACTTTTATTTTCTTAAAATCCCCATTTGCTTCTGTAGTTGTCTTTGTTTACGCACGTAAAGTACTAGAAGGAAAAACCGCCACAAAACTCCTTCTATTATATATAACGTCTCCCAAATCTTACTAACATAAGACAAACGGACCCAGTAGTAAAATTTCACTTCCCTTTATGCGGGATCACGTAGTAATGAACACTTACTTTTTTATTCTCTAACTACCTAGGTACAAATTGAGGCAAAACGCCTAGACCGAAACAATTTTAGGACAACCACACAAAATAGTAAATGCGTTTAACGTGTTAAAAACTCCACTGCAAGAGGTCCTGGACTGCCAGGCAGTGTTATTGGGTTTTTCCATCAGGAATTTCTCAGTAGCAGCCACGGAGTCGGAATTTGTGCCCGGTTGATGGCAATACCCTCGTCCCCTATCACATGGGACTTTAACACAACTGGCGAAATGTGGGTGTACTATTAAGGGCCCTTCATACGCCCTACAGACTCACGCGAGAAGGCTCGCCGGGACAACCGGGAAGGTCTCTACACTCATGCTATGTCGTGTACAGGCGTGATATTATATACGGCGTGGAAGGGGTACACCGGACCGAAAACGAAAACCACATACAAAAAAAAAACATCTGCGAAAAATTTCTATGTGGGGGTTCAGAATGATGCACTGAGTATGTGGTTTCTGTTTTCGCGTCGGTGTCCCTTTCACCCCGTATGTATCTTTAAAACATTATTTTGCCTCTGTCAACTTCAAACGATCGGCACAAACAGAACCATGCGTTTAGAGCCAAATTAGTGGTGCATCGGGTCTTTAACTATACCTGTCTACTAAAAGAATATCAAGCCAGATAAAATGCTGCTTTTGGGCGATATATGTATATTTTCATTTCGTTTAGAGATCATAAAAGAGCGAAAATACCGAACGCTGATGTAGTAGACGCCTCGAGAATATTAAACTGGATTGTACAGCTTTCATCAGAACTAAACATAAGATCGGGTAAGTACATAGCTTTTTCTTTTTATGGTGTAATATACTGTTACGCCTATAAACCTGAAAAAGCGTGCTATCTAGTCTTGAAGGAGTAGAACATGTAGCAAACAAGATTACGTTTTAGTACACACATTTTGGTGTTCAGCTAAAACATCCAGATTTTAAAAAGTCACGCAGAATTTAGGTTTGTATAAAGAAAGTGTCTTTAAAGAGGATGCGCTGAGATAGCACGGTTTTTTTTTTTGCAATTTACAGGTCAGTGTCATGTTGTATGTTGATTAAAATATGATTCGCGACCGTAGCAGATATGGCTTTACATAATTACATATTATACAGGATGGAGTGGTGTTACTACGTATTCACTACATAATTCTATTCCCCGAATAGAAATTTTACGTCGGTTATTAAAAATCTGTATTCCATACAAAACTGCATACCTACACGTCAAAATGTACTGAACAGCTGATTTTTATTTTAATAACCGACGAAATTTCTGTGTGAGGGGGTTCACAATGGTGTACTGACCACGTGGTAACCGGCTTAGCGCGGTGTCCCTTCCACCCTGTATAACCATTAAAATCATCAATAAAACCCTCTAAGTTAATGTTATCCCATTGAATGAATATTTCATGAAAAAGTCCTAATACAGCCAGATACTGATAGGCAAATTGCAAAAACGTAAGAAAATTTGTATCGTAGGCTACCATGGCGCTTTGACCTTAAAGGAAAACCTACCTTCTACTTAATAGTTTTTGCCCACAACCTAGCCCGTGTTAGGCCGAAAATTATCCCATGAAACGTACCACGATAAAAATACAGTATCCTATGTTTTGCCGGTGTGCTAAATTTTATCGAAATCCGCTCAGTTGCTAAGGCATGATACCTTTACAAGACAGCCAGACACGGTCAGTAGGCAATAGTATGGATTAACATAAGAGAAACACAGACTTTAACGTTCAGGACTTCCTGCAAAAAATTCCTTACGCAGATAATTCCGAACACGGGAGATAAATCGAGATTAATCGCGAATAAAATACCAAGAAAAAGACTTATACTAATTATTAAAGTTTTATCTTTTTGCAACGATCCGAGTGACTTCGAAACGAATGGTGCTGGCTCACTTATGCAAATGAGTTCTTAATTTAGGCAGTGAATGAGATATCTATAGAGTAAATATTATCGTATTTTCCTCAATCTCTCGAACAAAAGATGATAATGTTACTTGTATTATTATTTTAAATGGGAAGTTTCTGTTTCTTTCCTGTTTCTTGTATTGTAGATTGAAGTTGAATTGTGTGTAGATGTTACATGATAATGATTTGATGATTCTGTTTCATGCGCATTTCAATTACCTTTCGTGAGTAGAAGTGGAAGAGTCTTTTGTTGTTACCATTTTAAAACTTTTACTTAACTTTAGATTTAAATTTTTATTATTAAAGCAATTAGCAATAGATAATTATGTAAATAAAGCAATTAATGTTATTAAAATGTCAAAATTTATAAATAGCACTGGGAAAGAGAGTGTGTTGCACAATTACCATGCAGACTGAGATTCAACTACTGATTTATAAAACTCTTATTTTTATTCGCAACAGTTAAATTTCAAGCAGTAAAGACAAGAAAAAATCCCAGCAACAATACATTCGAAACAATGCTTTCAAATATGTCTGCCAAACATCAACGTAATCACCCAAGATAAGTAAACAATAATAAATTTTAACACCGAATGCTCTCTGATCTTTAAAAAAACCCAAATACTTAATGATAATTGAAGATAATTATTGACATTACTTGACTGACTTCAAACAAGAATATTGAGGAAGAAATATCTTGCTTCAATGATCTTTGAATAAAGTGTGCAGGACCTTCGAGTATTTAAACCAAGGCTGCTCAACTTATTTTGAAGGTGGGCCAACATTTTGATTCCGTATCATCGCGGGCCAGCTATTAAATAAAACATGCCCTTAGTAACTATTTTGAACCCATTTCTGATGACTACATACTGTGGCTGTAAATATAGGTATTTAAATAATTATAAGTAAATAATATTATAAGTAAAGTAATTTCCAGCTAGATATTGGCTTACTGAGAATCGGTTCATAAGGAGAAACATTTTTGATTTGGAATTCAAAATCCTGAAATCTTTTCAAAAGACTATCGTCAGTTGACCACTGTTGGCGAGCCAATTCAAATTCGTTGGCGGGTCATATCATGACCCTCAGGCCGGAGTTGAGCAGCCTTGATTTAAACCGTCCAGGTTTTAAGTCCAAAAAAGAGTGAAATGTTTTTAACGAGTCACCTCTCTCTGCTAGTAAATTTTTAGTTATACACAAAATTCTGATAGTACCTTCGACTTTATTAATTTTGAAGATGCACCCATCCCGTAATAACTTCGTCTCCTAAAAGCATTTAAAATGTAGGACAAACATTTCTTGAGATCAAAGCGCCTATAATTTCTTCTTTAGCTACAGGTTGATTTTATTTTTTGTTTGGACAATAAAGTATTGTATAAAATATATATTAATAAAAATACGGTTAAATTAAACTGTGTTCGCTTTTGAGTGACAGCTTTTAATTTTTTTCGCTAAATTATTTTCGTGGGTGTAACAATTTTCCTTAGGCTTTTCTATTGTAGTCAACTACAATCTAGTTAAATAACAATACTGTTATTATATTGTTGGTGTTTCTCATTATCCTAGGCTTTATACGAAATTATTATTTTGTTGCCTCCAAGGTAACTGCTATAGAGAACAAAACATTATTGGATTAAATTTATCTGTTTTTTTTTTTATTTTGTCTCTGGGGGACTACGTATATTACGACTGGCTAAGATTCTTAGCGCGTCTTTTTTAACAGAGATACCTTAAGACGCTGTGAATAGACGACTTTTATGGATTTGAGGGGGTGAAGCAGATGAAAAGGGGACGAGTAGTCCCGCCTACTACGAGGTGCATCGGCCGACTTTTGCCGATGCGCGACGTCCATTATTTATAGAAGCGTAATTTCACTACTCCAGTAACATGTAAGATTGGCCTAGCGCGCCGCTTTTCGACTTTGAACTGCGCCTCCGCGGCGAAAACTAGGTTCGAATCTCAGCAATCACATATTATTTTGTTTTGATTTATTATTTCTTTATTTATTTTTTAACTTATTTTTTACATTTTATTTTAAATATTCCTATATAAAATCACTATAAAAACATAAAAGATAGTAGTCTACCGGTATCGGGAACAGGGTCAGAGCTACCGGCGGTCAGGGCTCCAGAGAGAGGAACCTCTTAACAATTCGAGCCATCTCGAGGAGTACCGTTTTCTGAATCAAGCCTTTGATCCAGCTGCCTAACGAGAGCCTCCTCAGGTATTGGTCGAGGCTGTTGGCAGTCGACAATGATCGCTGAGTTCACATCCCATATGTCGACAACCTCGCGAGCCAAGTCAAGATACTTGATTTGCTTATCTTTCTCGGCTTTCACGAGGTTCTCGTCATGCGGGACCGTTATATCAACAATCATTGCGCGCCGCTCTGATCGCTCTTTATCAGACTTGTTGGTTGTAATAGTCCCGAGACTGATGATGGATTGATCCCAGTACAGTGTGATATTGCCATTTTCAAGAACTGGATCGGGCCCATTCCGACGACCATTACGACACCGCCAATTCCACAAAGCTGTATTTTGTTGCTGATGGATAATCCTGGCTACAAGGTTGTGTCTATGCAAGTACTCTCCGGTATCTAGACGAGAATACCCGGAGATAATGTGACGGATTGATTCGCCCGGACGGTGGCATGCCCGACATTTTATTATTTCAACCGTGCCGTCCTTCACAATATTCTTATTCTTATTTATAGATGGTGGAAGGGACACCGACTCTAAAATAGTTACCACGTATTGAGTGCATCATTCTGAATCCCCCCACAAATAAATTTTTCGTGGAAAAAAAACAGCTGTTCCATACATTACGACCATAGGTATTGCAGTTTTGTAGGAAACAGCTGTTTTTTTTATTCCTACATATTTTCGAGAAGTTGTTTTAAAATTCGTTCTTTTTTTCTTATTTTTAAATAATCTAATCAATAATTGTTATTTTCTAGAAAAGATTTTAGAGATAATAATTATGTAATAACAGATTCGTCTGACGAATAATAAATCTATATACAGGGTGGAAACTTTCAGTAGGGCAGTAAGGGGAACTACCTTAACTGTTGCAGCTACATGAAAATGGTCTTCGGAGACTTTTTTATAATCTACTCTTATAGATCAGAAGCTCATTTTTTTTTTAAAGGAAAACTAAAACTGCCTAGAACTATTTATTTTTAAATAAAAAATCACGAAAACAACACAGTTATGTTAAACCGTTAAACACCGAAATAATTCGAAAGTACTGTTCCCAACAAACGTCTGTCACGTCTGAGCTCCCAAGCAAAAGTGACCGGGCCCTGAGACTCCTGAGAGCGCACCGCTTGTATTGTTCGCCCCCTCTACTCGCTGCGTCACCATGATCACGCGATATCCCTGCCATCTGCGCTGACGAATCCGCTAACCCTACATACATTTTTGTTTCAGAATTTTCTCTCTCCTACTTTAGACTTTAGAGAGGGCCACACATTTTTTACGGCTTCGGAAGCAAATGTCATCAACCATTGTCTTAAGAAAGAAAGTGTGCTAGAAACCTCAATAGCAATTTTATTGAAAGTATTATTTTGAATAAAAATAATACTTTCATAATTTTGAAAAATTGCCATTTTGAGAATCTGCAACAAAAAACCATACACAACCAAAAACACCAAAACACTTTGTCGTTTCTGCCTATTTGCCTTTACTATTTCGAATTTGGCAATCTGCGTCTTCTAAACCATACATCTTCTAATTATACAGATAAATTAAATTGAAGTGACAGACACTTAAATTTAATTTATCTGTATAATTTTTGTTGCAATTTGCAATGACTTTTATATCACGTGTCAGAAAAGAATTATTGTGAATGGCGGCCAAACAAAGGAGCTAATCGTGCCCTTTTACTCGCACTGTATAATGTGAGAGTGAGAGAAAAAGCTAAGTGCGGTCATTTTAGTATCTTTTCTTTAGTGACGTAGGTTACAACTAAATGAAAATTACGGTGTATTCGAATACTAAGTGAGGAAAGACGGACGCGGAGAGACGAATAAATAAATAAATAAATAAAATAAATAAATATCGCTAGACATTACACACAGCGCCATCTAGTGCCACACTAAGCAACGAGGCTTGTGTCGTGGACACTAGATAGTTGATATACTACATATATACTTTTTGTTTGTAAATACATACTTATTATACATATAAACATCCATGACTCGGTAACAAATGTCCATGCTTAATCACACAAACACTTGCTCCTACCGGGATTCGAACCCGGAACCCTATGAACGTAAGGCAGCCTCACTACCGCTGCGCCATTCGAATGAAAGAGTGGACTTATGGACGGGGTGATGGGATCGATAGATAGATGTATGAACAGTAAGAATACATAAAGGCAATTGCTCAGTTTGTTAGGATGATCAGGCTAAACGTGGACAAGATCTTTATTAATAAAATACTTGCATTTTAAAAACTACATAAGTATAGGAAAGAAAATATTATTAAAAAATTGTAGCCAGATACAAGAATATGCTTCAAATGGCATGTGAAAAAATGAAATTAATTGTCGGATAAAATCTTTGTAATAAGCATATTATTTTCTATAATCAATTTGCCAGTAGTATTTTGATGTAATCGGATTATTTACATATCATAGGATTGTATTTGGGTGGTTAAAATAAAACTATTAGTTATTATTTGTTATTTTGACTTTATTAAGTCATACGTTTATTATATAATAAAAAGTTGTAAGGAGCTCATCTCAGTTATTTTGTAGCAAATGAAATCTGCATATTCTACTGTTTTAGGGACATAAAAATTCTAATCTGTGAATAACTTCACCCTTAGCCATGTTGGGACTACAAATATGAGTCGCTGTGATGATTCACAATCCGGGCAAAAACAAGGCTTGTGTGTCAGGGGCTCTTGTGAAATTGGGCTAGTTAATTGTAGGTGAAACAATTGTGACAGTTGGAGCAGGACCTGGTACTCGATCAGCTCGTTGCCAACATGGATGGCAAATGCGATCTGAGCCATGAACCTAGAACAATTTAATTCTTAGTTATTGCCATTTCAAAACACTAATCAATTGAGTTTCTAACAATTCATTTTGAATTTTTTTTGCTGCCCCGAGATTATATTAGGAATTATATTTAGGAATGAATTCTAACTAAAGAGGGTACAAGTAACACATAAAAAATAACACATTATTTTATTCTGTTCCATAGAAATCAAATGTTGCTCTTTCATGGAGAGTTAGAATAACTTTTCAGTAAACAAGTTAGTGTTATGTAAAAACATTTTTAAAAGCAAAATTGTAATTCACATAATATTCTAATGTAAACTTAATAAAAAGTTAATCCGTCCTTACTTGTTGTGGTGCTATCCACTCACTGATAGCATTTCTTATATGTGTTTCTCTGTCTGAGTTTGTGTTGAGAATATGAGATCTGCTACACCGTATAGAACTTCCGCAATTAAGACATAGCTCTCTTCGATGACCGCTTGATGTGCTTGGTACATTTTGCTGTTCAGGTAAGTTATTTATTGGTAATGTCCAGCATGAGTGACAGACCAAGCTATGAGCTGTAACCTGTAAATAACAGATATTATTAATTACTCTTCATTTCGGATTTTTGTACGTGTACCTGGCCACTATGGGATCTGCAAAAATATTTCTTTCAGAATTAATAATATTGTTTAGTAAAAATATTTTTAACCGGACATCTTGTCCACGCTTAGCCGAAAATCATATTGAACAGCATTGTCTTTCTTTAGCATCCGATTTTTTTTTATGAGGTTTTGCTTTGTTTAATTTCCTTTTCATCAGTCTTCGTTCTTCAAACTTTTTCAGGATGCTTTTGGGACTTTTCCCTAAAATTTTTATATGAAGTAGATGCCTCGGGTAGGGGTTATTAAAAAAAACGACTACAGCACTGCAACGCGCGCGGTAACCCCGACGAAGAGATAAATTAATTCTCTTTCCCCCCACAACCTTTGCAATCAACCGTTACAATTGAACAAAGAATTATGGCCGGATATAGTTTGCAGCTGCTGGATGAGATGCGTTATGTCAACGACTCTTCGTCCATGAACTGGTGGATATGCATTATCTTGAGATTCGGTCGACGGCTCAACGAATAGCACATCGTCAGTGATTTCTCTGTAATAAAAAACACGTCACTTTTTTATAAACAGAAAGGCAAAATACATAATTCCAAATCACGGCAATAACGCATTGTGTACGAATACAATGCCTGGACATACGAGTGAGTGGACATATAGACGAGTGGATAGGTATCTAGACCTTAGCTGAGAACCTACGTTCGGTAAGGTTAGTCTCCCTGTGTTATAATAACTATTATTGATTCAGAACAATCGGGCTGGAAGTCGCGAAGTTCTTCCCACCACCTCTTTTGAAGTCGATCGCGGGGTCATCAGCTGTCCGTCGGCTCTCATTGTGTGATGACATTCGCCCATCTTTTAATACTTACTCATCATAATTTAATTTTGGATTGGCTCCTGGTGTTACAAATGATGTCCCAGGGTTTTCACGCTCAGAATCCTTTTGTAATCTAAAATTTAAACAAGTAAGTTTTTAAATTGGAAAAAATGCATTATTGTTTTAAAAAATAAATATAAAAATTCATTTCAAACAAGAAAATAAGAAAAAAAAATATAATTAAAAAAAAAACAATTATATCAAAAGAAATCAACAAAAAGAATACATTTACTCTGAGGTCTGAACCCGGGGTTAGACATTGATGTAGAAAATTGACCCACGCATGAGATAGTTACACCAATCGAGCTATGGATATACATATATATGTATGTATATGTCGAAATTACGCATTTATAAAATAATACATACAATCAAAATAAGGTGTGCACAAAAAGTAAGGTACTTACTTTACAACTTCGTTCATGTGTTTTGTTTCATCGAATAACATCTCTTTATTGTCCTCCGTATATTTTTTTTGGTACCCATTTTTTATAATGTACACCAGGGCCGAAGGCACCTAAGCCGATTCCTGCCGGTTTCCCTTCGGGAACAAAGTACTCTGTGTAGTCTCTTCTATAGTTAAATAGAGTATTACATCGCAGTTCTGTACTGTGATGTAAAACTCTATTCCATTTAATACATCCTAGGAATGAAAACATTACAAAAATGCCAACTTTTTTCATGTCAAGAAATAACAGGTAGCGCCAAATAAGCCGGCGCTCGGGTGTCAGAATTCAGATCTAAATTCGTATGTACGTGCACACGTGACTTCGCGGCTAGCAGCACCGTTTTTTAGGGAATTAGGTAAGCCGAAGATTATCGAGTAACGACAGGAGCAGAAATAGAAAGTATGTAGGGGAGAACTAGACAGATAGTCGATAACGTATTTGGTATCAACTTTTTTTTTGTTGGCCTATTTATAAAAGATAAAATTACATTTATTTTGTTCATAGTTCCTCTACATTTTATTCTACACAATAAATGATGAAAAAAGATCAATTTGGCGCCTACGAAAATTTTTGCTATTTTAATCATGGGTGTTATTTTCGTGCTTTTCGGGTCACTTATAACGAAATTTAAGGCAAAACGAAAATAGAAGAAAATGGGGGTGAAGACAAAAAAAATAGTAGTATAATTTTCCTTAGGGTTCTTTTGACTCTTCGCCACTGATGTACACTGATTGTTTATTTACACAATTTATGACTGAAATCGAACATAAATTTGCACCAACACCACAACTTAGAAATAACTATTCACAAAATAAGTATAATAAACAGCATTCAACAACAAACAGATACGTAAATGATTTTGAAAAAAATGACACAGATCCGTCAAGCAACACGCCTCAGCGGTCACTGTCACACCGCGTAAAAATGAAAGAGAAGCCAAAAGAGGATGCAATGGCGTGAGGTTTCGTTCGACCCGTTCCAATTATTTATCATTGAATATGTTAATTCTTACAATAATCTCATTTCAAACGATAAATAAAAACAACAGTTCCCCTTATTATTATATATTACATCACTGTTTTTAATTTTATAAAGATTTGTTCTTAGATGATAGAGTTACAATTGTTTGAATTTCAATATTTAATAGTAAGTTTACGATTTTTTTGTATCGGGAAAATTTTACGAAAACGTGTTTTGAACACAACAGTTCCCTCATGAATATGTTCAAAATTAACATATATTTTTTTTGCTGCTCTAAAATGTATACATTTTGCTAAAAAACTGTTTTTGTGAAGCCCATTTTTACTATGCACAGCGCCTTAATTAAATTGAAGTGTCTGTTTGTTATTTTAAAATTACTGCTTTTTACTGAATGATACGAAAATTATAACAAAAAGAATCATTTTTTTTAATTGTTGTCAGTCTGTCTGTTCCGGCTAATCGTTATTAATAAAACGCGGACGAAGTCGCGGATAACAGCTAGTTCTGAATACTCGTAGTTTTGCGCAGTTGGAAATTCAAAATGGCACGGGCGCTAAGCTAACGTGTGTAAACAGTCATATTATTCATTTTGGAAGGATCTTAGTCTTCCATACTCATCGATCATAAATTCAATTAGCAGTTACCTGTTTAACGTTGTCATTTCAAACATAAAACCTGTTAGTGAACACGTGCTTTTATAACTCAAGAAGAAACGTTCCGTGATTGGCTGGCCAACGACATTGACCTTGTTGTTACCTCACAATTTACACCTCGGCAATGCCAGCCATTGTTACGTAAAGGAAATATTTTAAAGACGGTATTTTGATTTTACTACATCTCGGGTCGATCGTCAGGTTAAGCCGCGCTTGGCTGGATTGGTCCGTGGATGGGTGACCACTCATACTACCGAGTTTCCTCCGTGCCTCGGAAAGCACGTTAAGCCGTTGGTCCCGGCTGTCAATTTAAGATTTTTGGCAGTCGTTACAGGTAGTCAGTGACCCGAAAGTCTGACAACCAGTCTTACCAAGGGGTATCGTATTACCCAGTACTAACTGGGTTGTGGAGGTCAGATAGGCAGTCGCTCCATGTAACATACTGGTATTCAGCTGCATCCGGTTAGACTTTCCAGTCAGTGGCCTTAAAGTCTCACAACCAGTCTTACCAAGGGCTACCGTGTGGGTATGTTTATTACCCAGTAACCGGATTGTGGAGGTCACAGGTATTCAGTAAGTTACGTCTGGATGGATAGGTCGACCACAACATAATAAAACCCGAGGCAGATGATGATACTCAAAAAGCCGATTAGCTGAAGTGCCCAATGAGCTTGAGCTGTGGGCCAGAATATTCATTATATGGAGCCCTGACACAGCCAGAAGATGTTGCAACAGACCTCATAGAATATGGCGGTACGAGCTGGACAAAGCCAACAACCAGTAGCCCGTATTAGTCCTGGATCGAAAAAAGTCATGGTGAGAGGCTTTAGCCCAACAGTGGCATCCCACCGCTGGGCAAAGACCTGATGATGCAGGAAAACAGTAACTGTAATATTCTGAAAAACTGTCTCGTTCCGGTACAGATAGGAAAATCATAAGAAATCATACGAAAAGATTAAAACAAAAGAAGAAATGCCATTTTTGCAGCGATAACCATTCAACTGTCTGCTTGTAAAGCGTAGTGATTACATACTGATAAGATACGGTTAATGGTTTAAGTATAGTAAAACAACTACATATGTTTAATAGATAATAAAAATATGCCAATGATTTATCATAAAATGCATCGCGGAAACATCTTTTATAACAATTTGTTGCTTATTTTCCTCAACGACATTCTAAATCTAAACTCAACCATGTTTTTTTAAAGTCCTTTTTACCTACGAACAGGTGGTTTTAAAAACGTCTACTAATCCTAAATAACATCATTCCTCCATCTGTTTCCTCAATTTATCATCTCAGAAATTACTGTTTTAAGTAACGTTATTAAAATACGTTGTCTTTTCTTGTAGAGAGCTTAAGTTCAACGTCTTCAAAATTACACGGATTTTTTTACTGATATTTTGCGAGGTGATCTGTGTTCGCGAGGAATTCAAAACTGGACGGAATATTCTAGACTTAATTTCGCTCGAGACAATTGTCTTTTTTTGTTGAAGAAAAGATCTCGGCAGTTATTTTTTGTGGACCTTCCTGCTTATCGCCAGCTTTTGCAATGGTGGTGTGACTAACAAATTAATGGGTAACATTAATTTTCCTCCTTGTTTTCGCCCGTATAATTAGCAACTAGATTTTGCGGTTTTCCGTGTTAAATCACATGATTATAGTGTTTTATTCACACTGGAATGCAGAAAAAGTTAGAACGTAATAAGATATCTTCATAACACTGTAGACTAATGACTTAATAACTAGATTTTTAGTAGGTAGGTTTTTGGTTATGACCTGAAAATTATCAGTTACAACTCTAGGCTTATTGGGCGTGGAGTTTTAATATCCATTTTGGGATATATTCTGATGTTACTCGCCTAACAACAAGCGAACTACAAATGCTACCGGGTCATGTCACAGAAGCCAGTAGGGAAATTGGCGTTTGCTCCCGAACCTACATTGTTCGATTCGAAAATTGGTCTCGGCACCAAAATGTCTTGAACACCAGTTAACTCTTTTTTGAAGTGCCCGGTTATTGAGGAAGTATGGCAATACTTCGGGTTTTCGGGTCAGCCTCCACAATCTCGGCTTACAATCAACAATAACAGCTTCTATGGTGTATTTCTCTGCCACAGGTTTTTTACTACGTCGTAAAACCTTCGAAGAGTGAAATGCTTGTTTACGTTCTGATTGAAGATTGTTGATTTAATGTTTTTGGTGTATTCGGCTTTAGAAAAAGGTAATTGGTATAATGTACTGCGCTGAAATTAACTTGCTTAATTGTATTTCGTGGTGGTTTTCTTTGTGGAATACGAAATTATTGTCTAAATTAACAAAAGGCAATACTTAATTTTAAAATATGATTCTCGGAACGATACTAAGGTGATTTGAAAGTAGGTAAAAATGTATGTTTTTTTTTGTGTTTGCTCGCAGCGATGCAAAATTACTTTTGTCGCAATAAGAGTTCTTACAATCTGATTAACTACATTACTTTTTAAGGCAGTTGAAACGTGCGTGTAAATTACCTATATTTATTGTATCTTATTAGTGAGAATCGTGTTTTGTTCTGGAGTTGTTCGCAATCAAATAATGACCTAGCCTAGATATATCTAGATAGATATCTAAGTTAAAGACCATCAATCTACAGCTGATGGACATGACTATAAATAATTCACTCGCTTCATTAGTACACAATGTGCTGTTACTAATGAGAGACACTAATCAAGCTGGAAATGCTGTTTAAGATACCTACTTAGGTTATCAATCGTAGGTAGGGTTCCCAGACCTAAAAGAGGAGGAGGTTCCCAGATAAAAAAGATTTCCGGAAAAAAATTCGGACATTTGAATTAAATTCCGGACTTCACTTTTTTTGGAATCATACAGCTTGATTCACTAGTTGTGCATTAAAGAAAAATACATATTGATAGAGAAAGATCTGTTGCAGAACATTTGCTTAAAATAAAATATAAACGGGACTGCATATTTATTACATGACGCAAGTGACTCCGACGTTAATTTTATTTTAAAAAAATAGTTAAATTTACTTTTTGGGAATTCCAGACGTTTTATAACTCCCCCCGCATTCCGGACACTGAGCTAAAATTCCGGTCATGTCCAGAAATTTCAAACGTTTGGCAACCCTAATCATAGGTGTCTGATTGGCAAGATGGTGCATGGATTGATGCACTTAGAAATCAGATTTGTAGAAATAGTTATAATTCAGTGAAGTTGCGATTTGATGATTGTCATTCTAACAAATGACAATGTAATGTTTACCCACTTGCATACTGCAGCAGAGTTTGGGGATGGCCTTTGCATACGTAGTGGGTCAAGAATAATTGAGAAAAATAAACTGCCAGCTGTTGCTTTTTTCTCTTACAAGTTTTCGAGTTTGTCAACGTATTATCAGGATGACGTTGATACAAAACCTCATACAGCTATCCAGGTATGAAAGAAAATAAATGAAGGTACAATAATGAATTAATCTTTAAACGAAAATGACACAGCAACTTATCTAGTTTTTATTTTGTGAAAATATGGAAATAAAAAAAAACTACTATTGTGTAGGTATTTAGGTTTTAAATTATTTGCAAATAAGAGTTAGAATTTTTAAATGTTTGCGTATTATGCCCGAGATCAGTGATTGACATTGTTTAAATTTAGTATTGTTTATTTCGTTTGCAAGTAAAATTTCCCATAATTTATTATTTTGACTATCGTCAGCTATAAATTGCGAAAAGTGCCTATGAATAAATAACTAATATATAAGTAATCATGTAGGTAAGGTCAAAGTACGTATATAACCTACCCACATAAGTACGTAACTACTTAATGAATCTCAATCTCAATAAGTTAACCTATAAAATATGTTACCAGCACGGAATCTTATCGCGAAATGATAACACCTGATTCCTTATTCATTTATAGCACATAATCTTTTTAGCACTAAAAATGCACGACTGTGTACTTTAGTCTTCAATATATCCGGTGTCCACTAAAGTCTAGAATTCACGATAAAACGTGGCGTCAACTCGTTCAGTCAACCGAAAAGACTGCGATAACTATACATACTTACACTTCCAAGATTTAGATAACGAAAGAAACAAAGAATACAACGCGATAAACATTTCTAATGCTAATAAAAGTAATACAAAACTTGGTTAAAATACAATGAAGTACTCACCAAAACGCCGGTCAACTTAGCAAATCCGTGACGAAAAACAACTTTTCACAACTTCCCCAACACTTTTATTGACACTGAAGTCACGTACCTATATCACAAAAAGTTGACACTGAACAACGTCATAGTTGCACAAAACATCACTTGTTTCAAGTTTTTTATCAACACTACGAAAACGGAATGGCGGTAAAGTCGCGGGAAAGTGACGCACACAACACGTCTACACCACGCGGCGAACGCACGCAAACTGAATGAATGAATCGAATACCTATTCGGATTTCGAGATCGAGACGAGAACGACTCGCGTGTGAACTCGATACAGAAAAAGCGTAAATGCGTGACGAACCGGATCAAAGTATCGGACCACCTCAGAGGGTCGTAGTTCGCACTTTTTTCTCGGATTATGAGAAAATTCTATTTTATTATTATCTTCTGCAATTTTGTATTGAGTTAAACCGGTCACGTAGACTATTTACGAACTGGTTCTAATACAGTTTTACTAGCCTTTTTCGACGATAAATGGTTACTACCCACACTTTCTACACTACTTTTGTTTTTTTTTGTATTCTTTTGCATGCATTCCTGGAACTGTGATTTAACATTATGTATTTGCGAGTATTTAGTGCATTCCACAAATAGGTTTAAAAGCCTCTGCAGACCGTTTCAACTTTTTCTGCCATGATTTGAATTTTTTTTTTAGCAGGTTTAAGAAAATCCCACATCAGCTGGTACACTACCAAAACTGACACTATTAACTATCACACACATCCAGTGACTATCAAAAGAAACTATCCAGCCAGCCATACCATACTTCCACAAAGCGATCTCCATAATATTATGTTATGTATGTAACATGTTAGACGCTCTAAAAGTCTAGCTTTCTCCAACACAGTTTAATATCAGTGCATTGCACCGGCACAAGCTTCCATTCACATATTTATCTATATATGTACTTACTTATTATGTGATTGTGTGATAGACAACCACAATGGACTGGCGATTTCGTTGTGGTCGGTTGAGTTGGATTTTGTTGATTAACATAACGTTACGCCTGTAATCAAACCAAGGGTTAGGCAGCCAACCAATAGTAGACTTACATTTCGCCAGTGCAAGTGAGCCATGGTGTGTTCCACGCAATTTCGTTGTTACGAATTTTATTAGTACTGCTGTAGAATAGACTAGAATAGAATAGAATATACTTTTTTGTACACCAAAATTGAAACAGAACGGTTTTACAAAATTGTTAATTTTATGGTTACAATGGCGGTCTTATCGCTGATAGCGATCTCTTCCAGACAACCTTTGGTTGGCCTTTAGAAAGTTATTTTCCACGTTTTTAGTGTTTTTTTTTGGGAAGTCGGTAATTTTTTTGCAAAAAAAAATATTTTACCGTTTTTAGTTATCGTATCACACACAAATCCTTATCAAGTATCAATTTCGCAATTTCTTTTACTTGGATGACATATTTTTCCAGCTATTTTGATTTTAAACCAAACTACAGAACCGATTTTGATAAAATATCTATGGAACCAATCGGGAAGTATATCCTTTCAGATAGAAGAATTTTTCGAATCGGTTCACAAATGAACGAAGATATGAGGTAACAAAAACAAAAAAAAATACAACCGAATTGAGAACCTCCTCCTTTTTTGAAGTCGGTTAATAATAACAGTATTATTTAGCCACGAGCTAAATAATACTGCACAAGCACAAGCGCAAGCAGCTGTCCGCTTGGGTCAATCTTTAGGTTAAGCCGCGCTTGCCTAGGTTGGTCCGTGGATGGGTAACCACCCATTACATACCGAGTTTTCTCCGTGCTTCGGAAAGCACGTTAAGCCCTTGTCCCGGCTGTCATTTGAAGATCGTCAAAAGTCGTTACAGGTAGTCAGTGGCCCAAAAGTCTGACAACTATTCTTACCAAGGGTTACCGCTTTACCCAGTAATTGGGTTGTGAAGGTCAGATAGGCAGTCGCTCCGTGTAAAATACTGGTACTCAGCTGCATCCGGTTAGACTAGAAGCTTACCCAAACATAGTTGGGAAAAGGCTAGGCAGATGATGAACTACTGCCATCTCTAAATTATTACCAATAACCTATTTTACAACCTTCATTTATTTTTCTTTTCTTTATTTCCATGTACAAGACTGAATGTCTAAGACCTTTCGCACCAGTGTGAGACCTCATTTGTTATGCAAAAAGCATAAAATTACTGTTGAATAAATAACAACGGGCTAGCTCGGTTATAAGCAAATATGACCCATTTTCCTGAAGGTTTTGACTTGATCTGGTTTTGTTAACCTAATTCTTATTCTTCTTCTTTGCTTATTTGGTTTATTTTTGCACGATCTTATGCATCGGCGGCGCTGGAATGCACTTGAATAATCACTGTTTGATCCTTACTAATAGTTTAAATGCGAAAGTTACTGCGTGTCCGTGTGTCTGCTCCCTTTTTACACCTTAACGGTTCAACGGATTTCGATGATTTGTGACACAGGTAGTAGGTATTTGACCTAGGTTAACATATGGGATAGTTTTGCAGCCCGGTAGCACGCACCCATGGGATAATTTCGGAGTTCTACGCAGGCGAAACCATAGTCCTGAGCTAGTTATTTATAATTTTGTTTTTGCAATATTTTAAGTTCCTATAAAAAAAGTTATATTTTCTGCCAGGCATGTCTAGGTTATAGCTATTATTGGATCAGCAGAAATATAAATAACGTCACGGATCAAATTTTTCAGTAGCGATCCGTAAATCTGTATATTATCTGCGCACAATGTCAGCATTAATGTCAAAGTTTTAGGCTTACAGATTGAAGGTCAAGTTATTTTATTTTTCACATAGGCTTTTAGCTCGTTAAATTACGTCGCTCGGGTTATGCTGTAGGTCAGTTAGGTGACTTCCAAATAAATCGTTAGCACTATGTCATCTATCTTTATGTATTTTTATCGTGTGAAGGTTTGTTATGGAACCCTACATACAAAGAAACTTTTCTGCATAGGTCGACAAAGTACTTACTATTTCTTTATGGGTGGTCAAAAAGAATCTAATCGAACAGAGCTGGGATGCTAAAAATACTAAGCTCTACTTTCTCCATAGTGGCCAGAGCATCCAATAAGTTAAAAATATCCCTGGATGTTAGTTTAGTATCTTTGTTCAGCATTATATAGTAACTGCCGTTTGAGGAGATCGATTTTCTCGTCTATTTTTTAACCGACTTCAAAAAAAGGAGGAGGTTCTCAATTCGGTTGTATGTTTTTTTTTGTGTTTGTTACCTCATATCTCCGTCATCTATAAACCGATTTGAAAAATTCTTCTTTTATCTGAATGGATCTACTTCCCGATTGGTAACATAGAAATTTCATCAAAATCGGTTCAGCAGTTTGGTTTTGAAATCAAAATAGCTGGAAAAAATGTCATCCAAGTAAAAGAAATTGCGAAATTGATAATATATAAATTGATACAGGGTAAAAAAAAATTATTTTACCCTTTTTAGTTATCGCATCACACACAATCCTTGTCAAGTATCCATTTCGCAATTTCTTCTTTTACTTGGATGACATATTTTTTCCAGCTATTTTGATTTCAAAACCAAACTGCTGAACCGATTTCGATGAAATTTCTATGGGACCAATCGGGAAGTAGATCCATTCAGACAAAAGAAGAATTTTTCAAATCGGTTCATAAATGACGAAGATAATGAGGTAACAAACACAAAAAAAAAAACATACAACTGAATTGAGAACCTCCTCCTTTTTTTGAAGTCGGTTAAAAAGTGGAAAATAACATTACTTTCGAAGTCGGTGCCAAAAAAGTCAATGAAACAAACCATAGTCACCGACTTTTGAAAGTATTGTTATTTTCCACTTTTTATTAGTGTTTTTTTGGAAGTCGGTTTTTTTTTGCAAAAAAGTTTTTATTCGTCTGGTTGTTGCCATAACATTTTGCCAGTTATGTTTAAGTCCCATGTAATAGGGGGCGACCCTGTTGCCATCAACCGGGCATGAATCTAGACTCCGTAGCTGCAACTGAGAAATTCCTGATGGAAAAACCCAATAACGGTTTGTCCGACCCAGGCATCCAACCCAGGACCTCGTGTTCAGCAGACGCGCTTGCGACCACTCAAAAAACAAGGCAGTCATTACCATATTGATGGATGTATCATTACTATCATGTCTTTTTAACCGACTTCTAAAAAAGGAGGAGGTTCTCAATTCGGTTGTATGTTTTTATTTTTTTTTTGTGTTTGTTACCTCATATCTCTGTCATTTATGAACCGATTTGAAAAATTCTTCTTTTATCTGAATGGATCTACTTCCCGATTGGTCCCATAGAAATTTCATCAAAATCGGTTCAGCAGTTTGGTTTTGAAATCAAAATAGCTGGAAAAAATTTCATCCAAGTAAAAGAAATTGCGAAGTTGATACTTGACAAGGATTTGTGTGTGATACTATAACTAAAATGGGTAAAATAAAAACGTTTTTGCAAAAAAAAACCGACTTCCAAAAAAAACACTAAAAAAGTGGAAAATAACATTACTTTCGGAAGTCGGTGCCAAAAAAGTCAATGAAACAAACCATAGTCACCGACTTCCGAAAGTAATGTTATTTTCCACTTTTTTAGTGTTTTTTTGGAAGTCGGTTTTTTTTTTGCAAAAACGTTTTGTGACACTCAAATTGATTGACGTAAGAATCATCAAAATCGGTCTAAGCGCCACAAAGGAACAACATACATACATATAAATGGACATAGGCTAATAAACACATTACCCGCCTTTGCGTCACGCAGTCGGGTAAAAAGGTGTCTGGGTGACAGTTTAGTATTCATCTCTGCTCAGCTTAGAAACTGTGGTTTGATGAGATAGATTTCCTCAAAATCTTCACTTAATTTTGAAGAATGGCCTGACGACCTTAATTACACGCGATTTACAAGGATGATTAATATACCGACAACTTTTTAAATTAGTTCTCTTAACTTTTCTAACATTGATTAGTTCATGTTTTCTAATAATATTTTCGTACCTTCTTCTGTCTGTTTTTGTGGAGTTTGTTCCGACTTTTAGGACTTTATTTTTGTTCTTTGATGAAGCCCTTGGCGTTGTTTATTTTTGTTACTGTGCTTTTTTAAGCTTTTTCTTTATAGAGGTGCGTTCAAACTGGTCTGAACAGGTTGAACACTAGACTCCGGACAGTGGAGTCTAACAGATTATAATTTACCGAAGTATTCGTCCGGTGTCTGCAACTAGTCCGCAATCTGTCCGTGCTGGTTTGACCGCACCTTAAATCCTTCATTCATTAACATCATTCTCCTGCCCTTATCCCAATATATTTGGGGTCAGCGCAGCATGTCTTCTACTTCCATACTTCTCTATTACTCGTCATCTCATCAGACACCTCCTTTCTTGACATATAATCCTTAACACAGTCCATCCATCGCTTTCATCGATCCTTCTTTTATCTATACTATATTTTGCTATTTAATGCAAAAAAAAAACTAGTCCCGTTACTAAAACACCGCACTATAACAAAAGGCCTTTGTAGCGGCGGCGGCGGCGGCGACACTGGCAACCGACAAAAGCCGGGCTTACCAAGTTAAACTCTGCTTAATAATTGCTTGCACTAATTCCAGTTATGAAGCCGTAGATACGTGGTTCCATACATACTTCGTAACGCAATACAAAGTGTTACCAACACTTTGCATCCTCGTCAAAATTCAGGAGGTTGTCATAGAAGACGTAAATAATCAATATAAATTACGGTACCTGGTCAATAATAATAAATGCTGCTTTTTTAGTTGTTTTAATTTGACACTATTTCAAAATGAAGCCCTTCTCAAAAGAGGAGAATCTTCGTTTATCGAATAAACGTCTGCGTTTGTTTGTGTGTGAAAGCGTGGTTATTGGGCTAGTATTAGACGGGCCGCGTTTTATTACGGGTGGTAATGGCTCCTTGATTTTGACGAGGATGCAAAACTACACCATGTATTGGGGAAATCGGCTAAATTACGCTTCTCCTTCTTCTTAACCAAATCATTTGCTGAGTAAAGTTCTACTTTTTAGATTGATTCATCATTATTGATAGAATCGTTCCACCCCTAAGCTGAGAGGAGAGTTTTCCCTTTTGGGTTAACATGAAATTCCAAAAAAAAAACTTGATTCTTCAATTGTATCTTGGTATCTTTCTCCTATAAACTGCTGATTAACTAAAGACGTCAAAGGTAAACTTCGGTAGAGCCGAAGTTTACTTTATCAAATCATTATCGACGATGCGAAAGCAATTAATGATTTCAGTAATCGATTACCTCTATCTATTAATACCCGTAGTTTAACAGCAATATGTATTTAGTTAAATTAATCCTTCAAAATCAAAGTAAACTATTAGGAACTCGTTAACACATCCGAGATCTTAGTGAATACATAATTAATTAAGTTTATTCATCTTATTAAGTCTTACCCCAACGGTAATACTTTGAACGTAAGCTGGCCCAGCATAAGATAAGATGTCAGCTTATTCCTAGCTAGAATGTCCACCATCGCGACGGTCTACGGTGAGCGGTCTGCCGCGGTGCTTTCGAGCGAAACCGCGCAAGATTGGCGCTAGTTTTGTTTGGTAATGGCATCTTGCAGGTCAACTTCTACGAGGCTGGCTCATTGTTTGACCTGCTTCTTCTGCTTAACTGGACTATTCTCTGGGTGTCTTGAGTGTAAAACCTCCAGTCAGGGGCAAAAATTTATAGACTAACCGACAGTACGTTAAGGGCACCCTCTGTGGGGTACGACCGGCTTAGGGCGTTGCTGGGGAAGGGCAGCAAAGGGAGAGGATCTGAACGTTATCATTATGGTTCACCTTGTGAGAAGTCTACCAACGCCGAGCCATTCGGTACGTGGTGGCCGCTTAAGGGCTGATTTAAAATTACTGGCTCAGCATCGCGGGCTGGCTCGAGCAAGGGTTGTGGGGGATGAGCTAGTTTAGAAGAGCAGCATGGGTTTTTAAAGACCTTTTCAATTTATGACGCGTCTTTCAACGTCAGCTTGGTAAAGCAATTCAGAGATCAACTTTAATAACCTATTCACAAAATCCTTTATGATGCCTTTATGATGATATAACAACTATTAAAGTTTTTGTAAATTTTTCATCCACATATTATGTTTTTGCAAACATGACAACATGAAAAGAGTAAGTACATTCTTCTTGAATTTAAACGTGAAAAGATGATTCATACTCATGTAAGATTTTCATTTCGCATACCTTTATGGTTGCGAGCGTCCACTAAAATTATACTGATGGAATTTTAGTTGAAAAGAACGTAAGGGCGGATCAAGTTAATGTGGAAATATTAAAGTGGAATATGAGAAACCAGCTCAGTAAAAGCTGTGCAATAGTCTGCATTATTCATTTTAGCAAACATTTATGTAGTCAGCATCAACAAAAAATCTTTAAGTACCAACAGTGCTTGACAACAATTACTGCAGAGTTTTAACCTTTCACGGTTTATAACTAAACTTACTAACTTACTCGGTCACTTACAAGAAAACTTCCGTGATCACCCGTGATTTTTTTGACGACCCAAATGGCGCAGCGGTAGTGAGGCTGCCTTACGTTCATAGGGTTCCGGGTTCGAATCCCGGTAGGAGCAAGTGTTTGTGTGATAAGCATGAACATTTGTTTCCGAGTCATGGATGTTTATATGTATAATAAGTATGTATTTACAAACAAAAAAGTATCTATGTAGTATATCAACTATCTGGTGTCCACGACACAAGCCTCGTTGCTTAGTGTGGCACTAGATGGCGCTGTGTGTAATGTCCAGCGATATCTATCTATCTATTACTAATTATTGTGAGCAACCAACAACGGTAACAGCGTCGAAATATCGGGAGCTCACAATATTAATAATCACGGAATACATCCCTTAAGTGACAGTGTAAGTTTAATTACTAGAGAGTATAAAAAACTTCACAATTCTCTTACCATCTCTATGTTCTGGCCACACCGAGGCGAATCCCACGCGGGGCTCGGGACGATACATTCATATTTTTAGGTGATTCCACTATGCAGTGCAAATGTGGTGCTGTTGCGGTGCTCTGGGACTCCTAATATCCTGCGTGTCCTGTTGTCTGTACGCTACAGGAACTGATGGAAATGTTAATATAAATTAACATCACGCCTGTAATCCCCAAAGAGGTAGGCAGTGGTGTACCTAATAGTACACTCACATTTCGCCAGTTATGTTTTTAAGTCCTATGTAGGTAGCGAGCCTATTGTCATCAACCGGGCACAAATCCAGTTAAATTTAATTGAAATATCCTGACTCCGATAGATTAAGCCATCATCAATCCTTAGCTCGACCAAATTTTGTATACAGATCACGTGTTTTTGATGATGAATGATAATTATCGATTAAATTAAATTTCTTCTTTGTCGTCTTTTTTGTTTCTTTGTCTGTTGACTTTTTTTAACCGCTTGGTTATGTTGGGCTTGCACCCACTAAAAAGCAGCACCGTAAGCCTCCTGCCGCCTTGGTGGATGGCCCTCGAGAACTGCTACACATGACGCGCAACAAACTACTTTGGTGTTGCCCGGGCTCCGGGCCACCACTCACGTAAATGAAGGCCGTGCAATGGAACGACGCGCGACGGTAAACTCCCCGATCTGTCGCCCGTGGCCCCGTAGAGCGCCGCGCCGCACAGTGGATCCATATTGAAAATTAGTGGACATGGGCAACAAAGTTCCAATATCGATTCGATATTTTTTTATGTGATTCTTCATGATATTCCAGACAACTTTTACTCTTGTGAAATTTCTTCTAAAGTTGATCGTTTGTCTGAAAAAAAATAAATTAGATTTTTTTGTATGGAGCGAATCACGTTTATTTTTTTTTCTTCAATTGTACGAATATGTTAGGTGTATGGCGTGAGTATATGATAGCTAGGGTCATTCTCTATCCACGAAAAAATATATCAGCGCCGGCCATCCGCGGCCGCGCGAGTAATCATTCGGTAAAAAAATAATATTTTCTATGAAATTTTTTGCCTTTTAAAATCAATTCAAAGTCATATTTTCTGTCTCACTTGGCTGTTTTCACCTTTTTAGTTAAATATATAGTTTTAATAGCACATAGGTACTCACAACTAGTAATTCTGGAAGAGGTTAAGTTATTATTGCATGTTATCGGTGGCACCTGCATTGTGATTGATATTTGTTTGTGCGCTCGGTTAAGTGCATAACAAACGAGTCACCGAAAAATAATTGTCTCTGATTGGCTGTTATTTTTTTAACTACCTGCACATTATCTATTGTTATCGGTGGCACCTGCATTGTGATTGATGACTCATTTGTTTGTGCGCTCGTCTAAGCGCATAACTAATGAGTCATCGAAAAATGCTCGTCTCTGATTGGCTGAATAATTTTCAGTCATGCTAATATGTTCACTACTTGAGTAATTAACACTGACTATAAATACAAAGACATTCACTAAGTCCCTCTAGTTTCGCTCTTGTCGCTTATTTGTGAACACAGTGAAATACTTTTATTTTTATATTTACTTTAGAACTATGGCTGGATTTTGTACCAACCTAGATCTTTTTGTGAAATTAAGAAGTGGTGGTGATCTGAAAAATTATATGTTTCTATATGAAAGTATAATTTCTGTTTTGAATACCACAGTTTCTGAAGAAGACAAAAACCTAATCAAGGAGTTCTGTCGGCTTTTTTGTGTAAGCCTAAATAAAAAGTGGATAGAGTCAAGTAGAAATCAAAAAACTTTTATGAACCGTGTAAATAATCGCAAGTGGTTGGAAAAAAACATCAACTGGCCTGTTTGTGACAGTGTTGACCTGAGAAGTGAGTTGGGCTTTTCGGACACAGCCTTATCTGAGCCAGTGGATATGAATTCCCATGTTCCTAATCTTGCAGTATGTACTACGGAAGCGGGAACATCTACAGAAAAGGAGCACAGAAAACCGTTCGAAGACTTAAGTAATAAGCAAAAAAAAAGACGTTCTACTTCCATAGTAGAAGAAAATTCCGAGGAAGAGTTGCAGCACTGGTACTTAACAAAATTGAAAGACAACGGCAAAACGAATCTGGCAAAAGTGGTCGAATACCTTTCCAGTAATCCAGAAACGCTATCCGAAGTACACGAGCGACTATTCAAAAAGCAGAGCCTAAGTACTGTCTCTGAAGATAAGTGTTTAGCTCTTTACACATCACTTGCGCTCTCGAGATGGAAGTACTTAGCTCTTCGAAAATTTCTGAAAGAAGAAAACTGTGCTGCCTTTCCATCTTATCCAAAGCTCGTTAATGCCAAGAAAAGATGTTATCCACCACAAGAGAGTATGGAGATTACCGAAAAAGGAGCTCAAATTAAATTGCAAGCGCTATTGGACCACACTGTGGAGAGGATTTTACTAGATGTGAATTCTGTTGATAGGTCTCAAAATGAAGAACTCAAGTTGACCTGGAAATGGGGGCTTGATGGTTCTTCGTCGCAGAGTAACTATAAACAGAAAACGTCAAACACAGCTACAGAGTTCGGTGATTCATCAGTAGTCATGATAAGCATCGTCCCTCTTCGGCTAGTGTCTGGCTCATTATCTGGGAATGAAAATATAGTTTGGGAGAACCCCACACCTTGCTCAACTCTGTACTGTCGACCAGTGAAGTTCACATTCACTTCGGAGACAGCTGATTTTATAAAGTCTGAAGAGTCGGAGATGAAAAAACAAATTGATGAACGAATATCTACTCAGTGTGGAAATATTATTGTATCACATGAATTGCATATGACCATGATTGATGGAAAAGTGGCCAATATTATTGCTGAAGTACCATCATTTGCAACGTGCCCCATTTGCTTGGCAAAACCAAGTGAGATGAATAATTTAGACTCTTTGACTTCCAGACCACTTCGTGAAGATATTTACAAACAAGGAATTTCTTCACTGCATATGAAGATTCGGTGTATGGAATGTCTTCTCCATATATCTTATAATCTGGATTTTCAACGATGGACAGCTCGAGGCGAACATAAGGCTTTGAAACAAGCTAAAAAAAATACCACGCAACAAGAGTTTCGTGAGCAAACTGGAATGCTGATTGATATAGTCAAACAGGTATGTATTTAGTTCGTTTTATGTTTTTTGTGTATTATATCTCTATGTTTCGTATATTACAGTCTTTTTCCCCATTTCAGGGTTTTGGAACTACAAATGACGGGAATACTGCGAGGCGCTTTTTCCAAGATTACAAAACATCATCCAGAATAACAGGAATTGACGAAAATCTAATTTTCAGATTTTCCGTTATTTTACAAGCCATATCATCAGGCAAAAACATTGACTGTGAAAAATTTAGAAGATACTGTAGAGAAACAGCTGATGTATACGTGCAACACTATTCGTGGTACTACATGCCAGTTAGTGTACATAAACTTCTAATGCACGGTGCAGACATCTGTAACCACTTTGGTGTTTTGCCAATCGGTAAGTAAAAAATAAATAGAGTTTGATGTATAATTTGACTCGATTGCTTTTTGAAATTAAAATGCATGTACTTATTTCTTTTAGGTACCTTATCAGAAGAAGCTTCGGAAGCCCGTAATAAGGACTTCAGAAACGTCAGAGAGAGACACACTCGGAAAACGGACAGAATAGCAACAAACGAAGACATCCTCCATGGACTTCTAATAAGCTCTGATCCTCACATATCTCCATAAGGCCTCCATAAGGCCTAAAATAACGAAACAGGTTCATAGTGAGTTGTTGCCTGAAGCAATTCAGTTGTTACAGACTACCGAGCCTCCCTGTGACAGTGAGATTATGGAGGAAGAAGAATGCCTCATAGCAGAGTCCGAAAATTTGCCGGACCCACTTCTGGAATAAGAAATAAAGTGATCCGGCTATGGACTATTCCCACAAAAGTCCATCAGGGCTGGGAATATGACAAACAGCCCTTTTCAGGGCTACAATTATTTCACAATTTCCTTTCGATCATACGTACGATAACTTATACTATACTTTACATACGCTTGATTATGTAGATAATGATTATCAACGTCTTGCCCGTAAAAATTCAAACTATTTCACGTATATTTGATAAAATTAGTATACCCAGAAACTTATTACATGTTTATTTTACAATAGATAACGTGCAGGTAGTAAAAAAAATAACAGCCAATCAGAGACGACCATTTTTCGATGACTCATTAGTTATGCGCTTCTAGCCGAGCGCACAAACAAATGAGTCATCAATCACAATGCAGGTGCTACCGATAACAGTAGATAATGTGCAGGTAGTTAAAAAAATAACAACCAATCAGAGACAATTATTTTTCGGTGACTCGTTTGTTATGCATTTAGCCGAGCGCACAAACAAATGAGTCATCAATCACAATGCAGGTGCCACCGATAACATGCAATAATAACTTAACCTCTGCCAGAATTACTAGTTGTGAGTACCTATGTGCTATTAAAACTATATATTTAACTAAAAAGGTGAAAACAGCCAAGTGAGACAGAAAATATACTTTGAATTGATTTTAAAAGGCAAAAAAAATCATAGAAAATATTATTTTTTTACCGAATGATTACTCGCGCGGCCGCGGATGGCCGGCGCTGATATATTTTTTCCTGGATAGAGAATGACCCTAGCTATCATATACTCACGCCATACACCTAACATATTCGTACAATTGAAGAAAAAAAAATAAACGTGATTCGCTCCATACAAAAAAATCTAATTTATTTTTTTTCAGACAAACGATCAACTTTAGAAGAAATTTTACAAGAGTAAAAGTTGTCTGGAATATCATGAAGAATCACATAAAAAAATATCGAATCGATATTGGAACTTTGTTGCCCATGTCCACTAATTTTCAATATGGATCCACTGTGCGCCGTCGAGCGAACCATAGCCGGCCGTGTACAGTCACGAGCACCAATATGTAAACACTTAGCAACTTTTAAAAGGAATTATCGCCCACTGTTCTGTTTAAAATTTTATGTTGTTACGAACATAGTATTTTGGAACTCCTATTTTATGAAATAGATCCTACCTCCAAGTTCCAGTCGTTATTTCTCGGGGAAATTGCTTTCAAATTTAGGAAAGTGTATACATATTGGTGCTCGTGACTGTACAGCCGTAGGAAATTATGGGACACTTAATATCCTGGGATTCCTGTTGTTTGCACGTTGCAGGAACTGATGGCCGGTACTAGAAGCGCCATACTGGTAGTCGTAATAATTAAAATTTTCCATCGACACAGTACGATTACTTAGCAGTTCCTAGTTGAAATTATTACTTTTGATCAAAATTCTAGGAAGATGGCGGGCACTGTCTACATCAACGTCAGATATTTATTAAATTACAACTAAGTTCAAATTTCAGAAACTATTATAGTTTGATTTAAACCTTCGAAACTTTGGACTTTGAAATTGGTTGTGCTCAACTTCGCCATTATGCATTCCTAAGTAAACGTATTCAATGGATAGGTCCATCGTGGGAGGAATAATATTACTAGATTTAGGACTAGTTTATTCAATTAAACGTCTTTATGATTTCAATGGAATATTAATTAATATTATTTCGTTCTAACTAGCGACCCGCCCCTGCTTTGCACGGTCTAAACGACTTGACTAAACATCGATATTTTTTTCTACAAGGTGATTGGTAATTTCCAAAGGTCTAAAGATTCATTCGTTCATGAACTATCAGAAAAATATCAGTTTAACATCCTGAACGGCGTAGACTTTTCACAATCAGCAGTTTATGGTGGAGAGGTGGAAAATTTGCAAAAAAACTTGGGAAGTTTGTTTTTTCGAAAACAACCTATTTTTAGTTATGGGTCCGTTGCAAATTAGATCTAGTATCACCCATTTCAAGGAATGCACCCAATCACCAATCATCCTGTATTTGTAAGTTTTATACTGAATTGACTGGAAACGTTTTTTTTTACAAGACCCAAAGCAAATGTTTCCCTTGTCCTTCCAAACTTGTCTATCTTGTGCAGTTTCTGGCCATGTTTGCCCGAACATGATCAGATCGACACACTACCTTCGATATCGATGTCCTCTTTCAGGCGTCCAGTGAGTGACCATCTTTGTCCACTTCTCAGGGTGAATTTGTGATACGTGACCAGCCCACTCCCACTTCACCCTTGCTATTTATATACATAAGCCTTCCAAAATACATTTTCTAAATTACGTTGAAAACAAAGTGATCACACAGACAGACACAAAAACTGCTTGAGTTTCTAATATTTATTTAAGCTTGTACTTATAGTTAAAGATCTGACCTTTAAATTATTTGTGAATTTTAGCTAGCCAAACAACTTAATGGATACTTCAACCTCTACTTAAAGGTTTTTAGTAATTAAATTAGTCCAAAAACCTTGGTAAATTAATATTTTCAGGTCGTTACTGCTCAACGTATTTAATTTAATTTAGATACGCACGATAGGTATTATGTACGTTTGTACTCTGTTGGCAATTTCAGACCGATATGTCGATGTTTTAATGTAAATGCACAGTACATGTGTTTTTTTTTAGTACTTATAACATCACGCCTCTAATCCAATAAGGGTTAGGCAAAGGTGTGCTTATAGTACACTCACATTTCAGCAGTTATTTTTAGGTGCCATGTTAAAAGGACGGGCTTATTGCAATCCACCGGCTACAACTCCAGCCCAATTGCACTTCGCAAGACCTGGAATCGAATCTAGCACCTCACACTCAGCAGTAGCGCCTTAGACCACAGCTAGACAAACGAATCAGATCTCACAATCTCAAGTAACAAGAACCTTAGATGTTTCGTTAAGAATTTAGGTTAAAACAAAATTTCTTCTACACCCCAAAGCTTCTTTGACATGACACCCCAGAAATCCAATTAACTTCTCCCGTCAAATGATAAGGAAACCCATTAACACCATTATCAATATCATCCCGATAACACATCGCGCCCACACTTCATATTAATCAAAGAGCCACAAATAGCTATCTATTAATAGATTTTATCACTACCACGGCTTAATTTATTCTTGCTTTAGTTAATAAGCTAGTACTGGGGCATTGGTTCCCAACCTTATTTCGCGGGCCATTAGTGATCCGCAAGAGAAACAGATGCAGGGTGGCTGGTAGCAACTGGTTAAGAGTTGCCGAAAATCGAGTTGAGTGGCGTGCGATTGAGGAGGCCTATGTCCAGCGGTGCTGGGATTGCTGTAGGCTGATGATGATGGGGAGATAAATATGGGACGTGAAAGGTTAAATGTTTCGAAGTCTTATTCGTACTTTTAAATCCTATTGCCCAAGTTACTCCTTATAACACCAGCTACGTGCTAGTAAAAGTTAGCCGGAACAAACTGACAGAAAGACATTAATTTATAAATGTATTTTTGATATAAGTACCGTATAAACTTTCATATGCATTCAGTAAAAAGCTGTTATTTTGAAATTATAAACATACACTTCAATTTTATTTATTTGTAATAGAAGATAATATTAAAAAGAGGAGTGTTTGTAATTTTGGGGGTCATTTTCTGAACTACTTATCTGATACCATAAATCTGATACATATTTCACTAATAGGAAGCTACAATTACAACTACAAACTACATTATGCCCGAGTGTCACAAGTTGTATTAACCTCTCCTTGAGATAATTATTAAACAGCGGGAAAAACTACTTCCCTGCAGATTTTTTTTTCTATTATAATAGAATAATAGAAATAAAATACACACAGTCAATACATGTTCCTCATGAATTGAACGACTATGACCTTAGTTTATTTCACCCTTACGGCCCCTGGCAACAAAAAGTTTGGTAACCACTGTACTAGAGGGATGTACTACACCAGCTGAGGTAATTCAACATTCAACAGGTAAAGTTCGTTAACCCCAACGTTTACGACCTATGTGGTTACGCCTTTAGGGTCTAGTACGCCTCAGAGATAATGTTGAGCTAAATTAGGTTAGCCCCGAGGTTTGACGAGATGCGACTGTAATACGCCCTACAGACTCACGCGAGAAGTCTCGGCGAGAAGGCTCGCCGGGACATAACGCAAGAATCGAGAAGGTCTCTACACTCATGCGACCTTCTCCCGAGACCCGAGAAACCCTTTGTAGCGGGCAAAAAGACCGACACCGATCGGAGAATATGCGAGCGCGAGAACGAGATGGCCAGAAACGAATCACATTCACACTTCTCGGGTGTTCTCGGCGTGAGTCTGTAGGGCACTTAAGAATATTTTCAGTTCTTTTGTCTTATTTGTCGTATCGTATTCGCATCCAAGGCGAGCTTAGACCCAAGGCCACTGTTCTGATGATGAGAATTTCGGGTTCTAGAACATGTCGATTTCCTAACGATATTTTACTTCACAATATCAGTCGATCGATTGTCACAGCCCAGGGCTCATTCACACGGCTTCCGTATTGACGATCCATCATAAAATACGATACGTAATGACGGATGAACGTTCACATTGCATACGGAATCGTGTTTTGTCACGATACGTCAAATGAAAAAACTAATTGTTGTTCATATTAGTTTCGTGATTTTTCGGCAGCGAACATATCAGCGAATCCGTCATAAAAATTAACAATTCGAGTTATTTGACGTACGTGATTTTTAAAAGACGATACGTGATTTGCGTCGTGTCCGTCATTTTTCAAGATTCGTGATACGTGTGAACACGGGCATTTAAAAACTGTTTTGCAAAAAAAAACCGACTTCCAAAAAAACACAAAAAAAGTGGAAAATAACTTTACTTTCGGAAGTCGGTGGCAAAAAAGTCAATGAAACAAACAATAGTCACCGACTTCCGAAAGTAAAGTTATTTTCTACTTTTTTTAGTGTTTTTTTGGAAGTCGGTTTTTTTTTGCAAAACAGTTTTTATTTTACCCTTTTTATTAGTTATCGTATCACACACAAATCCTTGTCAAGTATCAATTTCGCAATTTCTTTTACTTGGATGACATTTTTTCCAGCTATTTTGATTTCAAAACCAAACTGCTGAACCGATTTTGATGGAATTTCTATGGGACCAATCGGGAAGTAGATCCATTCAGATAAAAGAAGAATTTTTCAAATCGGTTCATAAATGTCGGAGATATGAGGTAACAAACCCAAAAAAAAAACATACAACCGAATTGAGAACCTCCTTCTTTTTTTTGAAGTCGGTTAAAAAGCATTGCCGCCGTCAAAAAAATTTACGGATTGTGAAAAAAGATGATACGTCAAAAAAACGAATCGTCTTCGTGTGAACGGGCTGTACCGCGGCCCACTGCTAGTCATAAACCTCTTCTAAGCTGCCACGACCCTCTGCCCTCTACCTTCCACATCTATTATGACCCAGCCACCTTTTAGGTAAGGTCATTGCTCCATCTATTTTTGGGGCGACCCACACCATGCTTGCTGATGAGCGGTCTCCACGCCAGGATTTGTTTGTTTCGACAAACGTGACCAGCTGACTACAACTTAAGGTTGCTTGCTCTGCAAGCTATATAGCTTACTTTTCAGATAACTTGATTTCTTTTCTTTTAAGGAAACTCCAGAAGCATAGTCCGCCACTTCACAATGTACATACATACATACCTTCATCATAAACTCACGCTTTTTCCAATGGGGGTAGGCAGATCTCACAGAACCCCATCTGCTACAATCCTTAAATACTCCTTTTGCCTCGTCCACGTTCATACACGCACGCTTATTCATTAACCTAAACCAAATCCTCCACACTTGAAAACAAAACCTTTTAAAACCATTAAATCAACAAAAATAACAGATCGGCATACTTATCAGCATGTTGGCAGTATTAATTACATTCTCTGGTCTCCGGGCACGTTTCAGCAGGCATCTATTTAATCATTTACCGATGCCTGACCGCGTTAATGTGTGATGGCGCACATAAAGACGCATTAAGTCCATATGTCCTTCGTTACAACTCATTACACTTATCGGATTTCGATGCATTTCGGTATTTTCGTGGCCGTTTTGGGTCAGTAGGTTGGAACTTTGGAGGAGTATGGATTAAAATTGTTGGTTGTGGGAAGTTATGGTTATAGTTCCCTATTGTGTGCACTGGAAGATTTTCTCTCCGGTTCGATGTTTCTCGATGGTTAACTAGAAGGAAAACTTTTACAGTCATAGAGCCTGCGGTTCGTCTGAGGTCCTCGATATGTGGAAATCGCTTTCAAAGCGTTTCGTCTTTCTATTACAACTTTCAACGGGATTTAGGTAAGCTGTTCGGTGGCTTAAGGCAATCCCATATTTTTTTTTTTTACTTTTCCATCACCAACGGAATGTAACGTTGTCTAGATCTGCGGTATTTTCTTGTCTTGTGTGTTATTTTATGTCATTTTGGAGATTTTGTTTTCCCATTTTGGTAAGTCGACAGCCGTTTTAAATCTGTTGTTTGTCACCCATCACTGTAATGAATGTTTCAATAACTGTTTGTCTGTTTAAAGATGATCACGGCTTACATTCCAAATCGTTTTTTATTTAGATTTAACGAGGTCACTCTGGAATGTTCCAATGGTATTAAATGGAAGACTTAGTGTTGAAACATACCAACGAATACAAATAACATTATCAAATAGTGCTTAATAAATTGATCAGTAAGTGGGCAGGTAAGCTGCTATAGCCCTGTGAATAAACAATGTATCCCACACTAAACCGTTTAACAGCCATTAGTGCAACTGCGGCTAGCGAATTGTTCACTTAGTAGCGTTTCTGTTGAATATTGTGTCAATTAAGTGTGATATTGCTTAAAAGCTAATTCTACACCAACCTACACGTATAAAATAAAGAAGGCTCGTGAATATTCACTTGTACGGTTCTAGGAAGGTAAGAAAAGACTTAGTAAAGCTTTGGTGATTTTCTAGCTTATATGACGAAACTCGTCCTCTAGAGCTAATCAGAAAGAAATTGGAATCAGGACCAAAAAAAGTGACATGCTTTAAGCCAAAAAAATATATCGACTGATTTACGCTACTTAGCGTGTCGATGGTAATTTCTTTTAAATATGTTTGGCCCAAAATTCCGCTATGACAGTTCCTGTCAATTATTTAGGCTCTCAGGATAGCTTCTGCAGTCATGAACATGGATAAACCTACACTGTCACTTACTGGATATCTTCTGGGATGTTCAATTATTGTGAGCTCCCGATATTTCGACGCGCTGTTGCAAGCGCCATGATCGCGGGATGACAGTGTAGTAGAGTAGTGTAGTAGTGGTAAAAATATAAACCGTGAAAGCTTAAAACAGTGATTAACATGGACGTTCATCAACCGTTGGAACCCGTTTTTTAATTCTGAAACCAATGATAAGGCAGATAACAAGTAAATAAATCTAAAATCAGAGCTCACGAGATATCCCTACAATCAAAGCAACACACATGATGCCGCTACGTACCAACATTACAGGAAGTTTCGGAAGGTCAAACTGAATAAAGAACCACAGTTAGAAGGCATTTGATCACGTTTAATGTTTACCAGACATCGGGAAATTCAAAGACCCGCTTTGTATCCAACACAATGCGACCTTGCCTGCCAATCATTAACCGAACACTCAAATGAATCAACACGCAATGACCAACGTATCATGGTCTTCTGCGAAATAGTGAACTATTGTACAATTTCTATTGAAATTGGCATTTGTTTTTGCAATTAACGATGTTGTTAGGTGTCAAGATATGGTGAATGTTTTTGCTGGTACTAGATCATTAAAATCTTGTAGGGCTATCAAGTGGTTTCGATTAGTTTCCATTGATCTATTGATAGGAATTGTTTTAACAGAAGGGTCTCGATTTGAATTTGGTCAACCACCGACTTCTGCAAGCATAGCGACCGTACCAACCCATGTGGCTGTTATTGTTGAGCTATAAGTCCTTTGGCAACGCGCAATCAGTTACCATGACATCAAATATTTATTTATTAGACACCAGCTGACTGCCTTGTTGATCTAGTGATCGTAAGCGTGGCTGCTGAGCATGCGGTCCTGGGTTCGACTCCCGGGTCGGGCAAAGTGATATTAGGTTTTTCCATCAGGAATTTCTCAGTAGCAGCCACGGAGTCTGGATTAGTGCCCAGTTGATGGCAATAGGCTCTCCCCCTATTACATGGAACTTAGACATAACTGGCGAAACGTGGGTGTAATATTAGTTACACCATACAGGCGTGATGTTATGTGTAGGACCTCAACTACATTACAATACTTTTTTACATTTGATAATTTTACTTAGGATCGTCGTTCTGTGTAAATATTCAAGAAACCCCAGCGAATTATTTCGTCGGTTATTGAAAAAATATCAGCTGCTCCACACATTTTGACTATGTGTAATGTAATGCACTTTCTTATAAAACATATGCAATACGCAAACATATTTACTTTTATATGAAACTTTTGGTTAATTCGTAGTGCGTCGGTGTCTCTTCATCATCACCTTCCGGCCCTTGTCCCATTCTACTTGGGGTCGGCACAACACGTTTTCTTCTTCTATTCTCGTTGTAAAATAAAACAATAGAATAAAATACCACCTAAGTATTTAAATAACTACAAAAATATGCACTGAATTTATGAATAACAATGTTGACAAAGAATCAATATTAATTGCCGACCTTTGTTCCTTTGATGCGTAGCACGTTCAGTCAGAGGCAATCATTGAAGTGTTGACGCTAAAAATATTATCTTATCAACGAATACAAGTCTGACTGGTTAAGGATATTTTAATGTATTGCTTTGACCTTTGCCACTGGTACACGTAAAATATAAATAGTATTGAGATATACTGGTATACGCAAAGATTTGAATCGTTAGAAGTCGCCGAGTGTGGATATGTTCCCAGTTGATGGTAATAAGCCCCCGTATTACATGGGACTTAAACATAACTGGCGAAATATGGGTGTACTATGAGGTACCACTGATTCACGACTACTAAACGCGTGATGTATTTTATGTTATGTACACACCGTACCTACTGGGTTAGAGGGCAACTCGTCCCACTTCGAAACTGGCACCAGAGACCAATTCCACCAATTCTGATTTGATAATAGGCAACTGGACCTACGTTAGTTTAGGTACTGGGACGATTGCACTACTGAATATTCTTTATGGGTCTATAGATAGCGTGAAAAAAGTTTAGATACATTGTTAAGATTGGAGTCGATCCTCCTAAATGGAACGATAGATACGAATTTCAGTATGAGTTACTGAGACTATACTATTCAAATGTCATTGTCAACGAAACAGACTGACAGGGCGAATTTATCGATTTAATTCTTTGGATAAACGTAAATATAAGTAGAACAGAGTTTGCAGTCATGGCAGTGGTAATGGCTATGTGTTATGTCAATTTACTACCGCTTAATTCTGTTTGTAAAACTAATAAAGTTATTAGTAGATGGTTTAAGGGACTACGGGCTTGTGTCAGGCACCATGGTATTGATAATCGGACGGAAGGCCGTCTTGTACCACAATTTACTTGATATGTAGGTACGTTTAGCGGTACACATATTTAAACATCATTCTGTATTTTCAAAAGATTGACAAAAACAAAATGATGTTCACGTATTTTGTTACTTGTACGGTGCAAACGGGCCACCTCAAACGCAAGGGAGCAAGAAAGGTTATCATGTTCGTTAGTTTTTTATTTATGACAGGCATTTACCCCGCTTTACGACTACAATTAATACTTAGTGCGGTTATTTTAGATCACGTTATTGATTGTAGCTTTGATTTAAAAACTGAAATCTGTCTGTGTTTTACCCAATAATTTCAAATCTAAACTACTTTTATGCTTATTTTACAAATCTCATACCTACTTAAAAAGTTCTTATAGACTTTTATTCATAATTACATTATACACAAACTATAAATAGATCTAAAATAAAAATAAATAAGACTAAAAGTGAGTACATAACTTTACAACGATGAAAATAGGGCACTTAGGCGTCGAAGTAGGTACTCGTCCGCATCGCTCAGAAGACTGGCAGGATTGCCACGTTTAAGGGCAATGCTAATTATCTGGCCAAAAAAGAGGTAGCCGCTGGTCACGCGAAGTGACGACCAGTCAACGAGAGATTTCCTTCGAAAGGAGACGCACACCGGGCCCCACGACCCGAGCGTTTCGACCCCAAACGGCTCAAAACTGTAACTATCAATAAGGATACAGTATTTACGCCACTTGAGGATCTCAGCAGTGCCCGCACAGCCTGCCGCGCTGAGAGGGCGTAAGGGTGTCGACACAGGTTGCATCCCACACCAAAGGCCTACCCACAAAAATGTATTTAATACAAAAGTTTTAATTACTCAACTAGTTTACAGTGCGGTTCACAATTAGTTGCTAGTCCCGTCCCATGGGTAAAATTGAACCGAATACAGGATTATACGGGGCAATTGTCTAGTAATAAACAGTCGTGCTTTAATAACTGTTTCTGTTATTACCAACTCGTTCAGATGTTATGATATTAGTATGTGAAAGTTAATTTGTTCATCTTTTGTGTTTAGCGTTGCATAATCAGTCTATAATGTTCCCAATGGTGGGACAGAGACCTCCTGTATGGGAGATGGACTGGCCCATAATCCACGTGGGCTGGTGGATGTCATCATCGTCATCTGCCTAGCCTTTTTCCCAAGTTTATTGGGGTCGGCTTCCAGTCTTACCGGATGCAGCTGAATACCAGTATTTTACAAGGAGCGAATGCCTATCTGACCTCCACAACCTAGTTAATACTGGGCAATACGGTACCCGTTGGTAAGACTGGTTGTCAGACTTTCGGGCCACTGATTACCTGCAACGATTGTCAAAGATCTACAATTGACAGCCGAAATTAACGGCTTAGCGTGCATTCCGAGGCACGGAGGAAACTCGGTGTGTTATGATGGTCACCCATCCACAGACCGACCTTGGCAAGCGCGGCTTAACCTTGAAGAGCGACCCATGCGGCTGTTATTATTTAGCCACGAGCTCCTCTGCTCGGCTGGTGGATGTTATGTCTTCGAATTTTAAATTTTGTCTTCGTCTTTTTATTCGATAATTGCGGCCTAATTTGTATTGCAATGACAGCTTTGAATCGTGATGAGTTTGGCAGGTAACTGGTGATACATTCATGGTCATCACTGATCATGTTCTAATAAAAAATCTTAGTAACGGCTCTGTAGGCACTAGACTTGTTTTCAATTGAAAACATAAGTAGCACTCGTCAGCATCAACATCTAGCCATTTTCCCAACTGTGTGGCAATTTACCAACTTGTATGTTTCAAAATGTAAAAGACAAATGTATGTGTTTTATTCTAAACTCACTTTTGCCCACGGCAAGTTAAAAAGAAGTAGCCTAACTTTCTCCTTATAACATCAGCTATCTGCCAGTCTTGTCAAAATCGGTCCAGCTCTTTCGGAGATTCGCCGGAACAAACAGACAGATAGAGAACAATTTTTAAAATGTTTTTTTTTTGTTATAAGTACCGTATATACTTTCATATGCATTCAGTAAAAAGCAGTTATTTTTAAATAACAAACAGGCACTTCAATTTTATTTAAATGTATAGATTGTTAGTTCCACAGCAGGTTTAGTTTCCTAAATAAATAGAAATCCAATACGATTATACAAACATGTCACATACACAATTTATTTTTCTATTTCATTTAAAATATTTCCAGCTTTGACAGATGCGTTCTTTGAGGCTCGAACAGTGATTGAACGCTAAAAAATACATTTGGTTCAATTCATTTTGATCGTTTACTCTATTCGCCTCTATCGCCATTTGTCAGGTTTTTGTTTAGAGAGAAATACACAAATGATAATAATGAAGCTTATCCAATAAAATTATTTAACTTCATACAGATAAGGAGGACGGCAGAACCTACTATCATTTTCCCCTATTTTGGGGTTGGCGTAGCAGTCTTCTATACTTTTCTATGAGGCGTCTCACTCCTTGGTAGCCATATCATCTTTCAAACAGTCAACGCATCGTGTCTTTGATCTTCTCCTACTCTTTCATAGCCATCCACATACAAACTCAAGACTTTCCCCACTTCATTTTTCTCATCCCTCCGCATTAACTGTTCAGTCACCAGCGCCCCAAGCTTCTTCTTCTTCTTCTTCTATCCATTCGCATTACACCTTTGTGTAGTGTAAAGGTGGATATCAGTTAGCGCAAGTTTAACGGTTCAAACTTTATTGCTGCTCGGAACATCTAACGTAAAGCTGCGCAGAATACAATTTTATATATCATCGGGGTGTAGAGGACGCATCGTCTTGGCTGTATAATGCGCAGACCGTCACTCGCAGCTAACTTCCGAGCCGCCATAAAGTTTGAACAGAAGTGTGCTTGGAGGTGTCTGATGAGATGATAAGTAATAGAGAAGTATGGAAGAAGAAGACATGCTGCGCCGACCCCAAATAAATTGGGATAAGCGCAGGAGAACGATGATAACTTCTTTATCTAAGCTCAATCTAGTTGTCCCTAAAAATATGCTGCCCAAGTGCCAATCTAGAGACAGGTGTGTATAGTAAACATAATTATGGGATATTGGTTTAGCCAAATATATTGCTTTAGTTGCTCCGTCAGCCGGGACTTAGGTAGTTCAGTGCCCAAATTGAGTAAGTTATTGCAGGGTAGCATGGGGTAACATTGATAAGGCGCTAACAATGGATGGATTAATGGAAATAAACATATACGAGTATTGTAAGCTGCAGGAACAGAACAACAGTGGTGGCCCAGCGGTAACGGTTTCAAACCAATTCAAGCATTTTACTTTGTGCAATTGAAATAAACAAAACAGTAAAAGAAAAACGTCGTAAAAATAAGCCAGAACTCCCGATGATAGAAAAAAAACCAGTGAAGACATTTGTGACATCTACCAACTCACAGTAGACTTGCGTGACCCGCGACGTGGATTGTGTTTGATCCACTTCCTCTCGTAAGGAAGCTTGTGTTCCCCTAACGCAAACACTTTAAGTCTGGTGATTCAGGACGTGATAACGAGATCTAGTATAGCACTTCGAAATGCGAATTCCTTTGTGGAAGAAGACAAATGAAACAAATGAATGAAGAACAGATGAATGAAACAAAGCTGGCAATGGTGGGTTATTCACCAACTCGACACGAGAGACTGGACACACGTGTGTCCAGTTGGTGAAACTCAAAATTGATATGACTCATTATTTCATCATCTGGACACGTCAAGATTTTTCCGCGTATCATCATAGCGAAACTTAAATTAAATGTCTTTTATGTTTTCGCCAACTGGACACTCTCAGTATTTCTGCAAAAAAAGGTCCAGTCAGGTTATTAATCAGTCAGGTGATTTCATGAACAAGCTGCTTCACATTTTTGGAGGTGGTATTCCGATGTAATGAAGCGTGACTGCGGAGCCACAACGCAAACGATGTGCCACCCCCTGTTTTGCTCTCTGTTCAACTTCACCTGCACTTTGAGGGCGCTGCAGATGTGGCAGAGTAGTTCATCATACTGAACCCCACCCCCAGAAATTTTTAATCGCTAATTTAAAAAAAAAACAGCTGTTTCATACATTTTGACCGTGAACGTATTGCAGTTTTGGAGGTAACAGCTGTATTTTTTTTAAACGACAAAAAATAATGAATGCTTGTAAAGAAAGTTATATTTAGATTATATTATAATTCATTCATTCATTTTTTTAGAACATGAGTTCTTACACCTGGATGGACCAAAAGTTACGACGGCAAAAAAAAATTGCTGTAGTCGGAGAACTGAAATATTATGCTTGACCGTCTTATTGTGACCTGAATCTCCTCTAGTCCTACACCGAACTACTATAAATAACGTTCCTTCATAGAAAGTTTGAGGCCTAACTTATGGGCCTCTCCATTTAATGGGCGTCAGTCAAAAAGTACTTAGGTACACAAGTTTTACCATTAGGTAAATAAGATTTATGTGTCGTTTCGCAGCTAGGTGTAAATAATACTAAGGAATGATCTAACTTTAGTCACAGTTATATCTGCTTTCACCAACAATAAACGACACCTAAATATATTGCCTAAATGAAAGCACACTGTAGGAGTATCAACGCTCGACCCAGCGCAGAGATTTGAAAATCTAACGTGCATATTTAGGCGTTACATGTACGAGTTGGTTTGTGTAAGTAGAAACGGGTATTAATGTTAAGTAATTTGAAGAAACTCTCGTCTATTTATAATCAAAAACTTTGTAAATGGACTTGCAAAGAATCGAGACTCTAATAGCTAAAAGTTAATTGCTTCAAAAAATCAAGGACGCCTTTCATCAACTGGGTTATATCTTATTCATAATTTGTATCAAAAAAGTTTGTATGATGTAACGTAAAAAATAAAATAGGATCTTCCTGACTGATGAAGTTTATCCTGGGCTAGACTTACACGAAAATTGCTAGGGCCCCAGACATAGAAGTTGAAATAAATGACCGTCCGCATTTGTAGTACACACAAAATTCACGTTATAGTGTTTTCCGATTTATTGTCTCTTTAACCGCTGATTAAAACACATTATTACTAACACTATTTCATGATAATGTGTTCCAAACAAAACCAAAAACAAAATCGGTTCATCCGCTTGAGAGTTACGATCCCTATGCCACAGACAGACACACAGATACTCAATTCAAACTTATGGCACTTCTGTTTTTTTGGTTGGGGGTTAAAAATACCTACTATGATACACATTACCAATATTAGAATCAATTAAAAATTAAAATAATGTAGAAATATAACTGTCATACTTTTTATAACATAGCTTAAATATGTATGTTTTGCGAAAATTTTAAACCGCAAATTATTATGTCGTGTATGAATATTCAAATAAATAGCATCGTTAATTTTAAACTCTACTACTTCTCATCAATTATGTACCTTTTCATAAATAGCACTGTTACCGCAACCGGAAATTTTAATATAGCCCAAATTGCACAAAGTAAGTGGAATATTTATTTTGACTTCGTAAATTCTAACACAAATCAAGCCAATAAATAAGACTGTAAAGAATATTAATTGTGGTATTTCTTAGTAGTTCTCCTGGGTCCTAACTGTACAGTTAAGGCGTACGGTTTTTGTTCGGCAAGTACTTGCCGAACAAAAAGTTTGTTGACGACCCGAATGGCGCAGCGGTAGTGAGGCTGCCTTACGTTCATAGGGTTCCGGGTTCGAATCCCGGTAGGAGCAAGTGTTTGTGTGATTAAGCATGGACATTTGTTACCGAGTCATGGATGTTTATATGTATAATAAGTATGTATTTACAAACAAAAAGTATCTATGTAGTATATCAACTATCTAGTGTCCACGACACAAGCCTCGTTGCTTAGTGTGGCACTAGATGGCGCTGTGTGTAATGTCTAGCGATATTTATTTTATTTTTATTTATTTATTTAGTTTACCAATCGGGAATGAATACACGCATACTCAAAAGTTTACGAAACGAAACTCATTGTATGAAGATCAAAATAGTTACGAAACGGCACTTTTGTGATGGTATTTTGTTCAGTTGTCCAAACGGGAAAGTTACCAAAAGGGATGTAGCCCACTAAACTTTAAAACAGCATTCTGTTTCTCTAATCTTCAAACAAACAACTGAAATGGAACGATATTCAAAAATGTTGATATGATAGCGCTAAACTCGGGTAATAATCTGTGGCACAAGCAAGTTTTAGTCTCTGAGGCCCACTTCCACTACAAATCATTTCCTGGTTCATTCACAAGCATTCCCTGCTTCATTTAATTCCAGTACCAAACTACGTAAAGAACGTAAATCTAAATCTCCAATTTCGAACACAAACCCGTCATATTGTAGCAATACTAATAAATACGGTATTAATACGAGCAGCTGTCAGTTCTTTACGAGTTGGATTACGTACGCTAATTGCTGATTAGATGTGGGAATTGGGGTAAAGTTGCCAGTATGTAAAATCTGGCACGCGGCACTTAAGCACGAATCCTCTGGCGGGCGATTGCACACAAACTGAGATATTGTTAAATTGCTTTTTGTGCATGGCAACAAATAAGTCAGTGGGATGTGGGACGTAGGTTATATTGGACAAAGGATTTATTCGAAACATTTTCGTTTATTGTTACTATTTCTAAAATTTATTTTCAATCAGCATGTACATTATTTACAAACAACAAATAGATCTAAAATAATAATAAAAATATGTACAAGTATCAAAATGGGACAAGAATTACAGCCCGTTCACACGACGACGATCCGTGTTTTTTCACGTATCGTCAATGACGGAAGCCGTGTGAATGAGCTGTTACAGGGCGACAAAAAATTCGTCCACTTCGCTGTCAATAGGAAAAGTGGCTCGAAGGATGGAAGCATTGCCACGTTGGATGGCAATGCTCGTTCTTTGGCCAAAAAAAGGCTAGCCCTCTGGTCACCTGCAGAGTCGCCCAACCGCTTGGCGATATCCTGAAATACTATTTGGGCACTCGGACCCCATGGCCCTAGTTTTTCATAGTTTTTCATCCTCAAACGGCTCAAACGCATAAATATCAATGAAGATATTAAAAAGGATTATATTTTTATTTTGTTTCGCATTATTCAACGTTTGGTTTCCTTTTCTGACGAGAAAAACGAGAATGGAAACAGGAAACGAAAAAAAAAAAAACAAGATCGAGTTAAGTTCGATCGAGTGAAGTTAGTTCAAGAAATGGTTGTAAGTATCGTAAATTGTATGTAATTGTTGAAACTGACATTGTAAAAATACAATTTTTACTTCAAAAAGTCTGCAAATTCAATCACTGCGATATTTTGTTTGCATAAATTTTGGAAATATTTATGTGCCGGTCCCAGCTTCATACCGATTATATTGGCAGCAACTACAAATACATATTTGTAGAACTACGGTAGGAATGTGTATCCAAAAGTTCAAAGGGAGTATCGAGTGACGAGCATAATATATAGTATTAAACCAGGGCCCGATTAATCGGATTAAAAGGTTAACCGGTAAGACTTATAACCCGTGTTTGATTAATCATTATTCTGCTCTACTAAGCGCAAAAGCGGTATCACAAAAAAAAAAAACGTAAAGTTGATTTTTATACCATCGTATAGGTTTAAAAAATACGCATATAATGAACTAAGCCTTTTAACGCTAACTTGTTCAAAACATATGACAAAAAAACTTAAGAAAGATTTCCCTATCTCAGTTCATTATTATTATATTATTAAAACTATTTTTAATAATATAATAATAATGCCAGTCTATACTATCCCACAGCTGGGCCAAGGCCTCTTCTCATACAGAGAAGGCACGAGCATTGATCACCACACTTGCTCAAGACGGATTGACGATTTCAGACTTATATTAATTATAAGTCCAGGTTTCCACACGATGTTTTCCTTCACCGATGTCCAAGATAAACTTAGAAAGTACATATGAATTGAAAAAGTCACAATGTTACTTGCCCGGATTTGAACTCACAACCTCATGCATGAGAGGCGAGGCCTTAACCTCTGGGCCCTGTTTTAACTAACTTTTAAATTTTTACATAACTTCAATTATCTCGAAACTGGCTTTTTTTTTCAGAGAGGGGTCTGTCAGACTCGTACTGACTATAACCACACCGGTGTTCCCTCGATCGCTTGCGTCGGGGGCAGCGGGAACTAATGCGACTTCTTTTACTTTTTATATAATTTTGTTTTATTGTTAATTTTCATCATTTTTAACCGATTTCAAAAAAAGGAGGAGGTTCTCAATTCGGTTGTATTTTCAGTGTTTGTCGCCTCATGTCTTCGTCATTTATGAACCGATTTAAAAAAAAAACTTTTGTCTAATAGGATATACTTTCTGATTGGTCCCATAGCAATTTCATCAAAATCGGTTCAGTAGTTTGGTTTTTAAATCAAAATAGCTGGAAAAAATATATCATCCAAGTAAAACAAATTGTGAAATTGATACTTGATAAGGATTTGTATGTGATGCGATAACTAAAAAGGGTAAAATAAAAACTTTTTTGCAAAAAAATAACCGACTTCCAAAAAAAAACACAAAAAATATAATTTTACTTTCGGAAGTCGGTGACAAAAATTCAATGAAACAAACAATAGTCACCGACTTCCGAAAGTAAAGTTATTGTTTACTTTTTTTAGTGTTTTTTCTTGTCGAGACAAAATACCTTTTCTTTCTTACTTCAGAATTTCGCTAAGTAAATGTGTACCACCTAGATTTTGATGTTCTGTGAGGCAACGCAAATCTTTTCACACAGACATATATAATAATACTACGAGTGTTGGCTTTCCTCACGAGATTTTTCTGTTAACTTTTAAAGCTCTTGATAAATGTTCCTCAGTCCAAAAATTGCATCGGTATATCTTACTCACATTTTGGTCCCTAGGTTAAAATAAGCAACCTTACCTTGCTTCCTGTGGGTATCGTTTAGAAATGTTACAGATTTCGGGGCACTATGGTCATCAGCGTCTCTCTGTTGATGTAAAAGGTTATGCTAGCCAAAAGATGTTGGTTGTTCTTATGCCTGTATTTACCTACTTATTCCTAAGTAAGAAAGAACGCAGCATAAATGGAACAGTCCAATTGTTCACTACAATTTAGTAAATTATTTCCTTAAATTATTTAAAAAAAATAATCATCATCCATCAAAGCAACGGTAATCAGTATACAAACAAACGATCAACCTACATTCATCAGTCGAAAAAGTGAAGCCAAATCATTCAATCCCATCGCATTCAATTAACTATAACAGCTCCAGAACGACCCAAAAACAAAAGGAACGACGAAACTAAACATTCGCGAAACACAACAGTAGTATGCACCCAGCGTACTAATTTATTCGAGCAATTAGCAGTAGAATGTATTTTTCTCCCTAGAGTACGCCGGGACCTACAAAATATACATAGTAGAAGATTTTACGTTATACTCCTACATTATAAATTGGATCTTCCGCTTTGTCCTTCGGGACGACAGCAGCGAAAGCTATGTTCCGACCATTATTCTAAAGATATGCGAATCTTGGCTACAGAAATGTTTTGATAAGGATGTGAGTTATGTGCTGTGCGTAGGTAACTGCTTCGGAGACAGGAAGGAAATCATTTGGAATTATGTACGATTGTACAGTCACGGACTTTATTTGATGAGCCACTTGCCACTGTTAGTCGTTTAGCCGTGTGATGCAAATCGGGTTTAGTAGGTTATATTCGTACATAGTAAAGAGTGACTACCCAAAGTCAACCAATTGCAGATCTAGCAACTGTAACCTAGCGAGAATTGTTTTAGCGTAGCTATAGTAAAGTTATAAAACTGCAAAATTGGAAAGTTTGAAAGTGGCTCAGCAATTAAAGTTCGTGACTGTACGTGTTTTAATTTTTGGAGCTGCATTGCGTCTGGGGTTTGAGGCGGGAGAGATTGCCAAAAAATCATATGGAGATAGCGACACGTTGAGATTAAGAAAATTATTAGAAAAAATCTCGAAAAGTAAAAAGAGGGTCTAGGGCTCGCTTCAGGTCCATATTCGTACACCGTGTAAGGGACATGATAACGAAAACTCTATCCATGAATTATCTTCAGTAGATGATTCTCGTACGTCAGCGTAGAAATTTGACGATATTGATTTATGAGCTTTGCCTTACACTTCGCTGCTGCTTTTTTTAAACTGTCGAAAAAACTCAGAGGCGTTGAGGACTCTGTAGATTACTTTCGTATTCATGGTTAAAATTTTCATTACGAAGTCCCCTTACAGCGTGTAGATACAATTAATTCTTAATGTATGTATCAGTCGGCAATTCTTCCCTACATCAAACAAACAAACAACGCAAACCGTTATTTATGCTCTGCCTTCCCGAGAATTTCATGCCCGAGCAAGTTAAGCCATGCCTTGTACCGATTTCTCGGTACAAGGCGTATCAAGCTTCACGTCAGTCTTGTGGCCAGGGATGGCGTTTTGTGAGACAGACTGTGTACTGATACTTGTGAAAGACGCTGCATACGGATTTGTTGTTGTGTGATGAGGTTTATGTTCGGAATTGGGAAGATTTTTCCCTAGCTTCGGAAGAAGAATGTTTCAAGCTCTAGTAGAATGCTCACTGAAGAAGAATGTCTCAGAATCTAGGAGAATTATTGCTGTTAGCAAGATGGTTGTGGGGTTGACTGTTGAAGTGTCACTCGCGGTGCCTAAATAATGTGTAATTTTGTATGTTCTCACTAAAACCAACAACATCTTGCCTTGTTATTATTACACTGTTTGAATTTCAACTCTCAGTGCTGAGGCGAGCGTTTAAAATCTGAAAGTGTGCTTTTTTCAATTGGTCTTATCATATTTTACTGGTTCAGTCGCGTTCATTTTAACTTTATATATTTAAAAGTTCTATCTGATAATCGCACCCCTATCCATCTTCGAATATTGCCTCTGTCAGCGGTATATTAATAAAGTAATCAATCATATTTAAAAACTGCTTATTTATGTGCTACTGTTAGATTTAGCTTTGTTTACAAAATTCAACTATTCACAAACAAAATCAATCATCTTTTCACTGATAATAATCAAAACAAAGCCTAAAAGGCCTGATAATTCAAGCACAATGTACCACCAGCTCAAATTAAGTATAGTTGTTTTTCCATTGCAATTTTAACTTTATGTCAATGACTTAAAAGCCGAATGACTCCTCTCATGATTTGCTGCGACTGACTAAGTTACCTCTAATAACTCAACTTATCCGAACTATACTCAGGCGGCATTTGCCTTTGCGCAGATATTAACTAACTTTACTCATCTACGTTCATTAATTACTGCAATGTCAATCTAGATAGTTATCTATGCTTCTATACTAATCAGTGTTAGGTTATCCGTGTTGTGATCAAATCTATTACTGTACTATCATCCTAATGATACATGCCCTATACTTGAGCTTGGAAGTTAATAAATCGCCTTAATATAAACAAGCATCTAGTTAAAAGAAATATATGAAATATAGGTGTGATGTCTTTTTTTTCGTATTCTTTTCAGCAAACGGTTATAATTAATACCCATATCTTGAGGGTGCATAAAAAATAACTAGTCCGCCATCTTTGGGAGTCCGCCAATATGGGATTTAGAATGACGTCACTTAGCTAACCATGCATTGTCATCTAAACTAAACGTGTATACAAAACTTTAGCTCTATCGGTTGGGTATAACTGTATTCAGTTCCAAGATTTGACCTAAACAAACATACAAACAGTGCAAGTTAAATAAAAACTTGTAAAAATATACGACCTTTTTTTACAAAAACTTTCGTTATAGAACGTTTTTGTGGGATGGTTTTTTTTTCTATTCTTTTCTTAATTTGTGGTTGATTAGGTTCACCAAGTTATACATAGGTACTTACATCCGTATTTATAATCAATTCAAAGTATTTACTTGAATAAATGTCATTTTTTAAGATACGATTTTTATTCTGTAGTTTAGTAATTGCTTAAAGTTACAACTGTTAAAAGTTAGAATTCTTAGCTTTGCTTTCTTTCATGGTTCTAACTTCGTTTAAATTCTTGTCGATTGCATTAAAAAAAATTGCACAAGTAATTACTTTAACTTGACTATAGATACGAGTGTTAGTGTTTTTTTGGTTTGGCAAGTTTTTCAAATCCTAGAGCTACCAATGTAGTGCAGTTCATTTTTTGTTTTTTATGCATCTATAGGAGGGACGGTAGGTTTATTATTACGGCATGTACCTACCACTATTTAAAAAAGACGAAGAGTTTCAAGCCGCTTGCATATTTTGTATGAGACATTTTCCTTCCCGTATATAAAGTACGAAGCGATACTACATCCATCTACAAGGAGGAATACTTTATCCAAGACAGAGCCAACCATGATGGAACTGGCAAACGTGATTAAATACTCAACTGCACAAGATGGTATAATACAAAGTACAAGGGTTAAATTACGTCGCCGGGGAGTTGAGGGTTATAAAATTATCACCCCTTTTCCGACTTACTTCGAATTCCCGGCGTTTTTGACCGACTCTAGAAAGAGGAGGTTTACATCGCGACTGTTTATAGAGATAAACCTTGCCGCATATTCCCGTAATTTTAAACCTATCATTTTTTTTAGGCTAAGTTATAAGTCATTAATTTAATCAACATACAACCTGATACTGACCTGCTAATTGCAAAAAAACGTAGATAATTTGAAATTTTCGGGCTGCCTCAGCGCATCCCCCTTTAAGCATTAACTATAATGTCACTTTGTGTTAGTGAATTGGCTTTAGACAAGAAAATTATGTGAACATATTACCTAACTAAGTACTTAAGCAATCTTTTATTTCAGAACTTGGATCACTGAGTCGTACCAAATATATCATCTAGAAAATGTTATACCAATCCCGAAAGGATAAATTATCTTACAAGAGTCTATCTTGAATCAAAAAACATAAGAGAAAAGAACTGTCGAAATCGAGAAGATTTCATGGTTCTTTATCTTGCCCATACACGGTCACTGGTCCCTTGGTTCATGGCCTTTAAGGACATTTACGTGCAAACTCTAACCATGACTATGCAGCACCTGGTTCTAAACTTACGAGTGTTCTATCTGTTATTAAAAAAAACCAGCTGTTACGTAATAAAAACATTTTTGCAAAAAAAAAAAACCGACTTCCAAAAAAGTTTTTATTTTACCCTTTTTATAGTATCACACACAAATCCTTGTCAAGTATCAATTTCGCAATTTCTTTTACTTGGATGACATTTTTTCCAGCTATTTTGATTTCAAAACCAAACTGCTGAACCGATTTTGATGAAATTTCTATGGGACCAATCGGGAAGGAGATCCATTCAGATAAAAGAAGAATTTTTCACCAAGATATGAGGTAATAAAAAAAAAACACAACCGAATTGAGAACCTCCTCCTTTTTTTGAAGTCGGTTAAAAAAATACCGTACGGCCAAAATAATGGGTATAAACATTCCTATATCGAAGCCGAAAGACACTTGTTGTCCCCGTCATTGTGATCATTTTTGTGTTTTTGGACCATACCTGGGAACCTTTTAATTACGAAGATATTAGGGGTCAACGTTCCAAATTTACCCAAGATTTCTTCAAATATAAGATTTTAATGTTGTAACTTTAGTTTAAATACCACCATGACCCCCATATTATTCAATGCATCCATCAGCACAAAGTTTTGAGTGCGTTAAATTGGGTCCTACTGAAAAAAAGTGTTTTTAACCCCAAAAAAGTAATAATTTTTGCCCAATATTTTTTGAGCAGGACATTTTTTATTTTGATCTATGGAATGCTTGACTGACAGCTTCGTCAAGGGTCCGTTTACACCTTATCAATGATGATGACAGCAGATTTTTTTAAACCGTAGAAGAATTCAACGCAGGAGTTTAAGGAATCATAAACTAAAATTCTTTGTAAGCATAAGTTTGTCTCACTATGATTGCACTACCTACATATACGCAAGATAGAGGTCCCCATAAAATCGTTACAATATTATTAGTACAAAAGTTTCGTCACTTTGTTTGATAAGATAACACATAAAACTGATTCCTGGTGATAAGGAAGCTTCAATGTTGGGTCATTTTATGTTATGGGATATAGACCTCTGATTTGTCCATAGTTTTATTGTTTTTGGCAGCAAACAAGGCTATTGGTGGTAATGGTAGAATAAAGAACACACAGAATGTATTTCCCGAAATAATAAATCCAACTGAGCCTAGCCAAGTCATCATCAACATCTTCATCTGCCTAGCCTTTTTCCCAAATATGTCGGGGTTGGCTTCCAGTCTAACTGTAAGCAGCTGAAAATCAGTATTTTACATGATGCGACTAACTGTCTGACCTAGCAAAGCACGCAAAAGGCATAAATGTGTGGTAACACAAGAGCATCCTCTTTTTCTTTACTTCCATAATCTGACCAGATCAGGGATACAGTATACTTATTGTGCTTTCCGAGGAATGGGATTAAGTAGAAGTTATTCCAATTTTTTATGCTGGACTACTTCGAGATTCTCTCGGACAAAACACTCATTGTGCGTATACAATTGGGTCGTAAAAGGAGTAGCTGTCGTATACAGGGCGACGGGGACACCGATTTTGAATCGGTAACAGAAAAAAAAATCTGCTGTTCCATACATTTTGACCGTGTGGGTACACTTTTGTAGGAAACAACTGTTTTTTTTTAAATACCGATGAAAAATATTTAGGTGGGGGTTCAGGATGGTGTATTGAATACGCGGTAAGCGTTTGTACGTCGTTTTCCCTTCCTTTATAGATGTGTCGTAAAATCAAAGGTGTACAGTCACGGTCACCAATATTTAAACACTTAGCAACTTTTGATAGTGATTTACTCCTTCTGTTTTGATTAAAATTTCATGTTGTTACGATCATAGCATTTTGTAAATCATATTAATATAAAATAAATCCTATGTCCAAGTTACAATCGTTATTTCTCGCAAAAATTGCTTTTTTTAGGAAAGTGTATACATATTGGTGCTTGCGGTGGTGGTGGCGATTGGCTGTATAATATGATAATTAATCACGAATTTAGTTACTTCATCCGTGAACTCTGTGAACTGAACTCTTGCGTTAAATCATTCAAGGTCACCCAAACCCACCTGAACCAATGACACAGCCTAAACACGTGCCCAGAATCCAGTATATCTTCCAACTGCCTCATCCGTACACTGTGTCATAAAAGTAAGGCCCCTTTAACTTGAACACACAATATCAGCGAAATAATATTGTGCTACGTCAGAACAACAAAAGAATATGAGATTTCTCCATTTGTCATTTCAATTGTAATAATAAATAAACATCTGAATCTGCAAAAAGAGCACTTACAACATTTGCCATCTTCGAAATTGCACAAGCTTTTAACTCCAGCGAGATTCTTAGAGGAGGGATTCTTTTAATGGGTCCAATAACGACCGACTTTAGTCCTTAGAGAGTTGAAAGTCGGTTTCAATTTTAAACCGTCAACTAATTTAATAGCAACGTACAATAGTTTTGAGTATGAATGGGGTTGGCTTTAAGAGCAGAGAAAGACCAAAGAAGCGATAGATAGACTGTGTAAAAGATGATATAGCTAGAAAGGGGGTGGCTAGACGACGACTAATTGAGAAATTTGGATGAAGACATGCTGCGCTGACAAATAATGACGACGTCCAACAAGTGCCACCACATACATAAACATTAGTAATATTATAGCTATAAGTCCGATTGTCAAACTTTGGTTAGCCGGTGACAGTTGGTATCAATCGTTGAAGTTGTAGGACGCTTGCGTTGAAGTAGCATAATCGAAATTAACGTTCTCTTTCACCGATTTGTCAGTCCAACGTTCCTCGTTCGTGTGACCGCTCGCTTAGTGCTTTCCCTCGGTAAGACTAAATTGTTACCCCCCAAGGAATGCGACGTCGTCTCGCATGCTCTTTGTTTCGGAATAGAAACAAATGAATGACAGAACGCAATTAATAAGTAAAACCAAGTGCTTGGAGACGGAGTACGAAACGATGCCCAGCTTTTCGATCAGAAAGGAAGGATCCACTTTAAACTAACTTAAATGTAATGCTTGAACAAGACATTCGCTAAGTTTATTTTGTTTGTTATGTATTTACAAACGACTGCTGAGCATGAGGGCGATTGCGAAAGACCGTCTCTGCGAAGCCACTAAGTGGAAATGATTTCGCGCGGTAACGTGCACCGTAGTCAAGTAGTATCGCAGTGAAGATCTATCGCGGTACCGTGCATCGAAGTGTAGTGACTTCGCAGAGACGGTCTTTCGCAGTAACGTGCATCGCAATTTTGTAGCATCATATTAACATTTATCGATATTTTGTGCGTCGAAATTCTGTTTTGTACTCTTTCGCTTGACATGATTATGAATAACTGAAAATCTCTCGAAGTTCAATAACAGCTAGCTATTATACATTTTCTGTTTTGTTGATTTATATACTGTACAACATGAAAAGGAGTATTCTATTCTACATTAGGTACCTGCTACTTAGTATAAATAACTTTTAGTTATGTACAATATTGAAAACATCTTGCTCTAAACGTCTTCAAGATATAATCATTGAAGATCGCAATCAATTGTAAAGCTTTTCACCACTTTTCACTTAATTTCATCGTTTAAAAAAGTTAATAACTTTGTTTTTATCTTTGAAGCCAGTAATTAAGTGCTATCAAATTAAATTTGAACCTCTTCGGTAGATAACTGCGAGTGAGTAAAGCGATCAAAGATGCACTTAAAAGATCACAGAATGTTATTTGACAAATTGCTTTTATGTCATGAAAATCATAGAGATGGTATCATATTTTAATGTCAAATAAATATTTCAAGAGAAAATATTTTCAGCATTTTATAAACTATGTATATTTTATATTCAATTTATGATAGAACGTTACATGCATACTAACTAAATAGTTTTAGATTCGGTTGGTTCCAGAAAACAGACATGTAAACTAGAAATAATATAGAATTGTGCTCCAATTTTACTGGAATAACATTGCACTTTATTATTTACTTCGTGCTAAATAAATCTCAAATGGTTTTATCGATCGATTATTAATACCGAACTGCTATATAGGGACTATCTTTCATTATGTAACATCGTATGGAATATTAGGAAAGGTCGCAATTAATTGAAACTTATTATAATTGTGTTTGTCACACGTTGTGGATTTCTTAATTCCCTACAGAAGTAGTTTTGTTTAAAACGTTTTTTTATATATTAATTAGCTAATGTTCTACCTAAGTACATTAGCAAACTAGAGAGTATTCGTGAACACTGATTATGTAAACGCATTGACGTTTCTGTAAATACGCACTTGTAAAAAGTTTTTTTGCTTCATACCATTATCAGCGAGTAAAGCACTTCTTAAATTTGTAAATACTACTCACATAACATAACATCACGCCTCTAATCCCCAGAGGGTAAGGCAGAGGTGTAGCTATTGGTACACCGCCAGTTATTTTTAAGTCCCATGTAATAGAGGGCGAGCCTTTTGCCATTTTACACGCTATTTCATAGAATCTGGTTCATCTAATCTAACAGATAGATGTGTTGCTGGGGAGTTTGTTCCGCCACTTCTTCTTCCCAGCTAAAACACTAGGAAGTGGCGAAGGGCGGGCGTTTTGGGGGACTGTCTCTTGTAAACTCGACGTTCGAATAGTGCTGATTATCAGCCTAAGTTGAATAAATGACTTTTGATTTTGATTTTGAACCGGGCACAAATCCAGACTCAGTAGCTGCTACTAAGGGATTCTCGATGTATAACCCAAATTACACTTTGCCCGACCCGGTAATCGAACCCAGACCTCATGCACAACCACTAAACCAACGAGGCAGTGTCTTTCAATTGATGTGAATAGTTAAGTATTAAATACATATCGCACGTCCTCAAAAAAACCGTCGTAACACAAAAAAATCAGTTTTGGGATATTATACTTTAAAGTTTTTTTGTGTCCGGCCGATGATATCCGTAAAAAACATTCGCGTGTGTCATTCTGTGATTTAATTATTTTCGCAGAACCTACACTTTTGGAGTTTTTTTTTTTCAATTATAGATCAAGGAGAATTGACATTGAGATGGGGGTTATCTAAAAACCTAAAATTTTTGTGTTATGACAGTTTTTTAGAGGACGTGCGATATACCCCGATAACGATACACGTATACCCCATCTACTTGGATACAAAGTAGGTACCTATACTAAAAACATATATAACTGACTATGTTACTGTGTATAACAGTTTTTCTCTCTTAAAGCTACTATGTAGTTTACACACACTAGTTAATTGCTTCTGAAACTTCGTCCTGGGTTTCTAACTAGATCCTAAAGTTCTAAGTCCTCTATACCGTAAATGGCAAAGTGAATAAAAACAGGTAAGTAAAGGATTAAGACTTTGTGAACAAAAGTAGACCTTATTAGTATCGACTGGCATTTAGCTCATGTGAGATGGATTTGTCTTGGATATAGGGAGGTTGGCAAACTTCGGTAGAATAGAAAAGCCTTTTTTGACATTATTATAAAACTTATGACTTGTTGGAGCAGTGATATTGGGGTTTTCCATCAGGAAGTTCTCAGTAGCAGCTACGGAGTCTGGATTTGTGAACGGTTGATGGCAATAGGCTCGCCCCCTATTACCTACATGTGACTTAAACATTACTGGCGAAATGTGGGTGTTGTATTAGGTACATCTCTGCTTAACCCTTCGGGGATTACAGGCGTGATGTTATGTTATGTTATGTTATGACTAGTAAAGAGACCCTATAAGAGTCATCGTATGTTAGAATCATCATTGTTCTGAGAGAAAAATGGAGCTGTATGAGAGAATATAATCTGGCCTATTCCTCATCCGTAACTGAACTATCCAAATCGGTCCCAGTTTAGTGCATGATTTTTATTGAAATGAATAAGATTATTTTAATGTTAAATGCCTGTAAGTTACGAAAATACATTTTTTTTATTATTTCCTTTATTTATTTACTAATTCTTTTTTTACATTTTTAAATATCCGCATATAAAATAATAATAAAAAAAATAAAAAATATATAAAATACTAGCCCACCGGTATCGGGAACAGGGTTCAAGCTACCGGCGGTCAGGGCTCCAGAGAGAGGAACCTCCTAACAATACGAGCCGTGTTCAGGAGTACCGCTTTCTTTCTTTCTTTTTTATTATTATTATTATCAGCCATTTATGTCCCACTGCAGGGCAAAGGCCTCCACTTATACCTATCGAGTGCTGTTAATCGCCAATCCTTGTAGAAAGAGTCGAGTTCGTCCCGCCATCGCCTTCTGGGCGTGCCGCGTTGCCGTTTGCTGCTATTTGGGACCCATTGTGTGGTCACCTTAGCCCATAGCTCCTCCGGCATGCGACAGATGTAGCCAGCCCAGTTCCACTTTAACTTGGCAGCCGTGAGACCAACATCGGCAATTTGAGTTTTGGAACGCAGTATCGAGTTCCTTATACGATCAGAAAGTTTAACTCCAAGGATACTGCGCTCGGTACACGAAAATACAATAAAATACTTTATTCTGGTTAAAAAAAAACAGGATAACTGTAATTGTTTTTCAAATAATTCATTATTTTAATAGATTAGTAGTATTAGGGTACCCTTGATTGACTGGGACACTTGATATCGCGTTCTGTCTGTCCTGTTGTTTGCACATCACAGGAGCTGATGGACGCTACTGTAAAGTGCCAAACTCGTCGCCAAATTTTGGACTGACTCAATTTAAATTGTCATCATACACACGAGACAGAGAATAGATTATCATCGATCCGAACAGAAAAAACACTTTCAATTTTTATTCTGCAGTCTCAATTATATTGACACCACACACAACACAAGATAAACGAACATTGAAAGGAAATAGAATAAATAAACATTTACGTTACATACGAAATGAGACTCGCTGGGTGTAATAATGAAATGCCTTCTCGCTACATGTTTATATTCTTCTTTGAAGAGAAATGAAAGGTGAAAGAGAAGCATATGATAAACTTTTATGTATGTAGACTTTTGTATTCAAATGTAGATATCGAATATAGATTTCATGATAATACATGCCTTTTGTTACGATCTTCACTGCAGTGTGAAGTTTAAAGTTTCAGTTGGGAGCATACTTGGATCTATGGCTGACTGTGTTATGAGAGAAATATATTTGTCAAAGTTATAAATTCTCAGGTGGGGTTTATTGTACTGGCTAGCAATTTCAATGCATCGCGTCGCGAATCGGTGCGTTTATGATTCTTATAAGTGTGAACGTAGTATGGAGTTTTATTGACAGAAAGATGAACCGCTCGTTTCGATCAGGTATATATATCTGTATGTTGACTTTTTCCCAGTAAACATCGTTGGTAATGGGGGTGAGTGTCAAGGGAATGGACGTGCAAAAAATAACTGGAAATCTAGCTTCAAACTTATAACGGACTAAATTCCACACGTAGGGCATCGCAACGGTTTTTCGGTTCCATATTAAAACCCGGGAAAAACCAGGTTTTAATATGGAACCGAAAACCCGTTTCGATGACCTATCCACACGATACCATCGTTGGTAACAGTAACACAGTCTTTTTCGTGTGTTTATATTGTGCCTAACCTGGTGTCACAGTTTTTTATGCCGCCTATGGGCCTCTGACTTCGCTTTACATGCCGTTTAGAAATATCTCTCAGGCATTACTGCTTTGGTTTCCTCGTGATGTTTTCCTTCACCGAAGCAAGTGATAATTACACCAACACTGATTTTGTAAACGAACTTCCAACGGGCTTTCAATCATTCATCTAGTCGATGGTTTCAGCGTGAACCAGCCTAAGTTATGCCCTTCAGTCATGCCCTTAATAACAGACCCTTCGACTTGGAACAGTTGAGCACTGCACGTGCATAGAATTTGAAACAACCGGGTGAGGGTACTGTCATGATTTTGGTACAAGCTGTCACCATAGCTGAACAAATCTAATTTACCTTTGTACCAGTCTTTTTGAACGTTTTACAATTTGTGTTAACGTTGTAAGCACACCTTTTGTGTTGTTAATAGAATGTTTTTAGAAGAAAGTAATTTTATAATGTTTCGGTAGATAATACTGGATGTTACTGTTTTGGAAATATTAAACCCTGTATATACGTACAAGTTTAGCAGATAATGAATAAAATGGCAGACATTTTTTTTTCCGAATGGGAAATCATCAAATGACTTCTCCCGCTCTGGGCTGAGCGGGAGGGAGTGTCAGACTTTTACTGACTAAAACCCACCCATGTTCCTTCATCGCCCTTTGTGTTCCGAAGCCGCGGTATCTCTTTCGAACAACCCGCAGCACTCGGCAGGCATCGGCCCTTGCGGGCCCCTTCCCTATGCTGACATCTCTTTGAGGCGCGCGTGGAACACGAACGCGCCGTCGACACGGCCTGTCGTCCTAAGACGGAGGGACGGCGAGCTAGAAATGGCAGAGAAAAAAAGGCGTAGAACCCACCCCAAGTTACTTGGGACAAGGACAAGCAGATGATTATAAAGTACCTACTGGCGAAATCATAATTAATAAACAAAATAAAAAAAATAGCCAAGAGCCTCGAAGAACATCTTTCGAGGTTCTCCTTAGGTTGGATCATGGGCAAGATTCAAAAAGCAATAAACCTCGATACGACCCGCATTATAAAGAGGTTCCTGTCTCTGGAGCCCTAACCACCGGTAGCTTGGACCCTGCTCCCGACACCGGCGGACCACTATTTTTTATATTCTTAAATGTTTTGCTATTAGAGTTTTTAAGCAATATTTAAAAATATACCTGCAAAATCAGATGAATCAATGAATAAAGGAATAAAAATACTTTTATTAGAGGACATTGCCATAGGCACGCCAAGATAATGTAGGTACCGCTCTGTGCAGCATTTTGGGGAATGCAGACATGATGTCATGCAGTAAAGACAGCCAATCTGACTGCTCAAGGCGTACAGTAGCGAAATACGCATGGTCTCAAGAAAAAAAAGTAAAAACTTTATCTCCACATACACTTAAAACAAACAGACTAAAGGCAAAAGCCACAAAGACCGATGCAACCCAAAACAAAGCCCAAGGCCCGATCAATATTAATAGTTAAGCTTCGTCTACATGTAATATAACTGTTGGCATGATGCCAAAACGCGTCAGCCAGGAACCAGAGAGGAAATTTATAGTTACGCACGATGCCGAAGGCGTTTCACTATGAGTAGCCGGCCGCAAAGTTTCCTCAAAGGGGAAAGTCACTCGGATGTCGGAGTATGAATTAAATAATCGTTATAGTTGACGCTGTCTTGCTCTATGTAATTCTTGACCGTTAAAAGGCAGATATTACGTACACAAGCCCTAGAGTGAAGTAAAAAAACACTATAGAAACACTTTAATAGGTACGCATGTCGAATAAGTAAGCTGAAGTGGCAATGGGCCGGCCAAATTAGCCGTAGAACCGATAACCGTTGCGGTAGACGTGTTCTTGAGTGGAGACCGCGAATCCGTATGCGTAAGGTGGGACGCCATCAGGCTCGGTGGAGCGACGTTCTCCGCAGGGTGGCTGGTAGCAACTGGATGAGTTGCCGAGAATCGAGGTAAGTGGCGTGCGATTGAAGAGGCCAATCTCCAGCAGTGGACTGCTGTAGGCTGCTGATGATGATGATGCTGAATAGGTAGATATACATATGTCTATGCTAGAAAGCGGCTAAAAATGTGTAAACAACAATTACTGCCATCACTAATTGCCCTTAACATTGCCTGCTAAGCTGCAGTCTGTTTAAAAAACCTACGTAATCAAAATTTACAGCCCAATCTTATCTAATTTGCAAGTATTGTGTATCAAGTTCAATCAATGATGGGAAACTTAATTATCCAATCCATGCTGTTGCCATGTTCTTGTTTTTTCTCCTTTCTTCGACAGTAACTCATGACGTGGTCAAAAGATTCACATGTTAGCCCTGTTGATCTTCCTAGGGTGAGCAGAGGACCTCGGACAAGGTGACTTTATATCAGCAATAAAGTCGATAGATGCCGAAGACGCTAGGCTCTCTAGATCGTTACTTGTAGAAGCTCTTTTAATCTATACCTGTGTTATATGTCATTGGTCATCTAGCGCTCTACAGCTTATCTCCCCTATTCATACCCCAAAGCCGGGGTGATAACACTTGTGTTCGCATCGCCTGTAAACATGGTTAACTGTTACTGGCGTCCGAACTATTGCCGGGACTTTATCTTGTTTTTTAGGGTTCCGTACCTCAAAAGGAAAAAACGGAACCCTTATAAGATCACTTTGTTGTCCGTCCGTCCGTCCGTCCGTCCGTCCGTCCGTCCGTCTGTCAAGACCGTTTTTCTCAGGAACGCGTGGAGGTATCAAACTGAAATTCTATATGATACTTAGTTCTACTGTCCCTGGAAGCTGTAGAAAAATCAACCTTCTAAGTCAACGCAATCAAAAGATACAGCCACTTAGGCCGCAAATTTCCGCAAATTTTCGAAACTCGCACGGGAATCAAAACCTACAGGGTACTTCCCGTGAACTTAGAATCTTGAAATTTTGTACGAAGTCACGTCTTATAGTAAAGATATAGGAAAAATTACGAAAACCGTAAATTTTTAGTTTCGTCATATAAAAAAAAGTTATATACGATACCAACTCGCACTTGACCGGTTTTTTTGTAGATAAGAAGCGAATTTAACATGAATGCAGTCAATGTTAGTTTGTTTTTCAGATAAATTGGAAAGTTTTCGCATTTATTTGGTTACTAACAACTGTGATGGTAGGTAACAGTGATTTTTTGCTTCCGTGTTCTATGTCAGATAATTGTGTCGGTAAATATCAAAAGTAGTAAAATCCACTTTGGTCAAAAAGTACTTTTTTCATATTCTGTCGATAGCTGATGACAAATGGAATAGCTTGTCAAATTCAAATTTAGATATATCCATGAATTTCCTATAGAAAAACAGGTTTTAAATTCAACAGTATTTCAAAGTCGGTAATATCCAGCATTAGGTATAAATCAAAAGTGGTAACATCCGCGACAGCCAATCACAGGGCATGACGCGTCCATCATGGCGGTCAGTGTCAATAAAAAAACGAGACTATACACTGCAGCTCTTCAGTTATTATTGATTTTAATTGATAATTAATACGTTAAATAATGAGTGGCATACAAAAAGTTGCGCCAGACAAAGCCAGAAAGCGATTACGAAATCCAAATTTATCGAAACGTTGCAAGGAGAAGCAGAAACTGTAAGTAAACATCACATGCCTACCAGTAACTACCTGTTTGAATTCTAAAACCAATAGGGTTGTGACTTCCAATAGAATGTCCGAAGCTGAGTGAATTGTTGCAAAATTAAATAGGTACTTCATTTGGTTTTTACGGGACTGCGTCAAAAGGAGTGTTTTTAATATTTAGTTTGATCCCGTTTATTTATTTTTGCTTCCAATCTTGTGAATGCTTTTTCACCTTCTTTTACTTAACCGATTCTTATGAAATTTTACACATACATTAAGTTCCCTGTACAATACAACATACACGGTACTGAGGGTATCGCAGTGCCCCCGCCAAGTCGAACAAAAAATTTTAATATTATAAAACCCTTTGACTTATTTTTTTTAATTAGGTTAGGTTATTTATTAGAACAAAATTATATTTTTTTTCTACAAGTAGGTACCTACAATATTATGTCGATTTTGTTAGTAGCTGACTAGGTATGTTTTTTTTATATTTACAGATATTCAGCTACCTCCTTACCAACAAAACCAAACTGTCACCAAAATTCTAAAACATACAAATGCAGTTCTTTAACAACAGGAGATATGTTTTGGTTTCATAAATTATTTTATGAAAACCCGTCAAAAATACATCAGGATAACTTCATTTTGAAATATTGCCTATGTACTAAAATTAAAAGGAAGAGACCTACAAAAGGAACACGCAATACCAAAGAATTTTCAACAAGATATTTTGTACGCAAGCATCCGAAAAATACGTTGGTACCAGTTTGTTTAAAATCTTTTCTGGGCATATTGAAACTAAAGAAAGGACGAGTACAGGGAGTACTTAAAAGACATATGCGCTCAGGTGGAATGGCAAAAGAATTACGAGGAGGTGATAGAAAAACATTCACATTCGCATCAAGAAAAGAAGCAGTTGAAAAATTTATTCAGTCTTTTACACCTTTAGAAACGCATTACTGTCGTGGAAAAGACCGTCACCGTGTATATTTGGCTCCCGATTTGTCTATTAAAAGAATGCACGCAATGTATAATGACCAATCCTTGCCGGGATATTCGGTAACGGTGTCTTATTTTAGAAAAGTGTTTAACACTTCTTTTAACATTGGTTTCGGTGCTGTTCGGCAAGATGTTTGTTCTACTTGTCTACAACTATCAGAAAACATTAAAATAGAAAAAAATGATGGTAAAAAACAAGAGTTCATGGTTCAAAAAAGAATACATAAGCTGCGGGCAAAAGCTTTTTTCAATTATTTAAAGGAGCAAAAAGAAGGACTTCTAACCCTTTCATTCGATTGCCAAAAAAATCTACCCATGCCGAAAATTCCTGACCAGGCGACATATTATTCCCGACAAATCTACCTTTTCAACTTTACTGTAGTTGAGGGCTCATCACGGACTTCTTTAAATAAAGAAAATGTTTTTGCATATTTGTGGACGGAAGATGTTGCAGCAAAGTCATCTAATGAGATATGTAGTGCTTTGCACCATGCGTTATGTTTACTGGATCTGAATGGCATTAAAACTGTTCGGCTTATGGCTGACGGCTGCGCGGGCCAAAATAAAAACAGAATGATGGTTGGTATGTTAATGAAGTGGTTCAGTGCAGCTCCCGGACATATCAAACGAGTAGAGCTCATATACCCAGTAACTGGTCATTCATTTATGCCTCCAGATCGGGTTTTTGCCTACATCGAAAAAAAATGCCGTGCTCGTGAAAATATAATAAACCCTCAAGAGTATATAGATCTCATTTCTGAACATGAGACAATATGCTATCTGGGCACTGAAGTTCCCGTCTTTGATTGGCGCACTGCTACAGAAAATGTTCTAAAAAAACCAGATAAACTGCATTTCAAAATCAGTACAGTGAAGAGAATCATAATAAAACGGTCGAGGACGTCCACAAATATGTTGGTGAGAGGAGAAATCTCATACAATAGTGACACTGGAACATCTAAAAGTATTTTAGCGCGTGGTAAAAGAATAACGCAATTACAGCCAGAACGTTTGCCTTGTGGAGTTTCTGTAGCCCAGGCAAAATTGACTGATGTCCAAAATCTTTTAAAAAAACACTACGGTGACGAATGGAAAAATATAGATGACTTAATCTTTTTTAAAAATTTATTAGAAAGGGACAATAATTTACCCCAAGGAGAAATTGAGAATTGTCATGGTCAAGAGATGGAAGAGGTGATTGATTTTGTTTGATTTTCGTAGAATGTTTATAAATAATAAAATTCATCTAATTTATTGATTTTGTTTGATTTTCGCAAAAAAATTGCAAAGAATAGGTATCTATTTAGTTAAGTTTTAGAGAAATTTTAATTTCAAACTATTGTTGTTAAAATTCTTAGTGACAACCCTGATAATGATGCATAATGACGAATTGTATCAAAAATGGTAATATCCACAGTAGATTTTTTCCAAAACTGGTAATATCCAAGCGTTTATATCAAACCTAGTAAAATCCAATCAATTTCTGCTTTTTGCGCCTTAATTATCCACAGACAAGGTGAGATTGTATATTAGGCATCCTTTTCTGACCCATATGGGTTTATCTTGCTCAAAAGAGACGTAAATAGAACCTGCATTAATAGTATAGAATAAAATACGTCATTGTGTAAAAGCATCTTTAACGGATTTTTCCACTTTTGCTGTTCATCGACACAATTATGACATGAAGGAAACATTTATTTTCGTGTTTGATTAGATAATTAGGCCGGTAAAACTACTACACTATGAGCTATTATGGAAAGTGTGTCTATGATAGGTAAAAAAGGAGCCACTTTCCTCTACTTTTTCCGTAATGACTACTTTTGCGTAGTCTCTTAAAAATACGTTTAGGTTTTTCATTTCGTTTAAAAACGCCTAAACGAAAATTGCTCCTCTTCGGAAACAAGGATTATTTTCAGTTCAATAATATTTTCTAACACAATCTACCTTGATTAGCAGCACAGCGACCCGAATTTCATCTTTTATCATATTAAAAAGTTGGTATACAAGGTCCATTTTTTTCTGCAAACCAATTTCCTCTCTCTCTTAAGGCTTCATTGCAAAAGTTCAAAAGCAGCCATTGATTAACTTGGAACGTGCAAATAGCTGTTTCGAATCGGTTTTTGTTGAGCCCCGATTGGTCACTTTGTAACTCCAACGAGTTTTCATTGGTTCGATACATTTATAATTAGAATGGATTATTTTGAAGTTCATTAAACCCCTTTCTCTTCAAATTATAGGTTAGGTCCTTTAAAGGGTATGTATTGTCTAGGCGTCTTAATTAGTAATTTTATAACTTTGACATAAAATTTAACGATCTTTATATTATTTCAGCCTACATAGAGGTTAAAATAGAATGGTATGTAATGAAGTATGCTGAAATAAATAGATACTATAGTATATAGTTAAAGTTTATTTAAAACTGAAATAGAGCTCATGTAAACTTTTTAAACAGCTTAAACAATTTCTTTGAGCAATATGCGATCACACAAGAACTTCAGAATTTTTGTATATAAAGTGGAGTGAAGATCCGATTGCAAATTGGACAATTTTTTTGTTACGTTGTAAAACTTTTAGAATACCGTGAAAGTTCGCTTTTCTTTTGTTTTATTTGATAACTTCTTTAAGTTTTGTTTAATGAGTTTACAACGAATGTTGTGGGCTGTGTAAATGTCTGGTACCAAACATTTTGGAGAATGTTAGGGATTTCTTACTGCTATTATAATATTCTTGATAGGTTAATTCCCCCCGGTTAATTGTCCGTATCTCAGATTCGTGCCCAGTTGATAGCAAAAGGCTTGCTCCCTATTACATGGGACTTAAACATAACTGGCGAAATTTACACATGGTGCACCTTTTCCTTACACCTTGGAGAAATACAGGCGTGATGTAACGTTTTATATTGTAATCTAACAAGCTCATGTAAGTAAGGCACTTAAGGTATAAAGAGTAGGTGTCTCAGCATCTGATGTTCGAAGAATAACTCGCCGTAATGCACTCTGCCTTTATAAACTCTCACTTGGTTATATAGGGGTGTGAAAAGCACACAAAGATGGGTGTGAAGCCTTCAGCGTTATTAGAGAACTTTACAAGGGGTACTGATTCATGAGTATGATGTTTCAAAGTTAAAATGTTAATAAATCTGTAGTATAATAATAGTAGTGATAGCCTAGAGGTGTGACCGTTGGACTGCCAAGTCATAGGGCTCGAGTCCGAACCCAAGACACGCACCTCTGATTTTTCGGAACAATGTACGTATTGTATAATTTTCACTTACTTCGGTGAAGGAAAAACATCGTGAGGAAACCAGCATGCCCGAGAGTTATTTCTTGACGGCATGTCAAGACAAGTCAGAGGTCCATGGGCGGCATAAAACTCTGACACCAGGTTAGGCACTAGCCACACGATAAAGAAGAAATCTGTGAAGAACGGGAGGTGCAAGCACTGCCAGCAGAAGAACAGAAGGTCTACGTTATGAGAAATATTTTTGGCCATACAGAACTGATTTATGGAACTAAGTGGAACTATAGCAACGACTTAGTGGCGGGCCTACGATGTCCTCCCATACTTAAGTACCTACTAATGCTGTAACATGAAAATTGCGTAAAACAAAATGGATTTTAAAAGAGTAACCATGGAGTTGTTCTCGCCGGTTCTTCTCCATGGAAACGACCAACGCGAATCGTGGTCGACGTTTTATAAGTGTCCAAGTAGGCATATGTGAAATAAAATATTTTTATTTCTGATTTTATAACCTAATTTACGCCACTAAAAGACTTGTTATCGGAATTAGGTTGTCGTAAACTCAGCAAACTGATGCGAATCAGCATGAGTCTTAATAGTGTGAGGAATGATATGAAAGAGGAAGGAGTAAATGATGCCGTGACGTCTGACAGGGGAGAATAGAAGAAGAAGACGTGTTGCGCCGACCCCAAGTAGAATGGGACAAGGGAACTTGATGATGAGCATCATCTACCTAGCCTTTTCCCAACTACGTTAGGGGTGGGCTTCCAGTCTAACCGGATGCAGCTAAATATCTGTATTTTACATATCGTGACTGCCTATCTGACCTCCACAACCCAGTTAGTACGGGGTAATACGTTACCCCTTGGTAAGACTGGTTGTTAGACTTTCAGGCCACTGACTACCTATAACGACTGTCAAAGTTCTAAAAATTACAGCCGGTACCGAAGGCTTAACGTGCTTTCCGAGGCACGGAGGAAACTCGGTATGTAATGGGTGGCCACCCATCCACAGACCAACCTAGGCAAGCACGGCTTAACCGAAAGATCGACCAGAGCGGCCTTTATTACAAAGCCACGAGATCCTCCAAAGTGAGCTGAAGACAATATGCAGTAATTTTACTAACACATTGACGCACAAACATGAACAAAACAAACACAGACATACATTAAGAATACTCTGCAATTTTGACTAGAACAACGATCAAATTATCCGCAAGAACAAATAACATGGTCTAACCGCCACTTAATTTACTAAAGTCATCGAGAAAGTTGATTCAGACCATTATTAATCAAATAGGACGTGATCTCTCTCTATTGTGGGTACTAGTAGTTACTACAAACAGAATCGACGCACTGGGTTGAGAAACTGCTTAGTAACAAAGCGTTTTAAACTTTGCGAACTACGGTGTTGTGAATTTCACTCCAAAATACGGCACTACCATTAAATAATTAAAAGGGAAACAACTATATTCATTAAGCTTAGCAGATGGTGGCCCATTCTCTTGAACCCCTTGGTGTGAACCCCAAAGAATCCTTCAAGTAAGGGGTCCACCCACGGGTTCTTTATGGGGGTTCTTTATTAAACAAACATGGAGATGTGATTATTTGATTCGCAAGTATATTCGCATTCCAATAATCTTCAAGCCATTTGGCTTGAATATTAGAATGGTTTCAATTATTCTGCCAAGCTCTCAGTAAGATACGTTTAGTTACAAACGTATTTAAAACAATATAGTGCATCAAAACTTTCACTATCACTTACGGGATATCTTCCGCGATTAATGTTTATATTCAGCTCCCGATATTTCGACGCTGTTGCAAGCTCCATGATCACGAGATGACACCACATCATCATCACCATCATCATGATGGCATCATGATTGATGTCATCATGAAAGTTTAGTTATAAACGGTATTAGCTTAAAATAGTGTTTGACTTTGAACGTAACGTATTTAAAACAACTCTGTCACTGTCATCTTCAATGAATTAACAGAAACGAATATACTCGAAACATAATAATAAACACTAAAAACGGGATATTTATCATGTTCCCATCACTCATGTTCACTTCCGTTTATCCGTGATCGTGGTGCTTGCAACAGCGCCCAAATGTGGGGAACTCAAAACAAATAATCAACAGGATAAATATCCTATTTTCAGTGTCAATGATGGTAAAACTTATATGCTCTAAGCATGTTTAGCGTTAAACTAAATATAATTTTCTTCGGTACAATTCTATAAACTTGCGAGCGTTGTGTAAAATTTACACTACGAACCAACCGCGGCGGGCTATCTGCCGAGTACGTTATAAACCGCACATCTCAGTATAAATTAATTAAACAAACGTCGAACAAAGTGAATTGACACACATAACTGAATAACGCGTTCGTAAGTCATACGGCCATAAGTCTTGCTTACAAACAAGTTCATATTGAAATGAGTTATTTAACTGGATATTAGTTTTCTCAGTCGGGCTTCGTTGGTGTAGTGACCGCGAATGCGACTGCCGAGCATGAGGTCCTGGGCTCCAAATCGGGCAATGTTAATGTGTTATTGGGATTTCTCCATCGATAATTTCTCAGTAGTAGCCTCGGAGTCACTTCAGCCGCATTCACGATGACCGCTGGGTAAGTCTCCACACGATGAATGCTGGAAGACGGACGGCGCCGCCGAGCCCTGCCCAGAAAGAGGTGACTAGACGGATTCTGAACTCGTGCTCGGCTGACGACGGCAATATACAGAACCTTCAACCTATGTATTATGATACGCGTGTGATATGGTATTTAGCGACAGTTAATATGGGTAGCGATAGATATCGTTTACAATTGCGAGTTTTTAGTACAAATTGACATTCATATCATTAATTTAAAAACTCCTTCGAAGTCACAAACCTCGTAACATAATCAGTATTACGCATTGTACTCTTTTCTCTCTCTTCACCGCTAAAACAAGTTCTTTGTAGGGTTCTAAAGAATTTTCATTGGGCATTAGGCCTCGTGAATAGGGGATTCGGGTTGTTCAAATTGTTGTTACTAAGCGTTTACCTTTGAAATTACATTGTTGTTAACTGGAAAATGTGATTGCGTAGTCTGCATGTGTTGCTTATCAAGGGATCTGTGGCTTTTAGTATAATTGTTTGTTAAGAGAATCTCGCGTAGTCATTGGAGGAATCTTGATTTACGTAACACTTAACAATGATTACTTTAATGACAGTCTCGTAGTAACCAAATTTAAGTACAAAGATATAGTCATAGTTTTTAGCAGATTCATCATTCTTCTGCCCGTATCGCAATTTATTTGTGGTCGGCGTAGCATGTCTCCTTCTTCGATACTTCTCTCTATTATTCGTCGTCTCAGCAATTGTAGTAGAATGAAAATATTACTAAGTCATGCCTTTACCCTGCATTGCATTGCTAACAGAAACATTTAAACTAATACGTGAAAAAACTAGTCATCATCTTCTTACCATTGTCCCATTCTACTTGGGGTCGGCGCAACACGTTTTCTTCTTCCATTCTGGGGAGAATGGAAGAAGAAAACGTGTTCCTGTCAGACGTCACGACATCATGTACTCCTCTCTTTCATATCATTTTTCACACAATCCATCCATCTTTTCTTTTGCCTTCCATCCGTCAACAATAATATCCATCACTTTTTAGTAAAAATACTAAATTACAATGCAGTGAATTGAAACGATTTTATTTGAAAAATGTTTTAAACACATTCGTATGTTACCTATTTGTATTTGTTTCTAGACATGGCCGCAAATAATAAAAAAACTACAAATTTATAATTTGAACACTGCAGTGAGTTCGCCTTGGCCATATTTTGACGTACACGACATTAGCATAGCACTGATGCTTCTTTACAAATTCTATAAATTATTTTTAAACTATTTGCAACTGAATGAAAATATAAACAAATAAAAATGCAGTCCGTTGTAACGTTTGAGAAACCCTTGCCGCATCTTAGTTTGGCCGATTGGGATGCGAGACTCTACGGCTTACAGGTAATATTTTTACTATATTTGTATATTATAACTGTTTTTAGATTATATAATTGTACCTGTACATAGTACCTTTCGTTGTTATTTTTATCCACTGATTTTGCAATACTGTGATCTTTACTCTGTAGGAGTTCATGGCTAAATAATAACAGCCGCTCGGGTCGATCTTCAGGTTAAGACGTGCTAGCCTAGGTTGGTCCATGGATGGGTGTCCACCTATAAAATGTCGAGTGTAATCCGTGCCTCGGAGAACCGTTGGTCCCGGCTGTCGTTTGTAGACCTTTTACAATCATTACAGGTAGTCAGTGACCAGAAATTCTGATAACCTGTCTTTCCAAGGGGTATCGTAGTACCCAGTACTAACTGGGTTGTGCAGGTCAGATAGGCAGTCGTTCCATGTAAAATACTGGTATTCAGCTGCATCTGGTAAGACTGGAAGTCGACCCCAGAGTCAACATAGTTGGGAAAATTTTAGGCAGATATTGTGACCTTTATGCCCGTAATGTTTATGCCAGGGATAAAGGACTGTATTGCGTAAAAGCTAGGATGTCTTTGTCAATGTTCCCTTGAGTATCTTTTTGAACCTATCACTTCTAGGGACCGGATCTAGGTGTCTTCGGTGCTTGTTGTTTGTGTAATTTTTTCGTTTTTCGAGCCATCGATGTCGGTCCGTATATACGTAACGCCAAGCCTGTAATTCCCGAAGGGTTAAGCAGAGGTGTACCTAATAGTACACCCACATTTCGCCAGCTATGTTTAAGTCCAAAGTAATAGGCGGCGAGCCTATTGCCATCAACCGGGCACAAATTAGTACTCCGTAGCTGCTACTGAAAAATTCGTGATGGAAAAGCTCAATAACACTTTGCCAGACCTGGGAATAGAACCCAGGACTTGATGCTCAACATTCGCACTGGCGACCACGAGACCAAACGAGGTGGTCCGTAAATATTTTCACCAATCCCCAAAGAGTCACCTAAGTGGTTTTACTAGATACTCCCCTTGGTTGATCTGGGTGGGTTGAAATATGAAGTTTCTCCCCACGCTCAACTTCATAGCGAGTGAGACGGACCTATTTTATTGCTCTCTGAGTGAATTCACAAGGAATGCATTGTTTATCATTAGTTATAGGTATTAGTTATAAGTATAAATTAAGTTATTATTAATTAAGGCGTATTTATCGCATTTGGCAAAAGTTAACATTTTAATACATTACCCACAATTTTTTTTACATGAAACGGTAAACAGAATCGGTATTGTTCGCTCTCATAATTTTTCGATACATTGAAGTGGATTTTGGGCGATGAGTTGTGATAACATTTTTGTATGAGAGTTTGAGAGGATGAATACCTATAGACTGAACGTTATAATACCTTTGCCTGCTTGTGACATTTTTTTGACTTAAGTCTGTTTTAAAAATAAACTGGTGTTCTGACGTCTGAAGCAAGTTATTGTAACTTGTTATTTTTAAGTTGGCTAAGGTCATAAGGCATGTGATGGAAAGCTGCTCATTAATTTCTGGGCCGCTTCGTACGAAACCAACGAACATAGATACTTAGAAGCTGTAGCTGTAGCATTTAGTATGAATTGTAACAACAATAATTCAGTTTCCACGAAATTAACTCTTAGGTACTAACTAGACTAACTTACTACTAGGTACTTACTTTGTGTTTACATGGAAATGAGTAATAATATAATACTAGCTCTATGTGATGATATACTCAACTGATTCGTACAACCGTAATGAACAGTCGGGTATATCACTCAAACTGCATTAATTTGATTGGGAGATCTCTATTCCCAGAATACAGATATAACGCTACTAATATGGTAGAGGATCTCAGAAGGTTTTCAGCAAGCATATTCTGTTTGAAAACATCTTCATAGCATGTCGGTGGCAAATTTTCATTGAATATGTATGTTTGGTCCAAAATACGGCTTTGTGAAATCCGCTCACTGATGTAGTCATAAGATCGTCAAATCCGCAGGTATCGCAAGATGGGCCATTGTCTGTGATACATAAATAATTGAGCCCTCATCGGTAAAGATTGTGTTTGCTACGGCCGACTAGGGTTCGAAGTATATTTAGAGATTTCCAAGTCGGCCACGACAAAGCATGCCCAAGTGGGAGGCTTTCAGAAGGATCGATGAAGCCGTCAGGAGGTTTAAGCATCTCTCGCCAGAGAGCACATTTTACTGTGGAGGCGTTGGTATTAGCTGGACTAGCTGGGCCTACACACCCAAATAAGCTTTTATGACTTCTCAGCCTCTGGGGCACTGAGACGTAACTCTGCAGTGCTGTGGGTGGCGAGAGTCAGCTTGTAGCTACGTCCTCTCGGTGCGGCTAGCTGTGGTCCTACGAACTTTTGGAGGCGATATCCCAGTTAATGGATATAGCATTCGTACCGGGGTCGGGATTGTTGGGTAGGTAGGGCGTGATGAGAAGACGTTAAAACTGTACATGAACAAGTTCAGATAGGTGTCCTTCGGGCAGGGCATACTTAAAATTTTCAAAAAGGGTCAAAACTGACAACCACGTTTTGATTTTCGAAGATATGAGGCGTTCCACTAAATCTGAAGAATCTATCACTCAGGTATTAAGTTTTCAGGCTGAATATGCTTGCTGGAAAACCTAGGCCCCCACCATAATCAAATCAGACACTCCCATTGGTCTATCACGAACATTTTATAAACAAAACACCTCATCGATACTGTAATATTTCATGGCAGTTGGAAACCTAAATTAGAAAAGTTTTATTGGTCTCTGAGGTACTGAAACTGTCTGGCAAAGCCTACCGCTATTCATGAACAATCAAATATCTATCGGAAAAGTATGAATAGGTACTTAACTTTTTTTATGAAAGTTTGATGGGGCTCATGTTTTAGTATGACGTTTGAGATTTTTTATCGTTCATGGATGTGTACATAACAACAAAGCCGATTCGAAGCAATACTATCTACATCTACACAAATTCGACTTTTGTTCGGCTCGTGCCGATCGGCTAACTCCGTTCGGCACCTATCATCAGCTAAGAGGATTTTGGGCTGTTTTTTGTGTCAGATAAAATAAAACACTCGTTCTATCAGCGTTTTAGTGTATACTCAAACTGAACAGAAGCACTAAAATATTACTATCGGCTTTCATAGTTTGCAATCCCCAGTCAATAGTTTACGAGATGAAAGTGTTTTCCATATTCCACTCCAATAAAACTGCTACAAAGCCGACCAACAGTTTCGTTTGTTGTTTACAGTAACAGGGATGAGGCCAACCAAATAAATCAAGTAAATGAAGTAAACAACCAACCTATAAAGTATTTCCCTTGGGATTGGGTAATGGGAGGAGAACTTCTGTTCATTAGGTATGTTAATAGGCAGGTCGGTAGGTTGATAGATCCAAATGTATCGACCTCAATGTACATATGTACATACAATTTTTACTAGCGAAACCGATCTATGCCTTTCGATTTTTATAATGTTTAACAAGTTTTTGATAAGACTGTATGATTATTTTAAGTATCAATCAATTCGGAAGTCTTATTTCCTATCCTTTACATCATTGATCCCTAGTCCCAACTTAGCAGAATATTTCCTCCTATTCAAAACAAGAATCAACATAACGCACAGCCACAACACATTGCTATTAAAACTTTCACAGGCGCCACACCTTTGTTTCACTTCTATTAGGTCACTAGCGTCCAACCGTGCTTTTTATCAGGAAATGAGGGATGTGGGGGCGTGGCAGGAGGGGTGAGGACAGTACTGATGACCGATCACTTTTCTATGTCATCCTTAGTTCCACAATTTCCCTTTGTTAAAGTTTCGGGGTGAAGGCACAACGCTAGGATGTGACAGCTTTACATGATGAGGCACGGAGGCTACACATTTATTACTTTACGCTTGACTCTTGTTAAGGTCATTTTAGACCTCGAAAGGAGTTTTGTTATACTTTGCAACAACCGATGAATATAACCTTTTTAACCGACTTAAAAAAAAGGAGGAGTTTCTCAATTCAGTTGTATTTTTTTTGTGTTTTTTGTCTCATATCTTCGTCATTTATGAACCGATTTGAAAAATTCTTCTTTTACCTGAAAAGATATACTTTCCTTATTTATTGGTCCTATACAAATTTCATCAAAATCGGTTTAGTAGTTTGGTTTTTTAATCAAATAGCTGGAAAAAATATGTCATCCAAGTTGCAAAATTGATACTTGACAAGGATTTGTGTGTGATACGATAACCAAAATGGGTAAAATAAAAACTTTTTTGCAAAATTTTTAGTTTATTTAAGCTCAGCTCTCCTTTAACGAAAGAGAAACGGCGTATGTTTACAATTAAATTGTCGAGTAAATAATACATATGTATGTGTATATGCAAATAAATAAACATTTTCCATTCCATTGAAAACTAATTTAATATAACATTTAGAATTCCTGTAAATGAAGAAAAACATTTTTATTGAAGTTGGTTTCCATTTATTTATAGATCCAGAATTTAATACAAATGTAAATAAAGCAAATAAGTGCAAATTCACATGAATTTTAGACCATCATAGTTTAGAAACTAATACTTTGAATCGATTTTCAATGGAATATTAATTTATAAAATTTATTTGGAGTCAGTAAATCTAATTACTTACTGACTCCAAATAAATTTTAAAACAAAATATGTAACAAAATATAATAAATTTCAAAACTCGACTTTTGAAATTAAGCCTAATAAAATAAAAAGTAAGGTTTCTTCTTTCATAGAACATACTGGTATAAACTACTTGACAGTAGCTCCCGTCATACATGCTCTGCATGTTGAGTCTAGTTGGAAAACCTATATTTTCAAGGTTTCTCTCCCTGTATCAGCGAAAGTTGTAGTCCCTGGTACCTTATATTATTAATCTTAATTTTAGGCTACTTCTTAGTGACTGTGCACTGTGTGAGTAGTAATTTCATAAATGTTCAATAATCACTTCGTAAATTTTGCAATAATTTGTCACTAAGTATAATTCTCGGTAGTGCTTAAAGATACAGAATGGCCTAATACCGTAAATTTAAAATCTTTCTCTTCCTACATTCTGGTAAAACCACCCGTCATATTTGCATCACCGAAATTCACAGAAAACCCCTCAAAGATCGTACGACAGAATCAAAGATAAAAGATCAAACGACGTCACACTATCCCTAACAATCATATCTCCTATGACAGGTTACGGCCGACACCCGACGAGCAGATGCGTTCGATCTACGCCACAGTGCCCACCAGCTTCGCAACGAGACCCGTATCAAGACCGACTGGGACAGCTATCATAACAACAACCGCCTTAGAGCCAGGTGAGGGTAATTGAATGTCCCATGGCTTTGTAGTCAGCTCTTGCAAGGTTAATCTGTTTATAAGGCTACATTTTCAGCGAAAGGGGTTGCTGGTTGAGTATAATAAAGGCGAAAGCTGAAATAAAGCATCCTAGTTTGTGCAAAAAAGGGTTTTGGGTCTTTGGGTTTCGAGTTTTCAAATTTCAAATTGACTGTTCTAAATGATATGTTCGTCTAAATAATGTTCGTTTGTAATGTTGACCTCGGATTTTTCGGATCCATGTGCGTATTGTATAATTATCAATTGCTTCGGTGAAGGAAAACATCGTGAGGAAACCAACATGCCTAAGAGATATTTCTCGACGGCATGTAAAGTCAAGTCAGAGACCCATGAGCGGCAAAAAACTCTGACACCAGGTTAGGCACTAACCACAAGATAAAGAAAGGTGTTCTCTTTACCTTGTCGACATCATAATGAGTCGACTTGGAACTTCACTACCAAGTTAGGACACGATAATACGTGCCCCATTGCTTGTGGCACGGGCTTAAATTAATTCCGTTCATTTAAACTGAATAGCAACACGACAAGATAACGCTAATATTACTTTTTTTAAACTCAGAGTTTATGAAATCGAACAATGGAGGTCAACTCTCCAAGAACTCCTCGACCTGCTGGACCGAGAGATGGCCGGCCTTAAAGAAGAGAAGGCGTCCACTGAAAGGGAGTTAGAACAGCTGAATCTCCCTCTGCTGGTCTGCTCCGAATGCCTTTCTAACAGAGACGGGAGGAGAAGCTCGGAGTTAACTTATGATCTCGCTGATACTGAGCTGAAAAAGGTAAAAACTGATAATCTTCTAAATTTTTTCTTTGCATTTCTTGGTACCCACTGCTAGGTTTTCCTTCCAAATCTCTCTATTGTGTGTGAGCACTGGCCATGTGAAAGATAAGGCTACCTCGAAGGCGATTTCCTCCACCAGGCGTCTATTGAGTGATGATTTTTGCCCATCTGTCCGGGTGCAATTCAAGCTACGTGGCCCGTTCCCACTTCAACCTGGCTGTTTTTTCTCAACGTGTTAAGTTATCGAAGCGCAGGGAGGTGTCAATAATACGATCTGTTAGCTTAACACCTATTATTCCAGTAACATTCCCCGTTTTTGAACGTCATCATTACTATCCAAACTGTAGGCAGGTAAAGTATTTAACTTTCTGAAACAAAACGTAAAGACAGGAGCTTTTCAACAAGAATTGTGTTAAATACAGTAGGTACCTACCCTATTTGCTGATTGTTTAATCCACTTGCCGGCCCAATTAGCTGGCAGATGTGCGCTTGGCTTAACTAGTTAGAATACATGGTGTTGCATTTGGACAAACAGGATCTTCGTTGTCATTTGTATTTGATATTTTGAATGGCATATGTGGGGCATCGAAACCCGGTTTCGGTCCCTTGACCGAATCAAATACAAATGAATACAAGTGGCTTATACCTGAAAAACCGGGTTTTACTCCTTAGTAAAACCCGGTTTTTCAGGTATAAGCCGTGTACTCGATATAATTAACATAGGTAAAAATAACAAACTGCCATACAAACTTTCATGCCTTATTTAATTTTACCTCTTAGAAGACGAATTTTCAAAAGTCCATCCTTATCGATCACCTTTGTCATTTATATACGAAATACGTTTTTTGACCTTTTTTTTTATTTTCGGGGAAAATTTCAAAAGGTGACCGGATTTAGGTTGTGCGTTATCTGCTAGAGACTGAATTATAAGATTTTTATTAAAAAAATGCACTGCTTCCAAAAGATTGGGAGAACTTTAAACATTGGTGTTATACAGTGTTTTCGATTGAGATTATAATAAAATCTTTGTTTTTTCATGGCGCATGATTCGATTTGGACACAAAAACGTAGTCTAGCTAAAAACGGACATTAAATTTAAACTACTATCAGTTTTACGTATGATAACAAGCTTCTTGTAAAGAACTTTTTCTTGAAGATCTGCCGTCATATTTACTTTTACCACAACTTTGCTGGGTTTAAGGAGTTCCGGTGAAATCAACAAGCAAAGTTGGTTTCGCATCGCAAACCTATTGGTCTTACTTACATAGTGCAAGTTTCTTTAGATTACTAATAGCCATCATTCTGCTTTCCAAAGTGTAAACTTAATAAAAATCTTTAATAAACTGGCAGGTAGACCGCGGCGAAGGTGGTGTGACGATCTGATCTTGTTTGAGGGATGAACATGGCTAGATATCGCACAAGACAGAGAGGTTTGGAAGGAGAAATGGGAGGCCTTTGCCCAGTAGTGGGACATATGACAGGCTAACAAATAAATAAAAAATAAAAATAAATTAACTGGCAAAGATTGGGTTACAAAGTAGCAACAGACTGGGTTCCGAACAATAGAACCTGGTGACGCGGTAGGCCCAGAAGGAGATAGCGTGAGCTGGAATTTTCCCAAGAGCCCAAACAGCCAAAGACAGCGAAAAATAGAAAGAAGAAAGGGAGGCCTTTGCTCTGCAATAGGACACATCAGGCTCATAATAAAATTTTAATAGACTCATTCATTAACTTACGGACACCGCGCAGTCTGAGAGTCTGGAAACATGATGATTTGCACAAAAGTTCCTTATAATTATTATTATGATAAAGGTGAGTTTGAGTATGAGCAAGGAAAGATTTTTGCAAATTCGTCCCCCAAAAACGTTATAAGGGGGTGAAAGCTGTAGAAGAAACTTGTATGGAAGTAAATTATTTACAAACTGCTAATAGATCTAAAATAATAATTAAATATGTACAAGTCTCAAAGCGCAAAAAGAATTACAGGGCGTCAAAAAATTCGTCCATATCGTTGTCAATAGTAAAAGTGCCCAGAAAGCTGGCAGCATTGCCACCTTGGATGGCAATGCTGATTCTTTCCAAAAGGCCAGCCCTCTGTCACGTGTATGAAAGTTTGTTAATCGCACGTTTTGTTAAACAATAAAAACTAAATATTTACAGGAACTCTGCGTAACAGAAAGCAACAAGAAAATGTTGATAGACAGATGCCAGTCCGCTTGGGAGAAAATCAACAAGTTGGAAGTTGTGAAGTTCAAACTCCAGTTAGACCTGAACGATAAGAACGAAGCACTTCAGATTGATACGGACATGTTGAACTTGGACAAGGATTGTGCCAACATCACTTATAAGACCGACTCCTTGAAAACTCCCAAGAGGTAGGATTTTTTATCGTGTACCTACTAAAAAGAATTGAATGACGTATGATGTGATGGGCCTTGGGACCAATAAGTTTAGCAGGATAAAAGAATAAATTGAAGTTTGATTAAACTAAAAGAAAACGAAAGTTATGTCATATCCAAAAGTTTTAAGTATTCTTTCTTTTTGAATAAATTGGTGTTAGTTAAGTATAAAACCCCCTTCTGTTTATTCAATTGAAATAGTAGAACATATGACATAACATCACGCCTGTAATCCGTGAAGGCTTAGGCAGTGCTGTACCTAATCCTCACCTTCCCACATGTCGCCAGTTATGTTTCAAGTCCCATGAATCAACCGGGAACAAATCCAGACTCCATGGCTGCTACTGAGAAATTCCTGTACAATTTTCTCAACAGGCAGAGACTGCAAAATGTATCCAGGCTACATGCTTTAAATTTATTTGCATATGAGAAAACAGTTTCATGACCTAATCACCTAAGTTAGCATCTCTCCATAATCCCTTAAACACATTAACAAAGTCTAAACCTGAACACAGAGCCAAGATAACTTACAAGACGAGTGTCTCCTTGAAAACAACCTGAGAGGCAGGAACTTTAAACTTGGTACTTCAAAACAATTAAATTTGTTAGAAGTTATGATACTCCCTCGTGTCTTGTTGCACCTGGGCCTGAGTTAAAAGGTTCCCACGGCATTCTAGTCTCATTAATAACACAAGATATGAGCAGTCTCCTAAGGATGGTACTTTGCCTCTCATTATGGTATTTTTCTTACATAGGCGTTTCTAAATAACGGCTTACTTACCAAGTTGGCGGAAGTCTAGATGCTTTTCAGTACTAGATACTTATGAAATACTGTTTTAAGCTTTCACGGTTTATAACTGTACTTACACTATCACTGATCTGTCGGTTTCTAACAAGTTTTTACCATCCACCCGCATTCTCCGGTCATCTCGTGATCATGGCGCTTGCAACAGCGTCGAAATATCGGGAGCTCAATATAAACATTAATCGCGGAAGATATCCCGTAAGTGATAGTGTAAGTTTATGTAGATACTTATGGTTTAAGTTTCGGAATAGGTACATACTTTATTACACGGTACTGAAAATCATCTCATAGAGAAAATTATATTTATGACGTATACGTAGATGTAATCAAACTCAAAAGGAAGTAGTGATGGAAAATTAATCGCGACAAAAAAACCCCTTTGATGTTACCAGAATTCTATAAAATACACTTGGTTGTTAAATGCAAGAGACCAAGCTACAACATAACGTTTTTGAAAAGTAAATATCAATACACAAAATACAATATACAATACAATAATTGGCCCGAGATCAATGAAAACATTTTAATACTGGTAAAAGGGTAATCAAATAATAAAAATTAATTACTTTAATAGACACAATCAAAGCCTTTTACCAAAATTATTTGTCTTTGCTAGGATGATTACCAACCAGCAATGGCAAGACAAGTGTGAAGCAACGAAACAAATGGCAATCAACGAGCTTCAAGACACTTTACGTCTTCGTGAGTCACTCTTTGTTGCTCGAGGTCGCGCTAGAAATGCTTTGAGAGCTCAAACTGATGTCACCAACTATATGCTGAGGAGACGCATCTATGATACGCAGAGGGCTAGAAATGAACTGGATTGGCAGAAGATGAAGGTATGTTCAGTAAAGAGATAAGTAGCAATTCCTAGAAACCTTTAGATTAATACGACATCTATGGGTAAGAGACCTATGTCCTGTCAATCTTAAAGCTACTTTCATAAAAGCAACTGGCGTCGACAATAGTACATTTTGATACAAGTGGGGAAACTTTGTTATTGCAGCAGAAAAAATACTTGCACCTTTAGGCACTAAGTATACAGGGTGGAAGTGTTCCTTCCGTCGTTGTATGTAATCCTGCGGACCATCGAAACAATATTACCTAATGCTTTCCATGAAAACAAACTACGTCCGATTTTACGGCACAATACAATGTAAGGGGTAAACGTATTCTATGCAGTAAGTGGAACACACATAGGACCACGTTTTGGACAGAATACCTAAATATTATTGATTCAAAATTGGCTACGTGGTGAACTAACATGACGAAGCTCCTCTTGGAGAAAAAACTACCTGACCCGACAACCCTGGACAGATTGTCCTGGCGCCAGAAAATTAGGAGAGCCGACACCACCTAAAGTGGGTTCTGTAAACGGCTCAGGTAAACAGCATTCTTCTTTCTTCCTAGCTGAGTAGGAAGAAAGAAGGCCGTTTACCTGTAAACCTCGTCAGTGCAATTTCCACTAAACAAGACTAAATGGAAAATGTAATGACAAACCATTAGAGTAACAGTCCAGCCTATTTCAGTATTCCAATTGGGCGGTGAATAACATCCTGTAATTTGGGAACTATGGCCCGAAAAGCCTCCCGAAATAGAATCAGCCGTGCCTGGAAACGTTTTAGCTGTTTCCAATATGCCAATTAACTGCAGTTGCTTAAAAAAACTGTACGTCAGTAATCCCCTAATAGGTAGGCAGAGAGGTATATTAGGTACACCATACTTTTCCCGGGTATTAAGTCCCTACGTTTATTGAATAAAACTTCACTTAAACGTTTACACCTAGCCTACCTCTTACTCTGGCAATAAATTTTCCATTTTGGAAAGTAATTTCGCAAAAAAAAGTGCCAGACAAAATTTTATTACACAGGTATATTAGTGCTAGATAGAAAATGAATACTAGTCTTTAACAAGCAAAATAAGCCCTAAATAAAGTTTTGAACTAAAGGCATTAATTTGAAAGCTTATTGGTCCAATCCTAGAAAAGTCGCACTCTTTTCGCCGTCTACGTACTCTGCGGCAAACAATTGGGTAACTTGGGAATTTGATATTACCGTCCAAACATATTAACTCCGAAAAACTTTATTCATATAGTTAGGTCCCGAATAAGAGAAATAAAAGTGGAAGTTTCTCAATCCTGTTACGTTATATGAGGGTCAGTCGGCAAGCAGAAACTCTATTTTTGTCACCAAGCCTAGATTTCCAAAAGATTTTGTAGTTTTATGCTGTTGGTTTATTTTCTTCAAGCACAACATGAGTTATAGGGCACAATACCGCAGTCATCCGCAACCACAAATCGCATCGCAACGCCCTATCGCTGCATCAGACTGCTGTGTAAGGCTTGTTTCTATATAACTCAATGAAACTGCTTCCGTAAATGACAACATTACCGTTTTCATAGTCACATAGACACCATCATCGATGAACGATAGAGTTTCTTGCCCATTCTTTTCCATACGATACTTCTTTTACGAATGGGTGGCCAAATGTGTGAACATTGTAGGCCTTATAGATTCGTAGATGATTGTTAACTTTTGTTATTTTTTCAACTTGTTCTACGTTTCTGTAGTAAGCAACGACTTATTGTCGGGCCTACGATGTCCTCCCATACTTAAGTACCTACTAATGCTGTGATATAAAATAATGTAAAACCGAATGATTTTAAAAGAGTAACCATGAAGTTTCTTGCCGGTTCTTCTCCATGGAAACGACCAACGCGAACCGTGCTAGACGTTTTATAAGTGGCCAAGTAGGCCTATGTGAAATAAAATATTTTGATTTTGAAATCAATTCTTCAAAAAGCTTGACGTTCAAAAGAACCTTTTAATGGCCAAATTGAAATAAATGCTTTGATGACATCACATTTTCCTACTGGTTCACCATATTTCGGAGATCTCACAGAAATCTTATTTCCTCAGATGGAAGAAAACATGGACAAACTAGCAACGGAACTGAAAACTATGGGCGAACAGTTTGCCGACAAAGTGAACGCGTTGAAAGTGGCTGAAACCCGCTTGGAGACGCGAGGGTACCGTCCAGGGTATGAACTGGCTGCTGATGAGGCTGATATAGGACTGAAGGATGAAGTCCGATGCCTGAAGGAGACTATTCGGCAGTTGCAGGAAAAATTGGACTGTGCCAAGTAAGTATAAGCAGTTATGCTGGCAAAACTAGCGTAGACTCATCATAACCATGTACTACGCGCTCACTGACTGTCGGCCACTTTTATAAACAACCTTATTATTCAGGGCAGTCGAGGCATAAGGGTGAAAAGTGGTCGACCTTCAGTGAATTCGATACTACCATGTAGCTTCGGATCGGCACAACACGTAATTTTTTTTTTCATTATCCGCTATCAGCCGTTACGCTATATCCTTAGCGTCGTATCATGACTATCGATAGAAAAAAAAACAGTTTGAAGAAGGAAGTATGGCTAATTGAATACGAAAATTGGCATATGTTTGCTCGTCTCATGGCCTTTTTATGTTCTTTACAGTAGACTGACTTTTGAATCCCCGAGGGACTAAAAATACAGTTAGTATTAAGAAACTGTTTAGAAGATCATTATTCATCATGATCAAAGGTCTAGGACTTGACGTATTTAAATGTGATACGTCATGAGAAATTGTCTAGCCAATTTGATTCATCTATCCACAAACATATTTTACATTAATAAATTAATGTAATAAATTAGATGACTCTTCTTCAACCTTGTATTTTCCAGCCAGTCCAGTTTATTAAAAGATCAAAATCTTGGAGCGCGAGGTCCGTACTCGCGGGGACATTTGTTACTGTTACTGTGTGCCTTTGTCATTCCACTGCTTTGCAAAGACTTTTTTTAGTTCTTTCTATCAATATCTAATGTGAACCACTGGTGGTTCGGTCCAGTTCGCCCCGTCTTCTACGAGGTCTGTCGCAACGCCTTCTGACTGTGGCAGGGCTCCAGATAGTAACTATTTCGGCTCAACGGGCATATGGCAGACGCGGCCAGTTCAGTTTCACTTTAGCGGGGCGGCTTTTTGAGCATTGTCAGAACTTAACCTTAAATAATTTCCAGGGCAACATACAACGCTCTAGAAGCAGCTTCCATCAAAATAGCCATTGATTTGAACGACAAGAACCAATCCTTGGAGGTGGACACCCGGGCCTTAGAAATGAGAAATGCTTTAGAACCAAAGAAAGCCGTTGGCACAGACAAGAACTTGATTCTTGCTAGCATGGCTGATGAAGTCCCGAAAATTGTGTGTTAATTTTTTTTAATGTCGAATTTTTCAATTCACTGGAGTAAACTGACAGACGCTATTCTCAACCTGTTAAGTAATTAACCATATTTGTTATATTCTCGACTTTGACTTTTAAGTGGGGCTGATTTTTCAATCGCTTTTGTCTGTAGAAACAAAACCGTGATTTGTGCAAAAAATATTTCAAACACCACCATATTAATTTACTCTTTTTTTTTGAAGATGTAAAAATTAGACCGTTAATTGTCTCATCTCATCATTATTGTTTTAATTGGTGTCAGTTAGCACCTATTCGTTTACGCTAGTGAAATAAGAATTTGACATGAAGAATATTTAAATTGTTCAAGAAAAATGGCAAAATTTCATTTTTTTTTCGATAAGTCGAAATAATTGATTTCTCTCTTTAAATACAAGTCATTTAATCGTATGTTAATGTGAATGTTGTATATTGTTTCGATGATTTCGCCCATGTTTTATTAAAGAGCCATGTTTAATGTTGTGAGGTGCGAAATTATTCAAAATTATTTTGTATATCTTTTATAAATTAATATTTGGTTATACGAAAATGCTCCTACTGGAAATCATCATATGATTAAAATGTAGTAATGATTTTTAAATTATTTCGTTAAAATCTAGGATATAATGATACCTAGTTAGCTATAGTGTCATATGATGTAACCTTCATTATAATTCATTTACTATTCATACTTCATTTACGAGTTTATGGGAAACTTTAATTTACGACATAACTTATTACAATTTAACTTTAGATCCTAACTTTTCTGTGGTTAGTGCAAATAAAGTATTAAAAACTGATTTTGTTTTTTTATTGGATTCCCAACTACCTGTTCCAATTACTGCTGACAATAATACACTATACGTTATGACGACCACTCACGAGATTTAAGAGAGTTATAGAGCGACCATTAGAAATATTTTTCATTCGAAAATTTGATCTTGAAAATTTTCGAGATTTTTTGACACACGACCTGGGGGCCTAAATTGGCCGCTTTAGCAGAATCATTACGTTACCAATTCTTAAAATGGTCACGGTGACAATTCATAGTATGAACTGTGTCTGTAACCAATCTAAGAGAATTTTAACGGTATTCATAACTATAATCCTATTATGATCCTGCTAATGCGGCCATTTTAGGCCCCCTTGAGACTTATTATTTAAAATAGTAGGTTAGGATTTTCTTCGTCTTGACCCGTCTTTCGCTCGTAAATATTTCAATATTTGCGAATACATTTTGATATTTTTACCATAATAGATAATGATTTTTACGGTTCCCTATCCATTTGCATAAAATTTTAAGACCTAATATAACTTAGCATAATTTTGTTTGGCATAATTATATTTTCGCATAATATAATTACGCATAACAGCTTACGCATAATTTTTTTAAGCATAATTTCTCTAACCATAATAATGATTAAGCATAATATCCTAAAGCATAAATTTATTTACGCATAATTATATTAAAACATAGCATACAGCATGCAAGCAATAAACATACAGCATGCAAGCAAGCATACAGCATGCAAGCAAGCATGCAAGCAAGCATGCAGCATGCAAGCATGCAGCATGCAAGCATGCAGCTTGCAAGCAAGCATGCAGCATTCAAGCGAGCATGCAACATGCAGCAGGCAGGGTTTCTGTCACGGCTCCGGCGCTGCGGGCCTCCGGCGGCCTCGCGCGTGCTAATCGTCACAGACGGCTTTCGCTCACCACCGCAGCTTCGGCTTGCCGCCTGCTCCTCAGCCCGCGGGCCGCCTCGCCCCTACGCGCCTACGCGATTTTAAATTACACTCTAGGGGTAGGACAAAAAAGACTACGTGGAGTCGGTTTTGCAGCAATTCGGTTCTGTCCCTAATTTTTGTTGCACAGCATATTAAATTTTTAAGGCATTAGGCACTAACGTTATGCGAATCAAATTTATGCCAAAACAAATTAGTCTTTAAGATGATTATGCCAACATAAAATGTATGCCTAAAAAAATTATGCCGAAGTATTATTATGCCAAAACAAATTGTGCCAAAATCGTTATGCCGAAGTATATTAGGACAAAGAACATTATGCGAAAAGAAGGGATCCCGATTTTTACAGTAATTCTCATCATCAATAAAATAAACAATAGACGTACAATTGTTTACCATTGAGTTTGTACATAAATATCCTATTTAATGCAGTGTACGCGGTGGCGCGGCTAGGAAAATGATTTCTGGTCGCGCCACCGATTTTGTTAAATATCTCGCGAATCTCTATAGTACTTTTTTTTAATTATTATGTACACTAATGAACATATTATGTACAAATGTACAATTCTTATTAACCCCGATTCAAAATTCGACTGTGGCGGCCAGAAAGTACCACACAACGAGACTGAGAAATCAGTATCATCTTCCTGCCCTTGTTAGAAGTTACTTAAGGTCGGCGCAATACGTTACATGACTCTCTTCTCCACTCTTCCACTATTGGCTATCAACAGAGCCTGACAGTCGTCATTCTATGATTTACTGCTTGCCTTCATAGCCACACTATCCATCGAACTTTCCTCTAGCAACGGAACAAGGGAATGGTCTAAACACAGTTCAATAAAGCTCAATTCACAGAGCATCCCATCGAAAAAATTTCAAGAGCGACCAAAACCAAATTAGCTCCTCCCAAACTTATGCGAAATCGGAAACTTTAAGTAATCCATCAGATAATTACCGGATACCGGACCCTTTGTCAACAGCGTGCCCTTATTTTTTTTATTGAAAAAAATACTTTCTGTTTATTTCTCGTCGTATTTATAGACTCGACATTTACTTCCGATGAGGTTCATGATAGGGCATTATGTCGCGATTCGGAAGTGACTGGCCTCAAAATTGTAGGTGAACGATGATGGATTATCAGAAACCGTCTAAGAGAATACGAATATATTGGCTTATTGCCAGAATGTTCCAACTTTGATGCCAGAAATGGGAAGAATTTGAAGTGATGAGGAATCTGATGGTGACGAGCCGTTCATTTAAGAGTTTTAGAATCATTGGCAATGTGCTATACAAACAATTTTGAATCACAACGATCCAAACATGATCACAGCCTTATCATAGCTTTATGATCACAGGCAACATACACTTACAACCAGCGGTACACTTTGGCACAATACCCTAGTCTGAATACCGCAGGCCACCACTCACGGGCAGCTGTCTGATGACGACGCTTGAAGACGACGGCTGACGACACTTTCCAACAACCTTAACACGAAGACTACTAAAGAACATCGCCTTTAAATCTCTGGCGGATATGCAGCCTAAAATGAAGAACAGCGAACAGCTATAGAAATGGGGTATCTTTTTCTTTTTTATTTGCTCCACTAGGTATTTCTCCGTATCGTGGGTGCGTTTAAAACATCTTAACTCTCATACCCAAACAGCCAGACCCGGAACAACTACCTGTAGGCCATACAAATATTTGTTACGTACGGGAATCGAAACTGCGACACGCAGGCGGCAAATCGCAAAGTCACTGCGCCAACCGCGACGTCTTTCCATAGATAATCCCTTGATTTTAGCCCTGCGGTAAGAAACCCCCCTTGCGTAACCACATTTTTTCACAAAGCAAAGAGCACTCAGCGTACCTAATTACAAAAGAAAACATCAACCATTTCTAGTACAAAAATGTAGAACAAAACATTCAAACAACCACACGTTAGCAGCTTCACTAAAATATTCTGCTACACTTGAATTTCAATATTTGGTTAGTATACTAGTAGTGTGCTGAAAAATACTTCATTACAAGTTCCGTAGATATTCGGGACTGGTTTTGGAGCTATTTTTAGGATAGTCTCAATAGTTTAGTGGTCGTAAGCGCGATTCTGAACAAGAGGTCCTTGGTTCGATTCCCGGGTCGTGCAAAGCGTTATTGAGTTTTCCATCAAGAATTTCTCAGTAGCAGCCACGGAGTCTGGACCTGTGCCCGGTTGATGGCAATAGGCTCGCCCTCTATAACACGGGACTTTAACATAATTGGCGAAAAGTGGGTGTGCTATTAGGCATACCTCTACCTAACCCTTCGGGGATTACAGGCTTGTTGTTATGTGTGTATGCGTGTGGAACTCAGTCTATCTGTCTGTTACGTTGAATACACGTTAACGGCTAAACAGATTTCTATTTTGACGCACAGGTACACTATGACCTAGAAACGTCTTTCCTATGGCCCTAACATAGGTGGCGACCCCTTAAAATAATGTCCGTATGCCACGCGGGTGAAGTCGCAGACAAAAGCTATTTTAGGTAAGTATATCTTTTCACCCAAGTCGGTAAAAACACCTCATTATCTGCCTAACCTTCTCCCAACTATGTTGAGGTCGGCTTCCAGTCCAACCGGATGAGCTGTATTTTACATAACGCGGCTGCCTATCTGACCTCCACAACCCAGTTAGTACTAATAATACGCCCCTCAGTTAGTACTAATAATAACCAGTCTTACCCCTTGGTAAGACTGGTTATCAGACTTACGGGCAATTGACTACCTACTTGACAGTCATTACAGTCAAACATCTACAAATGACAGCCGCTACCAACGGCATAACGTGCTATCTGAAGAAAACTTGGAATGTAATGGGTGGTCACCCATCCACGGACCAACCTATACAAGCGCAGCTTAACCTGAAGATCGACCCGAGCGGCTTTTATTATTAGTCACGAGTCGGTGAAAACACCTATTACCAAAAAAAATACGGCAGCTTTCCCGCAAAACAACCCCTCCTTTCCAAACTTCTACGTAACAAAATCGAACACATTAGCCAAACCTAATTATCAGATCTTTAGAGATAATGGAAGTGTCCCGTTGTCTCCCGACTTGGTTCGTTAGGCTGGATACTTCAGTTTTAGTATAAAAGCTCAGGGAATATGATCAGTCTTCACATTCAACTGTCCACTTCTTCTTCCTCTTCATCTGCACTTCCAGCAAATCTACCAAGTAAGTATTTGTTCTGTGAAAATTATTATATGATAACTTTTTATTTATTCTTTATTTCTTTCACAAATAAGATGTAAGTAGAGCTATATTTTATATATTTCTTTACTTGTAAAATTTTCCTTTTACTATTTTTCGAACAAGATCTCTGAACACCAATTCTATCCTATTGTCTGTTGCAATACTTGCAACTTCAGCAGCCTGTCTGCTGAAGTTGCAAGTATTTTATTTACTTTTGCTCTTTTTAAAATATTTTCTTGAAAGCTTCTAAATAACTCAAAAAGCACTCACTGTAAACGTCAATTCAATTTTTTTCTGACAATCTTCCAAGCTCCTGACTTGAAGTTCGACTTCCAGAGTCTGTTGCATGGCTAACTACTTGTAACAAGATTCTAATAGACTGATTACAAAAAAACAGGAAGGGAAACAAACAAGCTCGGGAATCCGGGACTCCCTGACTATGCCTATAAAACTTCGTTTAGTTGCATTCCGTCGTGTCAGTTTTTCTTTTAAACATAAACAAGGAAATCGAATCCCAAAAATGGGGCCTTTTCTATAACACTTTTAGTGCCTCGGTCGAGTATCTGACTCATACTTCAAAAGTTTTCCATCTCCAAATAATGGGTATAGGTATTGATGACAGCATCATCGACGAATCTGCACTGCGGATATTTTCTTACATCCTTATGTTAAACACTATAAAGCACGAGGTGTGTAGGCAGCAACAATAGCAAAATAGACTAAAAATTATCATACCCTAACCCCTTTTTAGACGTCATTCATTTTACATACCGAACTTGTTGTCAGCATGATTTCATATGCGGAAACATTTTTTTAGAAGTTTCGAACATTAGAGCATCAATCATGACATCTAGTATCCGGCAGGATTCGAGAATTCATAATTTTAAGTTTAGGAAGTCGTATTAACAATAATTGAGATTTAAACCGATCGTGTGATAACGAGATCCGCTTCCTAAAAGGCGCAGCGTCAAACCGAAGTTAATTTTCATCTAGACAATTTCCATTGCTTCGTAATTGCGCACGTATTCAATTCTCGCCACATTTAAGGAGCTATGTAAATCTGGTAACGATATAATCGGTGCCTATCTGCTACTTAGTACACGAACCGTGTCTAGAGGTTATTTACATTTGACTTTTGTTCGTCGGCGCGGAAGTAAAATGCTTTTGTCCTAAATGTTGGTTTATTCTGCAACGTAATTACACGTGCCGAAAAAAGTCGGCTCGTTTTCGTCAGATACGTTTCATCCCATGTGAGATATTTGTTTCTAGAAGGCCTTTTAGTGATCATATAATTTTAGAAGATTAAATAAAAAAGTCAAGTACCGTTGCACTCTCAAAACTTCTCTCTCTCGAATCTGCGTCCACATAAAATCACATCACAGACATTCATGCCTACTAGCCTAACCAAAACCTTTCACACACAGGACCGCAAACAATCAGTATTTTAACCGCAAATAATTTCACAATCCGAATTAATTCCGATATGATACGATAATAAGTCAGTAATGTCAGAATACGGTTATTGAATAGCCCCAATAGTATCATCCACGTACAAACATTCTGGCGCCCCGGGCTACCGCTGAAGGCAAGCAGCTTTATTCAGACGCGACAGAGTAACGTGGACATGCACCGAAAATGTTTACATCGTTTGGTACTCCCGATATAAACGTGTTTGTAGAAGTTATTTTAGTTATGCAGCGTTGTATATTTATTTTTATTTTAAATTTACATATTGTCAAATGGATAATAAAATTACCACGTTTTTTTCCATTAAAACTTTTTATAAATCCTAATATTCGCTATGTACCAACCTATACACGATAAAAATTGCCTAGACAATCGTACAAAAAAATAGTAAAACGTAACCATTCAGTTTACGCAACAATGATTCATACTTTCCTTGAAAGAAATCTAGCAATAGTTTCGCTATCAATCGAGCATCGCACCTTGGGCCACTTAAAGAGTTACATAAAAACCATGTGCGGATTTCCAATGACCTTGGCCGTTTCTTCTAATAGAATTTCAATACTTAATTGTTCGTATTTATGCGGAAGAAATTCTCAGATACATTTATTATACAACCAGTTTGGATCGTATACATATTTATGGAAATAGTTGAGATAATAATGACGTTTTGTTCTTTGTTGTTAATGCAGTGAACCTGATTAAAAGTCTAAGTTGAGTTAGCGTCACGGATCTAGCATAAATCTATTATTACGAATTGACGATGTGTTATTTGCGATCAAAACTTGAAACGTAAATGATCTTCTAGAAGTTTTGTTTGTTATTTTTAACAACTAAATAAAAATTGTCTGATTGGAACCGAATACAAAAATCACAAGTCAACAAGTCGTTGAGATAGAGAAAGTCACATCGTTAAATGACATTTTGCTAGCGGCAAAGAATCAAATATTAAAGACTCTACACAATACATTGAGGATTATATTCTGACTAAAATCGATACATACACACAGATCGATACATAGATGTACAAGAATTAACTGATTAATAAGTATCGATGATTAACTAAAACCTTTTCCATCTTTCTGACTCTCATCCAATCAAAAATAAATCAATTATGTTGGTCGCAACATAATTCTTGGATGAGATTAAAAAAATCTTTCTCAAACCGGATTATCCGAATTTCCAATCCACGTTAACATCATCGTAGAGTCATCCACTTCCTACTTAGAACTTTCGTCTTTCGTTTTACCTACAGCTCAGATCCGTTTCCTGGGATATCCCTTAAGCACACGCGCTTCGCCCCACCCCAGTTGCGGCCATAGTTAAGAGGTTTCATATTTAAACAAGTTTCATTTCAAAGCGGTCGTTGGCCAGAATTTTCCGTTATATATTAATGATACATTACTCGTGATCTTTGCAAGTTTTTGTTTACATATAATTGCAGTATAGTTGTTAAGACGAAATGAGCTTTGTTTGTGTTGTGCCTTGTATGAGAATTTCCCCAAAAATCGAACTTTTTCCGTGATTTGTGAATGAGGTGAGTTTCGTGATGTGCAGTTGTTTATATGTGTGAAAACAATAGGGTTGATATTTCCAATGAAGTAAGTGGTAGTTATTTAATTACTTCAGTGAAATGAGAAAACTAAGTGGAGAAAACTATTCAGTGTGAGACTTAACTGAAAATGTATTGAAATAATTTTACCTACAGCTAGGAAATATCTTACTTGTCCACATTTATTAACTCATTTCGAATTTAGTCACGTAACGTTAATTAGCTTTCATGAAACTTTTTGAATATTTTTTTCAATTATAAGTCTAGCGTTAATAATTATAATTATGATAATAAGAAAACATTGTAGACGTACACTTTTATAATATTTGAGTTAACTAGTTTACATGGTGTGCCTGAAATTTATAGAATGACTGTAAATCAACAAAAGTTAGTTCTGCCAGCGGCATTCCATAATTTCTTGACGCTGTTAGAATTACATTTTATCCTTATTATATGTTATCGTCATTATAATTACAAGTTATAATTATATAACTATTTCCCTATTACTTACATGGAACTTAAAAACATAACTGGCGAAATATCTACTATTGTATTGGTGTACTATTAGGTACACCTCTGCCTAACCCTCTGGGGAACAGGCTTGATGTTATGTTTATAGAACTGATACATTACAATTAACTACTTAGTTGTCATAAAATATATCGGCAAAATCTGTACCGGTTGAGTCGATAAACTGATAATTAAATTCTAACCTATCATATATAATACTTACCAAATTTATATTTGGGATAGGCCTAAATGTCCAGTAGTGGATTAGATAGGCAGAGTTGATTGAATAACTAACTAGAAAATTTGAAAGGTTAAGTCGCATCGTCTGACGCTAATCTACGTCGAAGACTCAGCTGAATATCCGGGAAGAACGTGCTCTGTAGTTGATGATGACCCTTTATTTATCATAATCTTGTCTTGATCCAAATTACGTGAAAAGCTCGGAACAGCGCTGCATTTCTTTTCATCTATACTTCCCTAGTTGCTCTACAACTCGGTATTCACACCCTTTAAACCTTACCTTTCAACTTTCACACAAAAACGTTTTATTGTTTATTTGAAGACTGGGCTGTTTTATTTTATGATGGTGTTATACTTCCAGAACAAAAAATGGCCGGCAAGATCACTGCTGCTTTCGTCGTCTTTGTCACCATTGCGTTTCTCGCCAACTTCGGTCGTGTCGCCTGCAATCCTGCTATTGGTAAGTTGTATTAACATATTCTTTCTATACATTTTCTACAAGCACAAGCCTCGTTTAAGAGGGCATGTGACAGTTTTATTTGTATTTGCAACGCCTTAAATTCTTTTTCTACACGAGTATCAAAAATAGGTCTTTTTATTTGGCATCCTTCTTAAAGAATTTTCCAAAGTTAGCCAAGTAACTACTTCAACTTGAATTTGAGTGATATAAGGGTTCGTCGCTAGTTGAATTGAAGGCGAAATAAGTATTCCCTTTCAAGATTCTATTTTTAAACTTTGACCTATACGCATGATCGCAATTTCAGATCTCTAACATGTCACATAAGGTAACGGCAAAGTCCTGCCTGTCCATGAAGATACATCGACGTCTATGTGCACAGCCTTTTTTATGTTCGCGAAAAAACTTCAATCTTTCCACTTTGTCTCGTCTAGTTTATTATTTATTTTTCCTCATACTTTGTTTGCAGGGTGTATGATCACGATTCTAAATACGTACACTCGTAACATTTCGCAAGACTTGCATTTTTTGACTCGCGAAAACGTTTGCACTACTTACTCGTTTTTTAAAAGAGCAAACAGATTTGGTAATTTGCGTTGTTAACTTTTCTCACAGTTTTACTGTTACTTCATGAAAGCGTGGGTATGTCCACAAAACGAAACATTTTGTGTCTGGTCTATCCTGTTTTATTATAAAGTACTGTCATGACTAACTTTTTATCGAGTATCCATGAAAATCTGTTATTAAGTGGTAAAGGAATTCAGAATTTCAGAGTATTGTCGAACTATATTATATCTTAGAGAAAAAAATAAACTGTAGTGCGCGTACTGGCTTTACACTGTACACCTTCACAAAACAGAAAATAGTACTACGACTGTACAGAAAATAACTCGAAAACCTTAGGAAACATACCACATCCTGTTATTTAGGTAGTAAAACCAATGACCACGAGAAAAATAAGATCAATCACGAAAAAGACACGTTAATCGGTTAGCGGTTACCATGAAGACTGACATAACCCAACTTTATTGTTTGTTTTTAACTATTGTTTGGCAGTTTGAGAACTATTAGCGACCTACACAAAATGTTCTTTCTTTGGTATTGTTCGTAGTTTCGTTGAGCTCCTTGAGTTATGAGTTGAGCTACACGATAACTGACGAATGCTTGCACTAGCTGGACAGGTCCATTCAAATCTGTGTGGTTCTTTCTTCAAAAGGCCATCTCAGAACCTCATCTGCATAGTCCTCATGTGAGTTTATCAAGATTATGTCTGGACCTTAAAAGAGACTATGACCTCTGAGTTTGTTTCGGCTGTTTCTCAGAGTAGTCAGGTACGAAACACCGGCCTCATCTAGTTTTAAAAAGTAGACGTGTAAAAGTGTTTGTAAAAATCTATTTGCAAAATAAACATCATTTAGCATTTAACCGACACCAACTTTCCTCCCACTATATTTCATACCTCAGCGTAGTATAATTATTACTGACTCTTAATGATGATAGGTATTTACATGAAAGAATAATGGGTGTAAAAAGACCCTTGCAAAAGCACTTGTTCTCCACGTCATTGCGATCATTTCTTTGTTCTGGACCATACCTGGGAACCTTCTTGTTACCGAGAAATCGGAGGTTTTTAAAAAAAAGAACTAATTTTTAATATTATAAGTTACTTTCAATACCTCCATGACGCCTGTACCTACCATTCAATGCATCCATCAGCACAATGTTTTGAGTGCTTTACATTGAGTCCTACGGTAAAACATGATTTTTCCAAGGACGACATCTTGCGAAACTGACCACTTAAATTATCTTAACACCACACACGTGCTAACTTTATATTCAAAAGACCGACATCTACAATAAAGACCAAACGTGACTGTTGAAAAACATGTTTTAATTTAAATATCGCCTTTGTGTTTGAATAATCTTAATTGAATCTGAGATTACCATAACGTACTAGAATTTTAACTAACGTTTGCCAACTGAATTCAATTGTGACGAAAACAAAAGTAGGTGTGTCTGTTAATAGACAAGCAGAGAATTGCCCACTAAGGTGTCTCCTAGTGTTGGTGAATACGAGCAGGTTAATTTGTGGCTTAGAATCCATAGAATCAATGTCAATTTCCCTTTAAAACGGAAGACAAACAGTCCCACCTTTCCGAAGGCCTACAGACTAAGCTCTGCATAAGCATAAGTAAAACGTTCCATCTAGATGTGGTCCAGAACACGGGCAACCCACCTCTACCTTATACAATCAGAAACCATAGATGAATGAGGGTTACGCCTCATCTAGCAGTCGCTCAGAACCGTCATTTGCTAGAGCAAGAAACAGAGCGGGAGTGCTATCGCACGCAGCAGCATCGATGCAATTTCCATTATAAAATAAACCCTATGTAGGTACTAATAGCGCATCGGTATCACACACTCAATATAAAGTCATACCTGCTGTAAAAAATGTATATGACTCATAGATCCTTAACTCACTGGGTACTAATCATCTTATACTGAATTCCTTTTAGTTATATCATTTTATATCTTCTTCGTCTTACCGTCTCTCGTCCAACGACCGTCTGATACCTCAGCTAAAACTTGGTACATAATGAAAAAAAAACGTAAAGCTTTCGATAATGGAAATTATTCAATTAGAAATAAATAACATACATTTTTTTATCCTTACTTTTCACTAAAGCTTATTACAAAGTTAATTTATAAAAGTTGGAGCCTATTAATTTATCATCTCTGTATAGGTAGTGTTAAAAAACAATAAATGTAATGATCGTCGGTACTTTGCAAGTCCAAGGAATTTGATGACGAGATTTGCTGAAACTGGAAGAAGGAAAAGGCTGAAGGAAAGATATAATATTAAATTTTATAAAAAAAACTAAAAATTGTCCCGCCCCCACCGCCGCCGCACCGACTTTGCTAGACAAGGATAAAGCCACTCTATTCTTCTAGTAAAACATACCATTTTTTTAGCAATTAATTACGACACTTCAAAAGAATTTCTAAGATAGTTTTCGAAGTTGTATCGTAAACTTGGCAACGCTTTTTAAAAAAACTTCGCACTTCGTTATAACAGGGTCTGTGGTGTATTTTATAAAACACCTACTTTATATTCTCATCTCATAAGCCAGAAGATGTATTCTGATGTATGCAGCGTCCGATCGCAGTGAGACAATGACCTCAATCCACTATTTGGACACCTCACTTTCGCCGAAAATTACGTAATTTCACCTTAGCCGCTTACACTTGACCCCGTAACAAACAATCGTGCATTTAGACCGTATCTTTGGACATTATTTTGTTAGAGTCAATAAAGATGGTGAGAAAATTGCGAAAGAAAACCTACGCTGATATTGTAGGCGATATGTCTGTCTGTCTTTTTGGGACGTCTTCACGGCTAAACTGCCAAATCGATCTTGATATTAGATTTATCCAGTTTTACATTATTCTTAAGTACCAAAATCATAGTCTAAAAATGATATCCTCCAAGCTTCAAACAGTGGCTTTTAAACACACAACCCCATGTACCTACCCCTACCTACAATTCAAATAACCCCCATCTCAAAAGTTCCCATCGCTCCTCAGGGACGTTTCAGCGTTTCATTTCCTCACATCTGCAGTCAACTACTAAGTTTAAAATGCGTTAACGACTCCCAAGTGCCGAGTTTGGATTAATATAAAATGCTTAAGCACTTTAGCTCTTATTCTTTTAGAAATTAAGCTGGTATATAACGGCGCATTTCATACTTCCTGCTGCTTTGACGTCGGCTATAGGTATTTAGGTAGGTAAAGTGCGTCACTGTTCCTACTATAAAAATAAAAGCAAGCCATTCAGCAGGTTTTTACTTTAATATTGTGCCTAAATGTAAAATATTAATAGGTACAAATGACGTGGTTTTATCAGGAAATTCAGGTTATTTTGAATGGGTAAAGTCCCCACAGAGTTTTTAAGCGGTAAGCTTTCTTAACTACCTATACCTAACTGTATGGTCCCGTCATCGATATGTATGGTGTAGGACTAGGTATGCTATTAGGTCCCATAATGCTTGCAAGGTGGTCCTTCTACGATTTGACAGTCGTCTGGGCATCGTCGCATTTTCTAAGGACAATACTAAATGTGTACCTACTTAATTTAATGTTGCTGATCCCTCTAATAAGTGTTCACTTACACGTCATACATAATAGTCATAATACATACATAAACTGACTCCTTTGGGGGTAGGCAGGAACCACCTACTACGATCCTGACATTCGCCTGGTATTCATTGTTTTCGCGTGGTCCACGTTCGTAATAAAAAAGTTATAAACTACATTTCTTTGTAATAATAATAAAGTAATTATCTCATCTTCTGTTATTTATTATCTATCTCAAACGTATCTAATTAGACAGGCCAAACAATAGCCTTTGTATCTAAGTAATTGGGCAGAATCCATGATTCCAAAGGGTGTTATTAGCGTACACAAACACTAACGAGACAAGATACATCATATTCATTCATCCTCTTGATGTAACATAGTTAATTAATTCGCTAAAGCGGACTGTAACTGCCAGTTATTTGCAAAAAGCATTGAATAGGGATGGAGTGGGTATTTTTGCCGAATTCATTGGTATTTATTTCCTCGAGAGATCATCTGGCTAGCCTTTATACTACCCAAGTACTAGTACATATCGGATTACGATTGAGCTGATTTGTTTTTACTGTGGTACCGCGCCTGACATATTAACAGCACCGTTTCAGTGCATCAAAAAAAGCATTTTAATTGGACCTTTTTATTTACTTGAATGAAGCCTTCAAGTACTTCCCTACTATCTATACTATCCTCCGGTAGCGAATATTAGCTGGTGGCCTACCACCACCTCTTAAAGCAGTGTTATTCTAATCTCACTTAATACTGCTATAATAGGTGGTAGTACAGACCCTAGTTATTATTAATCCATTCATCAGCCCATTCATTAATACGCTACTCTCCAAAATACTAACACAAATTTGTCATTTTCCCCCTAGCAACTATCTACGATCCCATGCAGGTTTGCATCGAGAACTGCGCACAATGTAAGAAGATGCTCGGTGCCTGGTTCGAAGGCCCCCTCTGCGCCGAATCCTGCATCACCTTCAAGGGAAAGTTGATTCCAGACTGCGAAAATATTGCGTCAATCTCGCCTTTCCTTAACAAGCTTTAAGTATTTTTTTCGACAAACGTATGGATTAATTATGGGCCGTTTCGTTTTACGTGAGTAATTGCAATTTGATTGCCAGTAGGAAGAAGATTTGACAGTGTGATTTAACAAAATCAGAAAACCTAGAGCCAAATGCGAAACCATTAAAAAAGATTTAGGCTTTTACAATAAAATGATTCAGACTACGACCGATTTGCCATATGATGGCTTTTTGCAAATGTTATAAGCATTTATTGACTGACACACTCAACACAAATTTATTTCGTTACGATTCGTGGCCCACAATAAATCCTTACATTTGAAATGTTAACATTACAACCAATGACATGCCAAAGTATCTATATTAATTAGTTTTAAATCGATTTTCGTTTGTAAGTTTTATATCTACTCGTTTTATAATACAGGGATTAATTTAAGATTATACTGAAACAAATAAATGTATGCTATTGAAAATTGATTTTCTTTTTTATTTTGACATAACCTATAATATTTAAAAAACTGCTTTAGATGAAGAGACATCGTGAGCCCAAGTCTGTATTAAAGAAAAATAAGCGGTATAACATTACTTTTGGAGGAGTAAGTCACGGTGATATCCATAATCATTTGATCAGCCTATACATACATAATGTCTTCACTCCTGGTAAAAAGGCTACCTCTCTGTCAGGAGTGGGCCGTATTCCATCAGACGGGTCTAGTGTGGGCTGATGTGACATGTTTTCCAATGTTTGTTCCTCACGATGTTATGTTTCCCCACGATGTGCTGGCAATTGCAGCAAAAACCGTAAGAAAAATGCGAATTTCACGAGTACCACCCATTAAGGCTACATTTCCACCAGACATTGAAGTGGATGCGTAGCGAGAGATGTGTTTGAAACTAATCAATATCATGGCTTCTTTTTTTACAGTTTGAGTTAACCTTTTGACCGCCACGGTCGGCTATAGCCGACAAATGAAAAAGTGCCCAACATGCCACCGTCGGCTACAGCCGACAAGAAAACTACATTTTCAAGTAGTTTTCATCTGTCGGCTATAGCCGACCGTGGCAGTCAAAAGGTTAAGGGACAAGCGCCAGAGTTGCGCGCGAAATTCAAATTTTCTTACTTTTTTGCAATTTGCAGGAGCGTTGGATCTATTTACAGAATTTTTATCATTAAAACCATCAATACAGCCCTCTAAAGTTAGTTTAATCCAATTGAATGACTTTTTTTATGAAATAGTCATTCAATGGGTCATTCAACCTGACACTGACCTGCAAATTACAAAAAACTTAAGAAAATTTAAATTTTGCGGGTTACACTGGCGCTTCCACCTTTATCTAGCCATGTGATTGGTTTATTTTACGCATATTCCTCGCTTCAAATTCCCGGAAATTTCTGGTAAAAGGAAAATGGCCTTTAAACAGTCTACAAAATACTAACAGAAATCTCTCATTTTCCTCTAGCAACTCTCAACGACCCCATGCAAGTTTGCATCGAGAACTGCGCACAATGCAAGGAGATGCTCGGAGACTGGTTCAACGGCCCTTTCTGCGCAGATGCCTGTATCAGACTCAGGGGAAAACTGATTCCGGAATGTGAAAACATCGCGTCTATTAAGCCCTTCCTTAATATTAACCAACTTTAAGTTTCTGGTCGACAAACGCATGGATTGAGTGTGGGCCAAGTTTCGTTCTGAAATGTGTTTGGAATTTTGTTGCCGGTTGAAAAAATAAATTACATTTTGGTCCTTGATTTGACTATAACAAGAAAGTCTCAGATTTTAGATTTTGGTTTTAACATGAATCTATCTAGAATCAAATGAAACCATACCTGCATGCAATAAGATGAATCAGAATGCAAGCAACTTGCCTCCAAAGAGCCAAGTATTGCCAGACAATATTGCTGTTTATGTAAACTAATGTTATAAGCATTTATTTTCACACATCACTAATCTATTTCATTGCGATTCGTGGCTCACAATATTATTTCCATACCTTTGAAGTGTTTTACATTCCAACCGACGACATGCCAAAGTATTTGATACTCTATTTTAATTAGCTTTAAGTCGATTTTTGTTTGTAAGTTTTATACTCGTTTTATATTACAGGGATTAATATAAGATATTATTGAAAAATAAATGAATGCTTTTGAAAGTTGATTTTCTGTTTTATTTTATAACTTAACCTAATTTTTTATCATTTTAATCCATCTTAACTTTTATCATACATTTTATCAAATAAGTGTTTCTGAATTCAGAATATAATATCTTTTTTTCAATCCATTAAGGTTTAAATCGTTAGATTTGCTTGACCGTGTCAAAAGATGTAAGGGCCTTAGCACACTTCCGCCGCGACAATAATGACGCGAAACCACTAAACTAATTTCGCTGCAAAAAAAGATCCGTAAAATCTATTTCAACATCCAGTGGCGTCGCTAGCCCTAATAGAGCCCTATATTAAAAAAAAATGAGTCGCCCTTGGAACTTGAGTGCGACGAAGCCCAAAAAGAGAGTATAATATACTAATAAAATTTGCAAAATAAATAAAATAGCTTGCTACTGGCTCTCCTAAGCTATCATTTATTTTACAAAGAAAAATGTAAGCGCGAGCGAAGTGAGATAGAAAATTTAGTAACCTCAATTTATTGTGGGTCGCATTGGTGAAAGTCTTCATTGAAGAGCTAGCGAAGCGAGCTCGAAAAATGGGACCTTTCTGGACCGCGACAAGTTTCATTTTTTACTGGATGAGTGAGCTCCTTCTTGCCAAGTTGCCATCATGGACACTTTTGCGGAAGACTTGGTGAAGGCAAATCTAACGATTTAAGGCCATGTCCTAACCGAAACCGACATGCGACGCGATCTTCGATATTATGTATCACGTACAAATGCGAGCTGATTGTTTTGGTTAGGAAACGGTTGTACATTTTTGACACATACTTCGTACGAACAAGTACAAGAAATATGATTGATCAAAATCAGTTTATAAACATACAGGGTTACTGGTAACTCGACGTATTCCTTGCAGGACATCATAGTAGGGTTAAAAGGTCTGCTACGGCATCAACTATTATAGGTAATGATTTAAATTAAAATAATAAAAATAATTTAGTTTTTTTATGAAAAATCCCAGATTAAATCATTTGAAGCCAATTTAAAAATGATTTACGGCACGACTGTACTTAAATTTAAATCATTATGATAGGCCGTAGCAGACCTTTTTAAACCTCCTATGACGGCCTGCAAGGAATCCGTCGAGTTACCAGTAAACCTGTATAATTTGCAACGACGCGCGTCGCTCTAAAAAACATAAAATTCATTTATATCTCACCATTCTTTTTCAAATAAATTATCTGTATCACAGATAATATTTCATTGTTTTTCGTTTTCACTTAACCAATAACACAATTTATTGCTAAACCATTACCTCCATTCTTAAACTTTCATCGCTATTCCCATGCAGTATGTTTAAAATTAGTTGCTTCACACAACACAACGTACTATCGCGGCCTTTTCCGCCTGCCCAGTTAAAAATTTTTTCGCTTAAACATTGCCGAGCCACACCCCCTTCAAGTTTAGGCCTATTAGGGAAGCGTTAACGCAATTAGTTGCAATCTGCATTGCGCAGCTTAGTGACGTGTCCTGTGTACTCCTTATGCGAATTTTACGGACGAACTATTTGACATTGGCGCGCTTACCGGACCTTTTCGATATTGACCATTGCTCTGTTTACCTGACCCTTGATTGCCTAAACGTTAACCTGTGCGAGAATATTGGACTCCTGAGAACTATAAACCTGTGCTGGAACATTTTGTGCATAATGTCTTTCAGAAATCTCATACGAGAAGAACGAAATCAAATTATAATTTTACATGGACAAGGATTTAATATAAGTCAAATCGCTGAGCAGCTGCATATGAGCGTAAGTATTTAATTATTTTATTTAATTAATTTTTAAAATCGTTAATTTATAAATAAAACTTTATTGACGATGCAAAGTGCAAAGTTTATCATGCAAATGTTATCTTGTGTAATTGAATACTTTCTACCTTGTTTTACAACAGTAAAAGTATTTGATAAATTATAATATAATTAAATAAGAAATAAGCAGAAATATATTCAGTTTTGAATATTGGTAAAACAATTTACGACTGCTTTGTTGTGACGCGACGAACTCGTATGTTTTCTCGCTCACACGCGCACTATCTGTTTCAAGTTCTGTGGTTGGTTTCAAAGAAACAATGCCTGCCACTGTGTATCTGAATACAAATATATTTTTGGTATATTTTTGGTTAATAATAGATAATCTTTTTAACATTTTCGGTGCCAAGCACCTAGCATGGGTCGAACAATAAGTAGATCGTGAGCCCACAACCCGCCTCCCGAGTCGTCGTTATACGTAGCTATAGATAACCTAAGACCCGACTAGCGAGACTAAATCTAAGTAGGCTTTAAAGGTTGTTGTAAAATAAAGAAACCTCTTTTTAATGTCAATAGAAACGTCAACTATTTCGTTTGCAAATGCATAACCATATAATATTAACTTAGACAAACCCGAAATCCTATTTCGTAGTTACCTCAGTATAACAAAGTAATTAGAAACAACAGAAGGCATCAAAAAGTTTTGATCCTTTGCCGACGAAGTTTAAAAAGTGATAACAAAGCGCATCAGCATGTTTATGGTTTTAATCCCTAGCCAAAAATTGCAAACAACAGTAGCTAACTATTTATTTTCTTTGTTTCAAATTGTATGCCGATGTAAAAACATGCTCTGTTTTATAATTATATAATATCTCTAATATGACGAAAAAATCTTAGTATAGGCATTGAGAATTAAATAGGTAAATAAAGGGCAAAGTAGATAGTTATTTTGTTCTGATTAAAAGTATTAGATTAATAATTTTGTAAACTGTGTTTGTCTGTGTCTTATGGGGTTATTTATTGTTTGTAGAGAAACACTGTCCGGCTGTGGATCAGACGCCACGTCACGCACCACGTCCATATCTCATATCGGAAGACAACCTCCAACGTATGGTGGACACCTATCAACAAGAGAACGCGTTCACACCGACGAGAGTGTTTGCCGAGGAGTACGACGTGTCATTGCGCACAGTTCGTCGTGCTTTACATAGAGCGGGGCTCCATCACAGAAAACCGGCTAAAAAAATCGTGCTCACCGAGGAACAAAAAGCGGCGAGAGTAAGATTCGCAAGAGAGTATAGGGACATGGATTTCTCAAGCGCTATATTTTCAGACGAGAAGTGTTTTAGGTCGAGCCAACATGGTCGTCGACACTTGTGGCGCGTGGCGAATACACGCTACGAACCCAGAAATGTGATTGAAAATAATGATTCTGGAAGGGAATGCGCTAACATGTGGGGCTGGATGAGTGCTGATGGTCCCGGAGAGCTTGTCCATTTCCCAGGGCGAGCAAATGGCGCCACTTACCGCGAATTATTAGAAACTGTGATGGTGCCTACGGTGCGCACAGTTTATCCGCGAGCAGAGCTCCCCGAATTTATTTTTATACAGGACAATTGTCCAATCCACCAAGCACGCATTGTGCAGACTTGGTTAATCGAACAACCTGAAATAAAAACCTTACACTGGCCATCCCGATCTCCTGACCTAAACCCCATCGAAAATTTGTGGGGTATAATGGTCCAGAGATGGGATAACCGACGGGAAAGAACGGAAGTGGAACTTCTTGCTCATTGTGACGAAGTTTGGGAATCCTTAAGGGGTTCCAACTTGTGTGAAGTTTTAGTTCAATCGATAAGAACGAGATGCGACGCTGTTATTGACGCAGGAGGCGCGATGACTAAGTATTAGTATTTTTAATTTATTATATAATGAGTAGTCAGTGAGTAATTTTTGTGATAACCTCGTATCGAATAAGCAATAGAAAGAAAAATATTTACCGACTGTTAATTTAATTCTAGGGAAGTTTTTATTTATTGTGCCTTTACATTATTGTTTTGTGTGTTTTTATTGTCCTATTTTAATATTAAAGAGAAATAAGCTGAAAATTATTCAGAATTAAAACTTGGTTAAGTAATTATGTATGCACGGGTATTATTGTTTTGTTGTTACGGGCGAACTCGAATACTTTATCTCGCTCTAATACTACACGCACTATTGGTTCAATTTCTTAGGTTGGTTGGTTGATTTTAAGTTGGAAGCGTAACAGTATTAACTTTTTTTAATACATAGTAAATAGTTAGGTTGATTAAAAAATCTCTTTTAAATGGAGCCGCTTCATATAAGAATTAGTGAGCGACTGATTGTAGACTGATTATAATTATAATAGTTATGTATTATAACCTTGTCTTTAATATTTAATAAGCAATAAAAATATTATTTACCAATTGTTAATTTATATCTAGAGAGTTTTTGTTAATTGGGACATTTTTATTTTAAAAAAAATGTATGCACGGATATTATTGTAGTGTTATTAAGAACTCGAATACCTTCTCGCTTACTCACGCTGCACGCACTATCTGTTTCAATCGATGGTTTGAAATAAACAATGCTTGCCACTGTATATATATCAGTATTTTTTTTAAATATATATGTATAATAATTATATATAAGATTGACCGAAATTCTCTTTTAAATGGAACCACTTCTTATGAGAATTAGTGGGTGATGTGATGATTATAGTATAAACTTGTTTTTAATAAGCAACGGAATAAATATATTTTACCGACTGTTCATTTAATTCTAGGGAAGCTTTTGTTTGTTGTCCCTTTTTTATTATTGTTTTTTTTTAATGTTTACTTACAGATATTTTGATGTTTTCTCATATTGCAAAATGTTTTATTATAAGTACTGTAATTTGGCTGCACTCATCTGTAGATATGTATGATTATTTACTGTATACAATATTTGTATTTTTAATAAAAAAGAGCAACCAAGCCAATTATTCAGTATTAAAACTTGGTAAAGTAATAATCTATGCACGAAGTATTATTGTTTTGTTGTTTGTTATGCGTGAACTCCAATACTTTCTGTTTTACACACGCACTACCTGTTTCACTTTGTATACATAAAGAAAACCTCTTTTAATTACAAATAATTTTGCTTATTTCGCATTTTTGTTCATTATCGGAGTTTTTATTTATTTTGCCATTATTTTTTTTTGTATTTAAATCTACCGCTGATAGTAGATCGTAATTTTGGAAAGAATTACATCAATGGAATAACTATTGTTTATAAAAACTGTTGCTCGTAATAATAGTCTACAAGGAATGGAGGTATTTTATTTGTTTAAAATGGTTAACTATTTTAAGTTGATTCTATTACTTGTTTTTTTAATTTTGTGTTTAACCTATTTACTAAAAATTTCTGTTGTTTTATTTAGTTTGTGTATATTTAACTAATAAATAAACCTTTAAAATTGTTTTTTACTTTTTATTTAATGCCTATCCGATAATTGGATTTAACAAATCAAAGTTCTAGTTAGAATAAATAGTATACATAGTTATAATAGGTAGTTAAAAGTTAAGTAAAATATCTGGGTGATCGAGCTCCGCTCAGGACAAATATACACTAAAAACGAATTTTCTCAGAGATGAGATCTAACTAGATCTTTCGCCCCTTAAGAGCGTTTACGCCGTCCATGCGCTGTTTGACTCCAAAACAGTACTTTTCAAACCCTTTAATACCATCAACCCTTTATTTTACAAAAATGATAATTACTAATAACTTTAGGAAATTTCGTTGTCTCAATAGTTGGGGAGAAAAATATTTCAATTAATAGAGTATTGGTAAATTGTATCAAGATAACTCAACAGAGGTTTTCTTAATTTCCCTTTTAGCGTCAGTTTCGACGCTCTAATTATAGGAAACCACTGGCAAACCTAATTAGATTTTTTTTTTTACCTATTGCTAAGATCCTAAGGAATATAGTTGGAGAAGAAAATTTTTTGATTTCGGTTTCTTTATATAAGAAATTAAAGTTCAAACAATGTAAAATATTAAGGAATTAAAATGATTTTTTCACCGATATATCTTACTTGATTTAATATAATAATAGCATAATATAATAGAAGAACATATGCTTTAAAACATCCAATTTAAAATTTCAAATAATTTACAGTGATTATTTTTCTATAAATATTTGAAAACTACTATAAATCACTGCGCGCGAGCAATTTCAAATCAGACCGCCGCGAGGCTTTCTAGAGAGAGGACATGTCGCTCGGCGCTCTGCCTGACCCGAGTTGACCTTAGTCGTACTTGGAAGGATAGCGGACGTTTATAGTGTGATTAAAAAATTTTGGTACTTTGATGATTAAATTTTTTTATTATTATTTTTGATGACTGACAATATTTTTAGTGACAACCAATATCTACCCAATTTTTTTACATACGAATTTTATTTATTAAAACTTTTACTTATTTTTTTGTAAATAAGAACATAAATTGTTTTTAAAGTTAACGCCAACCTATTGTATTTCCCTCATAAGAGGTGTCACTAAGAGGAACATCGCGTCAGGTTAAAATATAATATAAAATAAACGTAAGTAAATCCGTATAAAGTGATTTATTTGAATAGAATAAGAAATATTTATTAATCAGTCACAAATCAATAATAATTAACGAAGTTCGGTTTCTTTCTAAAGTTTAGATCAACAAATTCATGTTTGAATAACTAAAAAACGACTTTAATATTAATCATAATTATAGCTATACTTGCAATATATTATTGAATACTTATTTTATGCACTCGTACTTTAGTAATCCGTGTACGTTCAAATTCAAATTCAAATTAAATTTTACTACAACAATTGCACTCGAACGGATCATAGTGGGTTAGTTTGACTATAGCGCGCGAGAGCGCGCCAGCTCTATACACACAGGCACGCGCGCTTCTGTGTGTGTAAAAAATGCATTGAATTACCTAAACTTGACTTCGCGCGATAGACGTAAACGCTCTTAAAGCCCCATTATTTAAAATTTTATCGAAATCGTTAAAGCCGTTTTAGAGAATGCGATTACAGATACCTATTGCACGTTTAATAGTAAACATAGTATTTAAAAGATTTCTATAATAAATTAAAAAATCATTTCAGAAATCTTAATTTTTTATTTACAATTACCGACCACATCTTTAGTAACATGAGACAATTCCAAGTTTTTTTCTAATAATAGCAGTTTGAAATAACAATAAATCCCGTTCGACGTGCGTCGTCAGTGCGCTCGGCCGGCCGGTATTGTCTCTAATTCTAATTCATTTCTATTCAAAGTCAACGGGGCGGGGCTAGAGAGCGCTTCTAGTTTTGAGTGCAAGCAAAAATGAGCTTAGTGGTGGTCAGGCGGGAGTGTCCGCGATAGTACCTACATAAACTCACGCATTTTCCTATGGTTGTAAACAGAACTACAGAACTTAAGATAGTATAACAGTTTTTAAGCAAGCAAAAGAAACAAATAGCATTAAGTTAAAGCTATAAGTTTGCATAAATGATGTATTAAAATGAAGCCCATAGCACAGCTAAAAGCAATGCACCAGATTGGCATAACTGCACTTCATTTTTACGCATATTTTTCTTTTTACGCTTTGAATGTTGTGCGTCATTTTTAGAGCAAAAAAATATCTTTCTTTCGTCCGTTTACTAATTGATTGCGATCCAAGACGATTTCTTTACAATGCTTATAAGTGTGAGTTGTGGACTTGCAGTATTGAGTTTCACAGAAATAATCCTGAACGGCCCGAGTTGAGGCAATGCTAATACCGTACAGAACTTATAAATGTGCGTTGATCTTTGAACGACTCACGATAAAACACATTCTCTATTTCACTCATCTTTTGCACTTCTTCAATAGTCACTACCGATGATGATCATCTATAACTTTCAAAGTTATTTTACCTCTACCAGCACGACACTAGCAACCTCATGGGAAACAAAATAAAGACCACTTTGACTTTGACAGTGATGCCCAATTAGAGGTAAAATAATTTTGAAAGGACTGTTGCCGATTTCGGCGAGAGCAACTGCATTCGATGGCTTATAGTCAGTACTTCTGGCGTTGCAGAACGATGCTCAATTGACCGCTACTTCAACTGGCTGCGACTCGGCGTCTGTTGGTATTTGTAGCTCGGGTACCTCGGCTGATGCTAAAGGGAAAATAATTAGTATTAATAAGGTGACTACGGGCTAGTAGAAAGCATTTTTGCTAAAAAAAAATATTAAAATATCAACTGGCAAAAAAATGTACAAGACAAGCAAATCAGAAAGATCAGAGATGGATCTCTAAGATTATGAATTGTCTCAACTTGAAAAGATTCTGCAACCTCTGAGTTTTTTTTTGGCGTTTCTTTATGGAGTAGTCAGGAAAAATCAACCTTGTCTAGTGGCTACCAAGTTACAGAAAAAAAAACATTAATTATTCCGTTTTCATGTTACTGGGTGGAATAAATTACAATACAATAAATTATTTGTTTTCTTAAATGTACTTACGATCTGTGGGGATAGCCGGTAGGTCTCCAGACACGTCCATAGGCTCAGCTACCGGCGGTGCTGCTGATGGTAGCTGAAGAAAAGATTATAAGACTTTATTTTATTTTATACTGTTTGGGAAACTTACAGCTAATATAAACATTGTTCTTAAACTATACGAATTTGAAGGTCATTTACAAGTTTCCACTGATAAAAAACACTCAAGATGAGAATAATCACACCAGAAAAATACGTCTTTACAAAAAACCAGAAGAAAGTAGATGAGAACAAACAAGGTCTATTCAAGTCCTTGCTTCTAATAGATGTTATTTTCACTCAGACGTAATTACACCAACTTGGTGCCAGTACAAATTAAGATGATTTCAGAGACCAATGCTATAAAGTCATAAATTTTTTACAAGTGGTAGTGCAAACTGGACCCGCATTGATATGAATTTTAGTTATTTTTGTAAATTGTAACAGACCCGGGGTGTGTGTGGGATCAAGTGTAAGATCCTATGTAAGAAATCATACAAGAGCAAAAAAAGAATGTGTGTGTGTGTGTTCTCCTATTAAAAATTAAAAAAAAGATGTATGTGTAACAATAAAAGAATTTCGGGCGCCTTGGGAACGCACACTACATTTAAAAAAATACTTGCCAGATAAGACCATTTGTAGAGTCGAACTTCTAATCTTCCGGGGGTGACTAAACTAGGATTATAGGAACAATGGAAATACCTTTGTTAATACCTTCTTTATTATGTCAGTAGCTTCCTTTTACTTTAAATATTAAATTACTAATTTGAGATTATCCTTACTGTTGCATCTTTATATGAAGAAAGTAAATTAAGTTTGGGCCAGATGTCTGGCTAAAAAAATGTTAAATTAGACCTCAAGATTTCGGCGTCGAAGATGAGAGAATCCAGAATCCATGAAATGGAAAATTATAATCAGACGAAAGAAAAAGAAAAAGTAGAAGAAAAACGCCACAGCAGGGCGTTTTTCCGTTAATAAATGACTTTTCCCGTGTGCACCGATAAATCCAAATTAGGTGAAAATCACACTAGAGCATCGTCCAATATTGAAATCCGAAGAAATTAGGGATCCCTCCTTCAGAACACCTTGTCCTGGGTGTTTAAGGCAGCGATTATGGCATCATTTGGCCTAAAAATATCCGTGATTATACCGGATTTGTAAAATTAATTTGGCGAGATAAATGCCTCGATGACGAAATTAGGTCGTAAAGTGAAACGTCAAAAAATGACAGTTGCCGAACTGAACCATAGACAATAAAAGACAGTATAAAAATCGTTCCGAAATCGACTAAAATATGAAAAGCATGTAACAGTTTAAAAAACACGTTACATTACATCCCTCCCCGAAAAAATAAAAGAAAGCAATTTCTTTTATGCTAAAAACAAACAAGGTAAAAAAAAAACTTTTTTTTTTTTTTTAAAAAAGACAGGAAATATAAATTCCAATAAAACGTTTCCAAAAAGATACTGGAAAAGAAACAAAACACAAAAAAAACAATAAGTGCAGCCAAGCTACATGCACAACCGACCTATAATACAAAAAGAACCACATGAGTACAGTTAAGCACCTTCGCCACTGACTAACAAGTTAAATCCAAGAAATATTACAAGTACAGTTAAGCGTAGTAGTCGCTGAACAATATGTATAAGAATACAACAAAAATACTAATATGAGTTCGGTTAGGCACCATAGCCACCGACTAACAAGTATATAATAGGAAAAATATTAAATTAAAAGTACAGTTAGGCGCAATTGCCGCTGTCTAACAAGAATAATCCAAAAATGTCTATATGAGTACAGTTAGGCACCATCGCCACTGACTAGCAAGAACGAATTACAACTGTGAGACACAGTTTAAAATCTCCACATCTCTAAAGATGCAAAAAAATAAAGAAGAATGTTGTGATCGGCACAACTCCACCAATCTTCCGAGCACAAACACCTTCGAAAATTAACGCATATTGTGATCGGCTCAACACTACCAACTTCCCGAGCACAATAGCGGAAAAAGAAATGCATTCTGTGATCGGCACAACACCACCAATCTTCCGAGCACAGAAGCAAAAAAAAGACATGCATTCTGTGATCGGCATAACACCACCAATCTTCCGAGCACAGAAGCAAAAAAAGACATGCATTCTGTGATCGGTACAACACCACCAATCTTCCGAGCACAGAAGCAAAAAAAAACAACGAAATCAAGGAAAAAATTATACCGAGATCCGTAAAAAAAGAAAGATAGGTAAACCTCTACAAGCGAGAACAGAGTGTACAAAAGTAGTAGGTACCAATGCAGAAATTGTATACAAGAATGTACAAAAAAAATTGCATACAAGACTGCATAAAAAATAATAATACTTAGAAATAATAATAAGATCTTTCGATATGAAAAATGTATTTGTGTGGGTAGAAAAGGTTATTAAAAGGTCCTAAGTTGTGTTTTAGAATGTTAAGGTCTCAAATTCAATAAATTTATAAGAAGTTACCTAACATACATCTTCATTTAAAGTGCCATTAACCTATCATCCATCCCATCTTACATCACACTAATAAAAGCACCCTTCAAACAAAATCATTAAAATCAAGACCAACACTTTGAAACCAAATTAAAATTTTATTATATCCTTAACATGATAACGACCAGCGGTACCCTTATTAAGGTCTTTCAGAATATAAACATTATCAGAGATCTTTTCAATAATTTTACATTTAATAAACTTAGGAGCAAGTTTTGCCGAAAAATAAGTAGGTGCATGAGATTGAACAAAACTTCTTCTCCACACAACATTCCCCACATCAAAAGAAATGACTTTACGACCCTTATTATAATAGCGTGCATTACGCTGATAAGCTTTTAATAAATGAGTTTGAACTTTAACAAAAATATCACTAAGTGAGTTAAGAGAATCAGCATAGTGAGTTCTATTGGAAACTTCCAGTTCACTCAAGTTATAAAACGATGCAAAGAAGCATCAAAAATAAGTTCTCTACCAAACATCAAAAAATTAGGGGTGAAATCTGTAGCTAGATTAACAGTATTATTCAAAGCTAATTGAACATTAGATAAATACTTAGACCAAGTTCTATGATCTTCTTTAACAAAACAAGCTATGCAAGTTTCAACAGTTTTATTGTATCTCTCAACTGTATTGTTTTGAGGCGTGTATAAAGTATTATAAAATATTTTAGTGATATTAAAACCTTTCAAAAATTCTATGAAATGTTTAAAAGAAAATTGTGTACTAATAATTCTCTATGAAGAACCATCAGCTGTATAAGCAGCACTAGAAACAGAATTTATTTTATAATCTAACTGTGAAAATTGTTCATGACTATTTGAACCCAGAATTAATGAAATCATGATTAGAACGAATTATATCTAAAATATGTTCTATAGGAATAACTATTTTCCAATTACTATTAGGATCATACTTACTTTTACAAAATTTATATAAAGTTTTATTTTCTACTCTAAAGTTCTTTTGCAAGAACAAGAAATTGTTCTACAGAATCAATATGCTTACCAAATATTAAAGGTGTGTAAATAGGCAACATGTTATATTCAATAATGTTAATCAAAACCGCATCAAACAATGGCAAAGAAAGACGACTAGCCATGTCCATTATTTCTGTAATGAAATCTGGAAGAGATTCAGAACTCTTCTGTTTCCTCGTACGAAGGTCATGTTCCAGAAAATAGTCAAAATCCGGCCTGTCAAAACGTTAAGTAAAGCAAGTTTAAGCTCGTGCCAGGATGGAATACGAAAGCGAACTGTGCGAAACTATTTCAGAGCAATACCACTAAGCAAGTCCGTAAATGAACCAACCAACAAAATTTCATCAAAATTTTTGTATAAAAAATATTCTTCAACTTCAGTAATAAATTCTCTAACACAAGATTTCCCATCGAATTTAATTTTACTCTTTTTTAAATCAGGCAACTTAATTGCAGAAGGAAAATTCTTTTTAATATGTTCACTAACCAAAACATTCATTGAATTAAATGAAGGCAAAGCGTTCGTCGCAAAAGCTGAGGAAGAGTGTGCAATCCTGTCATTATGATCAAAAGAATGTGGTACATCTGTCAAATTAATCATGTCAGGAACAAAAGGTGCAACATTAGGAACTGTGCATGCACCATCAGTTTCTATGTTATCTTTAGCAAGAGGCAGAGAAGACTGAACTTCTTTATCCATTTTGAACAAACAATATGATTATAATTGATGAGCAAAGCAAAATGCAAGACTTCAAAAGTTATAAAATATTTGAGGTTAAGTTGAAATATTTTTAAAGTTACAAGTTGTTTTTTATGAAAATATCAAAGTGTTTAGCAATGAAAAGATGCAGCAATAATTTACAATATAAGTTCAAGTCACATAAAGTATGATTATTAAGTTAAACCAAAGTTCACTTAAAATTAAATATGAAATCAAATTACACCGCACTTAGTTTTACAATGTTGAGTTACTTATACAAAACAAAACTGTCTTACCATACAAATGTTGGTTTTGCAAGAGTAAATGGGTAATGCTGTAACCATAAAAGTTAAACATACACAATAGTACAATAATGTTACTAGGAAATATTGTTTACTTACAAGGAAACATCAAAAAAAAATTCAAGTTGTGAATTACAACAATAAACAATAATGTTTTACAGAAACTATATAATGTGTTCTGTAAACAATACTACAAATTATAAGATGCAACAATAACTAACAAGATCAGGAAGCTACTTCAAGTCCCTGTTCGCAGAGCGACAAACTGTAACAGACCCGGGGTGTGTGTGGGATCAAGTGTAAGATCCTATGTAAGAAATCATACAAGAGCAAAAAAAGAATGTGTGTGTGTGTGTTCTCCTATTAAAAATTAAAAAAAAGATGTATGTGTAACAATAAAAGAATTTCGGGCGCCTTGGGAACGCACACTACATTTAAAAAAATACTTGCCAGATAAGACCATTTGTAGAGTCGAACTTCTAATCTTCCGGGGGTGACTAAACTAGGATTATAGGAACAATGGAAATACCTTTGTTAATACCTTCTTTATTATGTCAGTAGCTTCCTTTTACTTTAAATATTAAATTACTAATTTGAGATTATCCTTACTGTTGCATCTTTATATGAAGAAAGTAAATTAAGTTTGGGCCAGATGTCTGGCTAAAAAAATGTTAAATTAGACCTCAAGATTTCGGCGTCGAAGATGAGAGAATCCAGAATCCATGAAATGGAAAATTATAATCAGACGAAAGAAAAAGAAAAAGTAGAAGAAAAACGCCACAGCAGGGCGTTTTTCCGTTAATAAATGACTTTTCCCGTGTGCACCGATAAATCCAAATTAGGTGAAAATCACACTAGAGCATCGTCCAATATTGAAATCCGAAGAAATTAGGGATCCCTCCTTCAGAACACCTTGTCCTGGGTGTTTAAGGCAGCGATTATGGCATCATTTGGCCTAAAAATATCCGTGATTATACCGGATTTGTAAAATTAATTTGGCGAGATAAATGCCTCGATGACGAAATTAGGTCGTAAAGTGAAACGTCAAAAAATGACAGTTGCCGAACTGAACCATAGACAATAAAAGACAGTATAAAAATCGTTCCGAAATCGACTAAAATATGAAAAGCATGTAACAGTTTAAAAAACACGTTACAAAATCTGTGTATATTTGTGAAGATTTTTCGAATCTAAGTATCAAACACAGAAAAGGTTTACAAATAAAACCTAAACTAGGCTGATTTTATTATGATCTTACCTCTGGAGCAATCCTCATAATCTTCCCAATGTTGTGTCTGACACTAAACGGAGCACAGGACTCATAGTAGTTGATAACAAAGTCGGGGAAGGCTTCCCCTAACTCATGGCCTGGAACCACGTCAAAGTCTGTGCAACCGTGCCTGTAAGAAATTGGAAAACACATTTAGATAGAGATAGAATACTGCTTTAAGCTTACACAATTTATAACTAAACTTACACGGTCACTTACGGGATATCTTCTGTGATTATCAATTATTGTGAGCTCCCGATATTTCGACGCTGTTGCAAGCGCCATAATCGCGGGATGACTCGACTAATTATCGTCGTAATTGATAATCACTGAAGATACCTCGTAAGTGACAGTGTAAGTTTAGAGATAGAATACTCCACACACCGCACAATTCACAGACAGTTTATAGGGGGACAAAATGGGCGACATTTTTAAATGAAGTGAGATAGTCTGTCTGGCAAAGATAATTGTAGTCCATAATGATTAAGTCCAGTTTACCATTATAAGTGAGAGGTACAGCAAAACATTTATTTTGGTCACTTTTATTCTTCTGTATTTGGGAGTCTGTGGATTCCACTTTACGATACAGCATTTACAACACCTACCTTATTATATAAATAAAAGAAAATCTTACCATTTGACCAAAAAGTACAGTGATCCATGGAACAGCTGACCAGCTAGAATCTTCTCTGGTGTTAGACCTCGTGCTAGGCCACGTGGCTTTTCAATCTCTTGTAAGACCAGCTGAAAAATTACATAGGTTATGATAGACTATTAAGACAAATGAATATTTATAAATCAACAAATACATATATTATTCCAATACAAAGCCTTTATGTTAACTCTAGATCAAGATGGAAAATTCAGGTAAGATTAGGTGATTCTGCCACACTTCCCAGATCCATGCGTCCCTCAACCAGGTGATTCCCAGGACTTTGGCATTGTTGTCATCCCAACGAGTGCTTTTGGAGACTGGTTTCTTTGACCAAACCTGGGTACTCTACCTATATTTGATGCCTTTCAGGACAGCATGTCAGTCATTACTGACACTGTCTTTCTCTCAGGGTGTCAGTTTTAGAAGACACATGAGTTCACACAATTCCACAAAACTTACTTCATTATTCTTCTTCTTCTTATCTCCCCTCCTGCTCCTCTTACGGCTAGCCAAAGTCTCCTCTATAGGATCAGGGGTTGCAGCAGCAGCAGTGGCAGCAGCTGCAGCAGCAGCGGCAGCGGCAGCAGCAGCCGCAGCAGCCGCAGCAGCTGCAGTGGCTGCAGCTGCTGCTTCCTTCTCCCGCTTCATACGAGCTTCCTCATATGCTGATATAAGTTCTGGACAGTCGAGATTATCCTCTGGCTCCCATGTATTGTCATCACTGAAATTAATATAAAGAATATTATTTCCAAATTTTTTTAGAGGAAGTTTAAAAGTAGAGCTATTTACAAAACTACATAGTGCCAGCAGAGATATCAGCATAAGCATTATAGAAACATTGAGCAGTAAGTCCACTGGTCGCAATACCAAGTTTAGTTATCCTCCGACCAAACTGCTATATTCAACCTTATTGTCTGAACCTCCTCTTAGATATACAAATTGGCACCTAAGGGTTTCTGGCAATCATTAACCTTTTGACTGCCACGGACACCTATGGACATCAAATCAAAAAGTGCTCATGACGCCACGGATGGCATAACATGTCTAATTTGGATGTGGTGAAATTGTGGCTTGGTGTGGAGGGCATGTGCGTGTGTTTATACTCTGGCATTCAAAACGTTAAGAATAGAACTGCTATATATACCTTTGTAGTTTTCCAATTTTATTTTTCTAGGGCTTTATTCATTTCTTTCTCTTATTGTTTACATTTTACAATATTTCTTACAAACAACATTAAAAAAAAATATATGTTTAAAAAATAGTGATCCGCCAGTGTCGGGAGCAGGGTTCAAGCTACCGGTGATTAGGGCTCCAGAGTCAGGAACCTCCTCACAATGCGAGCCGTATTGAGGAGTACTGCCTTCCGAATCAGGCCCTTTATCCAACCACCTAAGGAGAGCCTCGAAAGATGTTCTTATTTAATACCACTTACTCAGAATAGCCTTTCCATTTCAACAAGAACTCAACCTTGCCATTCTTGATTCTTCGATCCAGAACCTTCTCTACAGAGAACTCCTCATGTCTTCCGCTTTGAGGACCTGATGATGGCGCCATAGTGCTCAATGCTGGTGTAGTCTCCATCGGCTGGCTTGGTGGTATCGAAGGAACGTAGCCGAGGTCAGGTTGAGCCAATGACTCCATAGATTCATCCATTGTACACTCTGGAAATATTTTTTTTTGTTTTGTCATTGTATTTTTCGCAACACAGAACCTTTATTACCAAAAGGTGAAATATGTGACTTAATAATAGAAGATTAAAGTGTTACTTATGAGAATATGTGCATGTTAAGTAATAAAATGTATTTTTTTTTTGTTTAGCATCATGTTGTTTGTTGTTAGTGCGACACCGGCTTGCTGTACTTCAATTGGTGGGAAATGGCGTGTTTTACTGACCTTCTTAGAAGCACTTTAGGATAGGCTGTAACTAATGTAAATACCAAAATTCGATTAGGACTGTAGGATAATTTTATTTACGTAAAACTAGTGGAAATAAACGTGAATGCGATTGCGATTTTCTTCGAAATCTTGATGATTGACATTTAATTTTGACAGTATGCGTTTTTCTTTGCCAATCAAAAAATGTTGATGCTCAATATAGTCATATGATTCTGGAACGCACCAGAATCCCGAAAGTTGCCATTCTAGATATTAATAATATAACAAAATAGTGAGGGCCAGACAAGCCCTTTTTTTTTTTAGATTGAAGACCGATGTAAATGCATGATAGTGCATCTCTTGCCCTTATCCCAATTAATTTGGGGTCAGCGCAGCATGTCTTCTTCTTCGATACTTCTCTATTAGTCGTTATCTCAGCAGTCACCTCTTTTCCATCCATTTCAACCTTCACACAGTGGACTGTGTACTACTTTATATGGATAGATCGATCCATATAAAGTAGTATAATTATATATATAGCCATCTACATTCTTGTTCAACATTTTCCTCATTACATTTCCTCATTCCTCTGCAATTTTGCATTACAATATGTCCATGGTAACTTTTCCACCGCTGACGTAACAGTGGATACCACGATAACCAATTACCTGCCACACAACTTTTCTCATTTTAGCCACATACAATTATTGCCTGTCATTCATTCCTTTATAACCGACCAGGGGGGGCACACTTAGCACTGTCATCAATTTCCATAGACGACAGCGACATCTGGAGTTTGGTGTGATAACAAAACTTGGCAGCCATCTTGTCCTGAGTGTCAAATAAACATCAATGTCATTCATTGACGCAATTTCGGATTTTCGGCCGGTGTTTGTCAACTCGTAGCTAGTTTTCAGGAAATACAAGAAACAACTGTTGCATTTTTAAATAATGATTGCCACAAAAAGAACATCAAAGAAAGAATTAAAGCCTTCATTGAACTATTCACCGATTTTCGTTTTCTAGTTTGTGAAATCTATAAACAAAATGTAACACAATGTTTTGTTGACACGTCCATAAATATAATTATTTATAGTTGGTGCAGGTCTATTAATAGAATACTAGATGGTAAAATCACCTACGAAGGTGACGATGTAACTAAAAAAGCAAAACCCCGATTGACCTTATTTTACAAACTCATTCGAGAGTTATATAGATAGGTAGGTACTATATGTAGGTAATATATATATATATATATATATATAATACCTACTAATATTAGACTCTTAGTTCACCCACCAAACGTAAGGGGGCAGCACTTTCCATACATGCAAATTTTACCACAGAGTTGTTACTCTTTCTCTCTATAGTTACTTTACTCTTTGTAACCGACTTCTAAAACTTCTTTCATTTTCTCCGTGATTGCTGGTCCAATTTTATTGATTATTTCATTTGGTAGAGAAAGCTAACGCGGTAGTCCCATTTAATTTTATTAACTTTTCTCCGGTACTTTATGAGTAATATCCTTCTTCGTTTAAGCGGATGATGTGCTAACAACTTCTAGTTACAATTGTAGTATTGATACTTAACAAGGATTTCTGTGAGATACCACAACTAAAAAAAGGTAGAATAAAAACTTTTTGTGCAAAAAAATAACCGACTTCCAAAAAAACACAAAAATAAATATAAAATAACTTTACTTTCGGAAGTAGGTGGCAAAAAATTCAATGAAAGAAACTAAAGTCACCGATTTCCGAAAGTAAAATTATTTTAATTTTATTGTTTTATTTTTTACCGGATTGTGGCGATGCCCAAAAGGAGGGTTATTTGAACGTCTTCGGTTATTTCGGTCGGCTTTTTGTGGCCCAACATTCTGATCCACGCAAGACAGCCGGTCTAACCATGGTTTTATAAATCTTCTCCGAGTTTAATACAGGAATACAGGAGTTGAATATTGTTCCTTTTGTACAAATCAATCAATAAAATCAATCAAAAATATTTTAATTAAAAGGTTTTTATGATAGATACCTAGTTTGAGAGAGTAAAATGTGAATGGCTACTAAAGAAAATGAAAGAGATTATGGATTTGCTGCATGGAAGGTGAAATAGCTAGAAAAGGACGACGCGAGATGATGACTATTGAGATGTATGACATTGAACAAACTAGGCAGGGGACATATCATCACTGTTTCAACCATTGAAACCGTGATGACATGTGGTGATTTTAGTGTATGGTTGACACTGATTCAATTAAATTAGAATCAACCAACCAACAACCTCGGACGTAATTTTAGGCGCGAGTTGGAAAACTTGGAACGCGCCACATCGTCATTTGGCAGATTTTGGCAACACTGATTTGGAGAACTGTCGTAGTCGGGCGACAAAATCAAAATCAAAACATAACCTCAGAATCCTTGTTTTGTATCACATTTTTTTATTTACTTTGATTTCGAGTAAGTGCAGTGCGTTCGAAAAACTTTGTAAGTTAACCTTATTTGTTGTTTTCTTGTGAACATTTATGTTTACATAGCTCTGCATATTGCATGGTTTACTTTTTTGTTCCTCATTTGTGATAATCTTACACAGTTCACATGAATCCAACGTATTTAAGTAATTTGGATTGAGTCACTTATTTATTTCACCTTGGTGAAGGCAACCCAATAGGAAAGACTGGTTTAGCCTTTGTATTAGTTTTCCATCAATACCATTATTAATGTCAGCCGAAGTACTACTGGTTTTATACCTCCCCCATAAAGTCGTTTTAAATTCTAATGGCTTTGCCCTCTACAATACATTATTAACCCACATACATCTACTGCAATACATGGCAATGCTGCCAGCCATCTGGGCACTTTCCCCATTGACAGTGATGTGGACAAATTTTTTGACAACCATTAATTCTTTTTTTTTTTTGATACATGTAGGTACAAATTTTTACTATTATTTTAGGTCTGCATATATGGTAAATAATATATATTTGTGTGCAATATAGCCTATTTTCAATAAATATGAATGGTAAAGAATTACAAATTCTTAATTACTCACCATTTTTCAGGCCATGGCAGACACAGGACCGTTTTCAACTAGTACAGCGTTTTGCGCGAGGTGTGGCTCCATTCTGCCTCTGCTGCAAGAGTTTGGTTCAGTTAGGTGCTACGCATGTAAAGCCTCTTTTGATGCCGACAGTAAGTTGATAAATAAATAGAACTTTCTTGGTATTGTTACGTATATTATGAGCGATAGAGAGACGATTAGGTTTTTTGAGATACAGATGGTGTTTTAGAAACTTTATGATTATAAATAAGTCCATCTTATCCTTTGGCAGTCCACTAATATTAGAATTATATAAGGCGAATGGATAAATTAAGAAATGAGTACCTAAGAGGTAGTTTGAAAGTGGCACTGGTGACTAAAAAGTTGGTAATTGGTTGTCATGGTATGGCAACGTGATGCGGAGGAATGAGGTAAATGTTGTGAGGAAAGGGTATAAAAGTATAGGAAGACCAAAGAAACGATGGATGGACTGTGTGAAGGATGATATGGCTAGAAAGGAGGTAACGGCTGAGATATGAAGTAATAGAGAAGTATGGAAGAAGAAGACATGCTGCGCCGATCCCAAATAAATTGGGATTAGGGCCGGAGAATGATGAGATTCCATTAACAATTATTTTAGATACTGAAACACAGACCTATTTGTAAACTCTTACTTACCTCACGTAACATCATTTAATAAATTCTTTTACAGATTTCAGCGACTTAAAATTCAACTACACAATTCACTTCAACACAGTCTCCGTGGTGACGCATGAAAATATACTAAGTACTGATGGTCCCGAAGGCCCCGTTGTCGAGAGAAGATGTCCAAAGTGTGGCAATGATAGAATGTCTTATGCTACACTGCAGCTGAGGTCTGCTGATGAAGGACAGACTGTGTTCTATACCTGTATAGCTTGCAAGTAAGTAAACTTAATTCATTTGAAATATCATCGTCATCTGCCTAGCCTTTTCCCAACTAAGTTGGGGTTGGCTTCCAGTCTTACCAGATGCAGCGTATTACCAGTATTTTATATGGAGGGATTGCATATCTGACCTCCACAAAGTTTGATCATAGATCTGGATGATGTGTAAGATTCTTTTAAAATACATATTTGTCAAGGAATCAAGATTCCACAATATTGAATGAATAAATATGATACTGATAAATATGAGACTGCTTCCAAAATCTAAATGATTGCTAAATAGAAGCACACTGTTGGATTTTCAATGTTGGATCCAGCGCCGAAAGGTGGAAATACAACAGTTCTATTAATCAAGCTCAAAATCACTGCAATAATTATTTATATTATGTAATAAAAATTATAATACCATTTAAAATGTATGAAAAAAAAACATTATTTCTGATAATTTTCTTAAATTTTTCTTTACAGATATAAGGAGACAGAAAATTCCTGAAGAAAGTATATTTTGTTGTGTTACGTGTAAGGACCCTAATTAAGTAAACTGTTATTTTAATACTTCAATCTTCTTATTTTGAAATCATCAATCATCCAAAACCCTGTAGTTTTTGAAATAGTGTAGTACTTATTTATTAGTTTTCATTCATATAAACAAACATTTTGATTATTTAGTATTGTAGCATCTTTTTGTATGAACGTTATAGTCCCATCTTTGTCTCTCTGATTATTTATCATCTACATCATTCGCTGCCTTTTTCCAAACACTCCCAGGAATAGCCCTTTTGCGCCATGCCTCCATAGTGTGTGCGGGTCACATCCAGGTCTTCCCCGCAGTCTTCTATATATACCTACCTTCCGTCTACCATCTCGGCAACCATTTCGTTAGTGCTCTGCTCTTCTAGAGATCAGTAGTGGCCCAGTAGATACGGTTCCGTCTTATGAATGACTTACGGCCGCGGGTTCGAACCCAGACAAGCACTTTATTTTGGTTTTTTTTTTTACCTAGTGGTGCTTTCGAAACGGTGAAGGAAAACATCGTGAGAAAGCCGGTAAATCCTAGAACCAAAAATTCGAAGACATGTGACATGTACCAACCCGCTCTGGTCCCTACCTACATAGTAAAGATTCTTGCCCCAGCAGTTACAAAAGGCTTATTATGTCCACCAGCAATCACTACGTTTACCCAAATGTCCTACCCACCTCAATTTCAGAGCCGCTAGTCTCTCGGCTATATAGCTAATCCCACCACTTAGCAAGTCGACCTACATATTTTCTTAAATACTGCTCATTACCCACATCACCCGATTCATTCAAGCCACAGGTGAAACTTACAGTTTCACATTCAGCACGCGCTGCCGGCGAAGAATCTAAGCATTTTTTTTATAACGAACGAGATGGGTATATGAATCGGAGTGAGTGTAAAAGAGAAAGGTGATAGTTTTTGATCGAGAGCGTTGCGGAGTCGAGATGAGACGGTAATTAATTTGATCAGTACGTTGCTTACGTATGGATAGTGATGGGCGTAGTCGATGTTTTGTTTCGATATTTGAAGTTGATGGCTTATAGGCAGGGGTCTATAAATATTTGTAAATGTTCTTACATTTACTTACTTTTATTTCTAGTTTGAATATGTTGATCCGAAAGTAGTAACCCTTCGTAATTATTTAATTGAAAGGTTAACACTCGTGTCGACATTGTTACTTATTCATTTATCCTAAGAATCGTTTTCTCCAATACATTGTCCTATATTTTCCCAATCCGATTGCCTTGCCCAAAGTTACGATAAACAGACTACGAAGTTGATATCTTGAACAATCACTCTAGATAAGTTTAGATTTATTGAAGTACGTACTTACTAACAGTAACGGTACTTAATCTGTCCACCCGTTGTGACCCCCGCTAAACTGACAGCTATCTCGGCACCCACGCTTTTATTAATAGCTTTTGGTCCTGCCATGTACAGCCAACAAAATAATTGCTAGGGAAATAGACACTCCACGTCAATCTGCAGTGTTGTACAGTATAAAATGGCTATATTTTTATTTTCGTACAACACTCAAAATGACACTTCTTGTGATTAACATTATTTTTTGTCAAATAAGTGATAATTTATCACTTGCTTTAGTAAGGCTCATGTTTTAGACTACTATAAAGAAACGACGAAGTGCTGTCCGCCGGCATTGGTTGGCATAATCTCCTTCAAGATATTTTTACCGATCATATGGCAAGCATCCGTGGTTAGATCGTAAGTTCTGTTGATCAATCATCATCTGCCTATGAAAAAGCCTACTGTTAGTTTCATTAGTAACGTTATGAAAAGCGCATGCCCACAAATCTTTTCAAAAACCGCTAGTGCGGTCTTCGGCTCTAGATGTAGAAATATTTAATTACTGATTGTGTTGGTATACTGACGTTAAAACAGTGTTAGTGTAAAAATCCTTGCACACGTTTTTAAAGTCCGCTCGCTTATCCTCGAGCGCGCGCCAGGTGGCGCATTGTCTGCATCGAATTTTTTACTTCAACGCCATACTGATGGAGTCCTTTATTCAGTGATATCAAAAGAGTACGCGAGGTTTTTCCACTTGGAGACTTCCGAAAAAGCAGAACAAAACAGTAGCATCAAAAAACAACGTTTTTGAAAAAAAAATAACCGACTTCCAAAAAAAAAAAACAAAAAAGTGGAAAATAACTTTCGGTAAAGTTTTTTTTTTGTGTTTTTTTTTGGAAGGTTATTTTTTTTCAAAAACGTTTTTTTTTTACCCTTTTTATTAGTTATCGCATCACACACAAATCCTTGTCAAGTATCAATTTCGCAATTTCTTTTACTTGGATGACATATTTTTTCCAGCTATTTTGATTTAAAAACCAAACTACGGACCGATTTTGATGAAATTTCTATGGGACCAATCGGGAAGTAGATCCATTCAGATAAAAGAAGAATTTTTCAAATCAGTTCCTAAATGAAAAAGATATGCGGTAACAAACACAAAAAAATACAACCAAATTGAGATTCTCCTCCTTTTTTTGAAGTCGGTTAAAAAGCTCCCAAAAAGCAGTAGCTTCACCTCATTTGACCTGTAACTCTCCTACTTAGCCACGATCCTCTTCACGGTTCCAACGTATCGATATCGATGTGCCGTTCCACCTGTCACTAGTGCGGGGGCCGGGCGGCAGGTGCGCGCAGACGCGGCGGCGCGCCAGTCTCCCGCGGCCCTCGCTCCGACCACACGTCGCGATCACACCGCATACTATCGACATCCCATAGACACGTGCGTGGCGCAACCCTAATCTGTTGTTCTATATAAAAACTGTGTTGTGTTAACCCTTACCGACCGGAATAAACTGAACTTTCTTATAGGTAAGTTTTTAAAAAACTTTTTTACAGTTTCGAGTTTCGGGGATCAGTATTTGGGTTATGTTTTGGTTTCAGTGTGATAATTCAGTAATGCGTTACCAATTGGCACAATAACGTGTTTTGAACGTTCGCAACGGTGAAAATCCGCTTTTCGCTTCGCTTTTAAGTGTGTCAGTGTGTTAGCATTTTCTTCGGTGCAGAAAAAAAAATCGGAATGTTTCACTAATTCGGCTAAACTTTCATCCATTCCGAATCGTGGCTAAAATCCGCGATGCATTTGTTATTACAATCAATTAAGCTGTTCTACATTCTCTTCTCGGTTCTCATAACACGCGAAGCGTTGTTAAAATTTATGTACGAACGGGTGAAGAATACGGAATAGTTGAGACGTTTGTATTTCGCGGTGGAAAGCTACATTTTGTAAATGATAAAAGATAAGGCCGGGAAGGAAAACAGTTGTTTAAAAGCCGCATACAAAAGACATCAACGCGCCACGCACGCGCCTTGGGTCCGTGTCAGCGGTAGCTGTAGTTTTGTATACAAGTTTAGAACATGGGAAATACAATGCGGACTAGTTGTTATGTACGAGCTACTGATCGTAATTATGATCATGTTAATCGCGATAATTTGTTGATCTGGGAAATAAGAGAAACGGTTTAATTGTTTCACTGTCTTGCGGAACAGACGATCGCGAGAATGTATATTTTATCATCTTGTAGATTATTCTTAGATAAGATTCACGCCAGTAAAAGCTCTAGTAATGAAGTTTTTATCCCTGGGAACATAAACAGCTAATTCTGCTTACCCTTTTTGCAGACATCGTTCTAGCTGCATACGTTACTCTCCCACTAATAAAAGCACTAATCATGTCAATTTAACTCTCTATTTACACGCTTTAACTTTTTATAAGTTCTACATAAAGCTCTGCTAAAATTAGGGTTAAATTTCGCTATAAAGTTGATTTATAGTCCAATTAACGGGATCTTAATCGATACTTCACTCTATCACTATTCAATATAATTGGTAAGATAATTCTGTGAATCATTATTACCTATAAACTGTCTGTAACTATGACACTGACATGGCAAAAGCCTTTTCTCATATATAGAAGTAGTTCTTTACTTCTATGCGGCATATCTCTACGTGGAATAGCCATCGACGTGGAAGATAGTATAGTGCACAAGTGTCTGTAGATACAGGTGCACTCTCTCTTCCCTTGCTCTCATAGTCTGATAGGACGGCAATCCGACACGATCGGAGAGAGATCGGGTGAATCTCCAACGGCAGTTTCAGACTAATAGGTCTCGCCTTCCGCAAGATCATTCAACAACTTTAGTCGGTTGTGTTATCAATTCATAGTGACATGATAGTCTCCTCCTGGAACTGGAGGAGACTAGTATTCTACGTAGAGATATGCCGCATAGAAGTAAAGAACTACTTCTATATATGAGAAAAGGCTTTTGCCATGCAGTGTCACAGTTAGACGGTTTATAGGTAATAATGATTCTCAAAATTATCTTACCAATTAATGTATATTGAACAGTGATAGAGTGAAGTATTGATTAAGATCGCGTTTATTTAGGCTCCTTCAGTCCTGAAAACATTGGAATGAGCCCAATACTAGCACTCTGTTTGAGATAGACCATATATCATTAAAAAGATCAGCTTCATAAATGTCACATTCCGGCTCGTTACTTAATAGGTACAACATGCATTCAATTTCACAAGTCCCTGAACATTCACAAAAGCCCGTCAAATTTAAAAAATGCACAACGAAAAGCGGAAAACGTCTCAATTGATTCACTTAATCGATGCAACTGTTCATTGAATTAATCAACCGATTGAAAAGCGAAGATTGTGGTATTGGATATCGGTTTAACTTGTTTAGCCTAGACCAGTCCGGTATTATGTTTACTCTTCACTGGATCTAGTAAATAAAGTCTCGCTTTTAATTACTTGTTTGGTTAAAAGAGACTGGTAGTGCTTTTTGATTCAGCAATTGACGTAAAATATGTGAGGTTGGGATTACTTGCAAGTTTTGTTGAGGGAGACTTAAAAACTAATTTTCAGTAAGACCTAATATACACTGTCTACTGGATGTTTATGGCCTGAAAGTGGTGAAACAAAGCCTTGGGGTCGGTTTCCAGTGGAACCGGTTTATTTGAAGCTGAATATCTATAGTTTAGAAGAAGTGATCGGTTATCTAACCTCCCACAATCCACTTACCTGCTAACACAATTCTACTTTCATGCTGGCTTCTGACTACCCGCACAGACTCTCAAAGGTACACAGAATGACAGCTGGAACCAACGGCGTAACGTGCTTTCCGAGGATCGTAGGATAGCAAAGAACCTATGAATAAGACGATTACTCTTCTACTGAAGTTTCTCTTCGGACTCCGTCGTAATAACTGTTATAGCAGTGATAGCCTAGATGTGTGACAGACGGACTGCCAAGTCATAGTCATAGGTCACGAATTTGAACCCAAAACACGCACCTCTGATTTTTCGGATTCATGTGCGTATTGTATAATTATCACTAGATTCGGTGAAGGAAAACATCGTGAGGAAACCAAACATGCCTACAAGATATTTCAAATTATACAGAGGCCTATGGGCGGCCTAATAACTCTGACACCAGGCACTAACCACACGAAAAAGAAAGAACGCATTACTGATATTACTTAGCTACCAACCCCAGAAGGGGAGTTCCTCTAGTGGAATGAATAAAACTGAAGGCTGTGCAAGCAGCGACTGACCTGTAGTGAACTTGAATGTTTAAACAGTGCAAGTTGGATGTGGATCCTATCAGTATGGACATCGTGCACCTAACGTGAACATACCGGTATTGCAGTTTTGGAAGACTTCTTGGGAACTTGTCACGTATATCTGCTCAAAAAGGAAATGTGTTGAATGTTATGAAAGTCTACAAACTGGCTATGAAGGATGACAGTGTGTTAAAGACCATTGAATAGACTGATATTCTTGCTTCAAACTTCAAACATTGTGTTCATATGTATTCTTGCTTATAGATATTTCTCTTTATTAATAGGAATGATTCGTTACGGCACCGGTATGTCAAAACAGTGAAAGAAATTATCGGAAGGAAACCGGATTGTCATAGAACCAAAATTTTCCAAACATTTCAGATCCACCAAACCGCACTGGGCCCGGTTGGTGGATTACGGCCCACTTACCCTCATGGAGAGGTGGCTTGTGTTACTGCAGTGGGACCATTATATTAGTCTGATCATGCACATCGGTGCATGATCAGACAAGGCAAACATAAACCGTTTATGTTTGCCGTAACAATAAAACTTGGTGCAAAAAGTAAGTTAAGTTCTCGTAAAAAATTCTAGGCACCTGCCCCAAATAACGGCTCCTAAATTAGATTAGATATGAATCTAATGAGCTAACCTGTAATTATTCAAAGTCATAATTATTTAATTAGATTTCGGATACTTATATGCCGCTATTCCGTCGTAGCGTAAGTATCTTCTGTGTAAAAAGTGAAGTGCGTGAAATGGGCTTGTTTTTATGCTTAAAGAAAATAAACTTAATTATGTTGAATATACAGTTATTGTGGTTTATACAAGTTTAGTCTAGCAAGCAATATGAAGGTAGAGTTTATGCGTGTAATCTCCGTGACTGTTTAACATTGACGACCAATATGCTCGTATGGTTTGTGTACACATTACCAACTTTTATATCTGGTAACACCTGTATTTTATTTATGCAAATAAATGATTATTATTTTTAAATGGCAAATCCTAGGGTACAGAAGTCGTTGTTATTATTTTTGTTATGAGAGGACAAGCCGTTTGCCATGCGATTTCCCTGTGGCGAAATTGATGAACTTCTATATAAACTGTCATCTCGTATACCGTTACCCTTTGGAGAGTGAAGTTTGAATAATCTAAATTTCGTTGCAAAAGGGACTTTAAAAGCTTTTAGACCCAGCGGTTTATGTTCACTGTGATGCTTCTTGTATTACCTATACTAGGTGGAGTTGACACCGACGCTTAAACGGTTACCACGTTTTCAGAACATCACATTCTGAACCCCCACATAGAAATTTTTAATCGGTTATTTAAAAAAAATCTGTTTCATGCATTTTGACCGTACATTGCAGCTTTGTAGGAGACAGCTGTTTTTTTTAAATAACCAACGAAAAATTTAAAAAAATTCCGTATGATGTACTGGATACGTGGTTACCGTCTCAGCGTCGGTCTCCCTTCCATTCTGTATGCATTCGTACATAGGTGAGTGTTTGCTACCAAATAAAAATTAAAAAGCAAATTCTCAATGAAATCTTTTCTCAAATTGCCAGCAGTGAAAACTATTATCGTCGATATGAAAATGATTTGATTAGTCTAAAATATTTATTCATATTCGGCTTTCTATCGACTATATATATGATTTAAGTTTTCACATCGAAGAATTTTGGGATTATTCAAATTCTGTACTTTATTATTGCTTTGTTTATAATGTATGCTGCTGTAAAAGATTTAATACCGTCTTCTCGGCCCTTTTTTACTAATTAATTTATGACTGATATTTTGTAGCCTTCCAAAAGTCTGGCAACCAGTCTTACCAAGGCGAATCGTATTTAAACAGCCTTTCCTTAGTAAATAGTGTCCTAATGTTGCGGCTCTATCAGAAGCAAATAAATACATAGAGAAAGATGTAAAGAATAATTAATTTTATAAAAAAGTTAAAGGTTCAATCATTTCATCGCCTTATAGAAATAATTGCCTTCATTCGTGTCATAATTTATGGAAACTTGCTTTTGGTCTTGTCGTGTCGGTTAATCTTCTATGATATTTATCTTGGTGTTATGTTTAATGATATCAATAGATAGGTAGGTATAACAGTTGGTTAGGTAAGTTTTAGCAGTATCCGGTATTTGATGTTTCCACTGCTAAGACGCAAACTTCCTCTCGGTCGCAGGGAGTGGGCCATTATCCACCACGCGGGTTCTGTGCGGGTTGGCTACCTTTATTGGTACCTAATGGACTAGCAGAGCTGAAGAATTCGACAAACAGGGGTCAAAAGAGTCAAGAACTAACTGAATTGAAAAAAAGTCTTGATTGTTCTAGCGGATCGCACTCAAGTTTTTAAATAGGATTCCATCATTCTATGCTAAACAGGGTGTAACGGACATCGGCGCACAAACAATTACCACGTGTAGGGAACAGCTGATTAAAAAAAAATACCAATGAAAAATTTATAGTTTGGGGGGTTTTGGAACGATATACTGGTCTATTCTGCCCTGTATCATAATTATTTATTACTTACCTAAGAATTTTGATTGCACCAATCGGTTCACCTACTTATTACTTCTTCTGCTTTCAGTAATAAACGCTTTTAACTAAAATTGAATTCACAGTACCATTAAAAGCTATGCGTATTTTGTTAGGCTATAAAATATTTCTAGTTCATAATAATATGAACATCTTGTAGTACCTATAAATTATGAATAAGTACTGTCTATATAATTTTATATTAAATGCTGGTATTTCATTACATCCGCTTCGACTGAAAACTGACCCTAATATGGTTGGGAAAAGGCTAGAAAGACAATAATACGATCACCTTCAACCTTTTCGCGTGACCACTAAAAAGTGTCTCACACTCAAAAAAGTCAGAAATGTGTTTTCCGTCTGCGGTTCATGTAAATTAAACTTTTTTTTAATTCGACCCAAGTTAAAAAATATACTAATTTGATGTTCCACAAATATGATGTTAACAATAATAAAAACGTAGGTAAATCTACAGCCACAGAATTGCTGTTAACACATATAGCTAGTCTTAAACTCTCACTCGCTAGCGAAGTCAGTCAGCGGGAATAATCGATGGGTTCCGTATGACTTTAATGGTGTGGTTTAGTTACAACTTGATTCAGCTGCTATTATGTGTTAGTAAGTATTTTATTGACATAGCCTATGTTTACAAGTTTAAGTAGTACTTACACAATCTGATCTGAATTTTACTAAGAAATGTTGAAACTTGTTTTACTCTACATTTATGATTACTTTGAAACTAGATTTATTAACGCGGGGATATTACTTACTATCAGTAAGCCGTATTGTATGGCTTGAATTGGATTTTTACTGCAAATAAAAAGAATACTTTCCATGTTCTAATTAAATCCACATTGCCACATTCCATTACTTTGCTAGGTATCTCAGTGATACAGTCGTATAAACCTTCAAAAATTGTCAATGACATTCAGAATCAACGACATTAATAACTCTAAAATTACATATTGACAAATCCGATTTCGATATTTTCATCAATGTCTTCACTTTCTAAAGAAAACATGTCACAAACCACATAAACATATTAAAAGTTTAAATCATAAATTCATAAGATTCATAACCGACCACGGGCCCCTAAATATTGCGGTGCTGCTCCGAGCTAGCGGAATTCCATAAAATCATGATTAATTTATTAATGTTATACTGCTCATCGCCGCGCTCTCTCCTCTAAATGGGGCTTACGCTTCGGTGGCCCGGCCGTATCCTCGTAAGAAACAGTTACTGTGTTGTAAGTCTTAAGATTATTGCTGTTTGACACCTCGGCTTGGCGACCCGGAAGATTTAAATGTTATCGGACTTAACGTAATACCGAGTCCAGCGTGCGAAAGTCCTGTGTGACCTTTTTCTAGCAGTTGCCTGATATAAGGGTTTCGGAAAAACCGGGTTTTACGGTTTTTTTTTGTGGGACCGAAACCGGGTTTCACATGCGCTAATCAGAAACAGCTACAGCAGTGTATAAACTTATGCCCTATATTTTTTTTGTATAATTTTCCTTTTTCACCTCAGATTTTAGTTTTAACTTGGCTCGAAGTACAGATTGTATTTTTGACTGATATTGAATAAACATCGGGCTTTTTTTTCCAAAGGCTATATTGGACCGAATCCACCGTATAATACATTCTCACTATAATTCATAAATGTTGTTTTCGTTACTGTCGTTTTCAACCATAGAAAACCCATAGAATCGATTTGGACCGTTTCAAGCTGAGCTTACTTCTTGGACTTATTATTAGCTTAGTTTTTTAGCAGTGTATACTGATCTCCATGAGACTGAGAATTCGGCTGGTAATTATGCTTTACAAAGTCCCGTTTTTCAGAATACAGAATTTCAAACCTGTAAGAGTAAACAATTTCTACATTGAATCCTAAAATCCTCATCATCATCTGCGTAACCTATTCCCAACTATACTGGGGTCGGCTTCCTGTCTAATCGGATGTAGCATTGAATGCTAAAGTATTTATGAAAATATCATGTCACACAAACCTTTCTACTGAAGACAAAACATATATTTTAAAACAGCAGTGAGTTGCTCCAAATACAACCAAAAAGCTATTCAAACCACCGCTAAACACAACACAGTAGAGTAAAGCACGTACAGTATGACCACTTTAAGTGTGCAGTTCAAGGTGGCGCTGCTTGTCAGGAAAAAATGTATCGATATGTCAAACTTGGTACGTTTATTTTAGTTCTGTGTTTTCCCGCCTGAACGGATAAGTTGGTTGATGTGTACAAGCAAGCAAACATTGCACAACATCATTTCTCGTACGGTAACTGCTACCGTTCGGTACGAGACGTGCGACTCGGTCCGAGACTAGCGGTACACGGGAATAATTAGTAGGCATTATACTTAAACATGACACGTGGTGTATGTGTTACGAGTCGAGTGTTTCTTTGATTAATAGGTCAGTAGGGTTGCTGAATATCCTTGATGAAGTTGTGGAATTTAGTTTTTTAATTTACTTAGGTGTTTGAATTTTTTTGTAGCAGCTTTGACTTTGAATGCCTGGTTGATGGCAATAGACTCGCTCCCTTATATATGGGATTTAAACATAGCTGGCCAATTATGGGTGTACAATAGATAACCTTTCGAAGATTAAGGTACAGCCGTAATGTTCTGTAGTAACTTTATTTCTCTATTTCATTAAGTATATTATCAATGAAGATACTGGGTAAGGGTTTTAATGGTTTGGGTGAAGAGTCTTGTATAATCGCTGATAAGTTGGTAACACAGGATGGAAGCGACACCGATGCGAAAATGGAAACACACATGTAATTTTAGAAATGACGGTCAAAATGTATGAAATAGCAGATTAAAAAAAAATACCGATGAAAAATTTCGATAAGAGGAGGTTAAGTATGATGTACTGAGTACGTGGTAACCGTTTTCGTGTCGGTGTTTTGTGTTTTCGTCCCTTCCACCTTGTACCTATACCCTAATGATTAAGTTGCCTTCTGCGGCAGATGGGAATAGGGGAGATGCCATTTACAACTGAAACAACTACGTTCGTACCAAGTAGGGATTTGTAGAGGCCTTAATTTCAGGATTGGGAGTCCATTTGAACGTTATATCTACGCAATGTTCTTTTTTGTGTCCAGTAAGTTAGTAAAGTGTTTTTAATTAAGAGTTCAGAATTTGCTAGATAATTGATTTCGATCGTCATTTTATGCATTTTCACTGTGTTTAATGTAATCGTGAGTGATTATATTTGCATAGTTTCACCCGTTTCGGTGCTTACTCATGCATGATCATATCGTGTAATTTTTTCATTGAAGTTTCACTTTGATTTTGCAAATTCTGTAACATAAACTACTTCTTTTGGTGGTTTAAGTAACCAGTAAAAGTTGCCTTTAGAATGTTCTACGCTGTAATCAGCTTAAAATCTAAGTTCACCACTTATTTCATATGTGCCATGCATTTATTGCAAGATTTTTCCTGTCCCAGATACAAGCCTAATTTAAGCAATCTGCTTAATTACAAAATTCTAATGAACTTCACGTCTATCTTGATTTAATTTACTCCAATAAAATCTATTACACTACCAACAAAAAAATCATTGAATGAATAGAATTCCAATCTAACAGCCTCATTCAAAACCTACTTACAGGCAGTGTTACAAAAGAGAAAAAAAAAACAATTCTTACAACATAACGACCAGCACTAATAAGACAAATTGTACCAAAAAGTCTCAAAACAAAACGTCAAATCCGTTGAATTTGTCGCATAAAAGGTGTCGTACGACTAATGCGGTATGATACACGCCAGTCGCAAGGGTACCATCACAAATGTACCGTAATATTCTGTAACTGGAGACCGCATAGACGCGACACAGGTCAAATATGTCACATGGTTTATTACGTCAAAATCATCTGATAAGGGAGTTTACAACATATCTACGCATTACGATATCTGTTAGTGGATGTGGATATATTTGCATAAACCCTTCTTGTTTTGTTTATCTGTGGTGCAAGCATTCCAATCAACCACAGGAGCATATATGGAAATTCTACCATTCAAGGAAGCATTGATCGTTATTTATTTGGAAGATATTCTAATACAGACACCAGTAATGTTACCAGCATTTTAAATGTATGTATCGGAGTCCGATTTCATAACGATTATTTCACAAAAACATTCCCATTTACTGCATTTTATGTTGGAAGAGAAAATCGAATGGCCTATAACAATCAAAGTGCAAGTAATTTATACGTCTCTTGTTAATACAATGGTTATGAATTGAACGCGTAAACACGAAATCTAGAAAAAGCTGCCGACGATTTCAAAGCTTTTTCTGTGTGAACGTGTTAATAAAGCTACCTTTATCGCTAATGACGATAAATTGCGTTTCTTGGTCTAGATGAAGAAGAATTGTCTTTTTGTCGAAGTTTTTTGCGCGTGGTGATGTCATTATAGAGTATCGTCACGCGATTTTCAAAATGAAAAAGGTTGAACTGCTTCACAATAAATTGTCGTTATTAAGTTTAAAAGCAACAAATTATCTTTTTAAAGGTTTAATTACTGTAACCGCTCTGTAACGATACTTGAAGATGATGATTGCTTTTGTTTTTCCTTGTTTGTAATAATAATTGGTAGACTACCTACTTCAATCTTTAATTTATCATGGAATAAAATCTTGACTTACGCTAAATATCCTATCAAACTCACTTTAAAGTAATTCAAACATTATGAAATCTTCCACGTGCCCGCTCTAGTCCATACATAGCCATCGGTCCAACGGACCAAGACATTTGAAATTAAAAATATAACGGCGGCGTGATCTTATAAACAATTGTTCCGATTTTCTCTGGACATTAATGCAACATTGTTCTCATTATCCAATGGAGAACTTTTTGTAATTACTATACTTTGGAACGATTTTGTATACAGCAGTTTTTTTGTATTGTAAGAGAAGTTGTTGGTGTTAAGATAAAAGATCTGTGTGAATACTTTGTAAATGAATGTTGTGACTAATTGTTTTACTAAAGGTGACTTATTTGTACTACCTTACTTACTTGTGTAAAGAAACTCTTTGGACAGCTGAAATTAATATTCATGTGTGTTGTGAAACAGAACTGAACTGAAGTGACGATTTCAGGACTGTGATATTGATTTCTAAAATGTGGTTCTTTCAAAAACGCTCTGCTTTGTAAAAAAAACCACCGAAGTAACCCAATCCGAAATAACATACCGAGTCCAATAAAATAGGAATTGTCATGTCAAACAGTCCGAATTCACAAGAAAGCTGCCCATATTTTGGGCACACATGCATTATGTATTCGTCTTATAACTGTAAAACAATGCTTTGAGTTCGAATGTCCGCGCATGATCGATTGGAACATGTTGTGAAATAAATACGACTTTATGTCGCTACTAGCTGTGCGCCGCAGTTTCACCCACCATTTCTCTTTTTACTCGGCTCATAAGGACCTCAGCGTGATGTTAAATAGCCTATAACCTACCTCAAGAATAGAACTATCAAATGCTAGACGATTTTTTCAAATTTGACTGGTAGTTCCAGAGATTAGCGCGTTAAAAAAAATAACAAACAAACTTCAGCTTTATAATATGCGTATATTATATACTATCTGACCCATGCAACTTCGTCTGCGTAACATTTTTGATGAATGACCAGCTCCTATTGGTCACAGCATGATGTTATATAGCCTATAGCTCGATACATGGGCTATCAAACACTAAAAGAATTTTTCAATTCGTACCAGTAGTTTATGAGATTAGCGCGTTCAAACAAAATAACAAACAAACTTCAGCTTTATTATATGTATTAGCATAGAACTATAGATGTCGAGTACTTTCAACGCCATTGCGTTTTGTCGTGACTTCGTTTGTCTTGGTACGGTAGAATCTTGTACTGGGATCAATATGTGACATGCCAGGGAAGTAAATGACATTTTACGGTGTGAGAATGTTTAGATATTCTCACACCGTAAAATGTGTAACTATTCTAAAACTGTTTTAAGCTTTCACGGTTTATAACTGAACTTTCACTATCACTTACGGGATATCGTCCGCGATTAATGTTTATATTGAGCTCCCGATATTTGGACGCTGTTGCAAGCGCCATGATGACGAGATGACTGGAAACGTGATATTGTGAGTGTGTTTTGACGTGACTTTGTACCGAGTTCCAGTAGTGCGCGTAGCAAAAAACAAAGAAAGAGGGTAGACAGATCTGATGTCTGCGCCCAACAAGTTTTTACCATCCACCCGCATTCTCCGGTCATCTCATGATCATGGCGCTTGCAACAGCGTCGAAATATCGGGAGCTCAATATAAACATTAATCGCAGAAGGTGTCCCGTAAGTGATATTGAAAGTTCAGTGTAAGTATTATATTTTAATTAGAAGGGATACTGCAAAGTAAATCAAACAAGAATGATTATTGAAACCAGATAAATTACAGAATCGTTTAGTTTTTATTTCTGCAAAATTGAAGTAATGGAGAAGGTATATGTGCAGCTAATGGCGCTGGCAAAGGTTGTTTCAAACATCATTGGTTGAAAATATCGACGGTCGAAACTGGAGTGTTTAGACATGTCGCTTTGTTCGTGGGAACCGTCGATATGTTAATGTTATTTTAGCTTTGGACGCGCCATCTGCAATGAGAGCAGAGCTACTGTGTTCTCTTTTTGTTAGTATCTGGAGAAGAATCAATATTATACAGGGTGGAGGGACACTATACCGAAAACGGAAACCACATAGGTACTCAGTACATCATTCTGAAACCCCCCACATATAAATTTTTCGTCGGTTATAAAAAAATCAGAACAAAAATCAGCTCATCCTACAAAAGTGCAATACCTACGCGGTCAAAATGTATAGAGTAGCTGTTTTTTTTTTTTGTTCAGAATGATGTACTGAGTATGTGGTTTCCGTTTTCGGTACGGTGTCTCTTCGACCCCGTATTATTTTCCAAAATGATTCATCCAAAGTCGCACATCTCGCTCCGAATACACCTTCCTTCTTTCAATATAAATGTTTCTTTCAACTGTTGTCGGATAATTTATTGTTCTAATGTCTTCATCGTAGTGGTGGCCTATTCGCTTTGTTGTCGGTCCTATAGTGACTTAACTAGTGCTGCCATTATTCTTCCTAGATGTTTTGTTGTGGTAGGTAAGGGCGATGCTATAAGAAGCGCTGAAGAGACAGCGGATTTACTAAAACCCTGATTTGGATATCGTCGCTGTAGAATGATAACCTCGTATGTCCAGGAAACCAAACTTCACAGGAAACGAAAAAAACGTTTGATTTTGTCAATGTTTAAAATATTTTTACGTGCTTTTGTCTCATGTTTTGAATATAATAGATGGCACTAGTAGTCATATACTGGGTTCACAGTTTCGCCGTATTATAAAATACGTGGTTTTCATACGATTTTTACAAAAAAGAAAAAAAAAAGAATTTTTGACATACGAGGTATTCATTCTACAGCGACGATATGTTCTCTCCACATACATATCACCCCATACACACATACATATCACACAAAAACCTATCACATATCATAGACACACATATAGACATATCTCCCCTTTCAGTTTTATAGACAAGAGAGCTACCTTAGTATTCTCTTAAAAGCTCTCTTTCGGGCTATCTAATCTTCTTCGAGAGGATGAAGTCTTGTTTGTGTGAGGTTAAAAAACTGCTGGACGACTATGTTCGATAGTAGATACTTAAATATACCTTCAATTCTTACAGTAAATAATGCTTGATTGTTGTTGCGTACATACCTCGGTTGGTATATGTTTTTGAATATTAATTGAGTAAGTACATAATGTATAAGAACAAATCGGATATGTTTCCACTTCCGCTATTTATGGGACCAAAGCCTGACTTGATTGCCTCCAGCCTGGAGGCTCCAGCGCATCTAAATTAAGAAATGAATCAAAATTAACAAAGCTTAGAATAATAAATTGAAAATCATTAATATTTTAATTGAAACTTTGTCTTCTTAATGACGTGGACATCAATCATAGAAACAGTGTGGTGAGAAAGGCAATCTTTGTTCTTAATTAAAAATAAGTCAAACTCATTTATTTCAATGGATGACAGTATGAAAATGTAGATGCTTATTTTATTATTACTCTTTGATAGAATTACTAAATAATAACGCGATTAATGATGCTATCATGCGTCCCAATTAAAAGCACCATTAGTAAGATTTAAAGTTTTCAGGAAAACAACTACAAACGTGGCCAATCGATTTAAAAAGTAGATAGGCTTAGTTTTAAACTCGAAAAAAAAAGATAAAATAGTAGATTATATAACAAGTGAAAAACAGGATATTTAATTTGAAAGACTAAGTTGGGTCCCGAGAGCAGCGAATGATTCTTGATTAGAATCCCTGAGCGGAGCGAGAGATACAAGGGCCGAGATGTTTTTTTTTCAAGAGTTGTGTATTCTAATTTTTACCATTGACTGCGAGAAAAAAATAGTAGTATAGTATTTATATTTGTCACATTTTATTATATAATCTGTAATAAGAGAACAAAACACCAAATATAAACAAAAAAAAAAGTGAAATTAGAACAGTTTTCGAAATTCAGTGTTATATTCTTGTCGGCACGTTTAATTTATTTTTTGTACATAATTCGTATAACTCGTGCTTGTTCCGAATTCCAAAAGGTTTTTATTCACTCAGTGACGATTTATTTTTCACTCAGTTAAATCGTAAACAACAATCACTTAACAACCGGTGACAGTTTTAATAGTCAACAATTATTATGTTGTGTTCAATATAATGACTGCGACGAATTCTAGCTCTCGTTTGATTGCGCTTCACGCTCCATCGATTTGTAATGGATCTTTATATCATTATTCATAACATAACATCACGCTTTGTAATCCCGAAGGGTTAGGCAGAGGAGTACTTAAGTACACCCACATTGCGCCAGTTATGTTTAAGTCTCATTTATTATTTGTCAAGCCTATTGACATTATCCGGGCACAAATCCAGGCTACGTTACTGCTACTGAAAAAAATCTGACGGTAAACCTTAATCGCACTGTTTGACCTAGGAATCGAACCCAGGACATGCAATCATGCTCAATCACTATATGATACGAAGTAGGCATTCAGGTCATTTCTTTGTGGTACTAAGAAGTTAGTTTATAATGTATTTTTTTTACATTAAACTCCATCCTAAACAATAATTATTATGTGTTCATAATAATATAATGACTGCGACCAATTCTAGCTGTCGTTTGGCTGCGCTTCATGCTCCATCGGTTTGCAATGGCTTGTTATAACATTATTCATTTCAGATATTATTTATAGCTTGCTGTTGGTGACAGTTTTAATCTAAGGGATTTATTGTGTTACATCATAAACATTGTGTTTTGGATTTTGATTATATTGTTCCGGATGTTAAAAATAGATTATGTAACAGTTGTTGAAAGTGAAACCCATATTTAGAATCCCAACTTTTTGTTTAGTTCAAAAGAATTCAAGAAATACACTATAGTCTAACTGAGTATCGTCATTTTATTTTAAGTTAAGTAATCTTATTCTTAATTGCAAAAAAAATAAAATACATACACATTGCAATAATATAGCTTAACCAGAATTGGGTTTTCATTCAGCAAACCTAATTGCGAGATATGCAAAAGTGGATATACCTATGTGTGTGCATAAACAGTACATTTAATTACTTGGGTTGTCTCAACGCGTTTTCTATTCTCTCATTTATATTAATTTTATCTCAAATATCTACTCGTACGCTAGTAATGAACAACTGTATAGAAAAATCGATTTCTCATTTTGTGACGATTATTAAGCTGTCAAACCAACTTTTGCTAAATCGTTCAGTGAAAATTTAAGAGATTGTGCTGACTTGCTAGTTGCTAATGTTGCTATAACGATAGAACGGTCTCGTACAAGGCCAGTCTCACTCTAATTTAGATCACAAATAATTGTAGTCTCTTTGACTTTCAAAACCACAACTTTTAAAGCTAGATTTAAAATAAAATAGCACGTGTAACTTAACGTATCATCACGCCTTGTAACCCCCGAAGGGTTAGGCAGTGTACCGAATAATACACCCACATTTCGCCAGTTATGTCTAGGTCCCATGTAATAGGGAGCGAACCTATTTCCATCAACCGGGCACAAATCCAAACTCCTTGGCTGCTACAGAAAAATTCCTGATGAAAAACGATTTTAGGACCTCATGCTCAGCAGTGGCGCTTACTGGTCGTAACTACTAGTTTTTTTTATGGGACAAGCCCGCCACGCTATTCCCAAACCACTGCAACCAATGAAGCTCGACGAAGTCCCAAAAAAAAAAAACGATTTAATCGTCTTGGATCCCGCAACGGATTTAATCAGAAAAGTATAGCTGAAGAGGGCCAAAAGGCACAAAGGGACGTTAGTATTAGTATAGTTAAATAAGCCTTTAATGTTTCCATTGCTGGCACACAGGGCACCTCTTTATGAGAGGTAGTGAACAATAAACACCACGTGGGCCCAGTTGGTTCATGTATTTAAAACAAAATAATAACACTTCACCCAACCTATTACAAATCATTACGTCCTAAATAGACAAGTTCAATGTCATACAAGTAACTACCATTAATACCCTGAGGTGTTTAACATGACTAGTATAAGTAGACCTTCAGATCTCTTTAACGAAAGTTATAAGAACTTTAATTCGAGCAGATTCAGAGGTCATTATAACCGGTTATGGTTCATGATTGTGCCTCAAAGTTCTTGTAACGAAACTGTGTATTTGATCTGGTTATTCGAAATTAATCTCTATTTGTATAAGGCTAAGGTTTAACAGTGATAGGCAACACCTACGCCCAGGTGTTTGATGAGAAAAAAAAAACACAATGAGATATGATGATTAATTTTTTTTTTCTACAATTTTATGAACGAAACTTTACTATAATGTGTAAGTAAATTATGTTTTTGAACGCGTGGGTTGTGGGAATCTAAGTTAGGTGTTTGTCTGAAAAATATTTCACTATTGGTCTAACACTGATTTAAACAAAAATGAATAAAGGTTAATAAAAGTAATTGCGTTTTTTTTTGCGGTTCTACAACTACTTTTTTGTCAGTGATGTCATATCTGTTTTTAGGACCTTTAAAATTTAAACCTGAATGTCGGTTACTTTGTAAGGAATCTCTACGAAGAAAATATAGCCCGAGAAACCTACAAAGCGGGTTTTCATTATTATCATACCGTAATGTAGTTTTAGAAATGGGGGGACTCCTTTGCCCACGAGACTGTTCAGGCTAGCAATATATATATATTTTTTTTCGTTGGCCTGAACTGACCCATTCCTGGGCCTCCCCCCATTCCTTCCACTTTTGTCGATGTTGCGCCTCTTCTCGCAAATTAACGAGAAAGCCACCCAAGGCGTCCCGCCATCTCTTCTTTGGTCTGCCGCGACCCCGTCTAGCAAAATGAAATGAGAGAGTTTTTTTCTTACAATACATTGGGTCGCTGGTCGTGCTACAGAATATGTGTTCACCTTTACTAGGTTTTTCTTGAAGTCACCTCCATTATCAAATCCCGTGGTTTGTGCATCCTATCGTCCAGTTTCAAACTTGGCAGTAAGCTGCATTAGAATAAATCTACTAAATAATATAAACTACTACACACAATTGTAGTAACACTCGGAACTTTCATTGCATTATCCTAGATTGTTAAATAGTCTACAACTAAGTCCCCTGCAATATTGTTTCTTTATTTGTTTAAATGGTTGATTTACAAAAATATTTACATCATTAGGGCCTTAAAGCTAGTGGTATGAAATGGCTAACAATTAACTTAGTCGATGGTTTGACGTACCGTCTTTTTGCGGGGTATGTCTACTGCGGTTTTTGACATGGAGCAATGATGGTTAAATACTTTAATAGGTATGGCTGCTATGCTTGCTTGTCCGCTCGCATGTAAATGTCTCAAGTTTTCCAAAGCAATGTCTCGCTTTATCTGGTCTTATTCTATCATGTCCCGGTCTTATCTAGTTTATTTAGGGACGGTGCTGCGGCTGCTCGTCTTCTCCTTAATACATCTCCATTAGCTGTCCACTCAGAAATCTCTTCTTTCCTACCCTATTCAATCTTTTGCGCAATCAAAGTTTTTCTCTATCGAGCAGTAAACTGTTACAGCTTTTGTCAGACTTGCACTAATTTGTATGTTATAAAACGTCCGAAAAATCCAGTCTTTCTTACTATAGTTATTGCTAAAACTAAGTTGTGTAGTAATACGTGGTGTTAATTAATATATTGCCAAAGCAAATGCAAAAGTTTCCAGCAGTATTCAGAATTAATTTCAAATTGAATCATCTTGATCTAAGTGCAGATACTGCCAGTGTGGTCTCCCATAAACACATAAAAGAAGATTAACATTAAGATTCGAATCTGTTTACTGAGTTCATAAGCCATAACAGTCGTATTTAACGGATCATCTATTATCTTCTGATTAATAAATATCCAAACTTCCGTTCCCTTAGGGTAGTTACCCACAATCACAGTTCAATCTATTCCATATTTCCATCTACTAACCCTAAGGCGGGCCACAAACTATTGTTGTACATGTAAAGCTTGGCCCCGATTGATTCGTAAATATCCGCACTCCATAATTATCGTGTGTAGTAATCATAATCAATGAGCGGTTTTGTACGTCAAAGATTAAGTGTAAAGACACTACAGATGGCAAAAAGTAGGCTAGCTGATTAGGTATAATTTTTTGCAACTTTATAGTCGTTTTCGGTTACGGGGTGAATATAACTTTGAGTATGTGGCATTGACACTCGAAACGGATTTTAGATATTTGGTTACCGAAGTTTTTCTTTAGCGACTATGTTGCGAAAGAAGCGGCTCTTTTAGATCGTGATATCATTTATGTAAAGTAAAGATTCGGTACCATTTAAAAGGACCTAAGTTTTTTTATTTACTTTGTAAGATTTGAAGTTATTCTTAAAAGGCGTTTATCGTTTTTAACTGACTTCTTTACATCGAGGATCCCTTCTTATGAGTCAACTATAAGTAGAAATCAGACAAATATATTTACCTATAGCCCCAAAATTTTACTAAACTTACTAACATGGTGGTCCTAAGATCACATGATTATGTAGACTATATCCCTAAGATATTCTAGTAATGAACATAGCACTAAAACATATCCTTTCATCGACATTCACAACTGGCGCCGCGCTGCGGGCCTAAACTAATTAATTCTAAGACCAATACTTACTTTATCGTTACCATAAATATCAGTTGTCTTCCCGATAGCGTTTTGTATTAACTGCTCGGCCACGGGACGCACATTGAAGTTACATGTGTGTTGAAAACGCGACTACTAAGAAAACAAATGAAAGAAATTGCTTAGACAAGAGCATGACATGAGTTGAGAATTAAATTTTTAGATGGATGTGTGGAATGCTAAGAATGGATAAAGTAAGGAATTGGGTCGTCTGTCTTGGTATAGATATGTGATGAGGAGGGATGAAACGCATGTTACTATAAGAGTGATGAATATGAATGTTGATGGATGAAGTCAGAGAGGAAGGCCTATGGCAGGAAGTTCATGATGATATGCCACGAGCTACCGTGACGTGACGCGAAGGTGCTCACGCGAAGGAAACAAGTAACAGACGCTTGTTGCTTTCGCTAATCACATCAGCAGAGGTCGTGTACGGGGCGTTCCAATTTTTGCTCACAAGTCACACGCCCGCAGAAACGATCGCAATCAAATGAAATGGAACAAGAATATAACGAACTTACCGCTCCAAATTCAACACAATACTGTTTGTTTAATGAATTACATGTACCTTACTGCTATAGTTAATACAATAGACAATGTAATCGTGTAAAACCGGTAATGGATATCTTACAAAGATATTGATACGAAGATCGTGATACAAAACGATTATTGATACTGTCCGTAATAGAATTTCATTATTATAATTTATATCTTTGAAAGCGATTCGTGATATACGAATTAGGTATAATTGTATAGATGATGGGTATTTCAGATTGATCTTTGTGGTTTTAGTAATTAGAAGGTTTGAGAAAGTGATTATTGGAATAATGGTGAAGTGCGTCAGGATTTTTGTAACTAGTTTTAAATAATAGGCAGATTCTAAGGTAGCAATTTGCAGTGGAATTTGGAAGGTTTCCTGGCCAGATGAGCCCCGAAACAAGATCATTTGCATTTGAAATCTTGATTCACTCGTCTCGATTTCACTTCGTCTCTGAATTCTTAGAATATAGGCGTACGAATAAAGTTTTCATGAAAATATTTAGTACAATTTTAAAAGAGCTTTTTAGCTAATTATAACAGACAGCTATAAGAGTAGAGGGTCCAATTAATTCTTAACGAACTTCATATTAGTCTATAACTTTTGCAAAGAACAAGACAAAAAAAAACAAAAAAAGAGAAAGAAAAACCAAAGAGTTTTGGACTCTTTGGTTTAGAATAAATACTACTTTACATTTTTATGGTGCGAGTAATTTTTCAAACAAGGCTTATTATAGTTTTAATTGTTTTATGACCATGCTTCCTGCCATTTTAAATCTTGAAACTTATGTTAATTCCTAAGTTGTACGCCGTTAACTTTAACGTGAGAAATGCATACGTTCCAATGTAATAGTAATGTTTGCTCACTCGAAGTTTCTATGTTTTGTCCATGTATCCGAAGTGATGTATCGTTTCCGAACGTCATTTACTTTATATGTTCGTGGTATGTTGGCTTGTCGTTCTCACATTTGTGGCACGTGCTGGGAAATTGAAGTAAAAGTTCGTTAATTATTGTGAGTTGGAAATCGTTGCTTTTCCAGACTTTTCCAACTTATGTTTTGATTTAGACTTGAATACCACGTTGGTCTACTGGTCGCTGAGCATTAAGTTCTGGGTTCTTTTGCGACTTTTCTATCACGAATTTCTCAGTAGCAACCACGGAGTCTAGATTTGTGCCCGGTTGATGGCAATAGGATCGCCCTCTATTACAAAGGGCTTAAACAATACTGGCGAAATGTGAGTGTACTTGTTAGGTGCACCTCTGCCTAACCCTTCGGGGATTGCAAGGCGTGATGTTATGTTATGACTTAGCTCACTGAGTCAGGGTGATTCATAAAGGTTAATAGTGGATAAGTTATAATATTTATTTATTTATGTACACACAAAACACACACGAAAATTACATAGGTACAGATAAAAGAGCTCAAAGGTAGGTAGATTTATTTAGTAAATTGGTTACTATTAGAACGTGATTTTTTATAAATTATTTAAACTAGACGAGGTTGGCGATTCCTAACCGACTATTCTGACAAAAAACACTGAAAAAAAAACCCAGAGGTCAGTCTGTTATAATTCCATACAATAACATTGTAATTGTCAGATCTTAAGATGACCATGCAGGTTTATGTCTGAAGAGGTCTCAAGAAGGTGAATTCAAAGTGGTGAGAGAAATAAATTGAAACATGGCGTCCATTTCAATCTTGGTTTTGTCTTTTTGATTTGTGGAGTATCAAATTCTGAGTTTAGATGACCTGTTGTGGTTTATGCTGGCGCTAGAATCCTGAACTCAACCCATGCTGTTCCTAAAATCTGGTAACAATAATAATGGATTGACTGGCGCCAATAAGTCTGACATAGTGGTGATAGATCGATCAGCGCGCCGCGTAATGATAGTCGATGTTACCATCCCGCATGACGAGAACCTCGCGAAAGCTGAGAAAGAGAAACAAATAAAATATCTCGACTTGGCTCACGAGGTTGTCGGCATATGGAATGTGAACTCGGCTATCATTGTGCCTATTGTCGTTACGGCCAATGGCCTGATGGCCTGAAGCCTCGGCGGACATCTGTCGAGGCTCTCGCTTGGCGGTTGGTTCAAGGGCCTGATTCAGAAGGCAGTACTCCTCGATACGGCCCGCACTGTGTGGAGGTTCCTGCTCTGGAGCCCTAACCACCGGTAGCTTGGACACTGACACCGGCGGACCAAAATGTTCTGTACTTTAAATGTTTTTATTTGTTTTTTTTTGATGTAATGGATGTGCAGAAAAGATGAATAAAGGATAACGGACTGACTTGAAGTTTATCAAAAGCATAAACGTTTACGTATTCAAGAATCCCACCATCAAATGGTTAGTAAAGATTCAAATTAAGTTTATAAAACTAACCCATTAACGAAAATCAGACTGGATCTATGAAAGAATTTTAATGCAATGTTTTACTACTCTACACAATATTACTCGTATTACATACAATAAATTTTACATACAAATCGTAGATAATTTATAATATTAGCTTCGGAAATAATATATGTTTATGAAGTTTAATACTTACTTTATACAGTTACTTATGGCTCGTATCATATTCACAGTTGGGTGTCAAAAGCACTCCTTGATTTTATTGGTTTATTACAGATTTAGTTTGTGGAGGTGAGAAAGGAAATAGTTCCATGTAAAATTCTGGTATTCAGTTGAATGCGGTAAGACTGGAAGCCTACCCCAACATAGTTGGGAAAAGTTTAGGCATGATGATAATGCTTACAGATTTAGACTCCAATGCCTCCTGCAGTTCTTTACATCTTTAACGTCCTGCAGCGCTAACCCCGTGCGGGTAAGTTGTTGTCACACGTCTTCTTTTTTATCATTCCGGTTTCCTCACGATGCTTTCCTTCGATGTTCTAAAAGCAGTGGTGTTAAATAAATTTCACAAAGTAAAGCTGCTGCTTAGGTTTGAACCCTCAACTTACAACTTGAGACCTATGACTTGGCAGTCCGACGGTCTATCTGAGCTATCAGATTTTTCGGATTCATGTGCGTATTGCATAATTATCACTTGCTTCGGTGAAGGAAAACATCGTGAGGAAACCAGCAGGCGGAGAGATATTTCTCGACGGTATGTTAAACCAAGTCAGAGGCCCATGTGCGGCATAAAAACTCAGACACCAGGTTAGGTACTAACCACACGATAAGAAAAGAAAGAGTCAGGGGCCATTCAAACTGGGCTTACGCCGAAAGGTGACTTGAACGCTTTACATTGACAAATTGCTGTCCAACACATCTTTCGTTGTCATCTTAATGGTACGACTCTTAGGTCCCCTTTCTTTATCATTTGATGCTCTTCAAACTATATCTATTTCGCTTTTGACCCTAATTTGATATGTATAGCATATGGTCTAGTCTAGACGAATTTATCAACTTTATGTTTGTATACAGGCTGGCGCCGACAATACGACAATAAATTAAACTGCGTATACCTCATGACGTTCCCAGTCTGCGTACAAAACTTCATGCGAATATATCCAGTAGTTTAGTCAAACGATATTATTTTTCATTTTCGGAATTTTCTACATGATGTAGATTAATATGCTAGCACTGACAGGTTAACGTCCCCAGCATCGGTATAAACACACATGTTGCCAAATCGCTATTTCAAAAACCTTTGCCAAATTCGTTCTTTAAATGTTATTTCCAGACGCGAATTACTGCAAATTATACCTACCTAAGGTTAGTAGACCAATATTTTTAAATGGTGTTGTATTTCGTTAACACCTTTATGCTATTTAGTTTATTTGTTTTTTTTTTTATTTCGATGCTAGGATTTTTTTATAGTTTAAAAATATGTATTACCATTGTTTTCATTTATTGTCGTATTGCCGGCGCCACCCTGTATAAACTTCAAGACTGTACCAAAGCTTTCTTTATTATATCCTTGGTTGGTGTAACCACATCATTTCAAACAATGACTGGCTTCCATCTAATGGTCTAGAGGTGAAAGCAGAGTGTATGATGTGGGAGTTTAAAAGCTGTTGTGGTATGGTTTATTTATGCACAAACAATATAGAAACCTTTGCTGTACACGCATAACATGTAGAATTGAATTGAATGGGTATTTGGTGGTTGCTTGCTGCTCTCTACGAAACGGTATTCTTCAAACCAAACAAATGCATTCAATTATCTTTAGACAGTAGATTGCCGATGGTACCTTAGCAACTTAAGTCGGAAATGGTGTTGAGTCAGTTTTCAAGTTGTGCTAAAATATTGAATCGGCTGTCTTTAAGCAATTTAAATTAAAAGCTCCAAATCGTGTTCAGCGATCTGAAGGTGTTTGTAAACTGACGCTTTCCGCTGTGTTTCCGCCGCGTAAAGTGTTTTTTATACGTTTTATCTGTCATAATATTTTTACTACCGTATGTGTTTACCTCACTAAAAGCCTGATATCCCAAAGAAATTTGATACGAGACGAAGGTGAGCCTATCACCATGAATATTCTTTATTATGACAGCCACGGAAAATGTCGTGTGGTTTACGCAGTTACCTTATTAAATAACATGTAGAATCAAATGTTTTAAGCTTTTTAAATGTGCAATTTATTGGATTAAGAAATACGTTAATTATGCGGGAAATCAAGCGTAGATCTCTTCATAAATTAACCGCCAGTGCGTCTAGTAACCGTAGTGGTACGGAGAAACTCTAGTAATACAGTAAAATTTAAACCGTACGTGGTATTAAAGCCTCTATGCTGATAAAGTTAGAGTGTAAAATGGTGTGTTAATTATTGACCGATTGTAACAATCTGTGTGGAACGCATGAATATATTTCACGCTAACATATTGGGGGCTGGGGCGATGTATACCGTTTATTACTGTATGCTCAGTAACCATTATTTCTGTTAATATAATAAAAATATTTTTTGTAGTGAACGTCATTTTCTCTTGTGCACTCACACGCCGGAAAATTTCGTTGTACGAAGTTCTTGTTGCTGGCATTTCTAATTGAAATTAGGCCGATTAGAATTATATGTTTAGTAATTATTCGATCGCATTTCACTGTAATTTGGAATATAGACTACCGCAATATTAAAAGTTCTGACATTGGAGGAACTCGTGACTAAATAATAACAGCCGCTCGGATCGATTGTCAGGTTAAGCCGCGCTTGCCTGGGTTGGTATGTTGATGGGTAACCACCCATTACATACCAAGTTTCCTCCATGCCACGGAAAGCACGTTAAACCGTTGGTCCCGGCTGTTAATTGTACATCTTTGACAGTCGTTACAGGTAGTCAGTGGCCCGCAAGTCTGACAACCAGTCTTACCATGGGGTCTCGTATTACCCAGTATTAACTGGGTTGTGGAGGTCAGATAGGCAGTCGCTCCATGTAAAATACTGGTATTCAGCTGCATCCGGTTAAATTGGAAGCTGACCCCAACATAGTTGGGAAAAGGCTAGGCGGATGATGATGAACAGTTCTGACATTGGACATTTGAAATCGTTTTTACCCCTAATATGAAAACGAATTAAGGCTTGTGATTTTCTTGTTCCTGTTGACCTACACTCACCAGCACTAAGCGACAGCTAAATTAATGCTGAAATGTTTTAGCATTTCTGCAATTTCAACTCAAGGTGCTGAGACGAAGTGAGCTTTTATTTAGGCTTTCTTTTAAGTTTTGCCTACTTGTAGTCTTAACGAGCATCAGAGTTCTGACAGTGGATGGTTTTCACGCCATTTTTAGCTTGTCATTTTCTTGTTCCAACCAAGTATTTCTTGACAAGCCAGAAAATTCATAAGGAAATAAGCTGTCTTAAAAACCGTAGATGGCTTACTAGTAATACTATTCCGTAGTAGCTTCGTACCAACTAACTGGGATAACCAATCCATCCACAAAGAGTGGTGATCATGGCCAGTTAACCCCTGTCTTGTAAGTGAAAATCCTAGATGGCTTGTCACAGTAAAAATGCTTGCTCACCGGGAGCTTTCTCCTGTCATGCAACAGTTCAGATTCAATTGTTTCTGTACAAAATTTATTCTTATTTATTATAAATTTATTTTTAATTATCTTATTTCTAATTTTAATCTTGGATTGTTACATTACGAGACTTGTAAAAGATTGCTGTAAATTACAAGCTAAATAAAATCGGCGTAAAGTTAAGTGAAGTTTATGAACTTGGGGATAGTTAAACGTAGTTTTAGACAGGTTAGGTTATAAGAAAAAGTAAATTTTATTTTACTTCTTTTAGATCTTTTTACTGTACACCAAAATTGCCAGCTTAGGCTGGAATCCCATGAATAGTGCCGTGGGTGGGGTTCAAGCTTATGACCTTTCGCACCTTAACCCTAATCTTGGAAAGGCCATCACCACTTAACGTCACCGTAATCTATCGATACTTCATATCGATAACCCCACATCGAACATTCAAAAATGCTGTTGTCATTTCACAGCCGTCTACAGTGCGAAAGAACGCGACCGTGCCATGTGGACGGTAACGGGACTCGTATGACGACAACACTACGGTACGCAATGACTTACATACGGGATAACACGACTTTTGTAGTGTCAGCAGAGATGACAGACTCGTATAGACTGTGTGTGAAGGGTTGAGTTAAAAAAAAATGTAATTAGTTATAGAATTGCCCGACAATCCTGAAAAGTTTGATTTATTCATAACAGGCTTATGAAACGGAAACTTACAATTAAAAAAAAAGAGTGTTTTTTTTTTGGGAAAAGACATTGTTCTAGGAGAAATTATTGGGAAATTAAATCCTTGAAGTAATCCCCAAGGATGGATATAACAATACTATACAAGTAACCTGTAACTGATATTGAAATAAATGGCACAAGTTATTGAGCTTACTTCCTCCAAATAAGCTAAATATCATTTATACTGGGTTTACAGGAAATAGGAATACGAGTAATGTGCAAATGGCTTTGCTACCTGACATCATTATTGATTAGCCAATCAGCAAAATTGGCAATATAGCTGATTGAGATCGGTACTTCCGTGATTGGTAGAAGTTTAATGCAACTCAATTGATATGTTTATCAATACAGACATACGTAAAATCACGCCTTTTTCCATCGGGGAATCCACCTGCACCACCACCTGCAATCCACCTGCACCACCACCTGCAATCCACCTGCACCACCACCTGCAATCCACCTGCACCACCACCTGCAGTCCACCTGCACCACCACCTGCAATTCACCTGCAATCCACCTGCAATCCACCTGCACCACCACCTGCAATTCACCTGCACCACCACCTGCAATCCACCTGCAATGATCTTTACATTTCTCTTTTTGCATCGTCCATTCATCCATTTAGTCATACACGTTTATCAAACATTAAGTGTTCCATGCAAAACACTGGGGTAGTTGGAAACTAATGCTGGAGGCCTTTGCCCAGCAGTGGGACACAACAGGCTAAGGAAAAAATAAAGTGTTCCTTTATTGTGTTTATGTGTAAGTACATCGTATTTGTTTTAATCAATTGTTAACATTGCTGCGGCTTTTAGTTTTTGGTCACAAAATCTTTCAACTACTTAGATATGTAGCCGGAACTCTGCAGGTGCAGAAGTAAAAAGTGCAGTTTTTTCACACTGTTCCTAAGGCCCTTGTTAGTTGTTACTTACCGTTCCCTCCTGCCATTGTGCAGAAATGTCTGAATGGTCCATTGTTATCCACTTACAACATATTAACGTGTTTGGTGCTAATGTTCGTACATGCCAGCACACCAGACTACAACAATCTGTCAAATTGCTTTAATAGATTTTCAACTTCATCGTTACAGAATAAGGTTCAAGGTTGATTGGGAAATTTGACAGTTCCGGGTAGCTTGATGTGCTTGCGTCTGTACGTTCTCCGGTAATGAGTACGTCACCCTAACAGCATTCCTTCCGTTGTCGGTAAATGGGAATATTCTGGACGCTTGGTTGAGATTCTGGGCAGTGAGACGCTCGTTTTGGCCATGTTTTTTTTGGTATCCGAGGACTTAATTCTCAAGGTGCATTCACACCGAAGTTAGTTTTTGTGCAGCGAATTGCGCAGGAAAATAACAGACAACAAACAGTTGTAACGTATGCTGCAAAAGATATAAAAGATTAAATGTAATGTAATCGTATTGCTCAACAAAAAGTTACTTAGATGTATAATAAATATAATCAGCCATTTGTGTCCCACTGTAGGGCAAAGGCCTCCCTTCCCTCCCCCCACTTATCCCTATCGAGTGCTGTTAATCGCCAATCCTTGTGGGAAGAGTCGAGTTCGTCCCGCCATCGCCTTCTAGGCCTGCCGCGTTGCCGTTTGCTGCTGTTTGGGACCCATTGTGTGGTCACCTTAGCCCATAGCTCCTCCGGCATGCGACAGATGTGGCCAGCCCAGTTCCACTTGAACTTGGCAGCCGTGAGACCAACATCGGCATTTATATCTCTTCAGCTTAAATAACTCGGGTAACCTAACGAAATTAAACTATTATATCGGCGGTAGTGATTTCCAAAAATGCGAATCTAAACTACCTCCTATATTTCTATAAATTACCTTATTTTTAATTAGTAACCGACTTTAAAAAAAGGAGGAGGTTCTTAATTGCGTTGTATTTTTTTTGTGTTTGTTACCTCATATCTTCGTCATTTATGAACGGATTAGAAAAATTCTTATTTTATCTGAAAGGATAGACTTTCCGATTGGTTCCACAGAAATTTCATTAAAATCGGTTCAGTGGTTTGGTTTTTAAATCAAAATAGCTGGAGAAAATATGTCATCCAAGTAAAGGAAATTGCGAAATTTATACTTGACAAGGATTTGTGTGTGATACGATAGCTAAAAAGAGTAAAATAAAAAACTTTTTTGCAAAAAATAACCGCTTTCCAAAATAAACACAAAAAAGTGGAAAATAACTTTACTTTCGGAAGTCGGTGACAAAAAAGTCAAAGGCACAAGCAATAGTCACCGATTTCCGAAAGTAAAGTTATATTCCACTTTTTTTAGTGTTGTTTTTGGAAGTCGGTTATTTTTTGTTTTAATCTTGCAATCACCCTTCTTGTAGAGAAACCTACTACGAGTAGAACTGTTTCTGAACTAAAATAAATGATATAAATTATCTATGCTAAATAACTTTGATCGCGTGTATGCATTTCAATTAATCACCTCACCAATATGTCAGAGCACCCAACAAACAAATCGATATTTTAATCTCGAGTTCCATAATCAACAAACTTTCAACAAAACAAGATTCTCTCACGAATTCGGTCAATCGATAATCGGTATCAATATATCTTTGTTTACCTTATATCGATTTCCTGAGAATTAGAAAGTTGTATCGATAACTATTGTATTACACACAGTTGTAGATGGTACCGCTATTAAAAAGTTAATGATTCTCATCTAAGAAGTTATTTTGGCATTGTAGGATGAATTGCCAATTATTTTCAAGCATAAAAGTATCATTTGTGCCGATGCGGCCGATGCGTCGGACACCTTGTATGGATGTATGTCACCGCACTTCCAGGAACATATAGGCTTCTAAGGTAGGTTTCTTGCCTATTTCATAAGTCAAATGTTCGTTCTTAAACTGTCTCTGTTGTACAACTTAATCCTAGTCACTAAATTGTATTGTTTGATTTTTGTGCACAAAAATAAACATTTCTTAGAGACCAGAAGCGGAAACTATTAAAGAACAAATCACTAAATAACCTAGAAAGTTATATTTCTTACAAATTGTTTTTAATCAGCGACAAGCACAGTTAATTAATCAGTACATTAGAATTACAAAACACGACCCTAATCAAAATCATAGCGTCCCTAAAATACCGAATCCGTTGCATCCGAAAACGAAGCCAAGCCATCAGTATTCTATTCTTAGACAATCAGCCCGTTTAAAAAGCTGTCACATCGCGCCATGTTTTTTTTTCTACTCGGACCATCTAGGTTGGATTGGGAATATCTAAGACATTACTAATATTATTCCCTATTTGCTAGAGGTATACACCATCGTATAAATTATATAACTGTCTAACATCCCTACCTACCTACATCGGTATTGTTTTTCGCATAAGTTTAGGGTGAAATTTACGCAAGTACCTATTCAGCTCAGAAAACCGATTCGAACAATATGTCGTCGATCTTCTTCAAGAATGACAAAGTTACTTACTTTTATTTACACCAAGGCTATTCTTTTGTAGGCGACAAGTAACTTATCACCAATATTTCAGCACGAGATGGCACCTTGTCTGGCATAAATACGTTCATCCATCTTTGCAGTAATAGTTGGCTGTTTGCCGTTTCTTCTTACTAATTGTTTTCTATAATTAAGCATATTCTATGTAACTTATGGTTGGTCTCTGAAGTCTAATTGTTTTAGTCGCTGGAAGCTACCCAAGGTTCAATTAGTTTACTTCAAGTGTTTATTGGCAAAAGTCCAATAATACGTACCTTAGTATGTTGATAATGTTGATGTTCGTCTAAAGAATGACATTAATAATCTTGGTCTCGTAATTTTTACATCATTATTCTTTTTTGTATGAGGTAAATGCTCATGGATAACCCTCACTCTGGGCGTAGCGGATAATTATGTCAGTTCCTACTACGAGCACTTCCATGAGTCAGGGGCCTAACAAAACTGAGCCCTCATCCCGCTGCTACCAAATGAACATAATTCCTTCGTTTACCTTGAGCTGGACAATATAAATACCTAGGCATTTACATATGTGTAGGACCTTTTCATAATTTTCTAGGCTTTCAACACTATCTAACAACACATTATTTCTTATTACAGGTAAACCATCCCATTCGGACCGTGTGCAGTGAATACATAGATATTATGTGCAGTGACGCTATATACTTCGACTTGAGGGACAGACGGTGACATTTGTGTAGTGAATACATGTCAGTGAGTCGTGGATAATGATCGTTTGGCGAACGAAGAATACTAGTCGTCGGAAATACGGGGGCTGGTAAGTGTCATGTTTTAGTTCATTAATCATAATCTTCTTTAACAGTAGCTCATGATTTCGGCAGAACAAAGAAATCATGATATTTTGCTCTCACTTAAGCGAAGAATTGGGCACCTCTATTTTACTGTGTATGTGTTAAATGGCGATGACGATGATGGTTACAAAAAGCACAAGCAACTGTATGACGTTATTTTACTGCGATAACTTGTCTACCAAATGTGACTAGTCATCGGCATCTAAAGCCTGAATTCACCCACTGCTGGGTATATTCCTCTCTTTGCTTGCGCCAATCTCCACGGTCCTGTGTCCTTTTCCAGGTTTTTCCTCCGATGGCAACTATATCGTCGGCCCATCTTGCCGCCGGACGACCCACATTTCTTTTTCCAGTTCTTGGACGCCATTCGGTGACAGCCTTAGTCCACCTGTCGTCACTACGCCTAGCTATGTGACGACTAAAGCAATTTATTTTTTATTGTTCAGCTTTATGAAAAAGATCTTTCAAAAAGCATACCTTAGGTCCTGGACTCATACGCAGAAAATAATACACAGCTCCCAAATTCTCAACAGTAACGAAGTCAACAACCTTCCACCCTTCCAGCAAAATGTTCCAAGCTAAGATAAATCATGAGCCATCTTCAAGTTTATTACATTTTTCTATTACCTATTACATCGGTTTCATTCATAGACATAAAGTCCCCTACCAACACCTACGAGAAATCACGCGCTGACCGTAGACCACTGACAGTCAAGTACAAGACGGATACAGACTACCTATCCGTAATTACAACAATAATTGCTGCCGTTGAAGTATGCCGTCGGGTTCCCAGTAGTAGCAGTAGAATAGGAACTCTCCATCCTTTCCCACGAACGTCTCGCTAGGGATATTAGTAGTAGGATGGGTGAAAGCATACACCTGCAATGTGGAAACATCTGCAATGGCCGCTGCTAAGTGGGGCGAGAATAATGACTTAAGTCTAGAAATAATAACTTAAATAATAGGCGTAGTTAAAATGGAAGTATCTTGTCAAGCCTGTCAATGACAGAATTCGGGGTGTTCAAGGTATGGTATGGTAGGGATGTTCATAGCTAGAATAAAAAGTTTAAACTAACAATGATACAAGTATTTAAAAAGAGAATGCTAGATAAAAATAATATTTTTAATTTTGTACACAACAATTTACAAAAATAAGAACTGAAAACCTCATTTGTCCCGCTTGTAACAAATCGACGTGAGTTTTTGTCATCAAGATAAAATGATGAGCTATGGGCCTAAAATGGCCACTTTAGCAGAACTTATTAGGATAATGAATCACATTAAAAGTCTTAAAAAAATGGTCACCGCCACAGTTAATATGTTGAATTATCAGTTTGTGACCATTTACGAATTGTAACGTAATTCATATAATATGATAATATTATGTTCTGCTAAAGTGGCGTTTTTAGACCCTCAAGAGAGTGACTTATTAAGTTTCTCCCGGGAAAATTCCCGCACGGGAGTAGAGTCACATGAAAAAGCAAGAGATCACCCATATTTTCCCGTTTGTTACAGCTGTAAACTCCACTGCGTCCATACAGTCCGTACCTAAATTATGTTTTTCACTAGCCAGTCCTAACGATACAAAATCCAATAGCTATCTAAACCAACAAATAAAATAAACCCAATGATAAACCAACTACAGGATGTTGTAACAGCCTATATAATAAAATCCGACGTGGTCAGAGTATAAACATAAATGTAATTAACTAATTGAAAATAATCTTTCAATGTGAATCAATTAGATTAATTGTAAATATGCTCTGTATCTCTATTGCACTACCTTATCAGTTAATACAGCGTGTTTTAAATTAATAGTGCTCGACGTTTTATAAGTGCCCAAGTAGGCCTATGTGAAATAAAATATTTTGATTTGATTTGAATACTAAGTGGAATTAGATCAGCTGTGACTGTTATGGAATAGAGTAGTTTGTAGTTTTGTTGTTCTAAAGCATTATTTTATCATTTAACTTAATTATTCACTTAAACGATTATTGGACACCTGTCCTTGGAAAATAACCTCTTCGTTTTCAAAGACATTTAGAGATGCTTTGTGGAAGTAATAATGCTAATGTTAAAACGGATAATTAAAAGCTGGCGTTGACATTAATGTCTCGTTTATGCACTAAATGACTGGTCTGGACTGGACTGGTAATGGACTGGTGGAATGGTCAGGTAGCTAGGTAATACACCTTTTCAGGTATGAAACAGGAATCCCTAGTTATTTATTTCCAAAACAAATTAGTTAGAACAAGATTATCTCTATAAATCTCTATTTCAAATTGTCCGATGGCACACACTAATCTGCTTTGCGACGTTTTCAAAATTGCTCCCGGAATTCCACACTCTCTTTAATATCAAACATTTTGAGTGATTTATTTCACGTCTAAATGTAGTTCTCAATTGCAAAATGATTGGTAATAGTATAACTCAATTAAAGCCAGAGCCCCTGGCTAGTGCAGATCCGTTAAACAGCTGAGTGAAAATTAAATCTAGTACACACAGCATGGCTCCCTCAGTTCTAGGATTTGCAACTGCAACGTGTCTTTTGGATGGTATGGTATTTGTACAAACTAGAAAAACATTTAATGAGAGCTTAATAAGGTTTACTGTTCTGTGTTATGTTATGTATACTTATTATATTATTTATATTATGATTGCGTTTTGTGTGTTCATATTTTTCTTTGACAAATTGAAATAACGTAAATTCTGTCACTGAAACCTGCACTATGTTGCTAAAGTAGTTACACATACATACATCAATATCGATAACTTTTATAAAAGTGTAGTAGCTTTTAGAAAAGTTAAGTTGTCAAATCAAACTACGAGTACTCTCCATGTTCTTTTTCAACTTTCATACTCTTTAACAACTTCAAACCTTCAATACAACAATTCAATACCGTTCCTATTTAGCCACAGTACGTCTAATGTACCTCCAACCTAACAATACCGCCACAGGGCGTCTTAAGTTAGCAATCTCGTATGATACGACGCGCCGAATCCAACCGTGGGAGGCCTGTCGGTACGATCCCTTGCGTCCAACAAGAATTCCTAATTTCCTACGTTTGTTCACAATGTCTCTCTAGTGCTTTTACGATGGCATGTTCCGTGCTTTATAATTTCGCTGTGGGTGTTTCTTGACTGGAAACTTTGAAGTTCTGAGGCGAATGTTTTACTCTGGGCTTTGGTACTAGGAGCATGTTTTACTATTTAATATTGGACAGACAGTGTTTATTGTACAGACAACAAAAGTTTTCGTAGTGATAGCGAGAAAAGTTTTTTTCTATAAGCAGGAGATATCCGTAATTCTTGCATTTTACACGTGTTTTAAATAGACGGCAAAGACAGAGAAACATTGATTGCTTAACATACGCACAACATTGATTGCAAATAACGTCTGCCTTCATAGTAAAAACCAGCATGAGGAATTTATTGAACACAACATGGTTTTATTTATCTCCCTGCGCACCCATCTCTTTTATCGACTGTACTCAACTTACAGTGTGAAGTCTTATTATTAGATCCACCGTTTTATTAAGTCTGTCCAGGCAGTAGTGGTTAATGCGCTTGGCTAGTGGTTTTATACCTCTGCTTTATTAAGTAAAATGATTCACTGTTATGTTCCACGGCCTAGCAAGTTGTCAATGTCTTTAGAAATAAAGTAGGTACGGTATGGAGTTGTTGGTAAGTGTTAAATGCTGTTTGAAGCAGTCTGACCTGACTATGATGGTATAGGAACGTTTATTTTGTAGTGGACGTTGACGAACAGTTAGAAATCTCTTAGGAATACTGTTTATTTTAGTTTTTCAAGATATTGCCTCGAGGTGGCACTGTATAAAAAACTCCTGAAAGCACTTAGGGAAGGCTCTTGCCCAGCAATACAGGCAGCAGGACAGTGAAGGCTAAAAAAAAGAGAGGCTAGAGATCGAGAGAGTAGTTTGTCATAAACTATACTAATATTATAAAGAGGTAAAATTTGTTTGTAAGTTTTATGTAGGGGGTAATCCTCGGAACTACTGATCCGATTCTAAAATTTTCGTCACTGTTAGAGAGCTACATTATTCGTGGTTGCTATCACTTCACTATTAACTATCATAGTATAAAATCGCTTCCCGCTGTCTGTCCCTATGTATGTTTAGATATTTAAAACTACGCAACGGATTTTGATGCGGTTTTTTTGTTTTTAATAGAGAGAGTGATTCAAGAGGGATGTTTATATGTATAATACATGCATATTATAGTAGAGAAAACATTAGTATCTACATTGCACCCGTGCGAAGCCGGGGCGGGTCTCTAGTAGGCTATAAATTATATTTATATCATGCGTATTAGCCGAGTTACCACAATTTTTGCGGAGGAAGTCGCGGGCGAAGTGCTAGTAATCAATATCTTTAGTCAGTCCAGTCATTATGATGATTTGAGTATGTTGATGAACGAGTGTATTTATAAATTATAATACAGGTTTATTATGCAGATTTGCTTAATTCAAGAAGTTTCTAACATTGTGAAATGCTTAGTAAAGTTAGGTAAATACTCGAATTTTTGATAGGACTCTTCATACACATTTTAAGGCTTACATAAGCTGAAATAACTTGCTATATTCCATATTATCGCAACATTATTCATATAGAGTATAATTAAAGTGGTAGGAGCACGTGTTGCGGTTACCCCCATCGGGGTGGTGCGGTTAGGCCGCACACACACTCGGTTGCATATCCTCGCTGCATGGTTTGTAATTAAAGCAATTTATAGCACAAATTAGTTGAACTACATGGTTGGCTAGCCCGTGATTTCCAATCCGAAAAATGATTAACTTCCATTCCATATTTAACCACTCCAGAGGACGAATTTACAGAAATACTTCCTTAGTATATAGGTACTACCGCGCTTACTGACGGTCGACCACTTTTCAAACTTTTTTTTTCACGATGTAGAAATCCTCAATGGATGTCCTCCGCCCTGGGGAGAGCGGAGGGGTCTGTCAGACTCGTACTGACTAAAACCACACCGGTGTTCCTCGCAGACTTGCGTCGGGGGGCAGCGGGAACTAGCCCCAGACTAGTGTCGGCCCGCTTGACTAGTGTTGGCCTCGTCCCGGGGGGAGTGAGGTGTACAAAACTCCCCCCGTTACGTCATAGAGAGGCGCGCGTGGAACACTACGCGCCACCGCCGTCTCGGGTCCAGTGTGATGGGGGGCGACGGATGTCAACCACTTTTCAACCTAACCTAACTCAAAGCATAAGGGTGAAAAGTGGTCGACCGTCAGTGGACTGGGTGGTACCTTGGTTAAGTATTCTTGTGACAAAAATCCTTGAATGAATGATGCATTGATTTTTATTAAGTACGTAAGTAAGTCACTAGATAAATAGTATGTTGGCTAAGTTTTCACAAGGTATATTGCTAAAACCCATTAATCAGACTCAGGTATCTTTATTTATACTAGCCTATAATTAGATGCTTTTCTAATGTACATATGTAGATGTTCTATGCAATCACCCGCACAGGCAAGAAGGCAAGAAAAGCCTCGGTTGACATTTAAGTGTGCCACATGTAAATGTCAATTGGGCCTACACTGCTAGCTATCTAAACTAAGGAGATAGTATCGGAAACGGACTAAAACAATGTTTTGCTTCTCTTCCTTCAGATTAATACCATAAAAGAACATACTGATTGATTAATAGCCCCAAGTACACTTAGTCTCATAAAATCTTGTCATATTAAATAATACCACTATAGTAATAAAAAACTTTTTGGCAAAAAAATAACCGACTTCAAAAAAAAAAAAACAAAAAAAAGTGGAAAATAACTTTACTTTCGGAACTCCGTGATTATTGTTTGTTTCATTGACTCTTTTGCAAAAAAGAAGAATTTTTCAAATCGGTTTATAAATGACGAAGATATGGGGTAACCAACACAAAAAAAAACAACCGAATTAGGAACCTCCTTTTTTGAAGTCGGTTAAAAAAGTATAGAAGAAGAAGACATGCTGCGCCGATCCCAAATAAATTGGGATAAGGGCAGGAGAATAGTGCTGATGATGATTAAATAATGCCACTGTATATCGAGGAATCTGTATAGGTACTAATATTATAAATAAGTAGGAAATGCGAATAACACTGCCTGCCTGTTTCCTTTAAGAGTCTATATAACCTCAGCTCAAATTCTAATTTGGCCCCCACTTCACCGCGCCACCTCACTCTTTTATCGCGATCGGCGCGATCGCACACAGCTCGCGGTGACGCGGGCACACGAAGTCGAAGCGATTTTGTTAGAGTAAACTACACTATTATCGGACGAGTACTAAGTACTTAATAAAATTATCAATCATAATTTAATATTAACTTGTCATTATATGAACATAAAATTGTACATCGCAAATTTAGTTTCAATGTACCTACTAACGTCAATATGGAATCACTTACCATGTGTTAGTACAAGTATTTTACTATATTTGTCTTTAAAATCATGAAAAACAACAAATCGTAAAATATTTCTTGCTCTTACTATGTTATTTTTGTTTTCAAATATCACAGCGACTGTACTATTTTTGCAACAAATACATTGCCCCTTAACCACTACCTAAGTTTGCCGCTAAGTGACTGGACAAGCAATGTAAACATCACAAAACGATACTTTACTAAGTGGATGCATCGCAGCCGTGGCGTCATGCAGCAAGTTAGTGATGTGCTTGTGCAGATCGACTAACGTAGGCTATCGATCGATCGATAGGATTAGATCTCTTTGATAATATTACGTTTTACCAATTTGAGCAGTTCCCATTGAATAATGACATAAATTATTTCTTATCAAATCTGTCATGGAAAAATATATGAATTTAAGAGTACACTATTTGACAAAATGTGCCACCCCAGTCAAAGCGGCAAGTGCTGCACAAATACTTCCACTTTACAGGTCAGTGAGTAAACACCATAGCAGGGTTCAACAATACCTACTGTTTCAATTTCAATACGCTATGACAGCTTAAACCAACGTAACCGGATTTTTGATTGTGTTAATTTACTTAATAATATTTTTTTTAGCTACATATTGTTTATTTTTATTATAATATTTTCTGGACATGCAGTTTATTATTTATTTTATTTTGAGGACCCAATTTTTTTTTGTACAATAATAAACGTAAGATTCGATAAATTTCCGATTTAGTCAATCACTAGCGTATATGTAAAATAAATTGCTTTTGCACAGCACAACAATAGCAACCGATGTTTTTGTGTGGGTAAGTTGTACGGTGCATGGTATAATACACGCTGTGATTGATGGGATAAGGTTTATAATTGATCGTGTAGTACGTTCTGTTTTAAGAAATGCGGATGTGTACTACTACATATGAAGCTTCCAGTATAAGCTGACCTCTCATTGTACGGAATGCCTATACAATGTGAGATCAGCTTATACTGGAAATGTATAGTTTGATAATTATGTAGCCGTGGGTACGAATAACAGATCAGTTACATTTTTAGGTAGGTAGAAGATACTGACGAATTTACCGGAACATCATCTTTATCACCATCGTTTTCAGTACTGTGTAATCGACGTCTTCTAGAAAGATACATTATAATTATTTAGCTAAACTACCAAGGTACGTCAGTAAGTTCATACATTTTATGTATGTGGTAGGTAGCACTACAGTCGGATAAGTAAGTTACAGTTTTGTTTCTTGTAGTTAGATAGGTAGGTACTTTCCGAACATACCTATATTTTTATTAGGTATTTCTAAGCGCTTGGCTGCTGCACTGCGGGTCGCGGGTTCGATTCCCGCACGGAAGAAATATTTTTATAGCCTAACGATAGTTGTGAAGATTTGTGTTTGTAATCGCACCGTCTCCGATTCAGGAGAAATCCTGGAGTGGGACAACATTATAAAAAACAATTACTAAGTACTTACTGTAGATACCTATATTTTGTTGTAATATACATATATTGTCAAAACAAAAACAAAACTATATAGGTAATTTTTATCTTTTTATTTTTTATAAAAGTTGCCCCACACTGCATTTCTCCTGAATCGTGGACGATGCATTTGTGATTGAAACTTACAAACACAAATCTTCACATGCAGAAACACCTGCGACTCGTAGCGCAGCAGCCAATCGCTTAGCCACTGCACCAAACGTGTCGTATGCTGTCTACCTATATGTTTGTATATAAATAGTAGATAGGTGAATAGATACTTATTTAATTAAGTTTATCATATTTATGTTTGCCTGCTTCTTTACGCCAACCGTTATTTCCCATTGCGCCACACTATAAACCTAAGTACATAAAGGACATGGCCGACGTTTCAGGAGAGCTATGCCCTGAAAAAAAAATTTCATGTACAATGACATACAGTATGTCATATTAAAGCTTACAGGTATGTCTTCAAAATAGTTTAAGTTTTATGATCAGAGAATAGGCGAGAGATACTATAAATAGGATACAAAAAATGTGCCTAAACATTTTGCAGGACAATATGTCAATCTTCATATGCCATATTGACACAAATTGTCAACAAAGAAAAGAAAAAAAAGTCAATAGCAAAAAGTTTTACATGAAAAAGTTTTACGAAAAAAAGTTTTACTAGAAATAGTATTTTTTTTAAGTGTTTCATTGCTATTCAAAATGTTTAGGCACATTTCTCTCGTATTGTTTCGAGTCGAAACAATACGAGAAATGCTATTATCAATGGATATAAATACCTATATATAAAAGATATAAGCGTTCTGTATTCAGTTGTGCAGTGAATACAGACCGAAAAGTACGAGAGAGATAAAGCGAATTTGCAGCCAGTAGTTCTGTCTTTTTTACGCCTTGCCTTGCCGGCGGTTTGCAGAAAAGATACATGGTATTGGCCGCGTATTCGCTTTCTCTTTCTAGAAAGAAGTGGTCAGTTTTGTGAGGCGAATGCTCATTCCATTCTTTATGTCCATGGGTTAGACCTTTCAATCGTCGCGCGTCGTCAAAGCAGGTCACGATAGCGAAGAAGAGCTCGTAATCGTGACAATTATCGTGAAAATTATGATACTTCCCTAAGCGACTAAACATATATAATTAGATAGGTAGTAAAACACTAAAATGGTATTTGAATTTTTATTTAAGTATCTAAATATGTAGGTAGGATATACATTTGCATATAAAATATATTTACCTACTTCTACTTGTTTTACAGAAGTATTAAGAAAAACATGATTGCAATTACTCAGACAAGACACATTCAATGTTTTCATCCAATCTTAAGCCTATTCATCTTCAGAGATGAACAAAATGTTATCAAGGAATGAGGCTGGTGCCGTTATGTTTGCTTGATGCCTGGCCCAGCCTAATTACACTCCCTAAAAATACAATGGCTAGAAGTATTTGGAGCACTTTTGTTAATAAGCAGATAATTCATTTGGTCAATTCTTCGTGCTCCAGCAGGATTATCAGCTGGTGCAGGTGGTGGTGGTTCATGTCCGACAGCAGGATTAGCAACTGGTGGAATTAGAGGTGGTTCAGGCAATCCAGGTTAATTTTCCTTTACGAGTAGTTCTTTAACATGTCTATGTATATTTAGTACCAAGTGCCGATTAGCTCTCATCCAACAGGGATGAAATGCTTGCCTGTTTGTCCTACGATTCTGTAACAATGTTTGTTAAGTAAATGGTTGAAATGTTTCAGGCAGTCTAATAAATGTGGTAAGTATTTATAATAACTGGTAATTATTAGGGCGCAGTCTCAATTGGTTTAATATTTTGCGGCGGGTTTGTTTGCCTGGGTTAGCACCCAATAATACTATCAATATAACGTCCACATTATGCACATGGGCATGTAATTGGCGGACTCATTAATTATAAGGAATTTGCTTTATCATGGGCACAACACAATAATAATTTATAGCAGCCAGGGCAAGGTAGGCAACAGCACACTAACCTGATTGTGGGTATTCCATGAGAAGAAAATATTGATTAATGGACTGATTTCTTCAAGTGTGTGGTATCGCACTGAGTAATATACATAACTGAGCATCCACAACCAATTCACACCATTGGGTAGCCCAGTGCTCTGCTATGTGTACCTTCTGCCGAGCGTTGGTTTAACAATACATAACATGCATTGCAAATCACTCTATCTGAGGGAAGCTGAAAAACATTAAATATTGTACTCAGTAAAGTAATACATGATAGTTATATTGTGCTACTCTTTCGGATTATGGAACTCAGCTGATTATAATTTCAGGTGAAGTTGGTAAAATATGAAAATAATTACTACGTGGGTACATACCTCTAGTACAGATAAGCATTCCGTCAATGTATTTTGTAACTGCGGTGGCAAATATGTTACAATATGCCTTCGCATTCGATTAGTGGCCACACTACAATTCAGGCACCTTGACATCGTGAGCGTCAGAATTTAAATCGTAAACAAACAATATGCACAGCAGAATATTAGGTAATATTAGAAGCGTAAACGAAAGTCCGATAAACGATACCGTGGGTTCAGTAATATGTTTTGAACTTTTGACAGTTGTCAGCGAGAAAATAGCTCTAGGACGTTTGGATACACACTCTTGAATATTATGTTGATTCATAATGTGGAACGTGAGTGCCATCCAGACGCGCGGCAGCTTGAAAAGTGATGTCTACGATAATCATGAAACCGTTAACTTTTTAAAGGTGCCTTAGCAATACAATTCTGGCAATCACGGGTATTTTATGTTTAAGTCTGACCTTCAGGCGTACTACAGATAGGTACAGTGTTTGTCTTATGCGTGTATCCAAACGTGGATGCACTTTATATTGATTTATCCTCCATGATTGCAATGAAACAAAACGGGAAAAAAACAATTAACATACATATTATTTTGGGAATTTTCCTCGCCTATTCTAGAGAAATGTAATTGTTGTGATTAATTTTTATTTATTTTGGAAGTAATTTTCATATAATCATAATTAATGTACATTAACATTCTGAATTGATTCTGAGGGCAGGATTCGGCCATGTCCTTTTAATTTTACGTCGTATTGTTGCGTAATGTGTGTTCTGAGCGCAAGCGGCACAGCTCTCCCGTTCGAAAGCCGAAGCGAGACTGAGCGCGGGTGGCGGGCGGCAGAGAACCAACTTCAAGACGCCGATAGTTTAGGTATTTTCTTTTTAAGCTGAAAATAACAGGAATTTAAAAAAAATAACAAACATAAGACCTGCTTTATAGGTAGTTCAGTTAGTATGCCAAGTTTCATGATCTAATTTTATGTATTTTTTGAATACCAGCGGTTTATCGTTCGGTTTGGAGGTAACTTTGGAATTTTTTTCTATCGAGAAAATTTTATGGAATCGTGTTTTCGTCAAACATAGGACCTAGCATTAATCCTCAACTTTACCGTATATTTATTTCAAAATTAATGCTGCAGTATTTTCGGCATAACGGAGGATCATGCTAAGCCATCTGACCTACTATAGACCCTTAATCGTTTTAATGGCTTCACGGATTTCGAGGAGATGATTGATGATCTGGGTTAATTTTTCTCTCTAGTATCCCGGGGATAACTTCCGAGCGTCACTTGGGCGATTTAACGGGCATTAGCTAGTAAAATTGTCTAATAAAATCTTCTCTCTTGAGTGCCCAAGACAAGACAAAGACAAGAGAAAGAGCAGTGATAGCCTAGTGGTGTGACCATTGGACTGCCAAGTCAACAAATAGGTCGGTAGGTGGTAGGTGATAGGTCTCGAGTTCGAACCCAGGACACGCACCTCTGGTTTTTTGGAATCATGTGCGTATTGAATAATTATCACTTGCTTCGGTGAAGGAAAACATCGTGAGGAAACCAGCATACCTGAGAGATATTTCTCGACGGCATGTAAAGCCAAGTCAGAGGCCCATGGGCGGCATAAAAACTCTGACACCAGGTTAGGCACTAACCACACGATAAAGAAAGAAGAAGTGCCCAAGAGACCGAAAACAAGCTAAAAAATAAAGAAATGATTTTTTTTTGTTAAATACGAATAAAGTTGAATAATGTAGTACTGTGTGCAAACCACCTTATATCGTTTCGGCGTTCACGTAAATTTGATTGATGAAAACGTCCCACATTCCACTGACCGAACTTGATAATTCAAGGAAGAGGTTGAAAAAAAAAACGGGCGAGACTGTATCCACGGCAATTTGGCTGTGTTCCGTACGCAATTGATAATTTTGATAATACATACCTATATGTAGTTTTTGGTACTGATGATATGTTTCTTTTTGGATTCATCGTAATTGAAATTATAACAAGTTTCAAGTTTTCTTTAACACATTTTGAGCTTTTTATACTTCTGAAGAATTTTTGTACGCACATTTTTTGCCATGAGCTTACTTACAATGTAATTATCGCCGTTTCTTCTGTATCTGCTGTCGATGCACTGTCGACTTGTTATTGCTAAACCTTAACTTATTGGTAAAACGTCTACTAAATTCCTACTGTTATTTCCTGGTATTAAAATATGAATTACATAGCAATTAATGTATAATATTATCTTCGATGCAAAATTTCATTAGTATGCATAACATTTTAATAATAACTTCACATAGACCACAGACTTATCGAGAAAATTTCCCCTTTAATGCCAATTACCGATATATTTTACCACGATACGGCTGTCGATGGTATCTCGATGTTTACCACGGGAATGGCATACAAGATCTAAGGTGTTAGGGCACTGGTTGGCGGTTAGTAGGCCGGTAATGTTCGTTGGTCCAACGTACAATTATTTTTCGGTAGGGTAAATGTTTTAAAATTCTCTTTAAATAAATATGTATTAGGATGAAAAATGTAGGAAGAAGATCAAGGATCTTTTCACGCTCGAAAGACTTGACAAAGGGGCGTTGTTTTGTAAGATAGTTTGTAAATTGTTTCGTAAAACTGTATTGAAAAACAAGATGGCAAAGATAGTTCCGGGCTTTCATCATGCGCCATTTCTTGTACAGCCCTATCTTCGAATTAATCGTTTATGTATTACAAAAGATATATTCGAAGCTATATTGGTTGCATTTTGGATTCAAATTTGGAATATTCTTTCATAACAAGTTCTTATTTAGAGTTTTTTTTTAATTAGGATGTTCTACCTCCTTGCATTTTTTTACTTTTAAAATGCTCAGTGAACCCTAAATCACCGCGGCTCTCAAAAGCGCCACAACCGCGATAAGGTTGGCTCTCTGCCCCCGAAACTGTATAAATAATAATTTATACAAAAACCCGGTACGGTCTTTACTCTTATACATTGTGGAACAACCCAGTTATTAAGGCGCTGGATATTACATATTACCATAGGATAAATTATCGACGTATACATTTAATACATTAAAAAGTAATTTGAGGTGTGTGCGACCAGTATTGTTTAAATTCTTTGAAAACGTTTTCGGCCTTTTGGTCAATAAATTGAGGTGTTTGTTCGGTGTCAATATTAAACTGGCTTGTTTAGTGAATGTAGGACATTCTTTTGAGTAGAAATAACCTGCTAAAAATATTTTTATGAAGTTTAGTGTACATTAATTTTATATTTTTACAGCTTTGTTTTTCCAATTGTTTGAAGAAACTTGATATGGCAGGCTAAAGATAATTTTACAATTTATTGACAATTCTTGAGTACAGATATTGCAAAAAAAAATCTTTTCTCATTTCTAGTCCATAAACATCATCTTGCTCACCAACACTGAATATTTAGTACACACGATGCAAAGACAAAAACAACACAATTTATACATATGTGCCACGATTTATGTAAAGCGTCACTTTAAATTCCACGATTTTAAAATCGATGTCACGCGCAATCACATAGTCGTACATTTCAGTGCTCGTATTATTAGGGGAAATCGGATCGATGTATTCGATATTGAGATCTAATCGAGTCGGCGCGTGCGACTCGGACTCGATCACGGCACGCATGCGTACGGTGGCATGATAACGCACTTTCGTATCGAGAAAAACTGTATGGGATGTGATTTTTGAAAATTGGATGCTAGGAAATGGTTCGCATCTCTCAGCTATTTGTCATTAGGTGGTTTGTCTGTCATTTTGTAATGGTTATATCAGAACTGGACTTCCCGTATCATATACTCAAGGATGTATTTGAGACATCCATTGCATCTCAAGAGGTCGAACAAAGCTATTTTACCACTTTCCTTATCCCATAATCTGCTATTCTGCTCATTAATTCATTAAGCGAACAGGATAAACTCAATACGCAAGCAGACAAATATTTGTACATCTCATAGACGAAACGCACTCTAACCGTTAGCCTCGCATGTTGGCCAAGCCTATTTGCCATATACACCAACTATTTGCCCAAGCACACCAGCTATTTGCCAAGAACACTGATATTTGATATAACCATCACTTACAGTAACGGGCTTTACTTATTATAATGTCACGGAAACGACTGGGACACACATAGTGTTTGTGTGGCCGCTTGTTACACCGTCTCGTAATTACTTGTCACGAATGTTCTGTATGTCAGTCTAGTTATGTGTAAAAAGTAGTTATTAGCGTTGTCGTATGCTTATTTTATATAATTTTAGAATCCGGATCGCAGTAACTAGGACTAAAGGTATGAGATTTTCTTTGGTCATGAAGTTGACAATTTGTCTGATGTTTCCGTCTTTTCATATTATGCAGCTGATAATTAAATCTGTTTCTTATTGCTTTCTTGTGCTAAGGGCTTGGTAAATTGCAATATTCTTTAACAACTTAACGTGGTAGTTACATAGGTTGAGGTGGTAATAAAATATACCTTTTAAGCTTTTTACGAACCAATCCGGCTTAAGGAATTGATTTCTATTCTTAAATCTTTTACTTACAAAACTTACCGTATATCTTATCGCTCACCATTCTTCTCAATGTCTAACTTACCTTAACCAGTTCTGGACTTTACTCCACCTGATCCATTAAATTCTAAGGCACCGAGCTCATTACATATATCTTTCAATTGTCCACTTTCAAAGTGACCGTTACGCTACAGTGTGACAGGTGGAAATTCGTACTGTAGCGAACTTCGCGGTCGACTGCGGAAATTCTGCCATAACGAGTACCAATGAAGACATTATTATATGGACACCCGTTTATTATGCTAACTCCTACTTTGTGCTGTCAGTCTTAAAGTTTAACTTGAGTTTGTTTGGCCATAAACAGAGTTACTATGATTTGTTTTCGTTTGATTGGTGATTATTTTGTATCTATTGGCAGTCGTTCTGTTTACCTTATTGGGTACTTGGGCAATTCTTATTCTGATGACTTCTTTCAGAATTGATTGAAATTGTTGTGATTGTGTGGATCCTTAATATTGCGCATTTCGTGGGCTTAGAAATTCTATAGAACATGTTCATAGATCTTTTGGCAAGCGGCCGAAGTCGAAACTAACGCTATGCGCTGCCAAATGTTTACTAACAGAGCGCAACAAGATCTGTACATCCCTAAAAAAGGCCTTTTCCTTTTCAAATTAACCTCATTAGTGGAGCTAATAAAGTCTAAATAAAGTCTTGCGTAAGTCGCACTTCACATGTCGTGCGGCAGTGTGACCATATACGAAAAGTCTAACTCCCACAAATAAAAAAATATAGGCAGGATAGTTGCCCATTAATTACAGGGACATCCAATTATTGAAGTATTATATCCTAGTAATAATAAATCCATGTAATTGACAGCCATGGTTCCGCAGGGCGAGAAATAATGAATAGTTTTAATTTCTCAATTTATCTTGATGTAATGGTATTTACGATTAATAGCGACAGATGTGTTTCTAATTGAATGTAAAGTGTGTGCTTTATCTTTTGATGAAAAAGAGTTTTTTAATTGCCCTTTCGAAGTGTTGTTGGTGATTTATAGTAGGTAGGTAGGGACACTTCCTACACTTTACGGTGTTAATCGTTGCGCCTAGAACGAACGCGCGGAGTAAACGTAATATCAATTCGTTTTGAGGTTGAAGAAAGGTACTCGTTTCGAACATAACATTTATTTAGTTTTAAAAGATTTTATTTAATAAACTTTAAGCAAGTGAAGTTTATTGTGCTTGGTGCGTTAATTTTATCAAAAAGGTTCGATTTAATGAAAAATCATTCGAATTAGCGTTATGTTACTGCCTCAGAAATGGCTGGTCAATGTGTTACAATTTGTGGTTTACGCTCTATCAATCAAGAGGTTGTAAACATGTCCTACTGTTCTTGACAACAGGTTGTCCGCCATGTCCTAAGTGGTAGTTAACTTATTTTATTTATGTACCTAAAGGTTTATTCAAACGAAAAATATTCCCTATTTCACCATCATCATCATACTCAGCCTGAATTATGCTTGCGCCAATATCCACGTTCCTGTGCCTGTCTCACCCAGGTTTTCCTCCGATGGCAACAATGTCGTCTGCCCATCTCGCCGTCGGACGACCCACATTTCTTATTCCAGTTCTTGGACGCCATTCGGTAACAGCCTAGTCCACCTGTCGCCTCTGCGCCTTGCTAGGTGTCCTGCCCCACTCCATTTGAGTCCCCTAACCCGATTTCCAATTTCGAAAACCTTTGTACGTCTCCGAATTCCGTCGTTACGAACTCGATCTACCAGCTTTATGCCGAGCATGGAACGCTCCATGACTCCACCACCATAACCTTTAATTAACTCTTCCCAGAGAAAAAAATCTTCGTCGATATTGTAAATCTTCTTAAGATAATCATCGACGGTTCACACTTGGCCCGTTACACCGCATCCGATATTCAAATACACCAATACGATATACAATTATACATATGTATATTTTGTATAACGACCTCAGAACACGATATTATACAACACTGACATTGGCCGTGAATGAAGAAAAGAAAGTTAATACAAGTTACATTAATTTATAATGTGGTTATTGAGATCCGCTTGTCGAGACAGAGTTTTAATTTTAAAAACAATTCCGTATTTGAGAAATGTCACAAGCGCTTTTTTAAACTTATACTACGTCTATTGAAGACACTTTACATTATTTAACATGTTAGCTGTTTAGTGAGATTCTTATTTATTTACTTTAGACTTCTTAATAATTCGATCAGTATTTTTGAAAAAGCATTATATTATGATTTGAGCTCAATACTGGGGGTCGAAAATGACCGCTTTAGCAGAATAATTATAGGATAATAATATGAATCACGTTAAAATTCTCAAAATGATCACAGACGCGGTTAATATTACGAATTGTAACGTAATTCATATTATTTATTTATTATTATATAATATATCATATTATGATTCTGCTACAGCGGCCATTTTAGGCCTCAGTTCCTCAGCTGCAGCTGGTAAGACTGGAAGCCGACCCCAGCACAGTTGGGGAAAAGGCTAGGCAGATGATGACTTCTAAACAAAATATTGCATTCCTTACTTTTTAATAGGATTATAGAAAAAGTCTAGCCGAAATAAAATCGTCGAGCTTAAAACCCAGAAAGTCATAATTATATAACTGAGTCGTTAAATACAAGAAATGAGACATATCGAGAATTTGATCTTTCTCTGGCATTTACCGAACGTGTATCTGTACATAAAAAGAAAGCTTATCTTATATTTTATGTTATTACAACAGATCCGCTTCCAGCATCTCGATATTTATCTACAGACAGACAAAGTTATTAATTACATTCGTCTGCTTGAACTATCAGAAAAGCTCACATAAATCTTAACAGTCCATTATCTTTTATCTTGTTGATTGATTTCAACAATATTCCATCTAAATATAAGCCAGTATTTAAATACGACAGTGCCGCATTTCCATTTCAAAGAGAAACAATAATCTTATCATCCTTTACATTAAAGTCTGACACAGCGTTAAGTCTAAACCTGTCACTATCAGATCTAATAACAATATTCCTCCAAGATCTAAAACGTCAAATGCAGCAGATTATCCGTCGCTAGCACTGACCGCGATCGTTTTCTTCGAGAAAGCAAATAGTGCCGTCGTCAATACAAGCGGCATCGACTAAAAACTAGTTTAAGACACTTAGCTTATCCATATATTTTCACTTATGTAAATTATATAAATTCTCTTGCATGCTCCTGTGAACTATTCGTCCGGTTGGAGACGCATTAGCACTCAAATTTTTATGATTTTTTTAACGGTCAAAAAGAAAGTAACGGTATTTTTGTTTTAGTTTTAGGCATATATCTCACGCATCTTAATTTTAATCTGCTCGTTATGGCTTTATTATGCATCTGAAACAAAACAACAAAAGCCACACATTGTAGGCAACATATTAGAGGTGGAAAAATAGAAATATGCTAATCCAGAATCTTACTTTATAAGGCCATATTATAATCTACTCGATAGCTTTAGAGACAAAGATGTCTAAATTAAAGCTGGTAATGGAATCAAAAGCGTTTTTGGAATGAAACATCTTATATTCCATTAAACTATTACTAATATTATTAATTTGAACGTCAATCAGCGTTGAACTTACTTGAGGCATCCATAAAAGACGATTCCAACTACTCAGATTTTCTAATTCAGTTATTAGCAAATTGTAAGCTTAATCTTTAAACCTGTCCCAAAATGGTTGTAGTTTTCCAACTACCCAAGTCACATGGAAAGTAATGGCAAAGACCAAAAGTTCAGAGAATGGATTCCAACAAGATCGTGAGTTCTACTCCCGATTGCTCGTACAATTATTGGTGCAATGTTAGTGAGATTAAACGGCGAAATAAATTCGATTTAAATACGATCACCGTGTGCTTACTGTGACTGGTTTAGTTGATCGTTTATACCACGATTATGTTAGCCATTTCTTTCGGTTTACCGTTACTGTTGTAAGTTATGGCCTTCTTCTCATCGTTATTTTCATAAAGTGTCAGATTTAGCTTTTGCGCTAAATCTTCTTTTGTGACGGTGTTAGGTGTAACGGTTTGATTTGATATCGTATCTTTCACATTAGTGGTAGTTATTTGATATTTGTTATTGGATTCAGGTCCTATTTTATTTATTTGGGTTGCCAATGTATAAATGTTTATCATCATTTTAATGCTTTTTAACAATTTTGTCTTTCTTTCCAGGTCCAAAATGGCATCGGATGTTGCGTCACATATAAGGAAGTCAACAGTTTTATGGCTAATTTTAGCCTTAACGAATGTGAGTAATTTCCTTTATTTATTATTCTCACTTATTTTTTATAATTTAAATATTCCTGTATAAAATTAGTATGAAAACATCTAAAAAATAAAAAGTAGTAGCCCACCGGTATTGGGAACAGAGTCCAAGCTACCGGCGGTCAGGGCTCCAGGGAGAGGAACCTCTTAACAGTAGGAGCCGTGTCCAGGAGAACCGCTTTCTGAATCAAGCCCTTGATCCAGCTGCGTAGCGAGAGCCTCCTCAGGTATTGCTCGAGGCTCTTGGCAATTAAGCCATTGACTGAAACAACTATCTATCTATCTATCTATCTTTCTATCTTTTGTCTTTATGTATTGTTCTTGTAATGTGTTTTGTGTGTACATAAATAAATAAATAAATAAATAAATAAACTATCGGCACAATGATCGCTGAGTTCACATCCCACATGTCGACAACCTCGCGAGCCAAGTCAAGATACTTGATTTGCTTATTTTTCTCGGCTTTCACGAGGTTCCCATCATGCGGGACCGTTATGTCAACAATCATTGCGCGCCGCTCTGATCGATCCACCACCACTATATCAGTTGGCCACAACTGGCCGCTGGTTGGCAACAACAATATATGGTATGCTTGTTGGCTACAATAGTCCTGTCAGTGATGATGGATTGATCCCAGTACAGTGTGATATTGCCATTTTCAAGAACTGGGTCGGGCACATACCTATAGTACGCCACTTCCGATTCCACAAGGCTGTATTTTAGAGCAAGTTGCAGATGGATAATCCTGGCAACAAGGTTGTGTCTATGCAAGTACTCTCCGTTAGCTAGACGAGAACGCCCAGAGATAATGTGACGGATTGATTCGCCCGGACGGACGGTGGCATGCCCGACATAATTATGTCAACCGTGCCGTCTTTTACAATAAATAAAATTAGTAATTTTATTTTTATTGGAAACAATTAAGTGAAAGCGTATATGTGATGTAATTCTTTGGGGCGAAAATTAGATATAACCATACAAGTAACACCAATGCTGGCCTAAAACTTTTCACTCTCATAGAATAAAGAACCATTCCCAAAACCCATTACTTAATACATCCTGCAAAAAGGCAAGGGTTTTAAGAATTTCCCTGACTCCGTTTGACCCCAGGAACTAGCGTGATAGCAGATCTTTGTTCCTATCTCTCATAAACTGTAATGGACTGAGGTAGTCTCAGAGGCGGAGTCTCTTCCAATTGTATTTTACGACATATGTCAAGGGGCTATTCTTTCGAGTCAGGCTCGAAACAAATGCGACATAGACGTTAGGATTTACGGACAATTTGAAACACAATTTGAACTATACAATGTTAGATTCTTCTTTAAAGGAAAATGAAGTAATACTCGGAAACTATGTTATCTTACCTCATAACTGCTAGTAAGGTCTCTGGGTGATAAAGCAAATAGAAGTTTTGTAGTCAACAGAGAAGGATTGCTCGATCAAAATGAGAAAGCACATGATGGACGCTTTCAGAATCTTTCTAATGGTGTTTAAAATAGCTCTGACTAACAGGTCTATAATAAAATTAACATTATAGAGAGACTATCCTCTTGATTTCACAACGACTTATTATTTCGAGTTTTCTGTCTAGACTATAGTCTAAACAATTATTTAGAAATCTCCTTTTGTCCAGTACCACAGAAATCAGCAAAAGTATCGAAATGACTCGTACGATTCCAGTTAAAAATATCGATAAGAATGAATACGTACGTATTCATTCTTATCTACACACATCAAAAGTGTCTAGGGATCAAGCATTTTTATGCGGATTTCTTGAGATTGAGATGTGGCTTTGTAATAAATTTATGATTTTATAAATTTATATGGATCCTTTTTGGTGCATTTCATAATTTGAATCAGGAACTCTCAATCAAATTCGAGTAAAAGATGAAAATAAGCTGTCAATATTTTCCCTATAAAAACATACAACGCATTGAAGACATTATTAGTGCTACTGTTTCCCTACTACTGATTAAAACCAACGTTATTATGGAGCGGCGACGTCATTTAAGCAGGGAAGAAATGCTCAGAGCCGTGGGAATGATAGGAGCTGGTTCCCGGCAACGTACTGTGGCTTTAGCTCTGAATACAAGTCAGAGTGTTATCAGTCGACTTTGGACACGTTACCGAAGCACTGGTACCGTGGCTGAGCGCCATGGAGGACGGTATCGCTGCACCACACGGAGACAAGACCGATACATTCAAATCTTAACTCGAAGAGCTCCAACAATAACCGCCATGATGTTAGCCGTGAGGCTTCATCACTCTTCAGGGAACTTAATTAGCGACCAAGCAGTCAGAAACCGCTTGCATGAAGTGAACCTTCATTCCCGAAGACCGCTACGGGTACCACCTATAGCAATGCACAATCGTAGGATTCGATATCAATGGGCTCTTGAACACAGAAATTGGGCAGAAGAACAATGGCGTTTCGTGTGCTTTTCTGATGAGTCTCGTTTTGGTATGAGACCGGATACAAGACGTATACGACACTGGAGAACCCCTGGACGCCAACAGCGATTAAAATCCTGCCAGGAAGTCCATCCTTATAGTGGTGGAACCATCATGGTATGGGCGGGTATTTGGATCGGCGGAAGAACTGAGTTGATTTGGATCAGAGGCAACCTCAACGCTCAAATTTATGCTGAGACGATTGTATCAGACGTCATCGTTCCTCTACAAGTGCAAATCGGTCCCTTATTTCAGTTAATGCATGATAATGCACGACCGCACACCGCAAGAGTTGTAAGACAGACTCTCGCCGCAGCTAACATCAATGTCCTGCCCTGGCCTGCTCAGTCGCCAGACTTGAACCCGATTGAGCATGCATGGGATATGCTACAGAGAAGAGCTCTGCCGAATATGGAGGGTATCCAGTCGCAAGAAGACCTTTTTTTGTTGTTGCAACGAACATGGGCGGCCATTCCACAGCGTGATTTGGATGAACTCATTTTGAGTATGCCAAACCGATGTTCTTGTGTTGTTAGTGTTCGCGGTAGAAACACGGATTATTAATTGTTTAAGTTACCCAATAAAATTTTAAAGAAAACTGTTATTTCAGTCTTTTTTTCGAACTTTAATGTTAGTGGTTCAAATGTCAAAAATCCCTTTATTAGGAAAATGGCAAATTTCTTTATTAATGCAAAGGTGACTTGGTTTATCGTTACTGTGACAAACGAAAACACTTTATTTGATGAATCCTTAAAGAAAATTTTAATTAATATCAATCAGGAGAAAAGTTATTGCAAAAATATATGTTGATCCCTAGATACTTTTGATGTGTGTATATATGGTTGATATCATGCTTTCAATTTCTTTTTGAAGCGTGAGAAAGAATTATTGAATTTAAAATGCCGTAATAAAAAGTACGATTGGAACAAATTGTGGTCGACATTAAAACTAAATAATTTATTTTTTATAGTGTTTGATTCTGATTGAAGATTGTTATTGATTGATGTTCAATTGAATATAACACTCGTTACTGTATGTATCTAAATTAGTTTACGACTGTTTAATTGACGCATTAAGTATTTGTATACGTAGAAAATATGATGTATTGAGAACAGTTAATCTTACGAAATACTGTTCAATTTTTCTCGGTACCAATTCGAGCTACATATTTGCCGTTTAGAACCTCAAAATTGTTTGTGTAAATGTAACATTCTTGCCCTAGTTTGTAGTAGTCGTCTTTTTGTAACAAGATGGTAACGTCAAAGTCTTCATTCGTTTCCGAAATTCTTTTTATTTGTGTTTTGATTGCACCTATCATGACAATCGTGCTGCTTAATACATTTTTTTTTGAAATATCAATGACAATTCACTCTGCTTCAATGAAAAAGTTAATCCAAATTCAAATCTAAATCTTAGAAGTCAAAGCTCCGTTTACAACAAAAACCCGGCCTAGTAGACCATTGAGTAAGCAGAATCGAAACGCCGTCCTTGGCGAGGTCGATGGTCTTACCCGGCTAAATGCCGTTGTCTTGCCAGAATATACAACAGATCGTGTGGTGGCGACTTTCTCATTTAGCCGGGTAGCTGTGTTCAGTGTCCGCTCCATTTGACGCGGTGTCGTCGCATGCGCGTCCGGCGACACACATAGCGGACATATCGCACGCCAACTAGACCAAGTTTGTAAAAACATACGGATAGAGTTGGTACTGTTCGCAGAAATGAAGCGCGGCTCTCAATTAATTTTCGATGGGTATCTTTCTGTTAGTTTGTGGTGGTGGGAGTTGGGGGTTGTTCTTAGGATTAAGTTTAGTTATTTTTAGTCAAAGTTGAAGGAACCAGGAATTTGGGAGATTTTTAGACGATGTTGATTAATCAGTTCTTACTACTGACGATGACCAAACATACGGATACGGATTTCAAGCAGATTATTTTTTTACTTAAAAATAATGTATATTTGTATTCAAATAAATTCACGATAATTTAAATTTGGTCATCGGAGTAGAATTAAATTGCATTCTCTTTCATTGTATTGGTTTTCAAATTTACAAAAGAATATTAAAATTATTTCGCTATCAGTACCAGACGTTCCACATTCTCGGCAATAACGTTAAATGGATAATTGCTACTTATTTCTGACCAAAGCATTCCAACGATTCTTCGTTTTTTTTGCGTTACCTAAAGATATGTAAAACTTGAAGTATTTTAATGATACTCAATAAGTATTAATTTTAATGATGATAATATAATCGGAAGATGATTCTAGGAATATATGTTAAAAACACGCTGCTGTTTTTTAAGGCCTTAGTTTTTTATGTGAAACTTTGATAATTCCTTATATTAATTAATAATATTGATTTAACGAGATGACATCTTTGACCAGCATCGACTCCGATAGGCTGACAGTGGGTCCTCACTTAGATATTAGTTAAGCCGTTTCTATCTAGTTTACATTAGCTATCTTCAAGATACATTTCTCTCTCATCACAGTTTTCATTGTTAACTCTAATAAGTTGCGTACACACGTAGGTCACACAAATACAACTTGGCAAAATGAGGTATTATAGTAATGTCTGACACTCAATACTCAATACTCAATATGTATGCGTTCAGCGCTGTCCAGAACATCACCCATTTTCTTAAACGGCCCATGACCCTAAACAACACTTTTTGACCTAATGAACGCAACTGGCGCCGCTATCAACGTGGCTACCTACTGGGGTCAACTGAGCTAAAAATTACCATCATCATCCGCCCAGCTTTTCCCAACCATGTTGGGGTCGTCTTCCAGTCTAACCGGATGCAGTTGAATACCAGTATTTTACATGAAACAACTTCCTATCTGACCTCCACAACCAAGGAACTAGGTAATACGATGCCTTGGATAAAACTGGATGTCACTTTTGGCTTCCGTCTACTCGTAACGACTGTCAAAGATCTACAAATGCCAGCCGGGACCAACCGCTTAAAACCACTTCACTGTTCTGATATTTTAATATCAATATAAAATTATTTAATATAAAATCCAAACAATAGAATTTCAGCCCGGATAGCCGTCAGCGATAAGACATAATGGTGTGTAATGAGGGCGTATCAGCTGCAACCACAGAATTGCAGCCATAACACGGAAGGTACTTAACTCAATACTGCCTGGTTGGTAGGGCTACTCCTTATATGTGTGGTTGGTAAATAATACTGGCCATAAAAGCATGTGATTGAAAAGCGCTGTAACTGTGGTGAATTTGGGTTGTTTTGTTGGAACAGAACCATAAATGCGCAACTAAACATACATAATAATATAAATAACATCTTATTTTTGCACAATACGACACTAAATCACTTTCTTGCTGAAATAAACTATGTTTCTCAGTAGTATGTACTACAGGGACCAGAGGGCTTAGTAAAGTGGCTAATGCTTTTTTTGACGATCTGGTCGTTCTACAGGTTAAGCCGCGTTTGCCTAGGTTGCTCCGTGGATGGATGACCACCCATTACATACCGAGTTTCCTCCGTGTCTCGGAAAGCGCGTTAAGCCTTTGGTCTCGGTTGACATTTATAGATCTTTAGCAGTCGTTACAGGTTGTCAGTGGCCCGAAAGTCTGACAACCAGTCTTTCCAAGAGGTATCGTATTACCCAGTACTAACTGGGTTGTGGTTCAGATACTGGTATTCAGCTGAATCCGTCAAGACTGGAAGCCAACCCCAACATAGATGGGAAAAGGCTAGGCTCATATGACGACTATACCTCGTAATGGAAAGTACAACGTTTCAAATTAAATATCGGCTGGAAATAACCAAGCTAAGCAGTGGCAATGACAAGATTTATAATTATTAATAATTATGTGGCATGCACCGCTAATGCAATTTGGTCACCTTTAAACCCTTGGAATTTATGTCCAATGTTTTCCCTATCAATTAGTGATTTCACACTAATTATAATTATATTTCCGTCTCGTTAGCCGCTAGGGATGGCAGCCGAGAAATAATGTTACTAGAACCAAATATATGACATTCCACGAAAGAGGTTTTAACACCTGCTTATAAAAAATATTATTAACTGCTTATTATAATGTATTTAAATAAGTAGGCGTGAGTTATTGCAGCTATTTAAATGACTTACAATCGTTATTGATATTTCTGTAGGCTAGATGTTCATTGTTGAACACTTTCTCATGAGGTACAGTAAGAATAACATGCTTTTTGACAGGAAAAATTAAGGGCTTTTTTGAGCTTATTCCGAAATTGGGTGCCCATAGATGTGCTATCGATGTTTCCTCATCATTTAAATGCAATCTAATTCACAACAGGTATTAAAGTTGACAGGCTTTACCGCGTTTCGTGTTCAGTTTTACAATTCAATTTATCAATGTTAATGTATTTTAAATTCGCGATTTATTGTTAGTTGGCATCATTGAAAAAAAAAGCTAAAGGGACCATCATCACTTTCCTCCTCTTATTCCAATTTATTAAGGGTCAGAGAGCATGTCTCCTTCGAAATCGAAACAACGAAATCAACTTCCACACAGTTCATAAAATAAATAAATAAATAATAAATACGCTGGACATTACACACAGCGCCATCTAGTGCCACACTAAGCAACGAGGCTTGTGTCGTGGACACCAGATAGTTGATATACTACATAGATACTTTTTGTTTGTAAATACATACTTATTATACATAAACATCCATGACTCGGAAACAAATGTCCATGCTTATCACACAAACACTTGCTCCTACCGGGATTCGAACCCGGAACCCTATGAACGTAAGGCAGCCTCACTACCGCTGCGCCATTCGGGTCGTCATCTGTCATTTCTTTGGTACCTACTCATATTCACATTCTTACTCGAATCTTTCCTCACGACATTTTCCTCATACCCAAAACAAAATTCTCGAAATTGCCGAACGAGAAAGCGGATATACGAAAAAAAAGTTGAACATCAACATGGCACAATTAATCCAGCGGCTAAAATGTTTAAAGTAATTAATAACAAATTCGTTGATTGATCAGATAAGTATTTGAATTAATATCAAAGCACAGTTGAAGTGACTTAGGTGAAGATCGTTCGAGAATCTCGAGATCAAAACCCAGAGATAGGAAGAAATGTCGACACTTTGACCGATGATAAAACTTATGAGTAAAGACTTTCTGAAATAAGTTGTTGATGGTTGGTTAAGAAATTAATATATTTGATAAGCGAGTGTACATATGTTAAAAATAATCATCATCATTTTAAGAAATTTAATTTTAATTTAAGAAATGTCTTGATGGTGAATGATTTGAAGAAATTGTTGTTTTATTGTTAGTAGTTGTAGTCCGTACTTTTATATATATCTATTACGATATATATTATATATCTATTACATATCAATTATGATGATATATAATAGATATCATCATAATTGATATGTAGTATGTCTGGTAAAAGGATTGAAATCTTCATGTTCGAAATTCAAACTTTAGTCTTTGGTTGGATTAATTTAATCACCACCACCCAAGGACCTCTGCGAATTCCCCTTGATGTGTGAATCCCTATCTTTATTTGTCAACAATACTAGCAAAGCTCTTCACATTCCCCAAAAAAGACAAACCTAAAACCAATTCAGCATCAAGTATATCTAGAATCTTGATGCACATGATATTCCCACCAAACTGCACCCTTAGCCCAGCCCAGCGCCCACGTCACGTCGACGTCAAACGTCCATTACTACACGTCCTGTCTACCACGTAATGGTTTGCGAAAGCCGTGAGAACCCCATAATGTGATCCATTGTACCCCACATGCGATCACCTCTATTATCTACAAGTCTACCTCTAATTACTCGACGACATAGATAGGAGAGGAGGTTGTGGTTAAATAACAGCCGAACTGGTCGATCCTTAAGGTTAAGCAACGCCTGCTAAAGTGGGTCCGTGGATAGGTGACCATCCATACAGACCAAGTTCCCGCCGTGCCTCGGAAAGCACCGTTGCTCTCGACTGTTATTTGTTGATCTTTGCCGAAAGTCTGACATTCAGTCCTACCAGAGGTCAGATAGGCACTCGCTCAATGTAAAATACTAGTACTCAGCTACATCCGTAAAGATTGGAGGCAGACTTCAAGATAGATGAGAAGAGGCTAGACAGATGATGACAAATACAATACCAGTAGTTTCCTTTCTACCACTCGTAATTGACGCAGGTTCTTAGTGATCGATTTCTTCTTTATTAAATGAGATAATTATAGTACAATTTCCATCGGATGTAGTAGGCAAGTTAATAGCTGATTTTTATTGAGGTGTTAATTGACTTCTGCTAAATGAGTTAATTAGACCAGTTGTTTGAACTTTTTGCGAACTTCTGTGTTCGGCAAGATCGAGCGAACTCTAGGTAGGTAAGTAAGAATAGCAGTAAATCCAGTAGCGTCCATGGAGAAAAAGGTTATTTCGAATCGCCCACAACGATCTCTATAAACATGTTTAGGAAAAGTAGGATGCTTTATGATGTCATAAATACTTGAATATTTAGAATAACGGAGAACTTTTTACTAATAATAGGAGTGCCGAAGTTTCATCTAAATATATCGTAACACCAGGCCAGTAATCCCCGACGGGTTTGGCAGAAGTGTACCTAACAGTACACCCATGAATCGCCAGTTATTTTTAAGTCACAAGTATAGGGGGGTGAGCCTATTGTGCCATCAACGGGGCACAAATTACTTACCTCTAAATTACTTTCTCCTAAAGTATGTTCAAAATAAACTTGGCAGTGTGACTGTAACTTTCTTCAACTGCATCCTAGAACTATTTTCTCTACGAGGTTACTAGTTTACAAGCTTGTAATGAAGCAGGACCTGCAATTGCTAGCACTGCACCTCCCATGAATAAAAGATTAAACAGTCTAACCAACAAAGACGAAGACACGCGTGATCAGAATGACGGAATCGTAACGGTGACAAAATTTGCCTATCCGTGGATTCTCTTGAATATGCAGATCATACGGGGCGTATGACGCCTCGTCTTGGAATTCTAACGGTTGGTATACTTCGACAATGAATCTTGTCACATAGGTTTTACTATCGAAAGTAATATGGAGCCGGTTTTTTGAAGATGCGGCACGAGCACGAGCGGGTCGAGGCGAGCGCGTTAGTGAGGACACGTGAGGTGGTATTGATGTGACTCCGCATTCTTGGAGCGTTGATAAGAATTTGTATGGGCCTTGAAAGTTATGTATAAAGATTCCAATTCTTCAGTAGGTTTCTGTTCATACGTACACGCTTGACACATTTATACACCGTCAATAATCGCTGCTTACTTGATTAATTATTTATTGACTAGGAGTGAGGTCCCCATAACTCATGGAATATTACTTGAACCCCCGACCTTCCCATCGACAGTAAAATCCGCCACCTCCGGACCCATTGTCTGCATCAGATATGCAGTAATATACGCCTCATAAACACGTCACCTTTCATATATTAATAATTAGTTTTAATTTATTGCCTTTTGTATGAGCTTATCAGATAACGAAAAATTTGTAAAGGAAAATTCATGCTATACATCTATACTAATATTATAAATGCGAAAGTTTGGATGGATGGATGTTTGCTACTTAATCACTCCAGAACGGCTGAACGAATCTGGATGAAATTTGGCACAGAGATAGATTATAGTTTGGAATAGCATATAAGCTACTTTTCATCCCGGTAGGATGATCCCGTGGGTTAATTATCGGACTCCACGCGGGCGAAGCCGCTGGCATAAGCTAGTATATTATAAACGAAAAGAACTCTATGTGTCTGTGTGACTTATTTTTACACATCAAAGGCTGAACAGATTTTAAACTTAACCTATTTTAGGCCATAGGATACTTTTATACCGGTAGAGCGTACCCGTGGTATAATTTCCGGCCTCTACGCGAACAACACTGCAGGCAAACACTAGTAGCAAATAAACTATGTAGTTAATAAAAGACAATACGCAAATCAAAGTCCCATTATAAACACTGTACTTTTACCGAAGGCGTGTGCGAAGGTGTGTATCTTCGTTTTATTGTCAAGTTACCACTTTGTTTTGTCCAGTGCGAGACTAATAAATACTTTTTCTTTCTTTCTTTCTTTAATAAAATTGTTATGACCCGGGTAGACGGGCAAGTAAAATTATATAGTGTGACGCGACAGGCAGTTTGCAGTAAGAACTATAATATTTTTAGTGGCTACATACACACGTACATGTCACTGCTAAACTATGATATGCCACTGCAGTAAATATTCCATTATTTATTTCCTTTATTTATTTTTCTTACTTACTAATTACATTTTTAAATATTCTTATATAAAATTCAAAATAAAAAAAACATTTAAAAATATAAAAAATAGTAGCCCACCGGTATCGGGAACAGGGTCCAAGCTACCGGCGGTCAGGGTTCCAGAGAGAGGAACCTCCTAACAATACGAGCCGTGTCCAGGAGTACCGCTTATTATTGTTATGGTCACCACGTTTGGCAGTTTAAGGGTGTCAGGTGTTATTTGAAAAGCATGATAACTAGCTATATTTCTCTAATCAACTTTTGATTGCGCTTCTTGACCCATGAATGTGAATGAAAGGAGTAGTTTATTTTTTTGTTTGCCGAAAACTAGACTGCCAGTAACCTGACCATTACCATCGTTGTCATCATCGATAGCCTGAATTCAACCACTGCTGGGAATAAACCTCCCTTTTTTGGGCATATTTCCACGTGCCTGTGCCAGTTTCATCCAGGTTTTTTCTCCGCTGGCAACAATATCGTCAGACATTACCAAGTTGAGTTGGATTCAAAAATTTCCACCTCAAATATTTAAGTCAAAGTCAAAATTATTTATTTGCGTTAAATGTGGTACAAAAGATGGTAAATATAACATGTAGTGCAGAGACACATTTTGCCATAAAAATAGCATGCAAATATTAATAAACACTCACATTAAATCAAAATAAATAATATTAATAATCAAAATCTTAACTATGTAGAGCTATATAAACATTATAAAACATTGATTGATATGTTTGTTTAACTAAGTAGGTACAGCCCGATAAAAAATTACAATATGTGGTGCTATACACTTAAGTAATGACTAAGCATTTGATAGTCATCTAGTAGCGTAAGCGCTTCTTTCACGTTAGGCCCATTTCACACTGCATTCAGCTTTACGTGTAAGTTTAACTGAAATTGATTATTTTTGCGTCCAAAAAAATTTTTACGTCGTGAACTCGGGATTCATTAATTGATAGTTTGTTGGCGAACGACCCTTAAAATTTTTGGCCTTCAAGGCGGTATAAAACGGGAATACGGATGGAATTACATTGCGTCACTATGATCCTTCGATCCTTCGATCTGGATTTAAATGCAGCATCAGCAACTACGGAGACGGTTTTTTTTTAATTTTGAGATAAAAGCCTAAAACCAGCATTGTTGAGTATTATACAAAAAAAAAGTAGATCTGTTTGTTTTATTCGCAAAAAAAAACAAACAAAAATTAATTCAGTAGCCACCGCACAAACATCAAAACATTTCAAATCGAGTTCTAAAAAACCATCGACAACGCACCGAGAGTGGTACCGTCAAGTGTGAATTGACACTAATTGTTCGTGAGTCTAAGCTTTCCTTTCTGTCACGATCTTATCTCGGTTCTCGCACTAGCCGTACATGCGGCTTCACTCGCCGTTTATAGCTATCTGTTTTGTTATCTCAACGGCTAATGGTGTAGGCTTAATTAGGATGATATACCGGATTTCTATTATAATTTCCATCATATTTAAATGTTCCGCTATGATCTGTCACACTTTTAATTTATAAGTGTAGTTACTTACGGACCTATATAAAATAAGCGACGTTTCGTTGTTATAATTTCATTCATTTATTGATATAGTGTCAAACGTGTAATATTTTTAATGACAAAATATCATTAAGCTACCAACCACATTTGAAAGTGTTAAATTTAATTTATAACAAAACCAATTTTAATTAATTGTAATGTTTAAACCGTACACTCTCACAAACAGCCTCTTCCAACTACTTTATCTTTCATAACACTGCTATAATAAAGAGCCCCGATAGACGGTCGAACAGGTATGCATAATAAGTGAAAAATATACAAGCTACCACAGTATCCATTCAACTATCAAATGACAGTTACGCCATTGATACTTCATACGAGCAGCTTGATGGATCGTCGACTTCGGTCTTAATAATTTTGTTCATTTAGTACCTTCCTTCCTATTTATGATGTATATGTAAATATTTCATTTTTACCGCCTGCAGTGTAATTTGTAATTATGGCTTTTAACATGGAACGTCTAACAAATTGATTTTTCTGTTGTGTGGGAAAGACAGGAAGTTGTTCTTCATGTTTTATTTTAATTTTAATGTATTTTCAAAGAAACAAAATAAAATTTATAAAGTGAGCTTTCTATTGTTGGGAGGCAGACTTAAAAACTGTCGTAAATAAATAAGTTATTTATTCATAAAATAAATATTGCTTTTTTTCCCATAATTTTTTGCCGTTAAAACGTCTCCTAACTTGAACCAGTGTTTATGAATAAGCCCAGTATATCTTCAAATAGCATCTTCATCAGAATCTCTTATTCAAAAATGAACATTTACGACTTTTACTAAGAACCTCATGAATGGTGGGCCAACCTCTAGAGTCGAGTCCAATAAAAGTTTTTAATTACTTTTCAACAGCAGATTTATTTCCCATTCAAATAGTCTATTAACATAAATATCCCTTATCTATACAAGATCTCAATTAGTTAATTCTCTTCAAAGTACACAAGTTGTAGATTTATTGTTAGTATTCAAGTACATCTGAAACTCCCATGATCTTACATTGTAGGCATGTAATGGTGAATGATGATCAATTGGAACATATTTATTGATTCATTCAACCAGATAAGTCCTGTTCATGAGAATAAGATGAAGATGGCGGCTTTCCCACTTAAACATTTATATTTAGATCTCGTAATTTCAGCTAGAGTTATGATAGTGTTCTGTGACATCGTAAAAACTGTCGCGGATTGCAGAAATAATTGTAAATTGAATGAACTACCAGTGATAGCAGTAATCTTGAGGTTTTTTCATTAAGAATCTCTCAGTAGCAATGCAGTGTCTCTTGTGCTCGTTAATGACTGTTATAATATAAAATATCCTCTACTTACCTCTGCCACGGGGGAATTCGCACGCGTACCTAATATAAGAAAAAATGAGGTGTTTTCCTATGCTGATAATTGATTAATAGGTACGCTTGCACGCTATTGGCTATTTCGGCCTATTAAATCCACTATTGTTAACACATAAAACGGGATATTCACCATGTTTTCTATCTGTTTCGAGTTCCCGATATTAAATCCATGTGTCCATATATAATTGATCCTCGGTGGTGGAATCGCCTTTAAAAGCACAAACGTCAAAGCAATGAAGCGGGTCGGTGGTGACACCTTGCCTGTGTCGTGGATATTCCCGTAGTTTCCTGGTTGTTCATCCAGGCATGTTACCCAAACTGACGGAGGCTGACCACGTTAGCTGATACGAAGTGCATACGGTATGTCACCTCATCTCATTGAACAGCTTGTAGTCTAAACAAAGCGACTGTTCGCTTTATCACCTAAGATACCTTCTTCTTCTTAGCGTGTCGATGGTTATCTAAATTGTGTCGGTCCAGATTTGAACCACGAGTTTGGCGGCTTCAGTAGCGTGTGTGCAAACACCAGGACATGTAGGACACAATATTCGAACCTAAAACAGCTAGACACTTCAAAGTAAAGACGTCAGACTGAGGAATGTGTTTTGATTATGTCTCCCTTCGACTTCCTTTCTTTTTATTGACTCGGGCTACTAATGTCGTTGAGGCTGCCAATCAGAAATGAAAAATGTCAACTTAACTTATCTTCGGTAGGAAGGTAGTTATGGACACTTATAAAATCTCCTTTATACGATTTCTTTTTTATTCTTTTAAATGAAGTACCAACCTCAGTACTTAAAATACTTGAAGTCACTTGACCGAGAAGGTACCACCCACATCCTAACTAGCACCTACACTTGAAACTTCGATTAACTTTGTTTGCAATGCAATCAAAAGTAGCTCTTTGTTAATTTGTTCCAATTCCTTTAGAGTTGGCTCGGGACGTAGGCGTCATTTACGGTAGCGAAATCAAAAAATTATAATCACTTCGAGATTGCTGGCTTTGCTCTGAATCTTTAGAACCTTTATGCTTTACTTCAGTGACTTCTTCTTATCTGCATGTTATTATTTTTTAATCAATTCGAAAAGAAAATTAAGTGGTTCTCTTTTTCTCAATTCATCAACAGTATTCAGTATCATGTTTATGATGTTATTTTGTGCCACTACAGAGCAAATGCCGCCCATCCGTTTTTTGCTTTTCTCTCCTACTTATATTCGTAAAAGCCAGTCGGTCTTGACATCTCTTTCTGGGACGACCACGTCAACTATTCCTGTTGTTCGGAACCCGATCTGTATATATTTTATGAAAATCTTAAAATTCTGATACAGAACTTATGTTCCTTTAAAAGTAGTGTGACTTCGCAAATCAGAAATGATTTGAGTGAAACAACCATTTTATCCGTCCAATTTACCACAACACCCAAGTGGTGATGTCGCAATGTAGGCCAAAGAGAACAAAGCAAGTATACCCGGCGCCGCCTATAATAGTCCCAGAGAAGACAATAACAACTTACTCTCTCATCACGTACTTAACGGCAAATCACAACCGAAGTTACCATCAATGGACCGTTGGAACCCATAATAAAATATAATCGAGAAAATTCCAATGAAGAGACATTCTTGAGACCACAATTAGTACGTCATTACAAGCCAATACATAGATAAGACAGATGTTCGGACACGAACGTGTAATTTATAACTCATAACATAGGCCATAGTATAGCGGCAAGGTATAAATAGAAGAAATAGAATGGTAATCATCAAATTATATGTATGGAACGTGCGTTTAACTTGTGATATTGGATGGAGTTGGTCAAGTGCTTGGTGTTGAAAATTTTTGGAAGCTTTTTAAATCAAATTTCTGACCGTTTTTCAATCGTCCTTGTCATTGTTGAATCAAAAATTTAATATTCAACATAGCATTAAGACTGTTTTCCCCGAAGTATCCCGAAGGTTCCGAAGAATTAGGCAAAGGTGTATAAAGGTGTGTCTAACGTGCATGTATATTGCACCCAACCGCTTGTTGTAGAGTCTATTGCTATCATCAGGGCACAAATCCTAACTCCTAGCAGCTACTAAAATAATCTTAAAGGCAAACCCAATAACCAACTCAAGGCCTCATGCTCAGTAGCAGCGACAATTAGTCCATAGAGGCAGCAGCAGCCGTGTAAGATAAAAACAAAAATTGAATTGATATGTTCCATTTTTTACCAAGTGTTGATCGCACTAGTCAAATGCTTAGCGGTGGAAATATACTTCATGTAATAGATGATTTGATTGAATTGGTTTTGATTGAATTGCCAATAGAGATTTCAAAAATATTGCAATCAATTAATTTGTACACTTCAAAACATGAAAAAGTGTTAACACAACTTTTTGCGAGTCTAACTTTAGTACGTACTTATCTGAATACCTAGTATAAATACAGAATTCACTTTAAACAAATAAGGCTCGTTAGGACCATCCAAATATCTTAAACAAACAATATATTCGGTAAATTCCGGCATTCATTCACGTCATTAAGGCACTTAATTGACTGTGGCTCTTTCTGATGAATGTAAAGCACTTTACCTTCATGCCCTCCTGGTATCTCAAACTGGATGTTAAAATGTTATGGTCCCTAGATTTCAGCCTTCCAAATATTTTATACAAACAGCGAGTTCGCCGAATTCTGAACCATCTTGAGATGTTTTCAAGTCTTTAGCGCAGTTAATTGATTATGGTTCTTACTGATGAATGTTAAACGCTTTATCTTTATGCTACTTTGGTATCACGAGCTGGGTTATATGCATTTTACGATTTCATATTGCCATACTTCTTTTTGATCGGTCTTTTATCATTATCATCGTACTTCAATCTTACTTTATTGGTGGATCACGGGTATTGGTGTTTGTAAAACTAATGAATTATTTCATATGTCAAAGCAGTGTATCACCGAAGACTTCTATTTATGTCTATGCTTATACATTTCTAGTTCATCTTGGATAAAACCTTTCTGAAGATATGAAGGGATCAATTGATAGAATTGTTAGATAACAATTTTCTCACACTAATGGATAGAATAATCCAGGTGATCTTCGTCAAATGACTTGTGCTCAACGAGGTCAGTAGTTGAAAAGTAAAGCTCGTTTGTATAATAAATCCATATTGTTTACTTCTTTGAAATACTTTCACTGCTATAAGATTTTTAAATAAAAATGCTGTTTCATCGCTGCATTTGGGCTAAGTGGTAGTGTCGAGAAGCATTTGCTGAAATCATGATTGCGTTTAATTAAAATAATGCTTAGATTAGAGTTGTTTCTAAGTCACTTTGTTCACGGATTTATACACATTTGGCGTACTTACTTAATATTTCAAGCTTATTTGTGTGTTTTGTTTATGTTTTTCTTTTAAATGATAACAAACAAAATGCAAATCGGAAAACGTAAAGTACCTATAATAAAAACTTTCGTTCTTCGTTATCACGTGGAATCTTCCATAATATTATTAAAATTAACACAAACATCCGATTTGCCTACAATATAACAGAAAATGTCGGCTTTAAATGGTCTTGAAAATGTTCTGTTTTAGATAACTATTATCATTATTGACTTATCAATGCTAATAAATACCATTTCACACACAAGCGTAGTCGCTCCGGACGTTTCTGATCGGGAATTTTATCTGAGTTCCGCTGAACAAGATCGGTATTGAATTATCGATATATTCCCGGGCGAAGGTCAGTAGGTTTTCCCAACAGGAATCTCTTAATAGCAGCCCGGAGTTGAGATTTAAGCGCGGTTGATGGCAATAGTCTCTCGACTCCATTAAATATGACTTAAATATAAGTGGAGAAATGTGGGTGCACTAAAAATACACCTGGTCCTAACTGTGATTATGTGACTGTGGTGTGTGTGTGATTGTGTAACTGTGGGTATGATGTTATGTCTGTTTATGAGCTACATCCTATAGAATTGGAATTTTGCTTGTGGAATTCTATGCTAACATCTACACAGCGATCCATTACTCTCATCAATTACTCGGTTTCATAATTAACAAACGTCAAACAATAAGCGGTCCTATTCACACACGACATCAAAACAGTTCGGACATGCGATTTTTTTTTACGTTTAACAGTAAAATAATTATCTCTCCTGTATTCAATTAGTGCGGTGAGAAAATGACATGTCTATCGGTAGATGGACCAACCTATCATTATCATTATGATACGGCGACGGATGTAGAGTGTGACTAGATGTGGCATGGAGATGAAGCTAGTGAATTTTCGAGAGTGAAGAAAATGTGGGGTTTGTTGTAATTGAATGAGAGTGTGGGCGTTTTTTTAATGAATAGTTTAATTAGTTAAGGCACAAATAAATCTGAAAAATTGGCTTTAGGCGAAGAATTAACTGAAGTTGACTCAAAGAATCACATAGACATTAAATATTAATTGTTAAACAAATTATTCCGTATTCTGTATATTCAAATCACATCTTCAACAGTTTTATGAAATTGCTATAGTACGGAGAATGGACACTTAAAAACTAAATTCCCTGACGGTGTATCGAGTTTTGCTATTTCAAATGGTGACTACGCTATTTCTACCGGTTACTTTAATTCTATACGTAGCTTCGCCTAGCTGGTGACCTACTCGTGTCAATAGTGCTTTAGGCATATAGACTGGCTTATTAGCCAATTTAACAGCCGTTGTCTGGCTGTCAAACGGTATTTCACACTGCTTTAAAATTGATTGTATGCCAAAGGCGTCATCTCCTTGGTATTAACAGCTATGTTTCTAGGATTCTGATGACGGGATCTTTGGATTTAAGTTTCAAACTAGATTATAGAATAAATAATCATTTACGATTCAATTTTGTGGACCAACGCTTTTTAAGCAAAAATATATTCGCTCAATTTTCCCAAACCAGGAAAGTATCTGGAAAGAGACCATACCGTTCTCAAGGATCAAACAAAGGAGGAAGGAGGTTCGGGAAGCATTTTGATGGTATGCTGCAATTTTTTTGCTCGTTTTAAACATGTAGATGAAAAATGCCCAGTTCCAACCCAACAATGAACCGCAATAAAGTCATCGAGAACAAAAACCTAAATCATCTTTCAAGAAGCACAAGTAGGCTTCAAAAATCTCCGCATCTACACCTTCCACAGCTCTATTTCCTTGTGAATAACCACCTGGTGCGATGCCATTGAACCTGCCGTGGCCGTAGTACCGACGACACCCGTGCCAAAAAACTTGATATACTCGTACACGCGAGTACAACCTGGTATTCATTGTGGCTACATTCTTTGATTTAGAGTATTCTGTATGCAGTTGTGTGAAATTTGATTAATGTGGTGTTTAGTTGAGAAGGGCTTATGTTTTATTGGAGTATTAAGTTCATAAGACGACCTTAAAAAATAGCTGCATCTGTGTGGATACGGTAGGAGGCGGAGGGCAAGGTGCTGTGGCGCAGTTTAGATGAAGTCTTTCAGTCCAGCAGTGGACTACGATAGAATGAGTTGATTGAAGTTTAGAAGAAAGCTATGATGGTTTGTTGGTAGAGATACGAATTACTGTATTGATGATCATAAAATTTATAAATGATTAGACGAAAGAGTTACAGTCTTCTCAATGAACTTCCTCAAATTGTCTTTGTCAAGTGCCGAAATAGATATGAATGTGGAGATTAGCGATTTTTGAAAACTTTAATGATAATATAGACGAAGTTTTGTTGCTTCTCATCTGAAGCCCCTTCTGCCACCATTGGGTGCCCAATTAACTGCCTAAGTGTACGACGCAGACATATAACAATTCTTCATTCACTTCAGTACAATTATCTAGGTGTGTCAAAATGTATAGAATTCGGTGACGTCAGCCAACACCTAGTGGTAACAGCTGCTCGCAGGTGGCCGAGGTGATAACTTGATTTTGCGCGACTTGCGCATACGCAACGTAAACCAATAGGTTTTAGACCAGAAGTTCCACTACAGACAACACAATGCGAGATCACCTAAGTTTTTGACTATCATCATCATGCCTGGCCCTTTTCCTAACTTAGTTGGGATCGGGTTGTAATCCTACCACATCACCACTTAAAGTATCTAAAAGTTCATTTATATATTTTTGAAAACTCATTTGCCTGGCCCAGGAAGAGGTGGCGAGACGTACCACGAGAACTGGTTCGAAGACGCACGGGAAATGAGCGCATGGAAGGAATTGGGGGCGGTCTTTGCTCAGCAGTAGATTTTTGTCAGCCTACTCTGTCCCACTGCTGGACAAAGACCTGTCCAAGAATATAAAAAAAAATGTCTGGACCGGGAATCGCCCAGTTCAAATACGAAAAAAGTAACCACTGGTTTTTTTACCAATCGTGGGCTTTCACTTTCCACCCCGTAAATGACAAAAGAAAAACAAGGCGAAGTGAATGTAATTGACAATCGAGACGTGAATCAGATAACCTTACTATGAGTGGTATCTATCCATTCATGAGTAAAGATGCTTGATTACCGTATCTGCAACGAATCAAGCAACTCTAGTTGTCGTATTTCTTGTTACATAAGTTATTCCCAAATTAACAGTTTCCACAACAATTTCCTTCAGTTGTTTAAGTAGTTTTCTCTGTTTGCCAATATCCAGTTAAGCGTCTTTGCATGCTACGTTTGCTAACTGCGGTTTCCACTTACGGAGGGCATGTCTTTAAGTAAAGAGCGCCGTTGGCAAATGTCAACGTTCAACACCCGCCTACATTATCCAATGTATAGTACAGCCACATTTCGCCAGTTATGTCCCTTTCCCCCCTGGGAAGTGAACCCATAGCAACCGGGTTCATATCCAGAGTCTGGCCTGCTACTGGGAAATGATGACGATGATGATGCCATCTAGCTGATTTCTGTTTAATTTTTCTTTAAAAATATGGTGTTGTAGAAATTCCCCTTGTATCGTGGGCAAGTTTTCAAACATTAAAACTCAAACCGCCAAACAGCCAGACCCGGAGCAACTACCTATAGGTCATGCAAATATTTGTTCTGTGCGGGGATCGAACCCGCGACTCTTGGCATGGCAACCACTTAGCCACTGCGCCAACCGTGCCGGCAAAGCGACTTTCAGCCAAAGCTACTGCGTCTTTTAACTTTTTATAGTGATTGAGAGCTTTGGTGTACTGCTTTTCCACTTTCTCTCTGACACTTTAATTTCCAACTTTAAGAAATATCCAATGGAAAGGCCCAATGACTCTTGGCTCAACTTAAATATTGAACCCAAGAGGACCCCATGCTCGCGTACTTACGGTTGCGATCGTTCAGTAGTTACATTAATCTATAAACACCGGAAATAATGGAACTTCTGAATTAATCTACTTGTCTCCAAATCTCCTCTACGTTGTTGCTATGCCGAACGGGCGTTTATTTCCGTTTATTATAAATCATTAGATGTTAGATGTGCCGCATTAGAGGCTCAGCTTCCCAAAACTGGTTTTAATTTATAATATTACCATAAAAAGTAGGTAAGCACTATGACCTCTTGGGCTTGGATGCTGAAGAAAAGGATTGTCTATGATGCGTCCGGAACTGGTCTGGTAGAAGATGTGGTATTTTGTGTGGGTTTTGAGAGAGTGAGAAGGTTTTAAGTGCGGTAGTTTGGCCCCGAAAGTAACTATACAGTTTTAGGTTGGTTTTTAACAGGCTACTAAAGTTAAGTGACAGGTTTTCCTCAAAGTACAAACGAACGATTTAAAATTAGATACTTTTCTAAATCATCGCAGTCAGAAAACCGCATCATCATCATTACCATATCATCCCGGAACCACCCACTGCTGGACAGAAGCTTCCCCTTTCTTCTGCCACCCTTCCCGGTTCTGTGCGTCCCTCATCCAGGTGTACATAAATGTAAAACCGCATAAGTATGTGGCAAAGTACTTTCATTTTTAGTTCATTTCTTGATAGAAGGAAATTAACTATGGATGTAAAAGCACGCCTTACAATTATAATTTCCACTCCCATATCTTCTATATAAATAAAGTAAGAAACTGACTGGCTGACTGATTCACTGACTGATCAATCAGCGCACTGCTGAAACCGCTGGGTCTAGAAACATGAAATTTTGCACATACGTTCTTTAAACGAGGTAAGTGTGCACTAAGATTTTTGGAAATTTATCTCTTGGTTAAATTAGGGGACGAACGACACGCGAACGAAGTCGCGGGCAACAGCTCGTCTGTCAAACAATTATTTATCAGAGAGAAAATAACCTATCATACCTTCAAGAATTTGATGTTTTCTTAACAATCTCTTTATTTTTTGTTCCGGAAGAAATTCGCATGCCTCACATTCCGAGGCCCAGTCAGTAGGCAGGTCGTATTTAAAGCCTTATTTTAATCGTGACTCATGTGCATGAATCGCTTTCTTTTCGCATCTGCCGACTTCTTAACGTGTTTTTCACAGCTTCATTTGGTTTTAGTGAGCGTTTTGATTGTTTATTTTTAATTATGGTAATTTTTGGGGTGTTGACAACATTGATATCGCGCATATTTTGTGTTGCAATTTTAGGAAAATAATATATATTTTTTACTTTATTGGTTGAGAGCACGTGGCTAAATAATAACAGCCGCTCGGATCGATCTTCAGGTTAAGCCGCGTTTGCCTAGGTTGGTCCGTGGATGGGTGGCCGCCCATTACATACCGAGTTTCCTCAGTGTCTCGGAAAGCACGTTAAGCCGTTGGTCCCGGCTGTCATTTGTAGATCTCTGACAGTAGTTACTGGTAGTCAGTGGTCCAAAAGTCTGTCAGTCTTACCAAGGGGTATCGTATTACCCAGTATTAATTGGGTTGTAGAGGCAGTCGCCCCATGTAAAACACTGGTATTCAACTGCATCCGGTTATACTGGAAGTCGAAGTGGAGTCGTAGTTGGGAAAAGGCTAGGCAGATAATAATTTTGGTTAACTACCACATAGTAAAGGTGCTGTCAAACCGAGCGGCTTATACAGATCGTGTAGTGAAATATCTGTCTAAGTCCAGTGTCTACAGCCAGTCCGCAGTCTGTTTCGGTTGGTTTGACGCTATGGTTTGACGACACTTTATGTCATTCCACTTAGGTACTACCGAGCTCACTGACGGTTAACCAATTTTCTACCTTATTGCTTAGTGCATAAGGGTGAAAAGAGGCAGACCGTCAGTGACCTCAACAACAACAACAACAACAGTACATACAACTCTAATAGTAATGACTCATGTGATTTAAACTGTGTAAATGTGGGCGTAATCGCGTCTTTTTTCACCATGTAGTTCACGCACTACTATTGGTCAACGTTCTCGAATAATTTACAAAGTGACCAATGGCCTTTCACAATAATTACCTACAGTTCCTAATTAGTTTTTTTGTCCAGCCGTACCTCTTTTTTTGTCAATGAACTTGAATCTAAAGTTGAATACGCCTGCAAAACTGCTACACCACATGGAGTCCTAATTTATTAAGCACCTAAAATATTGCCCGGTTGAGTAGACGACAACCTCTATGGTTGACATGCGACACATCGTACAAAAAAAAAATATAACTCCTTTGACAGCCATAAGTACACAGATATAAAAGCACTTCATTTCATTTAAACCGCCCAAAATAAACTCTCAAACAGTAATGACACCAAGAATGCGTAGTAACGACCAAATGCTTGGAATATTCAACCCAACTCAAGTCAAAGTGAATGACACGAGTCTTTCTCAAATGCTAATAGACATGAGTAATGTTGACGGTGAAAGTGGCCCCACTGTTGATTAGGAACTTTTTTTAGAAACCTTTTTTATAGAGAAGACAATTATCGCTTGTGTGAACTGGGAGTAGAATGTTGGACCTTTGGAGTTGAGTTGAAGTTATTTGAATGAGTTTTGATGTGTTCTATTGAGCAGTTGAGCGGTATTTAGCATTCAAGGTTTTGGAAGCGCAATAAGGCCGTCTTGGAACGTTACTCATATAATGTGTTTAACGCTATACATATTTTAAATATCATGCGTCTGTGTTATTTTCAAATGATTGATAAAAGCAGAGGAAAGTAAGACTTCAGAGATAGACATTTAACGATTAAAAGTGCAACTGCTTGCACGTTTAAACTTTGAAATAATGTCTAGGAGTCTGTATTTGGTCTACGTGAACTCTAAAGCAAGTTGTGGAATTGATATTAAAATTATTTTCTGGATGTGTGTTTGTCTTCAAGTACCTTTACCACTGTTGATTGTTAAAGGATTGATAAATGATAATATAGGTATTGTTCTTCTTCGTGTCGTATCGATGTTTCTTCCATTTTACACATCTTGGACCCAATTTTGGTAGGTGGCCACGTTTAATGCGGCGTTAGAGGCGTAATTTAGGTCGTCCAGAGTGCGAGAGGTAAACGGGCACCTGGGACACTCCAGAAGGTGCTGCATAGTTTGATCCGGAGCGCCACACTGGCAGTCGGTGATGAATGAATAATACCCCATTTAATCTAGGTATTAAGAAACATGTTCTTGTCAAGATTCATACATAAAGCCTGGAATAGTAACTAGACTCATCTCTACGTCCGTTCTTCTGCTAATTGTGATTTCTAGCCTCCATAATTATTCTACGGCACCAGTATCCTAATATAGTTCTCAGCATAGTCAACCAGAAGTGGTTGAACTCACGACCTTTCCAAGCCAGTTAACGATACCCGCTAAGCCATGCCCTGTCACGAATAGGGCTTAATATAAAAGCATTAATTTATATAAAAGGATCGTTCAAATTTTACCTTCGCGTAAACTTTACGTAAATTATTTATAGTGAACTTATTTTTTATTTATTTAAACTTCAGTGGTGCCTAAATAGGCGGACTTAATGCCACAAGGCATTTTCTACCAGTCAACCTTTGGGTCGAATAGGACTGTGATAGAGTAAAAATAAATAAATAAGAAAACTGCACCGGTAGAAAAGAACACGATCTGCGCATCTAACTGCATTCAAGAGCTGTATGTGTCAATCTATACTTAATATCTAAAAATGAAGAGTTTTTTTGTTTGGTTGAACGCGCTAATCTCAGGAACGACTGGTTCGAATTGATAAAATCTTTTAGTGTTGGATAGCCCATTAATCGAGGAAGGCTATAGGCTATAAAACTTAACGCTGCGACCAATAGGAAATGATACGCAGACGGAGTTGCGCGGGTCAGCTAGTATTCCATAAAAATTATGACACTGAACGCCGCTTTGATGAGCTGATTTCTTCCAGTTTCGTAGTGAAATCCGCCTTTAAAAGGCTTAATACTCCAAGATACTCAAGTTGTTTACCTTATAACTTCTCCCTGGCTAATGCAAAACGATCAAAATGAAAAATCAACTAAGTAATCATTACTTGTCTAGACGTAACCTTTTGAACTTACACTAATACTAAGCGATAACTAAATGCATGCCTAAATATTTTTGTTGGAAATTCAACTTTCGCCGCTGACCTTAACGTTGAAAATTTAATATAGGCATTAGTAAACCAAGGTATACAGTATTTGCGTATACCATTGCTAAGCTGTCAACTGCTATCTAGCAAACTTACAATTTGCGTTGGAATTGCATTAAAATAAAGGGTATTAAGTGGTAAAATCGTTTTTGTAATACCTTTGGTGATGGGACAGGAAATGGTTACGGGGATGAGAGATTTGATAAGCGGTACTTCGGCGTGGGTATAAATTGTGTTGCAATTTATATTCTTAATCATGTTTTCATTCCGTAAGACGTTTCGATGTTTTGCGTGGGTATTTCTTATTTGGTTTCGCATACATCCCTAAGTTTTAATTATATATTTTCGCCTTTGTGATTTATAGAGCTAAGCTTATCGGTTTTTCTGTATTTTAAAGGAGCTCGACTATTATTATGAATTGACGCGTATCGGTGAACGGGTGCGTTGGATTGGTTTGAGGCATTTAGTCATAAAATATGTGTTTTAGTAATGTCATCAAAATTGCATGCAAAAACAAACTTGCTTTTTGACTTAAAGTCTACAAAAACACAATTGTTATGTCGAAAATCCAGCACAGCTTTTCACAGACAGCGAAAATCGCCTATCGGCCAGTGAAACTAAAAGAAACGCGTATCTAATGTAGCACTAATGCCATAATGACAGTCGATACCAACAGCTGTGCACTGATTGCTGTGTATTAGTTTTTCATTTAATTTTAATTCTGACTCCAGTGAATTTTGGGATGAAACATTATTAAGTGATATATAAAGTCTGTATGTAAAAAGTCAGTGTCTTATTCTAATAGACACTGACTTCTTACTTACAGGGTTTTCACCTATTTTAGGTATCAAAGGCTTCATATGGTTTTGTTACCCAATATTATGTCAAAAGTATTTATTGTGTAAAAAGGTTGATTAAGAAGCATTTATCTTTTATCTTCTTAGTACATTAAAATCACTATGTTCGTACATGATAATCTCCGAAAACCACCTAATCGATTTCAACGAAATTTTGTGAATTTTGTATATGGTCGGGTCCAGCTTGAAAGATAGGATAGTCCTCCGATAGGTGGCGCTGTGCTTAGCAGGAGCGACCGCTAGTTTTGTATAAAAACTTTAATAATTCGGAAAATGGACCACAACAAAGCACAGCTTTTCACTGACCAGTGAAACTAATAGAAACGCGCACCTAATGCTACACTTGTGAGTTGTGCCATAATGACAGTCGATACAACAGCTGTGCACTGATTGCTGTATATTTTCTACACGATACGACGCATCATTATTGTAATAGTGTGCACGCGTCCGTTTGGAACTAGTGATGTGCGTTGTTACGATTTTATTATGTCGATAGTTTTGTGTTTTGTTTTTGGGTTTTTTGTTCACTGATCAGCTGGGCTGGTTCGTAAGCTTAATAACTTAAAAACTAATTACTTAACTAATGCGAACTACCTAATTTTAAAGATGACAGTTCTGCCGTAATACTGCTAAGACTGCTCTGTAGTAGGTATTTTCGTTTCTAAAAGTAGCAATTATTAACTGATAAACAACACATACAAGTAAAATTGAGTAAAAAAAACTCTTTTTTCATTTCAACTACAGGCACCATTATATAAGAGGCTCATAATATGAGCGACAGCAGTCCTGACCATTGTTGCCAATAAGACTGAAGGCCATCTGATGGGGCACCTGTGCGCAGTGCATGTACTATTGCCAGGTGTCTCCAGAAGATGGCATAATTAAGTGTTATTGTTAAAGTAAATTGTTTCTATTTATTACTAGCTGACCGGCGCAACTTCGTCTGCGTAACATTTTTGATGCTCCGCTCCAATAGGAGCGGAGCATCAAAAATGTTACGCAACGCGACCAATAGGTCGCAACGTGATATTATATACAGGGCGTCCCACGGATACGCCACATGGAGGGAAAGTACCTTGAATATTGTAGATGGAACATTTTACTGAAAGAAGACATTATTTGAATTTAAAAAAAAAAACAATTTAAACTGCATTCATAGATATTTAAATAATTACATGGTTGAACCGGGAATCGAACCCGTTACATGAGAAAAATAATCATCCTGTAGCTTTATCATACCGATCGAAAGGTGAAGCCTTTCGTAAGGATAATTTTTTGCTAAATAACATAGTGTCACAAATAAAAGGAAGACCATGAATTTTAACATTTTTAATACAAAATTAATCAATTTATCAAATGCTCAAAGCTAGCTAGCTACATAGGTTAAGGAATATTAACAATTTTATGGGTAAAGAGCCTGAAACAAAGACAAATAAATAATATTACTAAGGGATAATAGTGTGTCGAGTCCCAAATGATGCCGGAAAAGAAACATTAAAGTGTAAAATACTACAACACCAAACAATGTCAGTCTGCTACATATTCTACCGCAAGCAACTGAGTAAGACAATCAGGTTACTCAAACAGGTATCTTCAATACAAGCACATCATTACGGTAGTGGCGCACGATGCAGCCTCTAATCACGCTCTTACATTAATAGTGACAATTTAATTTGTCAATAACGAATAGATTTCGATATTGGTTTGATTGTAAGATTAATGGTGGATTTTTTCTTTGAAGAAAGGTTTGTTTTTGTTTGACTTAAGTAGACGTGTCTCTATTGTTAAAAGGGTTTAACGATTTTCAATGGAAAAATAATAATGTTAATTAATAATTCAATGAACACTGTACATTTATATCAAATGCACGATGGAAAATGAGAAATATTGAATGAGAGATATTTCTCGACGTCATGTAATGCCAAGTTAGAGGCCCACGGGCGGCATAAAAACTCTGACACTAGGTTAGGCACTAACCAATAAAGAAGAAGACGATAAAATAATTGAAAGCATCAAGCTACTTTACAAGGAGTACCGTCTCATCATGTTTCTGCCCTTGTCCCTTGTTACATTGGTCGGTGTAACACGACCATTCTCCCATTTCTTCCGTTATGCCATGTCAAACGTCATGCTATCATTTACTCCTTTTTCTTTTATATATTTCCTATCCTTATTTCCTTTAGTCATCCTCTCCCATTAAAGAATACCGTCTGAAATGATTAAAAATTAATTTTGTAATACAACTACATATTATTTTACACTAAATATCAGAATGTTAAAAAAAAAACATATTTTTCTTCATTGTCACCAAGCCCAACACTAGCGCTACATGCGTGCCACCGTCGCGTGCGCACCAACTACCAACTGCTCAACATTAGAGAATAATAGAAAAACAAATTGAATTAACGAGATTTTCTCGCACTACATAGAAATTATGTCGACCGCAACGCGTATTGTTATTATGGTAATGTTATACGTCACGTCAGGGTGTTCCTAGGTTTTTGAAAAAGTTTGAATGTTTGACTGATGTGATTTCATTTGTAGATCTTTTGACAGTCATAAGTCAGAAGCCCAAAAACCCCGATAGTCAGTCTTACCAACCAGTTACAAGGTAGCAAGATCCCCTAATCTTGCTACCTGGTGACTTGGTGGTGGAGATCAGCTAGGCAGATTATCATCATTTGCCTAGCCTTTTTCACATAGGCAAGTGCTCCATGTAAAATACTGATTCAGCTGCTTCTGGGTAGGTTAGGTTATCAGCTGAACCCGACATAGTTGGGCAGATGCTAGTGACTGCGTGTGATAGAATCTGAAAAGACCTACTAATCATGTATTTGAATGAGGTTAACATATCAGTTCCAGTATCACTACTATCAGAACCAATCAGCAAGTTTGGTGGCAGCTCAACGAAAATCAGAAGTACGTCTAGTGAGTATAGATAGAATTGTACATCAAAAATCTCGGTATCTAAAGAATAATAGGACCAGGTGCTCATTCCAAAAAAGTAAGTATAAAACCCGACGAAGCCGCAGGCACAACTAGTTTATAATTACGATATCCATCTACAAAATAAATTCCAATATTGAAAAAAATCTCGTTAAATCTGAGCAACATTAAGACAGACCCTTTTTGGATAACTCATAATAACTTATCCTTTCTAAAAAATAATAGGGATTCCTATATGAAAGCATATCCCATTATTCTTAAGCTACGTGCACATAAGATTATTATCCAAGATGTATCAAGTTACTATTCGATTAAGAATAAATTGAATAGTAGCAATGACATGATATTGGATACGTAATGAATTTGTTTTATGTCCCATTGATCAACCTTTTTATGGGATGAGTGATGTTAAATTTTATAGTCAATAATTTTTCAATTAGATACAGACGGTGTGCTTCCTTACTAGTTAATAGTATAATTTGTAAGGATTTACTAGCTTGGCATCTGTATTTCGCTATCCAATTATATACTGTTTTCATTTAGCGGTAGCTTTACTAGAAAAGCTAGAGAAAAGAGAGGTCACAAGAAAAGTTCGAAGCAGGACTGACAGCGAAACAATCTATAAGAATTTTTTTTTTCATTACAAAATTACTAAATTAAATCATGCAGTCATCAATCAACAACAACAAGCAACAACATCCTGCGCGCGCTGGCGGATCGGTGGGACTCTCCGATCCTGGCGCGTTGGATACGGCTGCACGCAGTTGTTTAGTTATTTGCCGCCACCATCGGGAAGTCCAACCGGACCTGCCACTTTCTTTTTAATAAATGTTTAAAAAACCCATTGTTTATTACTAACACTAGTTTGTAAGCTCGCAATTTGACTAACAAATATGGATGTAATCTTAGGATGAATCTGAAATAAATGATTTATTTATTTATCAATATCATCATTCATCACATCATAGTCCTCCAACTACAGGGTTTTTCTTTAAAAAAAAAAACGTTGCCCCACACTAGGTATTTTTCCTGTATCGTGGGTGGTTTTACAAAAATTTAAACTCAAATACACAAACAGCCAGACCCGGAACAACTACCTGTAAGTCATCCAAATATTTTTTTCCGTGCGGGGATCGAACATGCGACATGCACTGCAGCAGCTAGTCGCTCAGCCACTGCGCCAACTGTGGTGCCGTCATCGCTTTAGATCCATTCGTTCGGATTTATTCAGACATGTCTAGGTTTTTGATCCCCCATTTAGACTTTAACCAGCCTTGTCATTTATTCGGACAATTCGACTAAAAATATAAAAAGATAAATCATTTCTGGAAAAAAAAACATGTCTGATCTTTTTTACCGACGTCCAACTTTCATCAGGTCTTTTCAAATTTCGCCATGATGACCCCATTTCAATCCACGCCATTTTAAACCCAGAAACCTACAACGACCCACATGTCTGCAACTGCCTTTACAACTCACGCATTAGTAGGTACGCATCTCAAGGATGCAGCGATTATAACACCACAGTATTATTACCGGTGCGTATCGAGCGCGATCATATTATTTTCTCTAACGCGCTTAATGTGTTCGGACGATGGACGATTTCGACTAACGAGTGAGTCGGTTATTACTCGTAGAATGAATTGGAGCTTATTATTTTGATCTTGTTATGTTTTATGCGGTTTATGTTTCGCTGTTTAGAAATTATGGGCTTTGAAAGCTACCTTTAAATGCGTAGAGTAAATGGTTTTGTCTGTACTAACTGTTTCAACGGTGATATTAGAATGGTGTCTGGAATGGGGACTGGATGTGATTTTGTTTTTAGCTGTTTCGGGGAAAACTCTGTTAACACGTTGTGTGTTATTATTTTACGTTTCTGAAAATAATTTGCCAGTTTTTCTGAATCTTTATGAAGTATATGACTTTCACTATGAGGAGCTCGTGGCTAAATAATAACAGCCGCACGGGTCGATCTTCAAGGTTAGGCCGCGCATGCCAAGGTCGGTCTGTGAATGGGTGACCATCATTACATACCGAGCTTCCTCTATGTCTTGGAAAGCACGTTAAGTCGTCGGTCCCGGCTGTCATTTGTAGATCTTTGACAGTCGTTACAGGTATTGAGTGGTGGCCCTGTTTTTCGGCGTTTTTAGCACGATCTTAATAATGGCAATACATACAAACGTCTTAGTGTTAAACATTTTACGGTTGTACGGAACTCTCCGTGTGCGTGTCCGATTCACACTTGGCACTTTTTGTGAGAATATTATAGGCTGATTGCGTTAAGTTAGTAATTTCATTATTACCTGGTTACTGGCTCATTGGTAGCTGTTTATCGAGTGTGCGTGCAATAATTGGGGTGTTAAGTCTTGATATGAAGTGCGGTTGTTCATTTTAATCGGACGTGACTGGTATTTGAATGGTTAGAATTCTGAAGTCTTTGAGTGTGAATTAACAAGAAAATAACATCACGCTTATAATTACTAAAACGTTAGGCAGACGTATCGCTAGTTATTGTAAACAATAGGGAAACCATATAGCCAACAAACGGGCTCATATCCAGAGTTCTGGCTGCTTCTGAATAATTTCTGATGGAAAACTTAATTGAACTATGCCCGACCTTGGAATGGAAGTCAAGACTTCATGTTAGAAATATTTTAGTTTATCATACATTTGTTCAGATTCTTAGTTTTCGTCAGTTTATTTAAATAAATCGCCAATGGAAATCATGGACGATTTATAAGCTTCCGAAGAAAATAGAAAATAAAGTAAAAATATTCTAATATTAATACTATTAAGATATCCAATCATTCTTGACTTTCACTAATATGGAAATGTTGAGTATATCCGCAAAAGCATAAATTATAAGGCATCGAGACAGCGGTCAATTAATAATATCATTGACATTTACTGCTGGGAGAAATTCATAGAAGTATAAATCAGACTGATTTAAATGATGCTCTTGGCTCTTTGACGTTGGATTGGCGCATCATGATAAAGATAATATTCTTCATTATATGTTCATCGAAGTAGCTTTTGAAGCCGTTGGTCCTAGCTGTCATTTGTAAATCTTTGACAGTCCTTATGTGTAGTCAGAAGTCCGCAAGTCTGTCAATCAGTGTTAAAATTCTTGTGGAGGTCAGAAAGGCAGTCGCTCCATGTAAAATAATGGCATTCAGCTGTGTCCGGTTAGATTTTAAGACAACACAAATATAGTTGGCAAAATCGTTAGGAAGATGATGCATTTGAATGTATAGTTAAGATAGATGGGTAAACATTAATTTACTCTACTATTTAATCTTTTCACAGCTGGTATAATCAGGTAACACCAACGCAAGCAAAAATCAAATTAAAAATCTGATCCTGCATTCGAATTTTGAAAAAAGTCTTTAGTACGCAAAAATGTAAATTACAGCGTACTCCAAAATGTGTATAGTGTTCTCTCTCTCGCTCTTATGCGATTCTGTATATGTCTGTCTCGTTTCGCGAATTCCTTATTGACGCGTGGGAACGTAATGCGCCCGCGCCGTTCCAGGAACGTGCGCTCGCGATTCATCAAATCGGTTTTGTTCATAGATTAGTCAATGAAAGCGATAGATGTGATTTATTTATTTCCTCCAAGACTTACCAGCTTGAATCAAATACGAGCTGAAACTTTTATGGTGATTATAGACACAATAGTAACTTGCTTATGTAACGAGAGAAAAGTGAAAACTATGAAAAACTTCATCAACATGCAATAAGTGAAAGTAAATTCTAAGCTTCAACAAAAATATTTGCATAAATATTAGTTTATATTAATTGTATACATGCTAATTCAAATAGATCTGCTACTCAAATTTATTCACTTTCAATAGCTAAATAATTTTCCGTTCACAACATTTTTCTTCATTACTTCATTTCACTTTGTCCTATCTTCATCCAACTCTTTGGCACCCGTCATCGTGCGCCAAGTCGCCAATCATCCAATTTTGGCGTAAACTCACCGTACAAAAATTATTCTTTGCCCATTTATTATGTTTACACTGTTCTCTTTCACGGAAACCTCTCGTTACATGTCCGCAGCTCGTTGGGAACTGCACAGGAAATACAAACTTTCATTTATTTTTCCAAAATTATCAGTTAACCAAAAATCACTCTTCAGCCATCGTTTTAAGGTGGATGATGTAGTTGGTTCTTGGCAGCGGATGTTGGTATCTATGAAAGGAATAATTATCCTCTTTTTACATAAAGGTTTTAATTGATGTTGATGGAAAACTCAATGTTATTGTTTTGTCGTGAGTTGATCATTGATTTCGTTACGATTGCTGTCTTAATGAAAATAAAGATAAATAATTTGCGTCAAACAATTCTCTTTCCTCAGGATTCCATCTCCGTATTATTAAAACGTCCCACATTTTACTCAGTAATGTCATTCGTTCACAGACGCGGGCGCGAGCGGGCGAGCTATGGCCGATGGAGCGGCCCGATGGCATGCCAGTTATCCAGTCACTAGAGGTCATGTGCGGGAAGGATCACATGGACGTCCACCTCACGTTCTCTCACCCCTTCGAAGGCATTGTGTCGTCGAAAGGTATGTATTGCCTGTCGGTTTTGGTCACCAAGTAATATTTCTTCCATATAAGTACCCAAATAAAATATAAGTTGGTAATAAAATTGAACCGGTGTTGTCTTGACTGATGAATGGAAAAATCCATACTTGAAACTTCAGAGTGGCATAAAGTATTTTGAAGCCAGTGATGTAGCCATGACAATGATGGCTATCGTTTTTGAGCTCACCAGATGGTGCCACGGTCGAGTAAGGTCCTGTCATTAATTCTATTTTATACTTTAAAGTACCAATAACTTCATAAAAAGTTTATTTTATTACGTTTAACAACATAATGTAAACTTAAGGTACATATTTACAATATTTTCCCTAAAATTAGCAAGCATGAAACATTTAAAAATCATTCTTCCTTCAAGTACTAACAAATTAGAACTTCCAACTTGCTACCTCCATCTTCAAGTCATAATTAATCAGGTATGGCTCAATCTTGACCACACTCGTGAATATTAATAAAACTACGTGATAAAAAAGCGCGCAACGCGGGAACACTCTATGACATCTGACATTTCTGAAGACCTTACTCTACACGAACGCCTCTAGCAGCGAATTCATGCGCGCCCCCCCCATTACCATTAGCCCCCATTTACCTAACCAAAAAGCGTTTTTCTCTTGTTTCGTTGACCTCAAAACAATTACATCGAATCATCACATCAAAGACTAATAAAGACATACCATCACTACAAGCCACTAATACCATCAGCCACCACAAAATAGCCACAGACTACATACACGAGGAAAATGTTAGAAACCGGTGTATTCAGACCGCCACTAATTGTTGCGGTAATTGCTAAGGTTTCACTCACAATTATGACGGATACAAACTTAGTGCATTATTAATAACACACGCTCCAGTTGCTGAACTTTTAGTACGTTATACTGTTACATACTGTACTTGGATTTTGTTTAATTCAATTATTTGTAACGTAGTAATTTGTGATGATATGAGTAGTTTTTTTGATAACATCTTTTTGGGGGCTAATTTGTAAATACGCAATAGTGAGAAACGGTAAATTAACGCGGATACTGTTAATAAAGATATGGAAAAAGATTTTGATAATATTTAAAAAATAGAACACTATTTTGAAAATGAAGATTAAGAAATAGTTGCCAGTAGTAAAGAAACTTAACCAGAAGATTTCACTTCTGTTTTTATTTTATTGCAAGATTAAACTAAGAAAGAATGCTGTAAAACACGATATGGACAGCTGAAGCTTCCGTTACGCAAAGTTGTTCTTACTCTACGATAAAAATAACAGTGAAATTACAACTAACGACATGTCTAGATCTCTGTACAGATGTCTGCACACATACTTTGGTCTATTTATTTGTTTTTACATCTTTTCTTATGATTGCACTGTCCATATTCTATACTTCAGTCGTTAAGTCTTGCGCATGTTCGAATTCTTTTAGAATGATACAAACTTTTGGAATTGCATCGATTTTTTAATATCTTCTAAATATTTCTCCAAGATAATGAATACTAAATTCTTTTGAGCATGAACGTCACAAATAGATATACGGTCATGAATAAAATATAACCCACAGTACCTTCCATCTGTGTACAGCAAACGACCACGTTTCGCACTTTCATGTCGAATTTTAACAACAATAGCATTAGTATTCCTCGGCAATGGTGTCAATACGTGGGCGTTTGCTATTTACTATAGTTATTGAAAAAGAAATATTTTCACCTATTATAAAGCAGTAACTGTGTTCGTAAGTACTTCCATTGGTGGTACATTACGTTGTAAACCTTCACCTGGTGCATTTAACTGCTCGCCATTAGTCACATCATTTTATTGTTGTTAAACAACGTCATCCATAGCTTTACATGTTGATGTATCATTCAGTACTACATTATTATGAATCGATTCAATTGAGTTACCCCACGCCTGTATACGATTAAATTCGTCGATCTATAGTCCATTCTAGTCCTATAAAACTACTATAAACCGTATCGCAGCACTTTATTCCATGCCCATTAGTACTGTTTATCTTGCTAACGATATTGCAATTAATGTAGCTAAGGTGTGTGCAAGCGCATAATTAGCAATTTACATATACCGAGCCTTAAATTGCTGGACTTCGCTTTCTATTTGTTTGTGAAAATAGATGTAAAGTAGTACACATTGAATTCAATTTTGAAGAAATGATCATACTTTTTAGGTCTTTATTGCGAATTCAGTAGATCAGTTCGTTATTAAAGCATATCTGATTTTGGAATTGAGAGATAATAATCAAGAAAATTGGCTGTAATATTTGTAAACTAATTTGTCTCGGGTATTTAAGTCTTATAATTTGGTAGTTTACCAGTTCTAGTTTCGGTAATGCCATTATATGGTCGTTTGGCATGGCTGTAGAGTATTTTTTAACATCATTAACCATCACGGGATCATTGTAAATCTTGTCATCTTTAACCTCATGTTCTTTTGACACGCTTTGCAAATTATCATCTTTAACCCTTTCCAACTTAACAGATATTTCATCTAATATTTTAAAGACATCTGTTTATCACACCGCATTATTTTTGACATGAATTCTGACATGTTCTCAGGTCAGCACGGTGACCCGCGGTGTGTCTACGTGCCGCCGTCAACGGGACAGACGTATTTCTCATTTCGGATCGCATACGCTAAGTGTGGGACTAAACCAGGTAATTATACAATTAGTTATTAATTATACGAGAGAAATTATAGGTGTTGGTGATTTTTTCGATTGAATGTGACGTAGTTTAACTTCTTCTTTGCCCGTCGATAATTCCTTGAAAGTTAAATGAGCTTCAACCAGAACTCTGCCACCATGATAGCGGAAGTGCTGAAGGAGCAGGATGACTTTCACAGGGAGTAAGACAGGAGTTTTTTTTTATGTGTCACATTTTACCCTCATCGGACTAGTAGCTCAACTTATTAACTTATCATTCATAGCGAAAAATCTTACTGTCATTTCTAACCGTTTAGAGAAATTTTCAAAAGGTTATCGTAGGAAATTAAAAAAAAAAAATAACATAAATATTGTTTCATAAAAGTGTGATAGTATTAAGATGTGACAGTGGATCCTGCACTAGGATACCCTGTATGGCAGGATCCAGTCTCTCTCGACTAATAATGGTTGATTCTTAAGGATATCAAGTGCAACGGTGTAATTAATTTTGAGCAATGTCAATAACTGCTTTTTAATTTAAGAATCCACAATTTCACGTTTACGTTTCACATTTTTTTTTCGCCAATGAACATGCCGAAGTAAAAAAAATAACAAGTTCAGGCAAAATCCACACTGTGAACGTAATTAAATCTCGTCTCGGTTGGTTTACTATAAATGGACCGTGAGTAGTGGCGTGAAATCAATAAATATATATCCGATGCCTAATGATGCGAACTCGAACAATTAGTCGATATAATAAATCGTTTAAAGTAATCGATTTATCGTACATCGTTCTGGGATTCTTCATGGTTGTCCTTTACGTTTTGTTCGTACGTAATGATGTAAGTAGCGCAAGTAATTCAAAGAGGTTGATGTTTAATAAGCTAATAGTAAAAAAAGTTATTGAAAAAAGAACTAAAATACGTGCCTGAAAAAAACACATTTTAAATTAAACAATGCTTCTTTTAATTAACTTCAATCCCAATTGTCACATCACAGTATCCCAGAAACAAAATAGATAGGTGTAATTAAATATCCGTCTTTGAATGACGTTGGACTAAAAATAGATTCTAGTGGTCATAAGGCGAAAGTGAAGAATATTTTAAAGCTCACAATTACATGTTAGGTTTCACGCCGAATAAATACGTCATGTAAATATCGTACATCATTGTATAGTCAGTCTCTTCACAGCATAGCATTACAAATAATTAAAACACTATTAATAGTTTAGCAACATATAAAAGCATTCGAAAAATCAATTAAGTAGTAGTTTCACGTACTGAAAGCTCTTATGATTTTAATTAAAAAACTACTGTTCCACGTATTATTTATTTGCATTTTAGATTTATGATACCTGCTATAAATTTTACATGTTACAACAAAGTCTGTTTTAATGCAGTCATTTTGCATTCATAGAGCTATTTTTATCTTTCAAAATGCACTAAAAGGACTTTGTTTCCATTCTTTTTCAATTAAGCTTTTGAAAGTTGAAAACTTGAAAGCTTAAATTGTTCTGATAGCTTTTGAATCTTTATTTTTATTGAATGCTTTATTTCAAATGGTACCTATTCATTTTATTGAGTCATTGACTAAACCCTAAACTAAATGGGACGTACATTTATCACACAATTATAGCGTCACTATCAAGACTCGCAGTGATTATAACTTTAAGAAGCATCTACAGTTTATGTGCCGTCAGAAAATTGTGTGATTTGTCTGTTTGCAAACGCTAGCAGTTTTGTAAATAAACAAAGATATGTTTTGGTAAACATCATTGAAGGATAAACGAAATAGACTCACTTTAGATTTTAGACAGGTAACAAAAATCATACAACTTATAGAATAATTGAACGATATCAGGCAGGATGACTTTCCCATACTCAATCGTCTGCAAATAACGATAATAGTTTTTATAATACTGAAGTAAATATGACCAGAGACTCTGAGGAAGATAAGAAAAAGAAAAAAAATGTAAGCCTCGTAAATCACCACTACTTTAATAACTAATCACTTGTTTACACTTGACTGCAAAATCGGAATCCGTCACGCCAATGAAGAGAAACGATTGGCAACTCATTCCTTTAGTAAATCATCTAAAATTGTGATGCGTAGACATATGAGCACACACAACCGTTAGATTTCAGAATTCCTGGTATAGGCTTTTTAGGAATGATTGATGCCTTTTATGGCGTGGAGGCGAAGATATTTCGCGCTGAAATCAAAAATTTTGCGGACATTTTCGTGTCCAGCTGATACAAAACCGTTGTTTAAGACAAGAATAAAATGTACTCCTTTTCCGTCGTGTCGATGATTCCCTTTTTTAACAAAACATCAAATTAATTTTGACCAGAACTCTGCCACCTCGATGGCTTTGGTGGTGGCTTCGAACAGGTCCCTCAGAGTGCAGGTGGAATTACACATAGAGCAGGAGAGGAGGTGAGCCATGGTTTGTGTTGAGGCACCGCAGTCACAGCCTGCTTCATCAGAATACCCCCCACTGGACCATGTTGTGTCTGCAGCGGCCTACCTGGCTTCGCAGTCGGTTTAGAGTCTTCCAGATGGGCCATGGTGGCAGGTGACCCGCTGGGAGCTTTTCGGCCACTTCGGAATAATGTGTCGCCTGGGGATATCTGTCAACCTACAACTTTTATTTACTGCATTAACCCTGTAGTTGTCGGGTAGAGAATTAGTTGACCTAATGAAGCTCTTCCGGCTCTTCAGTCTGCCTCTTGGAGTCTCCATATTATACATAGTGTGACGTTTGTCAGTCTGCAGTTTATACTTTTCAGAACAGCAGGCAACCTCTCTTCGTACCTCTGGGGAGCCACTCCTGCGAGCGGATATACTGCAGCTAATGGTGTTGGTTTGAGGCAGCCAGTGATTATTCAGCATGTTTCATTAAGGGCTACATCTACTTCTCGGGCATGAGCGGGTCGATGCCACACTGGGCATGCAAATTCGCCAGCCGAGATGCAGAGAGCCAAGCCAGGAGTTCGGAGAACTTGAAATGTACTTAAACATCCTTAGATCTCAAACCTAAATAAAATGTTCTTACAACCATACATCATTGGTCACACTTGATTTTAGTGCCTCGGCTAAATGGTCCTTTAAAATGGAAAATAGGTTCAACAGCAGGGTTAACTTAGAATGGCCGTAATTCCATTAACGTAAAGCCTGAATTCTTAATGGAATCAAATGGTTTAGTTGCCTATTAAAGCCTGGGCTTTAAATGCCTAACGACACGTCAAATGTCACACTACGTAGGACATTTTCCTTGTTTAGAACAGGGGTACAAGTAACCTTTTAAATTGTTCTTCGAGTCTTTATTTCAGTTAGTCTGCATACGCTTTAAAACCTTCCTGCGTTTTTTGCAAATCGCCGCGCACTTTCAACCGTAATCTAAAGAATTTTGTAAGAAATTCCTAACCTATAGATTCATAAAAAAATCTTCTATTCTGATTCGTCTACTTCGCAGCGTTAATAACGCAGTGAATTGCCATTGTAAATGTGGTACCTCTTATCTCTTAGGATTTGAACAACTCTCATGTTTTTGATCCAAGTTTACTTTTATCAATTTATTTTTAAGCCCAACAATTATTTTGGTGGTCAATGTCTTATTAAGATAGAACCTCTAAAACCATAACAACAAGGACAAGTTCTATATCAATCCCTATTGCATTGAATACGAATTCTACGGGATAACTGACATTATCAGATCAAAAGACCATAACTGAGACAAGCAACTATTCAAACTGTCAAATGATACTGTCTAGGAAAGGACAAAGTTATCACCGGAAAGCGCAAGGTTTACACCCACTTGAGAACGTAGGCAATTAACAGATCGCAATACATATGTTTATAGACGCATGTTAACCCGTGGGTCATTTAAAGGGACGTTATCTTGTTATGTGGGGGCTGGAACATGTATGTAATGGTTAAGGTTAAATTAAATCTTGATCGTTGAAATGTGAATCTGAAATGAATTTTGCATCGTCTTAAAGAATACGGGCAAAGAATTATTTAATCATTGTAGTGCAAAAACAATTTTCTGGTACAGTCCAGTCCAGTAAGACTGATTCTAGTATCAACGAAATTGAACCCACCCCGTCGCGTCTCTTGTTTTCCTTATGTTTCAGGAAAATCAGCCGTAGAAGAAAATTGAAAAAAGTTATACAAGGTGTAGTTTTGCAACCTCGTCAAAATTCAGGAGCTTGTCATAGAATAGAATAGAATATACTTTATTGTACACCAAAATTGATACAGAACGGTTTTACAAAAAATGTTAATTTTATGGTTACAATGGCGGTCTTATCGCTGATAGCGATCTCTTCCAGACAACCTTTGGATCCATCCACCCCCTTTTTTGAAATAGAAAAAAGGGGGTAGTCAGTGGTGTACTGCAATTAATATACAAAATTTTATGTAATACAAGTTATTCACTACTTATCATGTAATATAAATACAATGCATATAAATACAAATATATATATATAAATATTAAATAGTAAATTTTGTTTTATAAAATTAAAAAAAAAAAAATTACAGAGAAAGAAAATGATTTTCAACTAAGCTTTTAAAAGCAACGAGTGACTGAGCTTGTCTTACTGACACCGGCAATTCATTCCATAAACGGACAGCCTGGACCGTGAATGACTGGTCATAAAATTTGTTGGAATGTGCAGGCATCAAAAGTCTCAAATTCTCCGATGATCTCAAATTTCTAACACGAGTGTCATGAATAAAATTAAAGCGTTGTTTGAGATAAGCGGGCGTTCCGGGATTAAACAGAATATTGTAGAGTAATGATTAAATATGCGCATTCCGGCGAAGGCGGATAGGCAACCACTTGAGCCTAACGCGAAACTCTGAAACATGATCATATAGAAGACGAGAATAATCAATATGAATTATTACGTAACCCGGTCAATAATAATAAACGCTGCTTTGTTTAGTTGGTTTAATTTGACACTTTTTCAGAATGAAGCCCTTTTCAAAAGAGTAGAATCACCCGTTTATCGACTAAACGTCTGTGTTTGTATGTGTCAACACCTTGTAGAATTTCTTCAGTATATGGAGGCTTCGAATACTCCGTCCTTGAATTTACGCATATAATGCACTACAGAAGTAGCTTTATAATACCATGTTTTGCTGCAAAGCACTCAGTCTTTATAAACCTATTAAAATTTTCACGGTTGTACATTGTTTCTTTGCAAGACACCGCAGCAATTTAATTAATCAGGCGATCTTAAGATGTATGTAATTTGAAATTAACCAGTCATCGAACTTTCTATAATTTGTATTTAACGGTACTTAAATGGTATATTATTCCTCATAATGATTCTACGATCTCGAATGGTTATGAAATATTCAGTGCCCTGCGTTTTTTGACCTCCTACATGTTTCAATCATATTCTGTTGTTGATGAGTAATTCTTTGCTTTGTAAAGGTTCCTATTGATTGGAAATCGAAATACACTAAAAGGGATTGATTCATATATAGCGTTGAATAGTGTGTTGTTTAAGTCAGACTAAAGTTTATTTCTTTAGAATTTTATGGATCTGTTAAACCTTATAAAGCCTAGTCAGTCTCTTTGTAATTCTGACAATTTAACACGAAGGACAACACATAAGTAGGAAGTTCCACGGTAATAGATCACCATATATCGTTAAATCCAATCTCATGTATCGCATTTAGATTCTCAGTAACTATCGGTAATTCGTAACAATTTCGCAATAAATCGCCAGCATTCAAGTTTTACGGCACATCGGTCCCATTTTAACAAAGTCAGCGAGTTTTTCTCATGCCGATTCCTAGGCGCGTCTACTATGGCTAGTGTGGAGTAACGGACGACGCATGCGTCCCGCTCCTTCTGCGAACATTGCGCGGGCATTGTTTCTCGGAATCGCCACCCGCCGGACCACATAACACCGCACACAAGGTCCATTTTCCCTCACAAACCCGACTCAAAGACGCCATCCCTCAATCCACTACATTCAAGTGTGTTTCCTTCCAGATAAGAAGTAGTAATTTCGACTTTAAGTGCTTCTAGCGAAAAGTATTGCGGGTGACAATGTGATAAGGATTTTAAACCGTATGACATAGAGTCTGAATATGTCAGATGCGTGGAAACTTGGAAGATTAATGTCCTAATGGATCGCTGTTCTGAAAGAGAGTTAGCTAGAAGTCTTTAGGGGTCAGTTTTGCTTGTGTGGTGTCGACCCGAGACCACTGGCACGATCCGCGTTCTTCGGGCAACTTCCACTTTTTGCGTGAGTACATCCGCGTAGGTATAGCCCTAGCAATAATAAGGATTTAAAATTAAATGTAATTTGTATAGATTCCCGATGGTTCAAAAACCAATAAAATACTACGGTTGTTCAATATCCTAACATTTCCATTATTGATCACAAATTACCATAAAAATATAGAGCCACAAGAGTACTAAAGAACCTAACCGCTAGCCCGTTTTTCAGAAAATCTGGTGTCCAGTTCACAAATTGGTTTTCAGATAAATTAAGTTTCCTTTAAATTCTTTATAATTGTCTTCTCTCTAACAATTCTCTTGATTAAACCTGTTTTTTGTTATCCGTATAACGTCTTTGAAATCGGACCCACGTAAATTAAGTTCCATATCAGGTCCCCGTCGGATACGAGTCCTGAGACCGTGCATTGGCAAGCGTAGCATAGTACGCCCTCAACTAGATAGACCGATACGATTTCCCTTGGTAAGACTGGTTGTCAGACTTTCGGGCCACTGACTACCTGTAACGACTGTCAAAGATCTATAAATGACAATCGGGACCAACGGCTTAACGTGCTCTCCGAGGCACGGAGGAAACTCGGGATATAATGGGTGGTCACGGACCAATCTAGGCTAGCGCGGCTTAACCTGAAGATCGACCCGAGCGGCTGTTATTATTTAGCCACGAGCTCCTCTTCTAGATCATGCCCCTGTATCTAAAGATCAAAATCCTCCTTTTCCAGACCTCCACGGCCAGTTCTACGAGAACACAGTGGTGGTACAATACGACAAGGACCTGCTTGAGGTGTGGGATGAAGCGAAAAGACTGCGCTGCGAGTGGTTCAACGATTACGAGAAGACTGCCTCCAAGCCGCCCATGGTCATCGCTGATTTGGATGTGGTACAGTTAGATTTTAGAGGTAAGGATATATAATATTGTTTATAGCTGTGCACACCTCCTCAGATTTTACGAGTAGTCTGCCAGTTTTTTCATCCATCCCATTTTGTTAGTTTTTTCTTTCACTTCTACCTCAGCTTTGTCATTTGGATGAATCCATCATTTTTGCTATGGATGGATCCATCTTCCTGTGTTTATCCCATGTTAGTTAGGGTCAGCCCAACACGTTTTCGTCTTATGCCATTCTGCCCTGTCAATAGACACGCTATCATTCACTCCCTTTTCTTTCATGTTAGCTGCGACATTTGTAAGCAGCATCAATTAATTGTATTTATTCTGATATTTGCTTATGACTCTGAGAGTATTAACATAGTTTGAGTACTTGATTATTTCATCAGTATTGTGGCTTTTAGTGGATTCATCAAAACTGTCTTCATTTCTACAATCATCATTGCTGTGACTGTCTGTTTCAAAGAATGGATAAGTCTTCTGTTTGTGATCTATTTCGTACCGAGCCCTTATTATTTTATTTTTAAAACTGTAACTTTCTTTATAGGAGACAACGTGGACTGTTGGATGGAGATCCAGGCAGGGAAGGGTCCATGGGCGGCGCCAGTGTCCGGCATCGTCCCTTTAGGGTCCACCCTAACTCTAGTAGTTGCCATCAACGACTATCGAGGTAAGTCTTATCCATTAACCCTATGTTTCATCGCTCCTGGAGTTGAACCAGCTTACTTGTAAACATTTATTTACAGACTGTTTTAAGCTTTCACGGTTTGTAACTAAACTTTCACTGTCACTTACGGGATATCTTCCGTGATTAGAGTTTATTTTGAGCTCCCGATATTTCGACGCTGTTGCAAGCGCTATGATCACGAGATGACTGGAGAATGCGGGTGGATGGCAAAAACTTGTTAGGTGCAGACAAATCTGTCTACCCTCTTTCTTTGTTTTTTGCTACCCGCACTACTGGAACTCGGATTTATGTAAAGGTTAAAGTAATCGTTAACATCTGCATAACCATTATATTTACGTTTAATCTTATGAAGCTTTAACATATAATAAGGGGTACCTAATATACGTTCATCGTCACCTATTCGTGTACCATTCGTCTCGTTTTTCTCAAAAGCTCGTCATAGGAATTTTGGTTTTTGGCTAAAAGCTGCTTCAAAAATGCGTGAACGCCAACTCTTCGCAATACCGTGTCAAAACTACATAACAATCAAAAAGTGTACTGTTACCTGCTAATAACCACACATCTCTCTCGTTTATAATTACCCTCAAGTTTATAAAGGAACCGTGCTTGGAATTACCTATTGTTTCTCTCGAAACGCAAAAATTATTGTCTCTAATATTATTCATCAATTTTTTATTGCTGTCATTTCCGTGGTGTGTGTAACTTTTCCTCGTTAGTTTTTTTGGTACGTGGGAGTGTATGCTTGTAGGCTTATAAGGTATTTGTCCAAATATGGTTTTATGGCACCGAATTAAGATGTTTAGCGCAATTTACAACTATGTTTTAGTACTTATATGTCAACATTATTGCCGGATGTTTTTTTTAACATGATTTCTTAGCTAGTTCCACAACTGATTGGCTGTAAATGTGATGAATACGTATAAAACCTACTAAAGTTTGTACCGAAACGCGATTGAAGTTGTCGTAAAAAATACATGAGATTTTTTTATGTCCAAATAAGATAAATTTATGAAACTATAACAAGGGCTATAAAATCTATAAAGTTCTCACAAATTAAAATCGATGTCACTTTCAGCTATAAACTTTTTGGGAATGTTTTATTTGTAGATATTTAAATGAACTAATCCATTAAATAAAACATATGAAATGGTAACACTTAGTTCTTTTTCATATATTATTTTCTTTTACGTGCTATTTGGAGGACCGGCCTGACATAATCTGCAATGTTTCTACTGCCAGGTTACAGTCCTTCTCTAAATGAGATGGACTGTGGGAAGCTGCAAATTCCACTTGATTGAATTTTTCTTTCTTCATGCAGTTTCTCCACAGTATTTTCCTTCCCCATTTTGAGAGCAATAATGGTGATGAATTAATTTCCGCAAAATGAAGCGTGTGTGTATGCGATACATGTATAAGGGAAGGCTTGTGTCCAGCAGCGTCTATCGGCTGTATGGTAATTGACGATAGACCGTTCCACCAATTTTTTTTTTTGCTAAAAAATAGCCGACTTGCAAAAAAGTATTATTTTATACATAGTTATTTTTTTGTTAAAAAATAAATTCGGTTAAAAAGTACTAGGTTCCAACTATACTTTAGGAAGTAAGCTTAGCGTTAGCCTCAATTCAATTCAGTATATCGCCGTCACCTACCCTGTACTCCACTACGTTTAGTCTGTGGCAGCGTTGACCGAATTTGCTTAAATTGAACAAAAAATACACAGAACAATCCAGTAGTGATTGCCACAGTTAATTCTAAGTTCCTACAATATAAGTTAAGCACGTACAAAGTAAATAATGACGGCAATAATAGTAGCAGACTGAACGGTCCACGAGCCTCGCTTAGTATCGTTTTTAATTACCAATATACAGCTTGAAATATAGTACGAAGTAATTACTGTTAGACTACAGCTGCATAGCGCACGGTGATAATAGCTACGTGTTAAGACCGGGTTTCATTTACGCGATTACTTTATTTAGCTGAACTGAGTTTGAGAGGACGAGGGTCTGACGTTGACTGTCTGTTGATTCGGACTTGATAGTCTTTCTTTTCGTGCTTAGATTAAATAGCCTAGTTTTGCATCTTCATCTAAGCGTCTACATGGCAATCTAAATCGATTCAGCCGAAAACTTTGGCGTCTAGTTTGGCAATTTCAGTTACGAGAGAATTTAAAAGAATATATTTATTTATTTTCTAACCGATGAGACTAGTGTTGTCCTACCCAGAACGCGTAAAAGGAAGGCAAGCTTAAAACCAATGTCATAGTAGTAATAATAGTTTACGAGCAAAACTTTGTGGTCGAACAAATTGAAAACTATATTTAGAATATTCACTTCCAAACCAACAAAGTACGTGAGTACAGCTTGAACTCACAACTCGATAAAAACTAAAATAAACAAATATTTACTCATTCAATATTTAAGTATCAGTGGACATTTAGAAATTAAAAAAAAAAACTAAGTAGAGAATGAGTGAAACTTGTTGCATCTTCACACGTTCAAAAAATATTTAACCAAAGAAATAACATAGAGGTGTTATAGAAATATTCATCTCTTTCATTTTTTGTGCAAGCCTCAAGATCTGTTTCCACCCAAATTTTAATTAAGAATAGTTTCAAATATTATGTAGTACTTATGAAATCTATTCAAAAATTATTCTATTCTTTATGGTGTCGTCATTCAATAAAAGTAACATTATTGCTTCGCCCACGTCATTCGTAACTTATTTTATACTTTGTTAGTTCATGAAATAATAGTATAACGGTTTCCTATAGAAGTTAATAATGTTTTTTTATGTTATTAATTTGTTTTAATTATTGCTTTGTGGGAATGACGTCAATGCTTGTTAATAACAATCTACACATGACCACAAGAACAGAATATGATGACTTTCTGAGATCCGGGTAAAACACTGGTACGGAAAGACTGCAGACGTAATTCCGATACATAATGAAGTTTAAAGAATCTGTCAGTGCCCGGTTTAAACGAACCTTATAAGACAGAAAGCTGAAAAATAAATGGCAATTTCCAAAATGTTCACGTTTCCGACCCAAACATTACCAAACTTCCTCAAACCCCACTAAAGAACAAACGCAAACTTCCGCCAACACACAAACTTACATACATAACTCGAGATAACACGAAAACTCGTAAAATCGCTAGCAGGGTAATGACAGTGTTTACACGACTTAACGGTACCCGGTAATTGTAAAAAGTGAACTGGACAAATATGTACGACTGAGTTTGCTTAACGGGCCTGCAACTATGGGAGTCGAGACTGGATCCACCACATGAATCACTTTTTAAACGACGTGCGAGTGTATTTTATTTATATAAGGTCTATCTTTTCAGACACGAAATATTTTAAGAGTAACTTCCACAAGTCGTAAAGTTGCCATAGCAACGAAAAAAATAATTTTATCGAAGTGTTTTTGTTTTTACGAAATTATTATAATTCTAAAGTCTTACTCTCTATTCTATGAATGACAGAAGGTAAATAAGACGTAGTAATCTAGCGTAATGGATGTTGAAAAAGAAGGAGCCAGTATTTATTTTGTGGGACAAGTAATTTTTTTTAATTTTTTTTTTTTGTAAAAATATACTTAGTTACAAAAAAAAACCATTGAAATGGCTTCGTTATAGCCGTTAGATGATTTTCTGAAAATATTTCGTGTATGAATAATTTGACCTGATATTTAGACTCCTATAGAGCTTTAAGGAATATTTCGATGTAGTTTAGAGACAATATTATGGACAAAGATTTAAAATGATTCGAACTAGACTTCCAAAATTTGGCGGTCTTGTGAATTGATATCGAATTTTCGTATGTTGAACTTGGACAGTCGTTACGGGTAGACAAAAGCACGAAAGTCTTACCATGGGGTTTCGTATTAGCCAGTTTCTGCGTTGCGGTGCGGTGGTCCGATAGGCCGACGCTTCAAGTAAAATACTGGTATTCAGCTGCATCCGGTTAGCCGACCCCAATAATAGTTTAGAAAAAGTCAGGCAATTATTTATCGAATTTTAGCAATAGGTGTCCTATTTGAAACACGGCAATGTCCATGCGCATTTTGGTGATGCTGTGGCAGTCTTCTCATATGGCCCTACAAGGTCACAGTAGATAAATAAAACTAATGTGGTAGGTCTCTCTTCATAGATTATCAGAAAACGATTAAACAGTTTATTGCTACCGACTTCCGTGTTCTTTCGCCGATAGACATTAATCCGCTTTACGAAACGCATAAAGTTTAATGAATCGTATTCCTTTCCACCTATATTTACGTTAATATTCAAATTTTATGTTGGTATGTATATTTTATCTTGTATCTCTTTGCTAGATGGCTTGCAGGGTCAAGGGTTAACTGGACAGACACCACTTGGCATATATAAGTGCCAACCTACGTAAACTTTGGTAACTTAGGCACGCCTGTGGATGTTTAAAGCCGTTATAATAGCTTTCGTCTCGTCTCGTTCTCAGTTTACTTGTACATTGTTTTATGTGTTACTAGCAGACATTTGCATCTCATTCAAACTTTTTTTTAGTTTTCTTCACCGTCTTCTTCGCCAAATTTTGTTTTGAACACTTTTCTAGGGAAATCTGCCGCAGCTGTTGTTTTGTTTATTTCTTTGCGAATTTTTGCAACGTCATGCTTATTAAAAAGTTCTTCATTACGTTGCTCAAATCTCGGTTTCATGAATTTTTCCGCAAGCCTACTAATGAACAATGGTCATTTTACAATGGAACTCCATTAATTTCTTCTCAATTGAATCAATAGCAGTTCTCATTCGTGCGTTATGAGTTCTTTTATCTAATTGACAATGATTAATGGTTTTAATGTGAGTGATCTTGTACGTTATAAGTAGTTGGATCTGCGTGTCCATCTTTCATCTCCTTTGAGAGGTAATTGATTTTTGCAATTCTCATTCAATTTCTAGATTCACGTTCACCGAGACTTTGCAACGTTCGAATCACTTTATTTATCGTTTCTGCAAGGTGAAATTAAAGGTCAAAGAACGTCTTAATATTGAAGTCGTCATTGTTATCAAGTTTTACTATACGACCAACTCTGATAACTAAAATACTGCAACAAATCGCGAAAAAAGTAGAAGTAGTGGTAGTAGTAGCAGCAGTAGTTTTTTTTTGGCCCAGGTTGTTCCCACACTAAGCGAGCCCATTATAGATTTTCAGTTATTTCAATTATAGACCTTGTTTACGGTATCTTAAAATGGTTTGTTTATACAAATCATTAATGATTCATTATCAATTAATAAAAGTCTATTTTTGGCATAAATGCACTTAATTATCTAAAAGTTTGTTTTTTCGACTAATTATTCTTAGGATTCTTAAAACCAAATAGTATTTTATTGTATTGACATTAGTTTTAGCACATTAACCAACATATATAACTTTTTTTATGGAGTTTAGGTTGTATAAAATAATATATTTGGTACTAATCGTTGAGTTTTGATGATCATGTCTGATTGCATTCATTACTTCAGTAAAATTTTCTACGTTCGTTCCAATAAGTATGTTTGTGAATAGACATGGATAAGACTAAAAAGACTCTCAAAGTTTTTATTTCCACCAAACAGTCCCAAGTTTTAATTAACTTTATCATTTATGTCATCAACACCTTATGTATATGTATTTTCTTCCTTTTTGCGATTTATTTTAAGTATGTTGTTGTCACCCGGATGTAGTCTGTTTTCTTCATTTGCGGTCGTTTACTTAGACACCTGACTGTCAATACTTTCTTAAAAGCCAAACGTTAGACATTGCTATGCCAGAATTAATATATTCTTTTGTCACGATCTCGTTGTCAATATATTGTGGTTAAAAATAAAATGATGAATAAGTACTAAAAATATAATGAACAATACCGCAAATATACTAGTCACCATACAAGGGAAACATTACAAGGTGTGGTATGAGCACGCGTAAAGCTTTCTTCGTTTAATGGAATATCTGTTTACTCACCAAAGTGTTTGCCCATCCTTTAAGCTAAACGATATTTGTTTATGTAAGTCTCCACTTAAGTGTAATAATATTGGGAACTTGTATGTTTGTCGTCAGCTACAAGTGTTGGGTTTTGCTATTGTTAGGTACCCTAAGTACGAGACAAGTGGTAAAGTACCTTCTCGTCTGATAAGGTCTTGCGTTTTGATATTCTGAATGTACTTGAAGGTACTTTCATACTTCATTGGTACTTTGCTTTGTGTTCTGTAGTACTTGATCCTTTGGAACTTCAAATACATTACCTGCACTTTTTAGGGCTTTGACTCTTATCGTCCAGTTTTAAGTAAAGTCTACCTTTTAAGTTGCTTTTCCGCCCTACGGTGAGATGTTATTTTGATCTTATCATAAGACAATAAGGTATGTTTGCCTTTGTTTCAGTTAGATAGTTTTATCCTTAGTGAGGTTTTAATTTACTGGGAAGTGTTGTCAAAAGTGTTAGCAATTACGAGGCCTTTACCTTTCTAGGATTTTAAAGATAACTGCGGTCAAAAAAAATGAACACAATGGTAGAGAGAACAAGTTCCTTTCTGCTTTGCCAAAGGCCTTTTTACACCCATTATACAGAAAGACTGGTACAATAATTTTGCCCATCTATTTAGGACACATAATTTTCCATAGAGAATAATATCGTAAACCTGGGTTGGTCAATGGCGTGAGGTCAAATCTATTGCCCCGTCCAGTATTAATAGTCTTATGCCGTGATAGTTAGTGCTGAGTTTCTAATCTGTGTCCTATTACATATTATAGTGGTAGTTAAAAATAACTGTTGTAGTCTATTCGTGCTATACCACTACGCCATATGTACTTATTTATACCGTAATTACAACGTATGACTTCTATATACCGATCATTATTCGAGTTCATGCCAGGCGTAATTTTGGACTTTCAGTTCCTTTCTTCACATAACATCACGCCTGCGAACTCCGAAAGACCGAGCAGACATGAACCTAATAGTACACCCACATTTCGCCAGTTTAAGTCCTATGTAATAGGGGGCGAGCCTATTGCCATCAACCGGGCACAAATCCAGACTTCGTGGCTGCTACTAAGAAATTCCTGATGGAACAACCCAATAAAACTTTGCCCGACCTGGGAACCGACCTGATGCTCAGCAGTCGACACTTGCGACCACGAGAGCAACGAGCATTACCACTTACTGTGATGAGTGATTACCACTTAGCCCGTCTCATATGTCCCACTCAAATAGTCTAGAAGGTATATTGTCGCATTGCAATGTAAAGCCATGCGACGCGATGTGACAATATAACGCCATAAATTCCAAAGTGAGCATTCCCTTCACAGAAAACCCTAACAATAAATCACTTAACCAATATCATCAATAACCACCCAATAAGTAACTAAACAGTTTCTAAAGACGCGTCTTCTTATCTTCTAGGTGAATTCGACATGCGAGTGAAGTCGTGTGCCGCGTCGGACGGGTCCGGCCATGTGATTCAACTGTCGGATGAATATGGATGCGTGCTGCGACCTAAGATGATATCAAGGTACGTCGCTAATGTATGAGGGGCTTATCTAGCTTTGAGCATCTGTAGAAAGTTTGTGGGAGGGATTGGGTTTAACTGAAGGTTAGCATACGGAAGCTGTCAAGACGAAACATATTTTGTGTTGGCAGAAAATATCACATTAGCTGTCAAATGTACCGAATACAGTACACGCCGCGTGGGTCCATCACGTCCGTGTACCGTAAATGGTACACTCGCCCCTGTCTGTATTATTAATTAGGCATATTGAGACGGAATATTACATAAAATGATTTGGACATTTGGGGTTATCGAAGAATTATGTATGGCGACAGTTAACGTGATATAATTATTGTAATGTACTTATATCCAGTTTCTGGAACTAATTTTAACGAAGTCTCAAAATTAAACGCTTATCCAGTGATTTAGTGACTGTTGATATTTTAATCAACAAAAAAATTACAGCGCTTGAGTTGCGTTAAGTTTTGACGCGTCGATAATTTGAACCAGAAACCGAGGGCTGCAGCTCGTGGCTAAATAATAAGAATAACAGCCGCTCGGGTCGGTCTTTAAGTTAAGCCGCGCTGGCCTAGGTTGGTTCGTGGATGGGTGACCACCCATTACATACCAAGTTTTCTCCGTGCCTCGGAAAGCAATTTAAGCCGTTGGTACCGGCTGCAAATTTTAGATCTTTGACAGTCGTTAAGTAGTCATATTACCCAGTACTAACTGTTTGTGGAGGTCAGATAGGCAGTCGCTCCTTGTAAAATACTGGTATTCAGTTGAATTCAATTGGACTGGAAGCCGACCCCAACACAGTTAGTAAAAGGCTAGGCAGATGATGAAAAACCGAGCGCTACACTTAGTTTTGGAACGAAAATGAACAAAATTAATTCTATGGGCTGTTGATCATTTAATCAACTAAGTGCAGTAGTTGTCTTGTACTTGATAATTATATAGCTGAAATTTATGTTGATCGTTCCAGAAACCGTAGCTCATCCATTTTCATGAAAGTATTAAGTAAAATCTTTACAATGTATCAATTGACGACCCGAATGGCGCAGCGGTAGTGAGGCTGCCTTACGTTCATAGGGTTCCGGGTTCGAATCCCGGTAGGAGCATGTGTTTGTGTGATAAGCATAGAAATTTGTTACCGAGTCATGGATGTTTATATGTATAATAAGTATGTATTTACAAACAAAAAGTATCTATGTAGTATATCAACTATCTAGTGTCCACGACACAAGCCTCGTTGCTTAGTGTGGCACTAGATGGCGCTGTGTGTAATGTCCAGCGATATTATTATATAATAAAAAAAAAAAAAAAATAAAAAAAAAATTACTCTGCCTCACATACCTAGGAGAAGGTGGAAATAACCAAATTGGGAGTTCTTCATATACTTTTATAGCTGGGAGTATAACTTCTCTCAGTCTTCGAGCTCAAGCTGCGAGCTTCGACTTCGAGCCTTAATAGCTAAAAATCCTCATTATTTCACACCGCAGCAAACAAAAGCTCTACCCTTAACCTTGTATGTTCTTCTTTCTAGATTCCTCAAAGCCAAAGCAGTAGACGAGCGAGCCACCGTCATTACCTACGCGTTCTTCCACGCCTTCAAGTTCCCAGATGCCCTCAGCGTCCATATCAGGTGTAAGGTCGAGATTTGCAGGCACGGCTGTCTGGACCACTGTCAGCTGGCTGGAGTAACTCCTCAAAGACATGGAGCTTTGGACAGGAAAGATGACAGGACGCATCAAGACCACAATGAGATAAAGTAAGTACATTTGGACCTTAGATTGATAGATTAAGAGCTCGTGGCTAAATAATAACAGCCGCATGGGTCGCTCTTTAAGGTTAAGCCGCGCTTGCCAATTTCGGTCTGTGGATGGGTGATCATCATTACATACCTGGTTTCAATTGTAAATCTTTTGACAGTCGTTACAGGTGGCCCGAAAGTCTGACAACCACTCTTACCAACGAGAACCGTATTACCCAGTACTAACTGGATTGTGAAGGTTAGATAGGCAGTCGCTCCATGTTAAATACTGGTATTCAGCTGCATCCGGTGAGACTGGAAGCCGACCCCAATAAAGTTGGGAAAAAGGCTAGACATATAATGAGATTGATAGATTCAAAATTAATTGTTTCAAAACTAATATTCTTGTGTATAAAAATGGATGCAAGCCATGTTCACTTCAAAATACACAGTAAGATTACTAGGCATTGGTGTTCAAATACGCAAGTCAGTCAAGTCCTTAAATTAAACCATTTCCGTTGGATTATTTATCAGTCACATTTATGTTCACTTTAAGAATTTAAAGCAGTCACTGGGTAGACAGCAATTAAGGACATTTACAACACCATAATTAATTACGATAAGTTGTACATACGGCCTACAAATCCATCTCGATCAATGTTTTCAACAAAGTATTGTGAGTCATAATTATTCATTTTGGAAACTAAAATTCCACTGAAATACATTTATGTCCGTGAAACCATTATTTCAAGCAGTGACCGTACCTATTGACGCTTAAGCGGCTTGATCCGGGAAAAAGAGCTTTAAATCTATGATAATTCTTTATCATTGATAATAATAAAGTCTTGAAAATAAAAAAAAAGCATTATCAATGTCTTTTCACGTGTATCCGAACGCGATTTGACGCCTTAGCGCGTATCCTAAATGTTAATTGTAAATTAAAAAAAACAAACGGTCACAAACATTGTGTTTAATGTAAAAACAGTTTTTTTTCGGCATTTGTGTATAGTTTCGATTGTTACTGTTTCACTATGTAGGACTAGAGTGATAGTTACGAAAATTCCAAAAAAAAAACCCTGTCTAGACAGAATTCGAGTGCTTACAAAAATTAAAAAGATCAAACTTTGAATCAGCATGGATATCTATCATGATAATTATCAAAGAATCTTGATAATTTCGAACCTCGAAAAAACAAAAATCAATAAAGACGTCATTCGCGTCGTTTCGGTTTCGACGAATCTACTCGACGCGGTGTAATAGAGCGTTTCTAATCCTTTCAAGCTGATTCCACGACAACAAGTGGAATCACTTCCCCAGTCATAACTTTCCCCCAACGAGTCAAAACTAATAACAACTCAATATATTTACAGCGATTCATCAGCTGAAGACGGAGGTCTTGACCTATCAGAGGAAGCCCGTCTTCCCCTCGAAGAAGCCTTCGGTGATGAAGTATCAGGCGACGTGGTACTAGCACCTGCTCCACTGCCGCAAAGAGCTCCCGCTCCTGTTATGGAACCTGAAAGTGATCACATGTCTGCTGTTGAAGAGCTGGTTGAAGCATTAGCTAGACCATTCACTGTAAGTAGTTTGTATAAAGAACCCAAGAATGATATCAAGAGCAATATGTGTAAAACTATGGGAAGCTGCATACGTGTGGAATGAATCGGCAGAAAAAAAATACAAATTGTGTTCATATTGGGATAAATGCCGCTTGAATAGTGCCAAGCCGACCCAACATGATTTAGCGATGTTTAACGGAGTTTGCCGATTAGTATGACCCGTATATAATATGTAGAAATTGTGTAGGTCTGTTTTGTTATTCAACATTACTACCGATAGTGCAGCTAACCTGAATAAAAGTATATAGCAACCCGTACAAATCACGACGACAAAAATCCTTTTTGTTGTTTTCACTTTTCTTTACCATTTTGGTTGAGGACCAAACTCCAGAATGTTAAATCTTTCTTCACCTGTTTCCAGGAACGTCCCACGAACATAGATCGCGACCGCTTCCCTCACGGACCTCGTAACCTTGGCACGAACATCAGCCCAGAACCTTCCGGTGACGGAGTAGTCCCAGCTAAAGCCCCAGGTCCAGCCGTAGCAGGTCCCAGGTCTTTGCGAAAACGACGAACAGTTAGAGAGGGAAGATCTGCTGACGTCGGTGTTTCGGGAATATATGAGGTGGTGTCTGAAGCTGATCTGGCGTTTGGACCTTCAAGGTCGGAACCTGTCACTGTGTTTAGCGGACGTATTCGTGAAGAGGTAATGTTTTATGTAGCTCTTTTATCATTTCTTCTTTGATTTTTACCATTAGCGGAACCAAATGCATTAAATGCTTACAAATCTAGGTACAGTGCTGGTTGGATCTTTTGGCCCTCGAATGACTTCGACAGCGCGCCCCGCTGCTCATAAAAGATTATGAAATTGTCTGTGGTATTAAAAAAAACAAGATGGCGGCGTGAGTTACGATTAAAACCACGCGCCAAAAGATCCAAAATAATTATACTTACACTTGTTTTTTTTTGTGTTTCATTCATTACTTTTGGCTAACTACTAATGTTTTATTCTCTCATCAGGTTGTCTACGGCATCTGCATGGGTGCAGTTAGCTTTGGAGCTCTGTTTGCTTCGGCAGCAGGTGCAGCCGCGGGCGCAGCATTGGCTGCAGCAGTCATGCTCCAGAAGCTTCGATCACGGATGGCGGTCCAGCCTCCCATCCCAGTGTCGCCGGCGCCTGCATCACACTCCCTCGCAGCGTGGATGGCTCTCAGGCTCCTCGGGTCACAACCTCACCCACATCACTCCCGTGACGGTTGACCAACCCCAATCAAAATCCTACCGAAGACTGTTCTTAGATGCTAAATATTCAATTTATATTTTATAGCTCCTCATCTTATAGTGTCTTATAGCCCTTTGTGTATAATATCGAAGAATACAATTTCTTCCAGTAATTAGAGTTAGCTACCTGATAAAATTTAGAATTTTAACCTTAATTGGAATTGAAAGGTCAGTTGCATCCGTGTATTAGATGTTTAGACTCGCAGAAAATTATTTAAAATATATGCTTATAATTTATGTTATTTGTTAAGTAATGTTTCTAGATCGCCTTAAATAATGGTGCTAGGTCGTGCTACGGACTAAGTCCTGAGAAACCTGATATATTGAATTTTTCACTTTTGTGAATATTATACATTTTTATACCGATAAGTGTTGTACAGAATTTTTCTACGTTTTTATTGACTAACTTATTATGATTTTCGTGTTCTTTAGTGTCTAGAGGATAAGAATAAACGTCGAGTCATGCCATTAGTGTAAGGTTTAGTTAATTTCTATGATTAGGAGTTTCATCCACTTTAGCATAATTTAATATGGTGTGTAATGAAGCTCCTAGATTCAAAATAACATTGATTTCGATTATTTTGGAATCAATGTTATTTATTGTATTATCTTTAGGTACTGAAACCTCGGCTTAAGGCATACTACATCAGTAGGTACATGCTCAATGTTTATTATGATTTTATTTATTTTGTTGTTTAATCATTTTATTCGACACATAATATTGTATCATTCATCTCCATTTAGTCTGTGTAAGCCTCTTTTATATTAGCTTTAGTTTCTTTTAGTAGTCTTGCAGTAATAATAACGTCAGTTTTCCAGTAAATTACAGTTGGAATTCCATTAAAACCAAAATTCCAACTAAAACTTGTATCATCTAATAAATAGTTATGCCGACTACCTGTGCTTTACTGTTATGAGTAGCTAGTTTAAAAAAAATAACAGTTAGACCAACTTTTATGTTCAGTATTTTAAACATAACATTTTTATTAGACTGTGATCTAAAGTTGGTCAAACTGGTTTTGTTCAAAGATTTAAGTCGTTAGATAGACCCTAAAAATGCTTGTCAAAAAGTGTTCTGAATAGTACTGGCTTACTCTTAAGTCTCTCAGTGTAAACACTTTTTCGCGTGACATAATTACAGTCGGGACTCATCTAACGGTTTAAATCTTTGATAATATTAAAATGTTTTATGATATTTGTAAATTATATTATTTCAGTTTTAGCATAATGACATTATACTGTATCATACGATTGTCCAGACACCAATGAGTTCTAAATAATAGATTCTTCATTTAAATGAAATTGTTTGCATTTATTTAAGCATTTATTTTTATATTGCTCAATATTAATTGTATCCATCTTTTAATTGCTATGACTAGATAGGTTTAATTAAGTGTTTTAGCTAGATTGAAAAATGGTTTAAGAGATCGACAAGACAACTTGTTTTTTATCGTCATAATATCGACATGAAAGGTATTTTTGTAAGTGAATCCTTGTTGCAATTTTGTAGGGTTGCTTGATACTTACCCAAATCTGGAATTGCACACATACACCAGGCTAGATAAAGTGATCTAGCACTGAAATAACACATCAGCCATTCCTTAAAAGAGGAAAACAGCTGATCGAATGACAAATCAGTTGGTGCATTGCACAAAAAATAATAATGATGGATTTTTTTTTATCCATGCATGCACTTTAGATGACAACGTAGAGAAAAAAATTAAATAAACCAGTATGCCAACTTCCTGTCGATCTCACAACCATATAATAAAATATGACATGCCACCCAAAAATCTTGCATTTATTATAGAAAAACTATTATTATATAAGTTGAATAGAGTTTTCGTTCGAAAACTGTCTCCCTAAGTGCAATTTTACTTTTTATTAGTAATTAAATGTATTTTATTTTTATTCTATTAATAAATATTTTCTGCGGTTATGGTACTTTTTGGTGTAAAGTCTCTTGTGGCACTATTTCTTTTATAAATAATATTCTGGGGTGTATTTATAACTTAAGAACAAAATGTTTTAAGTTTTTTCTGTATGGATGCGGTGACGAAATGTGTCTTACGCGTAAGCACCTGTTAATTTGTTTAATGGATTAAAAATTATGTTAAAACATATTATTTTGATTGTTTATTTTTGAAAGACATTATAAAGGGACCTACTCGTAGCGAGTTAAGGTTAGCGCACAGTTATAAGCAGTGTGCACACGTTGACAAGTTAAGGCATACATAATTATCCAGTATGACATGGCTTCGCTTTGTATAGATTTCCCGTACAATGAGTGCTCCGCTTAAACTGGTTATGCATAGCTAGATTGGTCGTCGTGCGTACGCGTGCTTGAAATCAGCATCGCACCAATGGGTGATTTGTTAAACGTGGGCAATACTTTAGAGACATCTAGTAGGTACCCACACATTAAACTGGACCACATTAACTATGGGATAGAACAAAAGATCGCAAAAAAAAATTGTATTAGTTGCTCCATACATTATTGGTCGGTTAACTCGAAGAAATGTAGGCAACAGCAGATTTTTTATCATATTGCTCACAGTAAAAGTTGTTCATATTTATAAGTATTTCAGTCCCTTAAAGTACTGTCCACATTTAACCAGTCATCCTAAATTTTAATCTGATCGGGATTAGCTCGTAAAAATAGGGTAGGGGAGGTAGATACCAGTGCAGTGCTTAAAGTATGCCGTGAGCTTAGCCTTTATTCAAGAAAGGTTAAGGTGGATAATAATGATTTAATTTATAATTATGTAATTATAAATTAAATCATTATTATACACAGCCCGACTTCATTGACCTCTCTTTACTTGTGTCTTCTTGTTTATGTGACAGTCTCATTTAGGTTATAAATAAAACAGCCTGTCCTTGTCTCCCACGGAATATTTGTCTAAAGATCATTACATAAATTTTTGTTACAACCAGGTAGATGACTGCCGACCTCAACAATTTGGGAAAGCGCTTCGAGATATTTACAGAAAACTGAAAAAGAGGCTTCCGATGAATGATAGTTTGTTTATGCTCTTTGACAACATCAGCGCATGTTGTCAGCACACTGACGTGACATAAAGGAGATCTTAGATCGTCCTTGAATGACCATCATGAAAACTACAGTAGATGGATCGGCTCAAACTATACCTACTTACATAGGTGATTGGAGGTTCGCCCGAAAAGACAAAGTTAGAAAGAACCCAAACGTTGTGATTTCATTTGAGATATGGGAATGGACCGGCACGCTTATCTAAGTTCCTACCTACTCGAATTCTACGTGTAGGAAGTTTTGGCGTTTAACATATTTATTACAAGCGGGAGAGCACCTTTTTTATTTCACCTTTTTTACCACCTACTAAGAACACAATAGGTGTGATTTGAACGTTCAGGCATTATAGCGGTAGGTAATAGGTTTAACTTATTATTGGAAGTATTCGACGATTTTAGCTATGAATCTGTTACCGGCCCAACCCGATTTCAGGCCAAACTAGTTTATCCAGAGCCAAACCGGCTTACTGGTTTATCGTGTCAGGAAACACTTACACAAACAAAACAATTACACTGCTCCCAACTTGGATGCAGCGCTCGCCAGCCGCTGCCGCGGCACCGCTCGCTAACCTCGCGTGTGGTTAGTCTTAGTTCTAACCTAACCTAACCCATTTAGGCGGGGTGCTCTATGACCGTCCTTTAGTGATGAGCCCTAGTTTAGCCTAGGACAAACTACTTACTATAGCTTAAAATCGGGTTTAGTCTGTAACATATCTAATTGGCTAGTAGATCCACTCGGATAATGCAAATTTATAAGGTACCTGCCATAAATTATGTTTCATGGACTAAACGAGTAAGGCAGATATCTCTGAAAAGCTATTGTTGAAAGTAAACATGGAAAAAATAGAAATTAAAACAATCACTATACCCAAACTCATTTTATTGATAAAAGATTTAACTTTATTTCACTTACAAAATAAAACTACAGCATGTTCCTGATAAAAGTTTAATTTTTCAACTGTTACAAATTTTATAAAATCCATCAAATATTTGATATGGTACAACATCGATTTAAATAATTCAACTCTTTTATAAAATAAATTAATATGAAACGTTTAAATTCCATTGTAACAATTAATAAACCTTTAATAATAATGCGAAGAAAAACAATAAAATAAGAAGAAGAGGTACTCAGGTGGTATAAAAATAAATAAATCGCTATACGTACTCGTAATAATGACTAAAACTTAATTAAAAATAAATATATTAATACTAATGACAAGTTATTTTAAATTACAATCTAGCGGTTCACCTAAGTTGATATTCCGTATGATATATTTTCCGTTGCCCCTACTTCAAATAAACATTCGAAAAGAGGTAACAGAAGATTGTACTTAAAATATTTTAATACTACAATTTGTGTTTATAATTTGTTCTAACATCATGAAAACAACTAAAGAAAATATTCAACAAATCATTTCTTCAGTATAAGTTAACAACAAAGTCGAAACAAACGCGGTTGAATTAAATGTCAATTCAACTGTTTCAAGATAGGAATCAATACGATTTAACTGAAGTTCAACGGTTAAGCTACACATATTTAAAATGAATTAATACTAAATAAGGGTTCCCAGATTAACTACATTCATTTGAGCACTCATATAACACGCAAATAAATAATTGGCATGGTCTATATACTTCAGTCTCATCACACTAATATGTACAAATTAGGTTAAACACGCTCTGTTACGAGTAGAACCGACTCTTTGAGATTACATGCGCGGTCGGTGGATGCGGCCGGGCTATCGTCGTCACCGCAGCCGTCTTCTTCTTCAGGGTCGTGATTGGCCGTAACTTTAAGAACAACACTGCTGACAAAGCACAAGAACATAATAATGTAGCAAGAAGAGCTCCTAATGTTGCAGCAAATCCAGGAGTGGTCATACAAACGAGACCCGGCGTGGGAATCACTTTAGGTGCAACGCTTTCTTCTGAAGTATCCATATTTAAGTCACCGGCAGATACCACACGAATCACTCTGTTTACGCCAACTTCCTTCTCAGGTGAAGCTGCTCGTCGTTGCCTCCTCACTCTCCTTTCGTCACGTCTAGCTTCAATTCCAACTTGTTGGTAAGCGTCAATCTGAGGTGGTCCGTATTCAGCGTGAGGTGCGATCACATTAGGATTTCCATCAGAACACTGCTCTGGGCATCTGTATCGGCAAATCTGGATAGTACATTGGAAGTGCACCTCCATTGAGTCGGGGAACTTGAATGCTTGGAAGTGAGCATATGATAGTACACTAGCACTGGCTCCGAAGTTCTTGATCTTTGTGAATCTAGACATTAATTTTGGTCGGGTTACACAGCCTCGCCTATCGACTAATTGTATAGGAGCGCGTTGACCGTCGTGAGCAACACAATCTCGGACTAGCATATCGAATTTCGCGTCGTCATCCTTGATTGCGAGAACCATTGTCATGGTCTGTCCAATCTTCACAAGACCAGATACTTCGGAAGCCCAAGGTCCTTTGCCCACTTGGATTTGCATCCAGCAACCAACATTGTCGCCAGCGAAGTCAGCTCGTACAACATCCAGCATATCTACAGGGAATGGTCGGAAAGTGACTGCCTTCTCGTATTGATCGTGCCACGTACATCTTAGCTTTCTTGCTTGATCCCATACTTCCTGTACTTGTGGATCGTATTGTATAACTATGACGTTTTCGAAGTAAGTTCCGGCTGCTGCTACGTCTCCCCTATACCTTGGGTCTCCGCTGCCAGCGGTTCCACAAGCATGAGCACCAATTTCAAAAGAGGCGGTAGTTCTGCCTAGGTTCGGCGGGAGATGTACGCACTGATGGTTGGAGTAGTGGCCCTTGGAGAACACGATACCGAAGAATGGTTTGTCGAAACTGAGGAATACTCTCATAGCGTTCTTCTCGCATTTGACGTCTAGGGAGACAATTTTCGGCATGTCTGGGGCGGGTGCTGGCCAGACATCACCAGCTCCACTGAAAACCTTGTCACTAGCAGAAGTCTGGGCGTCAGCGGGAGGCGCGGGAGGTGGTGGTGGTCCTCGGAAGCCAGGACCGACGTCGTTTTTGTGGTGGTTCACGGGAGGCCCCAGCGCGAACGGTTTCGAATGGATCTGGTGATGGTTCGGGATTCTCGGCATGCCTGAAACGTGACAATAGTTCTAGTTACTTATTTACATTGAGTAATTCTTGTTTGACGTGAAAGTCAAAATAAATATTTATTTCCATGATTTTATAATTTATTGCAATAATACATTTGAATTTATAAATGTTTATGAAATTGACTGACGACTTCAAGGGCTCAAGTAAGCTCGTAAGGAGGGTTTTAAATGAAAATATAATAATTGAAACTGATCGTGAAGTTTTCTTTATAGTTATGCCTTACCTAAAGGGTGATGTGCCTGATGATGCGGTGGTGGGTTCTGTCTTCGGTTATGCGGCGGGGGTGCAGGAGGGGGAGGTCCATTGTACGCGTGGCTCGGGGTGTCTCGTTCCGAAGACTCCATGGCTAGCTGATCGCCCGAGGGTTCAGCCGCACTGCTAGTGTCGGGGCCGGCGCCTCCTCCACCGCCGCCGCTTTCATTCGAAGATTGGTCGCTGAGAGTGCCGCTCTGAAAATTATTAACAACTCCATTAATTATCTTGAACGAAGGTTTATATCTTTGTGTATCCGTATTTTATCTAGTTCGATCATTATTTAAACAAGTGACGTTCTTTGTTAGTAGTTCCTATTTGTGATGTTGCATTTTCGGCAATTTTCTTTTAGCTTTATTACACTTTCTTCACGTTATCTACTACAACTACTACGCGAAGCAGAAGGTGTGTGAAATCTCAAGTGATGACTTTGAAGTATCACTTTTCATTTCGACCCAAATAAAGAAAACCGTAACAAAACTAGTGTACAAGTTAACCGCAAGTAAATGGGCTTCTCAAATCTCATAACTTATACGGACACGGAGAATATCTTGTTTTTTGTTGTCCACACCCAGCTTTCACTATACAAAGTAGGCATTATTTTAAATGTTATTTAATACGGCACACTGACCGTTTTACGACACATCAAAGGTTACGCGACAAGTAAAACAGTTGTTCGAGGTCATGAACAAAGAAATGCAGATGATTGTGCCTAAAGAATTCCTGACAAACTACTGAATGGATTCTTGTCATCTCTCCGCGTCTCCATAAATATGTTCAACGGGATTTATTCAGTCTCATCAAAATGTAAAAGGGTAATTTATTCGAAACGGACAAGGGTTAAAAGGAGAGATTAGGCCATCGGAATCCCTTTCATTACTTTCACTAACATTAATAAATCTGCCGCTTTGCCTAGTAATAACCAGCTTCCTTAATTACATGTTCGAACACCAATTACTCATAAACTTGTATCAGCTGATAGTATCAGAACTTTAGTGATACAACTTCCTGAGTCCATTATAGTATGTGAAAGTTTAATTCGGTTCCCGTTCTTAAATCATCGGGTCGCTCCGGTTTTCAAATATTTTCCATACCAACAGGTTTCAGAAATTAGACGAACCGGCTGCAAGGAATTTCTTGTTTTATTTGTAATTTTTTATATCGCTATTTTATTTAGGTGCGGCTTTTAGTTTTTGGGTCTCTAGGTTGTATATTTTAGCCATTTTTAATGCGAAAATCATGTAGACAGTGAAAGACTGGGCACATTGGCACCGAATTTTTCTGTAAATATAAATGCTTTTTATTTAATCTGCTTGTAAGCTTAGTGCTTATTTGGAGTTTGTAAATAATGTAGTACATAGTAATGAATAATAAGTTAAGAAGATAACTCATTGGAGGCCTCGTAAGCACTTGTGTTGTGACAAATATCTTAATTATAAAATTACCTTTCTCAACATAACTGTCCTCAATATCAATAGCTATAAGTTATTAAAATCTTGAATAGGTGGGTGTCGCGTGTACAGCCATTTTATTGGATGGACCGTCAACAGTTTTACAACTCTCATTTATTTAGCCTCTGGCTATGAAATTAGAAAGTATTGGTCTCAAGTAAGATACGTTTTTCGATAAAGATTTATTCGAGGGCTTATTCCTCGAAGTGATTCCAGCAATTATTTCTCAATGGGATTACACGGATACTTCTATAAAAGATCGTTACCTATTACGTAATATGAGGAGAAAGTTGTTGGAAGATTTTTTATTGGGATATAGAATAACGTGTGTGGTAATCTTGTTATTGGGTAGTAAATGTTAGGGAATTTTATTTTATTGGTTTATCGTTATAACGTCATTAGTCGTGAGAGAAAAGTTATAATTCATCATTAATACCTCCTTATATCATTATAATTAGGGTTGAGGTCTTTTGAAATTTCCATCGGAGCTTTTTTGAGCTTTGATGTTTTTTAAATGGCTGAGGGAATAAGTACGTAGGTCTTGCCGATAAAGTCCGGTAAAGCATTTATTTATGTGTAGGTAAAGTTTGCAGATAATGTGTTTTTTTGTAACTTCATCCCAAAATAAAAATTAACAATTAACTCGTTAAAGAAATTTAGCGCACTTCGTATCGTACCTATCTAGTTTTATAAAATAAAAGCTTATCGATTTTACAAACCTACAAAGGTAGACCAATCGTGGATATCTCAAATATATCTCATTCAGCCCCATACTATGCCAAACAAAAAAAAAATACAAGAAAACCATAGAGCTTCCAAGAGCGTAGATCCCGCTTCATATAAGGCATTCTGATTCAGGTCTGACTTAGGTGCGGCGAGTCAGTGTGTCAGCGGGCGGTCATTGATCTCGACGGACTAATTTTACTTTCATTAAATAGCTGAAGACCGTCTCCGGTGGCTAAGTCACGGTGCTCTTGATCTGATTTGCTTGTGGATTGGGTTACGCGCTTTTGTAGTAAAGAGTAGTGGAAGATAATTGTTATTGTTTGATGGTGAGGTTTTGGAAAGGAGATTGTTAAGGACTTTAGATTGAGTTCCGGTTCTAGGTTCGGAAAGTTTTCTCTGATTCTGATTCATGTGTCTGTATGCAAGTTGGACTTTAGGTACCTATTCTACCGGATGCGGAAGTTAACAATATAAAGACCTCAAATGCCTCTACCTACATCCTGTTTGTTGTAAAAGGAGATATTTCTCAGAACAATGTCCTAGTTTACAGGTACTTTGCAACTATTCCGAATTCTTAACCTGAGTTCTGAAGTAACTTTCTTAATGATAAAATTTAATGACAACCGCGTATTAAATTGACATTCATTTCTTTATGCAGATTTGATTTGAAGCCCAAAACACGTTATTTTCTGAACGTCAGTTTCAGTTTTAACGTAAGTTTTTCGAACACCATTTTCCAACACAAACTCATAACAAACAGGGTGAAACAACCAATTGTCGTCTGCAACAAACTGAGCAGGATTTCAAGTGCAATGTGTGCCGTCGCTGTAGGTCGCACAACGACCGACTGGGAAAGCCAGCTTTTACTCTTTCTATGACACCTGCCTATTGTCATAAACTGCCATGACGAGTGTGCATTTCATTACGGTGGTGTATCTTTAAAATCCCGACCAGTACTTTCAAGGGTCAGCTCAAAATTTCTAATTTTACTTCGTAATTATTGGTTGCTGATTCTAATTATGTGGTTACAGTTTTGTATTTAAGTGAGTTCGTCAAGATGCTTAAAGTTTTTTAAGTTTATTTTTAGTTGAGTGTTAAGTAGCGGCCGTGGAGCCTGGATTTGTGTTCAGTTGATGGCAACAGGCTCGCCCCCAAAGACATGAGACTTATACGTGACTGGCAAAATATGGTTCTATTAGGTTCACTTCCGCGTATCCTTCAGGGATTGAAGGCGTGATGTAGGTACTTGTTTTGGCAAATAAAAATGAAATAAATAAATGTGTGGATTTCACTAATAATATAATACCACAAACTCTAGAAACCGAATTTTGAAAATTAATTGAAATTTCTGTGTCTAATAAGGCCATTTAACTTCAATTCAAGATACATCACAACTCAATAGCAACATTTCGTACAATGTATGTTTTGTGATCGGGTTAGCTCAGTAGCCTTCTTACTTTCCCTTTTTAGGGTAAACAGGTAAATAGTGGACATAGACGGAACTGGCTACGTCCGTCAGCGCAGTGGGTCGGTGTGCCCATATTTGGGGGTTCTACCTCGTGACCGTATTAGATTCTATCTCGGACTGTTTTCCGATACGATACGTGTGCTGTACCGATTTTAATATTGATGGCTTTTATGAGGATTATTGGTTGAGAAATTAAGATAATGTGGTCAGAAACTACCATTACTAGGTACCTATATTATAATATGTTACGTGAAATGTTCAGATTTGAATTGAAAATGTTGCTTTTGTAAGTATAGAAGTTAAAAACTGATCTAAATATTTCCAATAAGAGTTTTTGGGAAAATGGGGATTGGAATACCAAAATTTTCATCTTTAGAAAGATAAAAATAAGTTTTATGGCATAACATTTTTTGTTGGTTCATGAAGTTCCTGACTGCTACAAACTATTACACGTTAAAAATTTTAAGTTACTGCATGTAACTGAGTTATTACTATCGATGGAAATACTTTTACCATACATAAACATCACTCAAACGACCGTTGAATAGAATCGTTCAACTAAACGACGTATTTAAATTATAGCAATTGCGAAAATACGCAATGCAAACAGTCGATACGGTGGTACTTGGCGGTCGCTAGTGATGTGCCTTAAACGGACTCGATTAAATTAATTAACTTTCCACTGATCTGAGAATTAAATGAAGAAAAAAATGAGAGTTATATATTCGTAAAAGTTGTAAATGATTTGTTACTCTTTATTATGGCCATCATTTCATCTACTCGTATGGAAGACTTCAATTGAAAAAACGAGTCTGAAATCAAAAGCATTTTCTTCGAAGTACATGATTAATCTTGTGTTGAGTTTTTATTTTAAAATCAAAGACATGAGGTGCCGCTATAATATACTATTTTACTTTTACAAAAATCAGTGTAACAGTTTTCTAACCATTAAATCAACCGACAAATCCGTTGATTCTGAGAACTGTTTTTGTTTACACCGTCTTTTTTTATGGGTGGGAAATCATCAAATGACCTCTCCCGCTCCGGGTGGAGCGGGAGGGCGTGTCAGACTCTTACTGACTAAAACCCACCCGTGTTCCTTTACTTGCCTGTGCCAAGGTGCCAAGGGCCACGGTAACTATTTCGAACAAATCCGCAACCCTGGCAGGCATCGGTCCTAATGGACCCCGTCAGTTTGTGCTGACATCTCTTTGAGGCGCGCGTGGAACACAACGCGCCATCGACCCGCGCCTGGTCCTTACCGGACGGCGAGCTACCCATTGCTCGCCGTCCGCAAGCCCGCGCCTACCGCCTACCGCGTTTACGCCGTCTGCGTTAATCATATTTTTACCACTAGTACTTTAACATATGTAATATAATGAAAACTCCCAAGTTTCAATAACAGTCATCATCTTCCTGACCTTGTCCCATGTTACTTAGGGTCAGAGCAACACGTTTTTTTCATCCACTCTCCTCTGTCAACCGTCACGCTATTTCAGTAAATAATTTATTAGAGATAATTTGCAAATGCAAATTGAAAAATTCTTTCAATTGATTTTACAACTTATTTGGGGTACCTTTGACTTGAATATAAAAGATAAATAATAAATTATAGGTACGTTATTTCTATGTAGTGAAATAGCAACTTAACTTTTACCTGTGAAGGGTTATTTTCACCTGAGCTCTTATAAAGCATTATCTATCTATTGTACTGCTCACCACAAACTCACATAAGCGTGATGCATACTTTCTTATGAGCGCTCCAGTTCCACGCTACGGTTTACTATTCGAATTAATATATTTGTGGTAATTAGTTGTTTTGTTGAGCGTGCACCGAGCTCAATAAAGAACTGTTGGTCAGTAAAAGTCTGTCTTGTCTCTTGTCTGTGGTTTAGATATCGAATAAAGTGCGTCCGTGTATCATGGTTATGTTGGATATGATATGATCCCATTTTGTTTATGTTGTTAGAGACGATGGATTAACGTTTCTCTCTAGTATTTACTAAGTAATATTCTTACATGACTGTGTATATAGCAAGTGGCTTTTATTGGTACTGAATCTTGCTGAATTAGATTCTAGACAACGGTTACTGCTTTTGGATCTGACAGTCTCGGCGGAGGACGGTATGTTGTGGCGCGGTTTGCAAGAGAGATATAATTATACATTGTATTTATTTATCAACTATGGAAGACTAACAGCTAACAAAACAGATTAAAAATAGTACGTGAGACTGACAGCCAATGACAAGACTTCAGAGAAAGCATCAACAACACAGCGCTGCTCAATAAAAAAAAGGATACGACAACATCAATGTTTAAACTAAAACACATATCTACCTACTACCAATATAGTCATATTGTTTTTTTTTCTGGCTATTTCAATATATTATTAAATTATTCAAATTTCACGAGTTACGCGTGCTCATTTGCAGACCCACAATACACGGTGACGGTTCCTCATTAATACAGATTTGTTTCAGCCAAAATTAAGTTTATTTTGAATACCACGCTGCCTTCGTTAACGAATAAATTGTGTAATTTAATGAGTGTAAACAGCTACTAAATACTAATCAATACACATTTAGGTATTGCTAGTATTTACAGGGCGGAAAATTTAGGCTGTGTTAAGGTATTTCTAAAAGATCTTCAAGCCTCCTAACTTGAGTATAAAAAACAGCCATATAATCTATCAAGTAACGGAAACATTCAATTTTCCTCGATTTCAAAAGCGTACCGATCCGTTGGTACGGTCCGATGAAATCTTAATCACACCAATCTTACATGGTCTGTTAATTTACGTTTAATCATCTATTCTATATGAACTTGTGTACGGTTTGAAATCGACCGATGAAGAAGAATAGCGCTTGCAATAGAAAAGATTTTTGTGGTAAGCTGGGTACGAATACCTACCCTGGAATATGGTAACCATTTTGAAAGAAAAGTCTAGACAAAAAGATGGACATTTGCCATGAAATCAGGAAATTTTACTTTTAGATAATTCTAAATTATTATTGAATATTTAAACGACATGTAGTGAGGAGGGATGAAACGCATGTTACTAAAAGAGTGATGGATATAAATGTCGATTGATGGAGAGGTAGACGAAGGCCAAAGAAAAGATGGATGGATTGTGTGAGGAATGATATGAAAGAGCAAGGAGTAAATGATACCGTGACGTCTGACAGGGGAGAATTGAAGAATAAAACGTGTTGCGCCGACCCCAAGTAGAATGGGACAAGGGCAGGAAGATGACGATGATTGAATATATAAACGAGGAGGTACTCATTTATCAAAACAAACCCCTTAACTGTAAAAGTCCAGACAAATGACAAGGGCGGAATTCCGGACAAAGTGCAAAAAGGCTGAACAGAGGACTTGTCCATAGAGTTACAGAAGGAAGGTAACCCCAACCGGGACTGTATCGAGAAGATTACAAGGGATCGGAATAGACCTCTATAAATCGTAGCGTATATTCGTTTTTATTATGTTACACATTATGGACTGTAGTCACAAACGTGAAGATTTACATACTTTTATCTACTATTTAAATAATTTTGTCATCATTTTCTGTATAGCAATATGTGTGTTGTGTGTGTTCTTGTGTTTTTAAATACGTTTGTCAAGTGAGTTTGTTATCTTCGCGTTTGATTTGAAGATATTGAAGAAATGAAAAGAATTTCAGGTCTATACGTTTTCACTAACCCTGGGCACCTAGATACAATGACCTTTTCTAGCCTGTTTCAGAACTGGCTAGAAAAAAATTAAAGTTTTTTAATTTAATTGATTTTGTTTCATTCATTCATTTTATCTACTAGGTTTTTATTTAATCAATCGACTTAATAATGCGAGTTACTGTTTTCAAATTCATCTACGGACATACAATACTTTATTAGATCCGAACTTCGTCCATCATGAAATACTATAGCGTTGTCCAAACGAATTGGGTCAGTAAACAACAGATTTGATTTAACTGAAATCCGGCTAGCACTATGATATATACACACAGATAACTACAACTCACAAAGCCGCAATGCTCCAGATATATTCAATTTGTGCACCGCTCTGCCGAGGAATGGAGCTCGCTCAATCCGATAACGTTTACATTTTTATCGATAAATTGAGTCGTGGTAGCGACATCACTAAAAACTTGTGTAATTCTAAATAATAAACATTTCACAGATTTTTTTTGGTACTGGAAAAATAAATACGGTGGCCTGAGGAAGGATAAAGTCTTGAGTAATTATAATGCAAATAACACCCTACGCTACTTTAACATACAGACATAAATTCGCGCCTGTAATTCTAGTAAAAGGAATGTGACCAAAAAAAAAAGAAATTATCCATACACCTAAGACAGAAGTGAAAGACACATACAAACAAACACACGCCTTTTCCCTACGGACTTAAGCAAAAACTACAGAATGCCACCTGATACGATCCTTAGTTAATGTTAAAGAATGACTTGCTGAATTGGCCGAGGAAATAAATATTACAAGTCTATATTAGTGGGAGGCAACGTCCCGCCCAAACAATAAGAATTAGCATGAACAAATAGACCGTCCCATGTTATTCATAACTATTTGTTAAACAATAGGCCTTTCTCCATTTCTATTGGCTGAATTAATTTGGTAAGGTGTACGTGATCAGATTATTTTTGATATAGCTTCACTTTTTATTGGTACACCATTCATCAGTATTGTTTTTAATCTCCAACCAATAGCTTTTGTTTATTTTGAGCCCTAAAATGTGCGTTCAGGGACCGCCATTCTTTTGCACAAAGCTACGTAAAATGTAGATTAGGTTTAGTTCGTTTTGAATAAACTGTACTTCTATTTGATTTATGAATCTGAGTCGAAGTTTTTCACAAAAATGAAATCAGTAAAATATGAAATGAGATTGATATTAGGCTCTGGGTTTTTTGATGTATGGAAGAAGAAGACTTGCTGCGCCTGCTCCAAATAAATTGATAAGGGCAGAAGAATGATGATGTTTACTAGGCTCTGGATTTTTACTTCAAGCCATTAACTTAACTACTACTATAAGAAATGATAAAAAAAAACCTTGTAGTGGAAAACGAAGCACCAAAAATTTGAACAAATGTGTTGTCCGATTCGCACTAGAACCATATATATATAAGATTCCAAAACGGCCCGTTCCATCTCATGGACATTAGACCTCTTTCCTAACTGTGGGAATAAAGTTCCCTCTGTTTGGCTTAGGTTATTTAGTAAGTATAAGAAAACAATGAAACCTCACCATATGTAATATGAGCAGGACGCCTATGGCCAAGCTCCGTCTAAGCCGCATCTGTAAACAAATATATTTGAAACATTAGTGGATAGTTTCACTTCATACAATACCGTGGGAGTTATAGAAATTGACGGCAAAGCTTCGCTAAACTATTGTTTGGTAGGTATGAGTTTTTTTTTTTTTTTTCGGATGGGAAATCATCAAATGACTTCTCCCGCTCTGGGCTGAGCGAGAGGGAGTGCCAGACTTTTACTGACTAAAACCCACCCATGTTCCTTCATCGCCCTTTTTTGTTCCGGGGCCGCGGTATCTCTTTCGAACAACCCGCAGCACTCGGCAGTAGGTATGGGTAACCCCAACGTGTATCTAGAATGGCTGATAAGGGTTGTCGTAGTCAGGAGAATTCATTGTGTGTCTGATTGACACACTGCGACAATTTGCCGTATTATAGACATTTCATGCAACTGCCAAAGAACGGCAGTGTTGTGATTTGAATAGGTATAATTTAAGTTGGTAGTCAATGTGTTAAACCGAAAATTTGCCAATTTCTCTGCTTTTACACACACAGATCCAATAAATCTCAGAGTGTTATCTGAGGTTATGCAATAAAGGTAAAACATTTTTCCGGAAAATACGAAAAGTAAGTACATGCTTAGTATTTTAAAATATTCTTATTTTAGGTAAATAAAGTGAATGCACGAGACATATTTCAAAAACTCTTGTTTACACGTACATTTTATCCATTAGCACTTCGCTTGGGAAAGTGCATTGTTATGTTTATACATGAAAGCTGTCTAGATTTTGAACCTAGGATATAATTTGACAATGACCTACTTAGACACATACTGAAAAATATTTAAAACACATAGCATCCAATACTTGACAGACTTACATTTTGCAAACGGTACGTAAAAGGAACGCCAAATGTTTTACGTATATTATTATACAGGATGGAAGGGTCAGCGACGCTGACCCGTTACCACGTTTTCATTACACTATTCTGTACACCCCCCACACTGAAAATTTTTGTCGGTTATTAAATAAAAAATCAGCTGTTCAGTACATTTTGACGTGTAGGTATTGCAGTTTTGTAGGAAACAGCAGATTTTTTTTTATAACCGAAGAAATATTTCTATGTGGGGGGTTCAGATTCAGAAGTTCTGAATTCGTGGTAACCGGCTTAGCATCCCTGTATCTTGCACCCTGTATTGTACACATTGAGATTTTTCCTTCATTTCAAAGTCAAAATATACAAAAGGCTGCTGAATATTACATTTTTCATGCATAGCGACAGAGAGTATGCTAATTTCACGTAAAATATGTACGTGAGACTCCGAGAGCAATTTCATACATATACTCAAACAATGAAAGCGTAGTGAAATGACGCCCACACACGAAACCACCATTGTTAGTCTTCCAAAGATTAAGAATAATTATAGCATTAAAATGACGTAGAATCGCTCATTATTTAAAACAATATCTCTTAAGAGCATTTACGGCAAAGTGAACCGTGAACAATCGTATCATTATAACATACGATGTTCATTAGTAGTCTTTTGACCTTTCACTGTACTAAAAGGCTATTCAATGACAGGTCAGCATATACTGGGACAGTAAAGGTTGTTGAGTCGACATTTGCGGTTTAAGGTGACCTCTCATTGTATGGAGAGCCTTAACAATGGGAGGTTAAGTTATACTGGTTATTCGTGGTGTATATATACAGTTTTTAAACTGACCTCTCTTTGTACTAAAATGCGATACAATTGGAGGTCAAGTTATACTGGTTAAGTATAGCGTGATGAGTCGTGGTGTCTAGGTATTGGTACACCCGTCATCACTCTCGGTTCCCATAATGGACCCACTTTGTCAGCAACTTGGTACAGTTTCCAACGATGTGGGACGGAATCCGGTGCCGTATTGTGATTTTGTTTCCACGACAGTATTTCTTTTGTGAACGGTACCTGCATTAGTAGCATTTTGATTGGTTACGTTTATTTTAGCATTGTTTTCATGTGTTTGACCGTGGAATTCACGTTGTACGAATATTTGAAAAATACATCTAGAAAAGTTATGTGAGATCTTCCGTCTTCTTTCATATGAGCACGAATTCTGTTAGAATTGCTGCTCATGCAAAGTTGCTTTTACTATGACTGCCCTGTATTGTCCAGGGTGCGGCAAACGTACTCACATAGGATTAGTCACACATGGAAAAAGGCTCCTCTTTTCCAAACATCGTGGTTAGTGACACATCGGGGTGGAGTCAATTTGTGAGAAAAGAGAAAGTTTATTGCATCACTACGAAGATTTGTTACATCTGCTAATAGATCCTGTTCGTCAACTGCCCTAGCCTTTTCCCAGCATCCCCTTGAACCGAATGCAACTTAATACCTCTTCTTTTTACAAACAATCGTTAAAAATTACGCACAAAAAGGCTTTTTTTACATCCTAGCTTCATTTTAAGAAGAAAATCGAAAAAGTTTTTAAGAGTAATTTGAAAATGTCGGAAAACATGTTACGGACTTTGTAAAAGGCACTTTATATGAAACAGGAAAAACATTTAAGATTCAAAAGACCGAAATAAGTGTATTACTTTCCGATAATGAACTCGAAACAAAAGTAATTTGGGCTTTATAGAATGGGTAATTTTGGTTACTTGCTTTAATTAATTGGATGGACCAGGTTGGTTAAAAAAATAATGGAAATTAATGAGACGTTCGTGGCTAAATAATTACAGCCGCTCGGGTCAATCTTTAGGTTTGGCTGTGCTTGACTAGGTTGGTCCGTGGATGGACCAACCTAGTGGGTGACCACTGACCAGCCATTACATACCGAGTTTCCTCCGGGCCTCGAAAAGCACTTTAAGCCGTTGGTTCCGGTTGTCATTTGCAGATCTCTGGCAGTCGTTACAGGTAGTCAGTAGCCTGAAAGTCTGACAACCAGTCTTACCAAAAGTGTCGGTGTACAAAATACATGCTTCTACCCCTACAGAGGCCCTAAAAAAATTTGCATTCTATTAACGTAAACGATGGTAGAAAAGTTACAAATGTAGTAAATATATTGACACATGCTATCGAAAAACAACATGTCAGTATTGTTGAAATTCTTTGTAAATGAAAGACAAGCCGCTTTGAAAGCGACTGTAACTTGTGAACAGGGATGATATTATGTTTATGAATGTTTAAAAGTATTTTTGTTGTTTATTAATACATTTGATCGTTTAACTTCCATCTCATAAATATTTTACTTTATCTAAAATCCGAGATTCTCAATAACATCGGTGTCACATATGACGTGCATTTAAGAAATACATACAAAAGCCAGATAAACATCAATTTTATATACGTACAATACGCTACTTTCGTCATAAAATAATCGTGTATCTGTCTACTTTGTTCTACAATTTCTTTTATTTCTGATATGTTTACAAGTTTTCTCTCTAGCGACTGACTGGACATGTATAACTTTCATTATTATAATAATAAAGTTTAGTCTTAGGTAACTACGTAATTATGTATAAATATATGTGGAGGTATGAGAAAGTGATGCTTGCTTCGTCATGGCAAGTTTAATCAGAGCCAGGGGTGCATTTAGTAAAGTTATGATTTTACACACTTAATGATGTTCGGGTATGTAAGAGAAACTCTGAATTTTGACGAGTCCATTTATCTTGTCCGGTTATAAATCAAATGGCAGAATATCATCTGCTAATTAGCAAAAAATCATTACTAAGCAGATACAAAATCGTTAGTTTCAAAGTTCATTTCAACGGATGGATAAAAAATGCACTATAGTTGCTTATGTAAAAATGTTTTGTTTAGTTTTGAAAATTTAGCCCCAGGTTTGAATCAAATGACCACGAACCATTTCAACATAATTACATGTAAAAGACAAACATTAAAATAAATCAGTACCTAAAGCAAACCAATTATGTGTCATTTTAGTATTAACTTGTTCAACTTTGCCTAACTACGCCTATGATTATATTTCCGTTTGTTGTTTATTTGTTGTGTTATTAATTAAGTGGGCATCGTTACTGATTGAAGTAGATTGGATAAACCTCAACATAACTTCGTTCTAAGGCGTTCAAGAACCGAAAATGATTTTTTTCCTAGTGCTTTTGCCAACGAAAGCTACATGGGCCCATATTAGTCATCACTACATAGTATAAAACAAAGTCGCTTCCCGCTGTCTGTCTGTCCCTACGTATGCTTAGATCTTAAAACTACGCAACGGATTTTGATGCGGTTTTTTTTAATAGATAGAGTGATTCAAGAGGACAGTTAATATGTATGATACATGCTTATTATAGTAGAGAAAACATTATTATCTACATTACACCCGTGCGAAGCCGGGGCGGGTCGCTAGTTTAAAATAAAAGTGAGAGCTTAGAAATACGAAAAACATATAATTGTCTATGCTGGCTATAAATCAAAAGCTACAAAGCTCAGCATAAAAAAAATGCGATCACGCACATTACATCAAAATGCCATCAATAATTTCTAAACTTCAAACATTGTATTTGCATTTGTAATGATGTATATTTCACTGCGTTCATAAATCAAGGTAATGTGGATCCTTATCAGTGTTCCGATCTGCCCACTTTCGATTGCCGACGTTTGAGGCTTACTCACATTTTAAATAATGTACCCAGCATCTCCTTCCATTAGAAATTGTGGTTCAAGGGTGAATAGGTCACGATGCAAAGCCCCGGATAGTACTACTCGCTAAAGGAATTCGTACCTACCTACTTCTTTCCCTTATGTTTCACTAAAAAGGGAAAGTTTGTATTTCAGTCTTTCCTCACGTTAGGGAATGTCATTTTGTTTAGTTTCCCCTCCAACTATCTCAGGCATGTTATTACGGAAACGTGGTATGTTTAATTAAGGCCCGAGAGGGTTATTGTTTTCCGTGTGTGTAATATTGTTTCCGAAATCTGGTTTGCGTTAAGTGGATATATGTACTTCCCTTGTTGTATGCGTGGGAAGGATATCGTTTCCGATTCTCTGCTAAGTACCACTCAAGCACTTTTAATGTTTGCCGTTAATTTTGTACTCAATGTGTTTAAATGAAGTGTTTATTCATTGATGCTCAAAAAATAACAGCCGATAAACTTGCAAAATAACTGCCTAGGCAGTTCAATCTCAAACATCTCATTTAGCACTTTAATAAAAACAAAACACAGCCGGCCGCAGCCGCTTAATTGGCGGGAGCTCGCGAAAGTAAAGACGTAGGCACACCGCACCACTTTAATCACCAAATTTTGGGCGTTCCCGCTGAACAAGTTGCTTTTCGGGCAAGTGGGCCGTGGGAGCACCGGGAGAAAGTACTAAAGTACACTACCGGAACTCTTTATACATGCCACTTCAGAGTTTTTGCGGTGCATTTTCGCTTGTAAAGTATGCGGTCGCAGGTCCATTGTATAATTACAGGGTGCGGTGAGCCCACGGCAGAACTTTATTGCACCTTTGCTGATCACTGTGAAACGTTTTTCATTGCGGGCCTCTGTTTATTTGCAGATTAACAATTAATAAAACGATCCATTATTTTTATGGCTACACGGTTGTTACGAGTTATTCTCGAGTTTAAAAGGTGTGGCGATAAAATGTAATTTTAATGTTCCTTTATGATACCGTATTATGTTTTTGGAGAAAACAAAGTGTGCAGTTTTACTTTTATTAGGTCGCTAAGTGAATAAGTGAAAACGTTTTCATAAATTGGAAAGTTGTTTAGGGTACGTCTTCGTCGGTACCAACATTTTCAGTTTGTTCATTTCATCTAATGCATTGTTACGCAATATTTTACAAAATCATTAACAAATAATCATCCATAAAATGGAAGTTCCGACTTTCGTTCTAGCTAGTACAACATTAGTGCCTCCACGAATCTGACCAAATCAATTTCATAACCAGTTAATTTCACTGATCTAATTTAATTACCTATCAATTAAGAACTCTGCGTGAACATAAATATTATAAAAGAAAACCCATTAAAATCATTCGATCAACATTATAGGCGTGGCTTGAACAGTCATCATCAGACCAAGATTAGGATCTATTACAAGATGTTACACTTCTTTATTGTGATGCAACACAACTTTCTCATTTCTCGAAACTGGAAGACTGACTCCACCTTGATGTGTCACCTGTTATAAATTGCATGAGAAATATATTAACAGTGACATGTTGTAACCTATAATCCTCTTAGACTTAAAGCTTAATACTTTTTACTGAAGCAAAAACGAGAAGCCGATCTTGTGAAATAAAATGTAATCTCAAATCGGTACCCCATAACCCAACCAAGCGTTACAGATAAGGTATATTAGACCGTTCTTTAAGCTGCGCGTAACATCGAAAAACGCTTGTCACGATCGCTAATCTCAATTGTTTGAAAGGGTTAAAATTTACCACAGGGCATGATTAATGGAAAGAGGCTTTAAGTATTAATGAAAAACCGATGATACTTTGCTTTGTGGTGGATCTCTAGTTTTGTGACCGTGAAAATACCGCCAAGCGTTACATAAATGAAATCCAACACAAGTAGATAGTAGACGACAACGACTTTGCTCTGTTGTTATCAGAGGTTGTAAATCTTGTTACTGTTACGTTTACTCGTGTTATAAAAGGGTTGTCTTCCAAACACGACCACACTAAAACTCATGACCACTTGCCATGTGGCCATTATTACTTCCAACCTCACTGATGTTATCCAATATCAACAAATCTGTTGGAAACGTTAGATCTTTCTCGTAGTAAAAGTTTTTTCTTTATATTCATAACGATGAATAAAAAGACCCCTTTTGAGGTTTTGGCCATTTCAATTAGTCTTTGTCAAAGACATAATTCTGAAAGTCATGTCCACCGAATCACGTGGCTATCATTACCCGCAGCCGGCATCATTGCCTTCGTGCGCACACGCCGACGCCGCCGACGCTGTGAATCTCTCGCCCACCTCTTACTTTCACTGCGGACTTGACACGATTAGCTCGAGCCCTTTGGTGAATTTATTATGTGAAAGAATTTTTTGTATCTCTTGTGTAGTTAGTATCGGTTACTATGGGATCGGGTTCTGTTACTATGGGAATGAGTTGAATGGTCTCTTGTGTTCTGTGATTACGATCTTCATCACGTGTGTTGACTAGTTTCTTTGTATATATTTCATTGCCACTAAAATTGAGAATTTTACTCTCATAATTCACATGTCTGCTAATCCTATATGACACCTTATCAGCATCATCGTCATTAGTCTTTATCAATCTACTGCTGAGCCTCCAAATCACGTGCCATTTAACTCGATTCGATATTCATCCATGGAAAAACAACTTTAAATTCAAACAAAACAACGAAAGTAAATTAACCGTATAGTACCTACCAACTTTTACCCATTTCTCTATACCAAATATTTGCATAAAAATTCATAAAAGATTCGAAAGTGAATACAAACAAACAGCGCACACATATGATCTACCCATTCAAAAGCCTTAGACGAATCTAAACACAGCTGTCAGGTCTATACTAAAAGTAAACAATATCATTGAGTAAGGAAGCTATCGCGCACTAGATCTTACCGAGCATTGACCTGCGCAGGGGCACAAAACGAAACTGAAAGTAAATCGCGACAATGTAAACTGAGGTATCTACAGACCGCGGTACGAACAATTGCGAAGTGATTTATTATTCGAGATGAATCAAGAGATTTGGAGAGGTCGTGTTCAGAGAAAATTAATAAAGGTTTCGTACGGATTAAAAGGTTTATGTTTAAGTATGTAACGAATACTGAAAGCTTTTAAAACGAAATAGGGTTTAGTTAATGAAAATAATAGGGTTTAACAGATGGATAACATGATACTCCAGGAATTTCGGAAGATTATTCAATAATATATGTAAAGGAGCACTAGTCATTTCTTGGTAAAGAAAGGAAAGCCAAAGGGAATCGTGACAAATAAACCTTCGCTACTGTTAAGGATGGAAGCATTTATTTTACAAGTATTAGCTAATAGCTTTATAGGGGCAGCAATTCTAAACGTAAGAATGTCAGCCTGTTATTATCTACCTATGACCTGTCAGTACTTAATATGCATGCAAACTCACGCAGTACCTAAGTGCGCGATTAGTGTGTGACTATGCAACACTTAAGCCTCGTGATAACATTTTCTATTAACAAATGCTAGGAAATGAATTACTAAATGTGTACAGAAGTATCAACTGATTATTAATTTTTTCAAATAAAAATGTCGTGAAAATTATGTCATACTAGCTGTTGCCCGTGACTTCGTTCGCGAGGAAATTTTGATGAGTACGTGTGAGAAAAAAAATCAACAAGCTTTCAACCCTCGTTTTAATTTCCCAAAAATCCTGAGCGATTTTACTTACGTCAATAAAGGAACGTTTGTGCAAAATTTCATGCTTCTAGACTAGCGGATTCAGCTGTGCGTTGATCGATCAGTCAGTGAATCCGTCAGCCAGTCAGTTTCAACCTTTAAATATACATACATTTATAAAAACATATATATAGAAGATTGTATGACATTTGCTATGTTGAAATCAGCTAAACATGGTTATATTTATGGCAAATAGACCTTCACAAGTTATGACTTAGGTATGAAGAAGAACTACAGAACTTTAAAACTTATCAACATCACTTCTAATAAAGTTAGGGTTGTTAGGTTGTTACCGTAATGTTCGCGTCCCGACACTATCTCATAAAACTTAGTTCATGAGATTACAGCTGAAGTTGAAATGACATAGCGAGTTATAGACTAGTTAAGTCTGTTACGGAAGTTTGCAAACTTGGGATGACTGATGAGTTGAATGATATTGTTAGACCATAATTATTTCTACAATCTGGAAGAATGAACCAGAAGATGGTATGGACTAGTTTAGTCACTATTACCTGAGGAAGTTCAAGGAGAACTCAAACAAAAGGAGGTCAGGAGTTAAGAAGGGTGAGGTCAAGAGTAAGCCCATCAAATATAAAAAAGTTTACAAACTTCGAATGACTGATAAGAGGAATGATATTTTTAGACTACTACTTACTTAAAATTTGAAAATGAATATAAATTTCATTTCGGGCAATTACAAATCGGGAAAACAAATTGAAATGCTTTTTTTTACACACAAAACGCTCTCGACCGACACTCTTTATTTACACTTTCACCGGCGCTGTCACTTCTAGGATTTCGAGGATCTCATATCAACCTGTCAAGACGTGTCACGTTTTAAAAAGAGACAGACTTACACGTCAATCAAGCGTGCGACAAAGACAGTTATATGTTAAGTTTTCAGTTACAATTTCGTCAGTCAAATCTCTACGGTCAACGACGTGTGCTACGACAAACTAAATATTTGCTTGGAAAGTTATCAATATTTACCTACGTGACTAAGAATCCAGTACTAACTATTGGGCACACAAGTATCTCGACAGATTTTACTTTTGTAAAAGTCTATTCTTGTTTTCCTTTGTTAAAACAAAGGATTCTTGAGATTAGCTATGCTGAGGTTTGGCTATCCATGACAGAAAAAAATAGTAGGTATTTTGATTCATTTCGTTTGATATAAACCAAAAGCAAACTGTATTCCGAATTTTCTCGTTAACTTAATCCTTCTGTTTTTACCACTCTCGTTACTCAAGTTTATTCTAACTTGTAAAAGCTTGAGTGCTTTCGAGATCAGTTAGACGTTATTTGATTAACACCTTGTGTTTTATCTTTCATCTTATCCAGTCGTATATAGGTACTGACTGACACATCGTCCAAAAAATTTTTGAAATTTTTTGAAAAAAAAAATCTAAACAAAATTCCAAAACTCTTAACCATAGATACAGTTCTTATCACAACAACAAACAAACAAACAAGAGAAACAATTATAATAATTAAATCCAACAATCCCTATTGACGGAGAGTTCACATGGAATCCTAGGAAACGTTGACAGTTAGAGTTAATTGCCACACACAATGAGGCACCCACAGCGGCTGAGAACCCGTGGGGCTGCATCATAAACCCACATTGAAGACCCGCTGGCACACATCTGAGGTCGCGATGAGACTGTTAGGCCTCAGAATAAGCGGACGATAAAAACAAATCGAGCTTGGATGTTTTTATAGAAGTGTGAACAGCGTTTGAGTCAGTTTTAACGGTTTAATGTGAGGGTTAAGTGTTGTGGGATTTGACAGTTTCAGTATTGAGGTTTTGTTTTAATAGTTTATGTTGTCTAATTAGAAGGTATCAAACTTCTTCCCATATTACGGGCACCTCTGATGTTAAACAACTATCTGAGATTATACTGAGCTTGACATCAACGCTGATGGCATAATAAAACACAAAGTAACTAGATTTTTTCATCAGTGGATGAAATCTGGTAAGCTCTGTTTGATAGTTGAAGACCTTTTGATAGCAATGAAGTAGAATCAACATAAAGAGAAGTCATAAGATGAACAGTAAACAGCTCTCGTTCAAAATAACGACGACATCAAAGGGCGTATTATCGGAACAAGGAACAAATTAATATCTTTTGGACTGTCTCATTCGGCATCTTTGAAGCCTGACCGCAACCAGCCGTTTCTTACTGAACTAATCAGTTAACGGGCGTTTTGGTTACTTTCGTCGAGTCTTTAATTGACTGTTATTCATATCCGATTAACTACATCTTTTTTTTCATATTTATATGAACAGTTATATGATCAATCATGTTCATAAAAGCTGTTATTTGCATCGAGTTGTGGTATAATTTGTTTATTCAAATATTTTCGAACCAAAATATTTGAAGGTTTTAGATATTATGAAGTGTTGGTAATTGCTTGATTGTGTTCAAGCAACTGTATCGATTAGATGGTACCGTACCTTCCAATTTTATCGATAAGGAATATGAAGGATCTCGAATACCGCACCTTTGCACTCTCAGTTAATTACAACGCCCAGCAAAGATAGTTATTAATGAATATCAGTTGAAATTAATTAAACTAAAACCCGACTCCAAAAGTGACTGACCGCAACGAATCCGTAGCCAAACGTATAATTACATCTATGTAACGTAAGTACGAAATAAATCATACAATCGACTTGAGGTGAGCGGTAAGTAAGAGTAGTCAAAAACGAAAGTAGAATCGATCTAGAATCGACGCAGCCGAAACATCGGACGCGGATTGTGGTCAGTCGGTCGGTAACTTTCACCGGGTACTAATTAGTGATACCGAGTATCAATGTTTACAAGACCACCGCTGTGAATATCGATATCAATGTTACGCACCTTATCTATCAGCGGATGACATTCCATCTAATGTGACGTGGGAAATGAATTGAAGGTACGGAGATAAGACCGGAATGCCTGGCTGCTGGATGGATGGCTTTGTGTAACTTTGAAGACACTAATGACCTCACTTTTTAGTGAAACAATTAAAAAAAAATATAAACACGTTTGATAATTGATATTATACTGACTATGCAATTATAAAAGGCCATATTATTATTCAATATGCCAATTTATAACAACCATCAAATAGAGAGTCAATCCCAAAATGTTTAACGACCTTCAAATCAATTCAATGCTTGCTAACAAACCAAACATCAATTCCATAATAAAATTTTTAACTATCAATCAAAGTATTCAACCAATTAGCGAATTTTCTAAACAAACTTCAAGGTTTTATTTTTAGAAACTATAAAAATAACTTAAAAAAAGAAATATCGATGTTTTACCGAAAATAAATGGCGCAATCACTATCAAAAGCTCGCCGCTGACCGGCGCGTACGCATGCCCGCCTTTAATCGATTGGGCGGGCAGACAAGATACATGACATTACAACATACATACTTTTAATGAAGCAGTCACTCAATATTTAAAAGAATTTAATTTCGGAATGAAAATAAATAGACTATATAAACTTAATTGGTAATTTAAAGAAAGGTGACAAGTCAAATAAAAGTCCTTAAAAAAAAAAAAAAAGAATTTTTACCTTGAAATGCTAAGATACGTTGATAATAATTAGTGTAATTACATAATTAAATACTTAGTTCTATCACAGATTGTATAACACATATAAATAACAATTATCTTAATTATATAATGTTTACAAAACGTTGCAACCACAAAGTTCAATTGCTACTTTTTTTCATTCCACATTTCACCGGAACTTGACGGTCATAAAAATTACGTGTAACGCGCAATCATAATAAAAAACTTCAATAAAATTGTATCCATACAATATCATATACCGTGCAAGCTTAACCACTTGCAAGACCAATTCTATTGAGGAAAGCGGAAAACTATATTAGAATTAGAAAGAAAAGTTGATGAAATAATTGGTTTGATCGGTCCGTTATGATCACAGTATGGCTTGTTCTGAATGTGATGTGATAGGGGGCCTAAAATGGCCGCTTTTGCAGAATCATAATATGAATTATGTACGTTACGATTCGTAAAAGTGACAATGTGACAATTCATAACAGTAACTGCGTCTGTGATAATTTTAAGAATTTTAACATGATTCATATTATTATCCTATTAATTATGATTCTGTTAAAGCGGCCATTTTAGGCCCCCAATGGTGACCCAGTAGTAACGGTCCCCGGATTAATGAATTAAAGCTAGCCTTTTTCCAACTATGTTGGGTTCGGTTTCCAATTTAACTGGATGCAGCTGAATACCAGTATTTTACATGGCAGGCGCGTTACTATCTGTAATTTATTTCATCAGCTCTCTAGTGTGAAGGAAATCATCGTGACGAAACTTGTATGTCTTAGAACAATGACATCTACGAGTATCAACCCTTACTGGCCCCGTGTGGTCGATTACAGTACAGTGGGATCATTAGGTATAGGCTGACGATTCTGCAGTATAAATGTGACGTTATAAAGATCATAGATAAACTAGTGACGCAACTTACGCACATTTATTGTCTTATTAGTATTGAAATGTCATCGGTTTAATTGATTGATTCTTCGACTCATTAACTATTGAGAAAAAAAAACTGATGTAGGTATGACAGAAGAAAAACTTCGAACACGCAAAGTTTACTCATCAGCAGCATTATTGTTACTTATTAATTAATCGTCGTCTTCCGTGCGAAAACGAGTGCGAAACGATAAAATAATTAAGAGATAGTAAAACCAAACAATGAATAGTGATGTGCTTACATTGTTCGAAATATCGATTGTAGTGAGGCGAACAAAAGATCGTTTGTAAATGTCAATTAGAGGTTCGCTCCGATCGTGGTTTCCCTATAGATATGTTCCCAGGCACCTTTAGTAAAAAAGTGTTCGCCTTTTTTGAAGTTTCGTGCATCGTGAAACTCGATTTAAGTTGTACTTTTTTTGTTGGAAAGTAGGAATTGATTTATAATAGCGTCTTCTTGATGTAACATATTTATTCATCATTCTACTATGTGTGCTAATCATATGGTAAAGTCGATATGAAATAAATCAGTTTTGAATCAACTGTTTCCCTGTTGCTTTTACTTAATTACATGATCATAATATCAACTGTACTTAATTAGGCCCCGCGTCATATATTTACGAAACCAGAATATCATTCATCAAAATGGCCCATAATATTTTTAAACCCAATCAAGACATTGACATTGCCAAAGGCTGCCGAAATGACGGTGGCAAATTATAACACTTTCGCTGTCATTGGCCGAAGCCCGTCTGGTCGACTCGTTTCGTCACTGATGCGGGCCAAGCGATTGTCCTTTCAATCACTGACGTAACAAAGACGCAAGTTTGTTAAACTTTCATTGAGAAGAGAATCAATGCGTGGGGTAATCACTGAACTTCGCTGAAAGCGATTTCACTGAGCTGTCTGAATTTGAAAGTAAACAATAGATTTCGAAATGGTCTGGCTTAAGACAATAAGATCATATTTGTTGACTATCATATTGCGATATTTTGAGACGATTTAAACTATTAATCTACTGAAAATTTTCTTTTCGTTCCAAAATTAAAACCAAAAATTCAATAAATTGATTTCGTACATTTATAAACGCTGGTTATTATTTATGTATATCATCGAAAAATATATGGTTATGTAGCTAATCATCACATAACGCTAAATCCCCCGAAGTTAATCATACGATCAGAACTAGTGTAACATAACATAACATCACGCCTGTAATTCCTGAAGGGTGAGGCGAGGTGTACCTTATAATACCTACATCCACACTTAACCAGTTAGGTTTTTTTAAAGTCCCATGTATTAGGGGGTGAGCCTATTGCCATCAACCGGGCACAAATCCAGATTCTGTGGCTGCTACTGAGAAATTCCTGATGGAAAACCCAGTAACACTTTGCCCGACCCGGGTATCGATAGCAGGACCCATGCTCAGCAGTTGCGCGTGCGACCACTCCAACAGAGAGGCAGTATAGAGGTAGAACCATTGTAATAGTAATCCTCTATCATTCAACATCAACCTGAGAAAATTTTCAACTAACTCATCAGCGCACAATCTTTTCAACAATCGACACATTTTTTGTTCCACACATCGATAAAATCTATCGACATAAAAACAAATACAATATCTGATTAACACTATTCCGATCCAATTAACGCGACTGACGTCGAAATCGAAACGAATTGACGTTAACATTGCGAAAAAAGGATTGCTTTTTATTTCTCGTTTTTGGCTGTCACTGTTTCGCTTTAAAAGCCTTTCTAGTGCGGCCATTGATGACCCTGGACATCTCAATTCGATATTCATTGTGTTTTTTTCATGTGTATTTTTAAAGTGAATGCGATCGATGTGTATTTTTTTGTATATGAGTACGAAATACGCAATGTAATGTATTTTTGTGCGAATAGGTGATGATGTTTTTGTGTTAGGTATGTGGTGTTGTTGATTGCGTTTATTAACGAAATTGGTAACTTAGCGTAATTTGTATTGGGTCTTATCTAGCTTATACTCGTAATGCCAACCGTGACAGGCCCTTATCCTATATGAACACTATTTGTATACATATTTGTAATCACGTTCTCGAAAACGGGTCTAACGATTCCGATGACTATTGCAATATAGGAGTTTACGATTTAGCTAGGTTTCATATCTGGGAAAATTCGTTTTCTCTATCCCCGAACAGAGCTCGGTCCAGGTACTGTTGGTTATACAACAAATAAAATGATCTTTATCATTTAGGTAATAACTTAATTATTTTTGTTCAAAGAATCGGACTTATAATAAGTACCAAATTTTGTACGACAATAGCTCTAGTCGGGTCGTATATAATATCCATTACACACATATCATCTCGCGTTCTCACGATAACGGAAGTAAGCATCATCTGGTGTAATTTACATAAAGGTTGGAGTCGCCGTGCCTGCCACTAATAGCTCTTACACGATACGATAACGACGTGAATTAGCCTATATATTTAATGTGATAATATAGCTCACAATATAACTAGCTAGAACCAGCTGGTACAATTCTTAATCTATCTATTTACACAGATACAACCACAGATATACATAGATCAGATCATCAGATATACCTAGATAATGCAAGTATCATAATTATGTGTATGAAAATTAAGCGTGAAATGCCCAGAATTAAGTGCTTGAGTTGTATCGTTGTTGTTTCCAAACAAACTAGCTTGCTGCGACAGTAGCCATGTTAAGCATAAAATGCTTATGCCGGGCACGCGAAGTACGAGTAGGTGTCCTTGCGTTAGCTAGGTATATCTACAACATTATTTTAAGTATATGCGAAACCAGAATATAGTTTGTTCAGGCATGTTTTCGTACGGACGACCGGGTAACATAATAAGCTTATAACTTTGTTATTTTTCATGATACAGTTTTGAAATTTTGTACATAGATTCTTTACATAAAAATACTAGACACGTGTTTCGGGTTTCGCATATACTAAAACTAACACATGAATAAATAAAATTTATTCAAAAATATAAAGGTTAAATATATAATACTTATAAACATTAAATACAGTTTTTCTTAAATCTATGTCAAGTGCACCCATGATTTAATGTTGTATATCTGTGGGTACAATAGCAACTGTAGGTCTACGTAGCATTTTAGGAGTAAGTATTAAATAAACTTTTTGTTCGAGGACAAAAACTAAGATAACCAGCAAAAGGGGCATATGTGAGAAAAAAATTAACCCTTACTTACTGCACACGTGTTTGTTGTCCCCAGGATCGCCCCTTTTACTTATAATGGTATAAACACAAGGCTTAGTGATAATAATCGTAAGACCTCTCGTGTGGTATGTCAGGCCATGAAACTGACCAACTTTTGTTCTATGACTTTAGGAAATTCATAACTTTCTTTTTAGTGTTAACCATACATGTTGAGCTAATTGGGTCAGTTCCTATAGAAATACGTTTTTAAGAGCTCGTAGAACAAAAGTTGTTTAGTTTCATGTTCCAAGTGACCACTCGGGAGTCTTGCGTTTATTAAATTACACCTTGTATGTAACAACATCAGAATTAGTTGTCATAGCGTTTTCTAATCAATGAAATATGGTGGCATATCAAGCGTGTAAAATTTCAAGTAATTTTTGCCACAGTCGTGTGCTCGTCGTGTGTGTGTGTCTGTACTTAACATTTTTATTACCATTGAAATAACTAAACCGACCGTGACAACTCATACATTCAACCCACACCTCAGAGCCATCTTCATGTGTATCTGTATCTACCTACTAATTTAATACCTACACCTTAAATTACACCCAAAACATCGTACAACAAAATCATCGTTATTTTTATATGTAAATCATCTGCCACGTCTTTTCCCAACTATGTTAGGGTCGGCTTCCAATTTAACCAGATGCAGCAGAATTTTACGTAAAGCGACTGTCCATCTGACCTCCACAACCCAGTCAATACCTACTGGGTAATACGATACCCCTTGGTAAGGCTGGTTGTCAGACTTTCGGGCCACTGACTACCTGTAACGACTAAAGATCTACAAATGACAGCTGGGACCAACGGCTCCGAGGCACGGAGGAAACTCGGTATGTAATGGGTGTTCCAACCAAGCTAGGCTAGCATGGCTTAACAAAAAGTCGAGCGGCTATTGTACTCATATCTCTCATATTTTTATATGTAAATGTTTGTAATAAATTGTTGGTCACCTATAAACACAATCTATTAACACCGATGCTACGCGAGTCCATGGAAGTTGACCCCAGACAGCATGAACTTTCTCTATACTGGTTCCATTCTAGCTAGAAGTCTTCATTTTGTTTATACGTGGTGTTGTTTTTTTCGTTATTAATTTTTATGGCGTTTAAATTTGAAGCTGATAAAATAGACTCATTTTTAAGTGGACGGTTACAGAGTGATGTTTGATGATTATTAAAAAGAAGCTATAATTTATCTTTTTTTTAATTGCCTTGTATGTCCCACTGCTAGGCAAAGGCGTCCCCAATATCCTTCCAGGTACTCTAATTTCTCTTATATATAAATAATACATAGGCACTGAAAGAGTAGATTACTAGAGGCGTTTTATAATTTCTGCCTACCCCCCACTGGAGAATGACGTGAGTTTATGTAAATTATTTAATAAACCTTTAAATTTGAGGGCCTTATTCTTTTCAGTTTTATATTAAATGATTGACGAAAATCTTATCTTGAGACGTAAGCTTTACAGCAAAATTATTGCATAACGCCATCTTTTTTCGCTGAATAATTCATTTATTTTAATGTCCCAAAGGTATTGGCTGGCGTTGTCCTCCTTCTGCGCAATATTTTTCGATTACGACCCACAGTTCAAAGGCTTTTGGCCATATTTCGGTTTAGAATAAGTAAGTAATATAATTATAGTCATGTAGCTGCGATCGGTTGATTAAGATAAACGTATTACACTTATGCTCGATTGCACCTCAAACTAGTAAAATATGTAGTAAGTGCTTAAAATGAATTAAAATATCGTTCTATTTCCATCAGTTGTTTGAAAATGACAGAGACAGAACTATGTTTCAAACATGTACGACGGCACGGTTGGCGCAGTGGCTGAGCGACTGGCTGCTGCATTGCGTGTCGCGGGTTCAAACCCCAAATATTTGCATGGTCTACAGGTAGTTGTTCCGGGTCTGGCTGTTTGTGTATGTGAGTTTAAATGTTTGTAAACGCACCCACGGTACAAGAGAAATTCCTAGCGTGAAGCAACGTTTAAAAAAAAATTGAATGGAATAGAAATGTTTCGTAGATAAGGCCCGATTGCACAAACTTACTAAAAGCGTAAGTTGTGGTATAAACGGACTTTAACCCTAATGCTACAGACTACATGCTGACAGATTTTGAAACCTTCTTTTCTTTTCAAAGTTCTATTTTTTGTCCAAATCTCTGCCAAAAATTACATGTTAAATATTTACTGTAATCTTTTAAACACCTCATAGATTGTTTTAGTCGCACATAAAAATAATTAACCACTCGCGGCACGTTGGATGATAATGAATAGTTTTTAAATGTGGTTACTTATTGATCGCCTGGGGCGTTCGGAATTACTTAGTCATGTTACTCGAAGTTAACATACTTGAAATTAGTTTATGAGTACGAAGCTGTGCTGTAAACTATATAAAGCTTAAATAATATGCTGACCAATTAAACAAACGACCAGCTGACGATCTATAAAAATAAAAGGGTTATTTTACTGAAAATAAAATACCAAAATCACGCCAATCAATAAACGTTGTTAAATATACTGAAAAGTCAATAACAAAGGGCAATCATGATAAAATGTTTTACGTTTTGAATTGATAAAAAAAGTATTCATAAAACAATTTATTATGTTTCTGTGCTTACCTTTGTGGTAAAATGTAAAATTATAAACAAGCGAAGACTATTGTGAAATTGCGATACCCAATTAGCCCTTTTATTAAGGTGTAAGCAACCTCCTAACAAGAAACCAATTTACACTAACTACTGGGTATAAAACCAAGGCTAGAAAACCATCACTTATCACAAGGAAATCGAGCGTGAACCAGTAAAAAATAACTTAATTGCTCAGTAGATCAATAACTTAAATAGTTGCTCCACTACTTTCCATTTTACAAGCAACAAATATAATACTGGTTGGCTCCCAACATTAAATAGAAATTAATTTAAAGCGGTCTTCCCACGGCAGCAAAAAGTTTGTATGAACGTTCCCATTATCTACGAAGACGAAACTTTTACTAGTTTCTCTATTAGTTGGTTTCGTTAGGGATTCGTGGAATGATATAACAGGTGTAGTGAAGAGCTTTTTGTTCGCAATGACTTTTTAGTGACAGTGACATAAAAGGCGACGCATTGCGAGGGTTATTTTGAAAGTTGGCAACGTCGGAAATTGCTGTCAAATATTTTTAACGGTTTGAACATTTTACATAATCTATACTTTTACATAATAAACATAATAATATTTTACATTATTTCAGTATTATAAAGCTGAAGTGTTTGTTTGGTTGAAGGCGCTAATCTCAGGAACTACTGGTTCGAGTTGGAAAATTCTTTTAGTGTTTGATAGGATCTCATTTATCGAGGATGGCTATAGGCTATATAACATCACGCTGCTACTAATTGTTATGAATATTACCTACTACCAAATAGAGTTGTGAAATAATGCTCTATAGTGGCTAAAATATTAAATGTATTGGCAATAAAATACCTTATAATTTTACAAAAGTAACCTACGATATGCCTATTAATTTGGCATATAGTAAGTATGTCGCTGGGGTGTCGTACTTTTAAAGAACTGTAAATTCCGATTGGAAAATAGGAAATATGTAGTAGCAAAAACGGACTCAGTATGTGGTTTCAGAGGGAAGAAGAGAGCCACTTTGTCTATTTTGGTTTATTCTTATTTAATAGCTCTTAAAATATTATTGTATTTACAAATTACTACTATTCAATTACTATCTATCAGATTAAAAACATCAATAAAATACCATTCCATTTATCAAATTACACGACAAACCAACCCACCCGAATCTAAGCGATAAAAAATATATCTAAGTTCACAGATAAAATCGATGTAATTATCCGATTATTCGACATAACACGAACGTGTAGGAAACCTTAGCCCTTTAGATAACGACGAAATAAAATTCAAATAAATTGAATTCAATTAATCAGTCCCTAACTAGAGAAAGTTCGGTTGAATTGAATATAAAGATGGAGGTCGCTTAAAAAGTAGACAGAGCTCTGTGATTTAGGGTTCAGTTAACTGAATTAATATAAGCAATAGCGTGTCTTGTGATGTGTTTATTAAGTACTATAGCATTTGCCCACGACTGCACTTTCGTTATGGTCGGAAATTAACCCACGGGAACGCTTTAAATATACTCGAGGGTAGTGTATAGCATCCCATAACTGAAACAATTTTCGGAATTGGATCAGCAGTTTCCTCTGATTAGAAAAGATTACCTCTAGATCCAAATTTATAAACTTGCAAGGATTACCTTATAATTTTAGGACATAATAATCGATGAACAAATTGTAGCGTCAAATGTCATCATCATCAGCAGTTAACCTGTTGACGTGATGGCTCTTGGGGATGCCTAAGTTCCGCAGCGTACGTCTTTTGGCTTTCAAATGTACCCTAAAGTAATAAAAGTTGGCAAAAAATGTAATTCACATAGGTCCTTTGCGCGACCTACGTCAAACGTAAATGGCTTAATTTGTATGCAAGCGTTTCGTCACAAAGCTTGTGGATAGGATAGGTACAGAACTTAATAACGGGTGACATGTTGGGTTCGTACCTAGTTGTTACGTTGGTACAGTTAATGTTTTCGCTTTCAAAGCGTTTCGTTTATCAACAACGAGTTTCATCTGGTTTCACGTAAAGTTTTTCGAATGACGTAGCTTATGTCAAGAGGAGAGTCAATTGTGGCTATATTTTCTGATCCGCAGACCTTTTCGTAGTTTATGATCGCTTAATGGAGCGAAACTATAAGATCTCAGGTAGACCATTGCAGCATCGTCCACGAAAACCGTGCAACGGCAGTTACACTTATTTACCCCTAAAAGATCAATAAAGAAATCCAACTTACTAGTAAGTATGGGAAATAGTGGAGGGAGACGGGCTTCAAAAAATAAATGTCGGCCATAGCTCCAAGAAGTTAATTAACTGATCTTTAGAATTGCTTAGGACCAAAACAGCCCAAAAAGAAGCTTATTTGCCACTACACCGAACGAAGTAAAACCTAATTGGTTGGACGTAATAAAATTGCATCCAATCAAAATCGTGCTACTGTACTTACACTTATTTACTGCTTAAACATCACGACACGATCGGATAAGTTCAGAACATAAATCGTATGTAACCTTAGTATCTTGACGGGGAAAGTCCGGATAGACAAAACCAGATGGGTTGTTCAGGAGAGCTCCAAAGGTTTAAAGGGTTAAAGATTCTTTCAAAGTCCCCAGCTAGGGATAATGTGACCAGCTCAAAACATCGTCCAATCAAAATCAAAGAACAAAATCTAACTTAAATCGCATCCTATTAATCTATATTAAGCGCAACAGATGGGTCCGTCAGAATAGCTCCAAAAAGTCAGATATTTGTTTGGAATACCTATGGACCAAACCAGGAATTTAAATAGTCACTCACTTTTCTGGACGAAGTATCAGCCAGGTATGTAATTACCTCACCAACTAAAAAACCGTCCAATCAAAATAAATCTTGGAACAAAATTAAATCATTTCACATTATCTCTTATACTTCTTTACCCCTCAAAGATCACTATAAACATATCCAACTTAAATTGTAAATCGTATCTAAACGAAGAAAGTGCGGACGCAGTCAAACGAAACAACAACAGTGTCAAAAAAGCTCCAAGAAGTTACATAGGTCTTTGGAGTATTATTCCTTAGGATCAAACCAGGAGCCAGGAACCAACCATTGCTAGATTAAGGTTCAGCCGTGCTAATTGGCAGGCCAGCTACATTATTGTCCAATGAACAACATATTTTCATCTTACACTTTTGTATCCCTCAAATATCACGATGAAAATATCCAACTTAAATTGTATCCTATAAATCTGTATTTAAACGGAGAAAGTGCGGACGCAGTAAGACTAAACAAAAACAGATGGGTCGGTCACTGCGGAGATGAGTTTCACCCATTAACGTTACTGTTAAACTGTGATTAAACGAATACCGACGCACGAGACGTTTCCTGTTTACTTAATTAGAGAACCTGTGCCTTATTGTAATTATGCTGGTTAAGTAGTGTCAAGTTTCGTTTAGTTTTGATCTGTTTTCTGATACGGTAAGTTTAAGTAGTGGGTTAAGTTGTAAGTGTCGAGGATGCAGTCCAATTAAGCTGATAAAAAGGCTTATAATTATGCTACACAAAAGGAGTTCTTCATTATGGTTTGTAAGAATTTGAATTTAGAGATAACATTTTAAGATGGTGTCACTAAGTAATGGTCCGGACCTTGTTAGAATTTTAGTGGAGAAAATTTAAGAATCAAGATGGTAGGTACCTGGGCACAGGTATTTCGCCTGATAATTTTACTAAGAAAAATACATAATACCATACGCTAGACCGTCAGAAGTCCCTAAGCTCGTTAAACCAATCCCTCGTTACCAATATAAGTAAACCACGATCTATCGAACGAGAAGACTGCCTTTACAGAACTTAGTCAATCACATTAAAGTCCGCACAGGTAACCTCCACCTTTATTTCATATCATCAATTCTAAAGTACTTATAGTTGATCTCGTAATTGCTGTACCACTTAAGGGTTGAATGTGAATGCCGGGTGCTGCGGGTTGTTCGAAAGAGATACCGCGGCCCCGGAACACAAAGGGCGATGAAGGAACATGGGTGGGTTTTAGTCAGTAAAAGTCTGACAGTCCCTCCCGCTCAGCCCAGAGCGGGAGAAGTCATTTGATGATTTCCCATCCGGAAAAAAAAAAGGGTTGAATGTGAAACCACATTCAACCACGTAATAAAATGACAGGGGTGCCTAAACAGTAACTAGTGTTTCGTGCCTGCTTCGACGAAAACAAAAATATTCACTTTTTATTTCGGTTGCTAACAGAATGTCACTGACATGAAGAACCACACACACATGACGATTGCCTAGACAACTAAGCATTAAAGTCTATTTTACTTTGTGCCAGTTAGATTGTCAAACTGTTTTCCTCAGTAAAGTTTAAATTTGCTGAGAATTTTTTTCAAAAGTCATAATGATAATGCAATGACGAGGTCAGCCATACTAATTAAGAGTTCGAAAACATCTCTTAGCTATACATATATATACAAATTCAAAGTATACAATTTCCGAAAATTAATACTTAACTAAAGTTCGTTATAATTTGTATCAGATTAAAGAGCGATGGTCTCAACCCCTCCCTTCACTTCGCGACTCGTTTTAATATATTTTTCACGAACACTTTCAGCGGACATTTTGAAAACAACTTTCTCTGAATGAATATAAGGCAGTGTTTAATATCCCATTGTTTGACCAAGTCGTCGATTGTATGTGGATGAAGTATGAAGCTGTGAATGCTTTGTGAATGTCTTTTAAGTGATCAAGAACGTCATAAAACGCGCGTAGTAACTTCGGGTAAGTAGTAGTTCAGTTTTCTTTGTAAGTTATTAAATGAAAATCGGTAAGTGGGTACTGGATACTGCAGTTCAAACCCAAACCTACATTGTATTTATTTCCACACAGAAGCTTTATGCTAGTCACCGAAAAATAAGAGTATTTCTTTATATTTATAATAGATTGGATTTTATAAGCTATTGTACGATTTACATATGTCATTTGGGCGTAGAGGTCAGATAGCAGTCACTCCATGTAAAATACTTTTATTCAGTTGCCTCTGGATAGACTGAAAGCTGACCCTTACATAATTGGGAAGGTCTAGGCAGATGGAGATGAAGCTTTATCATTTTTATTTGTATAGGAAATATGAGATAATTAACAAAAGAGCTGGGCAAAGCAGCGAAGCAAGAACTGACTGCTGACCATGCTGTTCTGGGTTGAATTCCCAGGTTGGGAAACTCTTATTGGGTTTTTCCATCAGCATTTTCTCAGTTCAGTGATTACGATGTTGGTCCCGGAGTCTGTATTTATGCCTCGTTGATGGTAATAGGTTCGCCCCTCGTACACGAGAAACATGACTGGCGAAATGTGGATGTAGGTAATATTATGTACCTACACCTCTGCCTAATCCTTCGAGGATTACAGGCGTGATTATTTAATAAAACACACAGGCACAGTCTATCCCTATTTAAATCTCAAAGAAGTGAGCACATAATATACTAATAATTATATCTTTTGTCAGCTATGGAACAGCCAGTCATCAAATTACTATGGTCCAATTGAACCCCTAAACAAATTCGCTAACACGCAGAACTGGAGTAAAGAGATTCGTCACCATCACTTTGCGTAATCGATTGAATGATTGAATGAACGCCGTAGTAAAATGTTCAGTGAATGAACGAACGTCGAACCGATTGAACTTGTGAAATTGACCGTGACATTCGCGGTGAAATTGTGAGGTCGCTTATTTGATTATGTATTTTAGGTAAGTATAAAGGTTTTTTAGCGAAATATTTGTTGATTTTACCTAATGCATTTTTATGGTAAAATATAGTATACCAGCTATGACACTCAGTACTTTCTGTTTGGGAAAGTGAGCACAGTTCAGGGGTAAGATCTTTCTTATGTAATAGACTTTCGAAAACGAATTTGACGTTTGTATAACTTTACTTGTATAATTCCCAAGTTTTCGTCTTAAATTTCGGTTTATATGAGTTGTAAAATCGGTGGGTAAATCTTATGTTGACTGGTAGACTAAAACTCTAAAATAATCACATTAGATAAGTCTAAAGCTACTGTAGCTTTAGAGGACCTAAGGGACGCCACCGACGCTGCGATTAACGTGGCCACATAGGCCCAAGAAGTTTAAACAAGTCGTACCATAGACACAAAAGAAGAACACACAGATTAAATAATCTTCCTGAAAAACCTTTAATTACTCGAAGGGAAAGTTTTCACCGTAAACTGAACGAAGTTCTTATTCATCTTAAAAAGGCTTCATTAAACAATTAAAAAAAAAAAAGTATTTAGTAAATATTCAAGCAAAAGGCGAAGGAACCAAACTTCGTTAAAAAGTAACGCCATCCCTAAATTGCTCACATAATTTCGTAAAAAGCACCTCATTATTTTTGTTGGAGATTGAAAAGGGGAAAATATGAACAAGCAAGCACTTTCCACGTTGGATAAAAAGTATAGAGAATCTCTCATATATTTTTAATAATGTTAAAATAAATTAAAGCTTTGAAAATGTGATGTTTTGAAGAGAACTCGACTGTGTTTAGCTGCTAAAGAAGTTTTTACAAAACATAGTACGTATAATTGCCGTAAAAATGTACTAAAAGGTTAGTAAATTTTTAGTCCTTAAGGACATAAGCCATATAATTCACTTCATCATCATAATTAATTACCTTAAACATCGAAAATCACCAAATAGAGTACCAAGTTTTAGCACATCAGACAAAAACAACGCCTCTGCAGTTACAAAATCTTCCAAAATTCGTGAACCATAGAATTCGAAACAAAAGACGACGTAATGACTCAAGACTTTTTGGAGTAAATGTTTTAGTGGATGTCAAGGTCGCGTGCCACAAGTCTACGCGAACTAAAGCCTAATAGAGTAGTTATGCGGCATGTACCAGAAACATGTGGCCATATTTAAGAGTGACCGACTGATTGATCAACTGACCCATACTTTGGGTCGAGTAGCTATTGAAGTTTTGTATGAATCAGGCTGATTTTTTATCGCGATTACGATGTAGGTCCCACCAAAGAAGTTGTTCAGTTTGATGGCCTACCACATCCTTAAATATGACCACACCGTTCTGGTACATGCTGTATAGCTCGACATTCCATGAACACAACGCTTCTTGACTTACAAAATCTTCCAAAAATGGTAAACCATAGAATTCGAAACAAAAGACGACCCAATGACTCAAGACTATTTGGAGCAAATGCTTTAGTAGAGAATGGCAAGGTCGCGTGCTACCAGTTTACTCAGAATGGTGCCATGGGGGTGGTACAGACCAAACCATAAGCTATCCCATACTTTGGGTCAATTAAGTATTGCAGTTTGTATGGACTAGCTGATTTTTTATCGCGATTACGATGTTGGTCCCATGGAGAAAGTCGTTCATATTGAAAGAGCTTTATTTACATTCCATAATTTGTGAAGATCTAGGTACAATTAAGGTTCACTTTGATAGTCTATACCACACCCTTTAATATGACTACACCTTTCTGGTACATGCTGTATAGCTTAACACACTTTGTAAACAACGCCTCTGCAGTTACAAAATCTTCCAAAAACGGTGAACCTTAGAATTCCAAACAAAGACGACCCAATGACTAAAGACTTTTAAACGAGTAAACGCTTTCGTGGTCAATGGCAAGGTCGCGTGCCACCAGACTGAGCTGTTTACGCGACGCGTAAGCGCGGAACCACTTAAACGTGCTATACCGTTGATGGGTGTATCAATAAATAACGCGATTGGATGGCTGTTAATACGGTTTGTAAATTCATTTTGGTTCTATATTTGGTGTTTGCAGAGTTTTTAAAACTGTTTTTTTTTTTGCTTTGACCTACATTTGGAAATTGATTTTAAAAGCTTTTGACTGGTCTCTAATGGTCTTTTGTCGTATCACAAATAATCATTTTTCATCACTATTTAGTGCACTAGTTGATGATTCACATAATTACACCAATTCCACATTTCCTCCAACTTACGTTACCTTCACCCTAATGTCAGGGAAATCCATTACAATTTTCATTTCTCTAACAACGTTTGCACATCCGGGCTTTATAGCCAAACATTGTAAAGCAGATGTTTAAAGTCCTCTGTTTCACCTATAAACTTCTCAACCCGTACCCACCAGGTCTTAGGTCTCCTGCATCTAACTCATGCCTGCTACTTCGACCAGATCAGGATTCACCGAATCGTCCATCCGACTCGCCCATGGCCAGTCTACGCTCCTACAACCTTTTCTTGATCTCTTGGACCTTCTTACCCTATGCACTATCCGTTCTGCGTCATATGTGGTAATATGTCGAATACCAAATAAAACTACAACACAGAATGTAACCTTACATATTTTCCAAAGACGTAAAAGTTTTCTTTCACCACAACATATAACATAGTGCGAGTGTTCCGTCAGAGGGCGGGCACCTGACCGGCCCACATCGGCGATCCGCTCTAAATACTACAGTTCCGTACCAGACTAGCACTAGTTTGTCTACGATTATCGTAACTCTATGTTTTATTTCCTTTGGCTTTGTTTCTATTATTAATACTAGCTTTTCTTTTGGAAAACGTAGTGGAGTGAAGTTTTCATTTTCAGCTTTCCGAATGAAGTTGTTAGTTTTACACTTGAGTACCAAAGTTCCAAGAAAAAGATAGTCTGCGATTATGTTTACATTGTGTTTTATGTATTATGTCATTTGCCTTTGTTTCTATTATAAATATAGGCTTTTCTTTTGGAAAACTGTTGTCAGCTTTTGTATTGGTACTTGACTGGATGTGTCTACTATCGACATCAAGTCTTGGATAAGGTCTAAACTTCTAAAATATCGAATTAAACTAGTACAAGTTTGTCTGCGATTATTTATTTAAGATCTCTTTCACTTACATATAGGGGACACAGCATGCGTAATAGAATTTACAAGTCGGGTAAATGTGAACAATTAAAATGACGTGCATTTATCTTAATACAACGTGTTATTTCTTTGGCTTTGTTTATATCATTAATATTAACTGTTCTGTTGGAAAACTAGTTGAAAGTAGGTATATGTCTTCGTAACATAAAGACAAGTTTGTTTATAGCTTTCGTAACAGTATAGTTTGATATAGCTGAGCGAAGTTTTCTTTGTCAATGTCAAGTTTCGAGTTTCGGTTTAAGACGATAGTAGTTTTTAATTGTAATACTTATTCTTAATATCTTTCTTCTCTCTTGGAAATCTATAGTAGAGCTTGAGTAGTTAATCAACCAAAGTTCTCATTGTCAGTACCAAGTATTGTTTCCCTTCGATTGTTCTGAATAATATTATCTTTTATTCCTTAGCTTTGATACTGTCATTTTCCTTCCTTATCTTTTGGAAAACTAAAGAACTAGCTTAGTAGTAGTAGGTACTCAAGTATGTTTAAGTATACATCATCAATTTCAGTTTCGTCATTTTGTAATAATGACTTATTTACTGCTGAACAGGAACTGCTATAAAAATTGCATGACACGATAACATAATGTTCAATTTCTTTTTATTACGAAACATGTAGAAATATTTAAAAACTAGGTCAACAAAGAACCTCTATGACGGATGTCATCTTCAGTAAGCGGACGAACGAATTTCCTTTTCAAGACGAGTGCAATTTACAAGTCGTGACATGAGAAAATTCTAAGAAAAGTCGAGATTTCACATGATTGTAAGTTTTGTTTAATGGTACCATGCATTTTTTATTTTGTTAAATAAATAATTAGGTGAATAATTTTCTACTTTATTCCTGTTACCCTATAACCGCCTGAAAATTGAATAATCTTTCTTGACCTACCTTTTTTTCAGTTCTAGTATAGTTTTTCGCACTATCATCAAGACTAGATGATACAAAGCTAAACAAGTCCATGTTTACCATCATATAAGAAGAAAGATCCTAATTCATTTTCAAATTAACTGCACTCAAAACTTCATGATAAAAGTCATCTTTTCATTAAAGTAAAATTACATATGAATACGGCACGGCGGCTTGCTATAAAGCTGAATATTCCATAATTTAACAGGGTATTACTAGCAAGATTCCTATATTTATAGTATCCACAGAATTATCCAAGAATGCCTACGACAAAGGTGTTGATAGCGTAAAGTTTAACAGCTATATTGTTCACCGGTCTCCATACGCCGATCTTTAATGAGCCGTATGAGTTCTAACTCATGAATATTTTGACTGGTGTTCCCTGCCGTGCTTTGGTTGTCAACTTATTTGCATAGTATGCAACTAGGTCTAACAATAGGATGATGCTAATTTTGCTTTATCTTTGGAATAAACGCAAATTGTAGGTCCACAGGTCACAGAATTAAAATATTACATCACATTCGAAGGGCTACAGGTGCAGCTGTAGAGGATGATCCCGAGATCCCAAGATCACTTCCAAAGCAATTTTGGGTGTACTTCTAGGATTCGTAAGCATTCCGGAAGCCGCTGTTAGACACATCTCCAAAAACATTGTGATGAATACCATATTAGCCGAATTGGATGACGAGACCACTGCCTATCCCATTAAATCATGACTGTAACTACAAAATAATTAATATTATACATATATATATCAACAAACATACCGTAGTCTTCAAAACACAAAACCGGCGAACAGCAAAACGAAAAGTCAAGCAATGTTCCAAGCACAACACAGTTCGCACACAAAAACGTTCCACAGTTTTCTTTTTTCCAAAAAAAAAAAAAGTTGTAAAAGTAAAGCGCACGTGCGCGAGAGTCGCGTGGTTGTTCGGACGCGGCAGTGCGCACGCGGCGGTGGGAGAGTGACAAGTGGATACTGCGCAGGTGCCAAGCCAACCTCCCTCTAACAAGGTCGCGTCCCCCTCTCTTCACACCCATTTCACCCGGAGAAAGTCTGCCTACATACATACCAAATTTTCGAACCGACTGAGCTGACTGAATTAACTTGGTACGGAGATGATGAATGAAATGTGTGTAAGGTCATCGTGTGGGATCGCTTTATCTCGGGATGTTTCGGCTCTAATCGGTATGCGTCAATGCGTGTTACAACATTCATATTGTCTGGTCGAAGATGAAATCTTGAGGAACAATACATAATATTTCAATTTACTTTTTGGTTTCTCTTTAACGTATATCAAAGTTCACATTTCAAAAAAAGAAATTGTACCTTGATGCAAAATTATTAAGTATTAATTATATTTTTTAGCGATTTCAATACGTTATATTTAATTTAATTTAATTAGCTTCACAAACTTTGATTGACATAGCAGCTTGTAGCTGAACGAAAGTATCAAATGCATCTAAAAATCCAAGTGAGTCATTGACACAATCAGTTACATCTTCGTTTCTGTATTCACTATCAACTTCTAGTATTATAATTGTAAATTCATATTCATTTTCATTCATTATCATAAATTATCCACTTATGATCTCAACACTACGATGCACAGCCTATTTGAATCCAAATACATATTTATAATTTAACGAGACAGTGACAAGTTGATGGCCTATTTCCCATTTGTTTTCAGTAAAATCATCCCTTTCTTTAAACCTGTATTTTCGACTGGGCATAAGCCGTCTGTCATGATATACGCTGTTGAAGATAGTTCTTTGAATATAATGAACTTTTTGACAACTATATTAGGTGATACGGTAGTATTCAGTCAATTTCAGGGTAGGTGTTGTATTTCATACTCTCAAAATGATCCATTTCAAAAGCTAGTCTTTATAACCCATCACTGCAACTTATGCAAATCTATTGTAAATGTTAAAAATGCCCAAGATTTCACCACAATTAATTAAATTCATCAATGAATTGATGAATTCATCATTATTCTTTGCAACTTTCCTAATTAATTTAGGGGTCAGTGCACGATGACTTGACGCATACGCCTCTGTCAGCCATCATCTCAGTATTAACTCACATTTATATCCAGTTTTGTACCAGTTAAAAGTTTCAATTAAAAGAAACCTCACTCGCCTACTAAACGCTTAGCTACTTAGCACTTGAAGTATTATTCCCATATCTCTGGATTTATAAACATGTGTGAAATATCTTCCGCCATTCATTTTCTCCGCGCGAGTCTGAGATAAATACTGTCTCGTTAATAATTTAAACCGTGGCTAATATTTTGACATACGTTTCACAAGTTGCTTGGTATGACTTAGTATCTTGTTTTAATGTGTTAGAACATGTAACGTGTCTCCACTTTATTTTATCCAATCTGAAGTTGATCAAATTGTTCAAAAAAAAAGGGATCGCTCTTTACGAAGACAAGACGGATTAGTCCAAAAAGTAAAAATCTAATTTTGAATTTGGAATGTTGTTTTTTTTTCATATAATTAGTTTTTTTTGTTCAATTTAGCACAAGAAAAGAAAATCGGAAGTGTTTTGATTATTTTTTTTTGATGAGGAGTGTATGTCTGCAGTAGAGTACACCTGGACAAGACAAAGACAATTACGATAATAATTGTTATGGCTTAGCTTCTTCTCATCTTCTATCGTAGAACCATAACCATAAAATCGCTAGCGGTTTGCTGTACTTGCTGTCGATTGATTCTTCTTCTTCTTTTTTACACTGAATAGGCTTGCGTTTGGCCGCAACTCGCCTGATGTGAAGCGAAGATGCGGCCAAGTGTGGAGCACGCTTGCCTTGAAGAAACCGATTGACACGAACTTTGAAGAGATCCAGATTATAAAGATCGAGAAACAGAGAAGCCATGCTTCTTAGCTTGTCGATGGGAATCTAAATTGTGTGCCTAGAACTGAGCCACAAGTTTGGCACCTTTAGTACCGCCCTTCAGTTCCTGTAATGAACAATCAACAGAAAAGGTAGGACACGTTATTATGTGCAACATCGTTTGTGAAACAGCACCCCATTTCCACTCCACGGCAGAGTCATCAATGAATCTCCACCTGAGAAGGTTTTCCTTACTGCGGCCAACCTGGCGATACCAGTGATTACATATATGATAACCATCTAACACATGACAGTGTTAAACCGTTGAGAATAGGTACGGTTTATAATGGCCCGCGCCTATTACACAAAAGAACTTTGAAGGTAAAAAAATGACCCACATTTTTTGCATACTTTATAATAAAAGTACCTACTTAAGATTTATTATCTATCTACATTGTTCGGGACAAAGGCGAAAAATTAATCAACTGTGTAATAACTATTGATGGGTCAACAAAAAAAATGTTAATCGCATGCTTAAAATATCGTAACGTCTCGTGAATAAATTAAGATGTATTGATAATATTGTGTGTATTCAATGCTAAAAAATATATTCTTTTATCTTGATCTTTGTTTTCTACGGATAAATGCAGACAGTTGAGGAATTTTAAATAGTGTCTCAATTTAAGAATACGGAAAAAAGTAGGTATGTTTTTTTTTTATAAAAAATCTAAGAATAATTGTAAAAATAACTCTCAGCAATGAAATCAAACAGCATTATAATTACGATATTCAAAGAGGCTTCTCTATTTTGAAGTTGATTAGGAAAATAAACAATACTAGTATTAAATGCTACAGTAACTTTGTCTGTTATCGTTTCACTCCTTATAGGCTGAACTGCTGAACGGATATCAATGAAATCTGGAAATGGCATTAAGTTGGACTATGACCTGGGTTAAAACTGATCTTGGTTTTAGGTTAAGCCATACAATAATTTTTATCCAGTACCGTTTAAGTCCTTATGGTCTTATTGGTGACTACCAATAAATCCTCACAACGGATAATAAGACAGTTTTATCTACAGTAATATTTAAATACTGATAGCGAAACGAAATACTAATCTTGAAACGATTGCAAATAAATAATACCCATTCCACCCGTATCTATAGTCAAGTTAAAGTAATTACTTGAGCTTAAGTAATTACTTGTGTAATTTTTTTTTATGCAATAGTCAAGAATTTAAACGAAGTAAGAACCGTCAAAGAGAGCAAATCTAAGAGTTATAACTTTTTACAGTTCTAACATCAAGCAATTACTAAACTACACATTAAAAATCGTATCTTCAATAATGACATTTACTAAAGTAAACACTTTGACTTGTTTAATACTCGTAGATACGAGTGAAATCTTCTACACAATGACATAAGTCCTGCTTGACAAAAGACGATCGATCACCGTGACAAGATACATTTGTATGATACAGTAATCGGTATTCAATCTTCTATTCACAGCTGCAGTGAGTACCTACTGTAGCAATATTGTGAGGTTTCTTGTGATGTCTCAATTGGTATTGTATTAAATTGATGTTTTTTCTTTCTTTTATTAGCCTTGTATGTACCACTGCTGAGCAAAGGCCTCCAAATTGATGTTAACTCAATTTTTCTCAATTGGACAATATCGGTTAAGGAAAATAGTGTTCGACTATTTCACAAAATAATGATTATTAGGGAGAATTGATTTGACATTCAACATCTGCCTAGCCTTTTCACAACTATATTGGGGTCGGCTTCCAGTCTAACCGGATGCAGCTGAATACCAGTTTTTTACATGTAGCGACTGCCTATCTGACCTCCACCACCCAGTTAGTACTGGGTAATACGATACCCCTTGGTAAGACTGGTTGTCAGACGTTCGGGTCACTGACTAACTGTAAAGACTGTCAAAGATCTGCAATTGACCGCCAGAACCAACGGCTTAACGTGGTTTCCAAGGCACGGAGGAAACTCGGTATGTATGGGTGGTCACACATCCACGGACCAACCCAGGCAAGCGCGGCTTAACCTGACGATCAACCCGAGCGGCTGTTATTATTTACCCACGAGCTCCTGATGCGCTGATTTGACATTATGGTGTACTTTTTCGGATATGTGCTTTTTATTTCTATTGCATTATGGTGTAGAGAGTTCGGTCTAAGTGTTTCTGTTAAATAGGATAAAAATGCCAATTGAAGCATCGCGTTTTAGAGCGGAAATCACAAAACGGACTGAAAAAATACTTAAACCTGAAATCAAGGTACATAGCAGACGCCTGCGGTCGGACAAGTGAAAAGTAACAAGTTATTTCCATGTAAAAATAAACAAAAACACACCATTAGTATTAATAATACAAAGTAAACAATAAAACATTACATAAATTATTTTTAGAAAATTATGTTAATTTTCATTAAAATTGACGAATAAATAATGCGTTTCTTTTGTTCGCCTTCAAGTTTCTTGGCTATATTTGGTTGACATTATGCAGGAATTTGACACGAATTTGGACAATACTTATTAGATATTGATTTATTCGAAGATTTTGTTTTGGTTGTTGTACGAAATGTCCACATGGCGTTTTCACTTTCTTCATATTTCACACTAATATTGTGAAAGACAAGGCTTTGCTAATCAGTCTTACCAAGGGGTATCGTATTACCTAGTACTAAATAGATTGTGGATGTCACCCCATGTAGAATATTGATATTCATCTGCATCCCGTTAGACTGGAAGCAGACACCAACATAATTGAGAAAATCCTGGGCAGATGAAGACAAGGCTTTGTTTATTTCTTTGATAGACGTATATAAACCTTCACTATAAGTGAAGGTGATTGAAGGTGATTTTTTTCTGATTTTTCTCATGATGTTTACAATCAATCCTGTCGCCCCGTTTCGGCTTGACGTTGAGTTCTGGGACACCCTGTATAACATCTCCAGTGAAAGTTTTTAATTGCTTTGAAACTGGAAACGATTTGGAGCCCACTAATAAAGCTAATAAATGGGTCACCCCTTTCCCAGATGTCGGTGTCGTAAAAAAGGATTTGTTAATTACGCCCAAGGAAATGGTAGAAGCGAACTCCAGTCTATAAACAACTACTAACTTACTGATTTTTCCTCCATTTTAATCAGTCTTTCAAACTATGAGCGAATGAGATGGTTCTGATGGCGTGTTGGGCGCTACTCCCATTAGTCTACCAATCTTTTTGAAGTCATTCTTCGCACTGACTGTTCTCGTCAAAAATGTCCCGTCGCTTTTTTAATCGACGGATGCTTTCCAGACAATTACTGATAAAATGATCTTCTGATTTGTCCGTAGATTTGTTAGTAGTCCGTATGACCGACGTTCTGACCGCTAGGTCAGAACGTCGGTCTTCTTAGCATGTCGAAAGCAATTATATCAGTTTAGAACTTAGGCCCAAGTAAGCCATTCATGTGAATTTGAACCTTATTCTTATGAGCGAATGTGAATAAGTGGTTCATAGTTATACAAATCTTACTCTTTAGGAGAAACTGTAATATTATAATTATTCGTTTGGAATGCATACGCTACTTGGCAAAGTAAGATCTAAGTCTCGTCTGTGAATTCAGACCTACGGTTCTTCGGTAGTGTGTACGCACGGCGCCCAATCAAGCTATACTAAACCAGTTTATGAGGATCTCTCATTGTACAGGAAATTTATACAAAGCGAGGCCGTGTTATACTGGAAGTGTATAGCTTAATTTGTCGCCATGTGTACTAAAAGTTCTTTTGAAAGCTAATGTTGAAAGTCTTCAAGATCCTCCAAGTGAACAGTATGTTACTTTTTAACTACACTTTCTCTAGATCCCGGGGCTCATAAAAGATATTCTGCTCAACATGTACTTATGTACCAATGATTTATGTTTTTATAGCCATTATAATGGGCTGGGGCAATAGAATCCAAATTATTATTGATGCTATAAATCTTTTAGGATCGATGAGTGATGCGTGCGTGTCGTCTGTTGGGTGAGGTCAAATAAAAGCCGCTGTGGGAGTTTTTTCTCCAAAGGTAATTAAATATTTAACACGGTATCCATCTGTTACGACGAGAGGAGCTCTTGGCTAAATAATAACAGCCGCTCCGGTCGATCGTCAGGTTAAGCCGCGCTTGCCTGGGTTGGTCCGTGGATGGGCGACCACCCATTACATATCGAGTTTCCTCCGTACCTCGGAAAGCACGTTAAGTCGTTGGTCCCGGCTGTCAATTGTACATCTTTGACAGTCGTTACAGGTAGTAAGTGGCCTAAAAGTCTGACAACCAGTCTTACCAAGTGGTAAGACGTATCGTATTACCCAGTACTTACTGGGATGTGGAGGTCAGATAGGCAGTCGCTCCACGTAAAATACTGGTATTAAGCTGCATCCAGTTAGACTGGAAGCCGACCCCAATATAGTTGAGAAAAGGTTAGGCAGATGAAGATGGTCTATCTGTTACGACATTCTTCTTCTTCTTCGTGTCGCTGGCACGACAATTTTTATATTTTGTTAGCCCAGAACTTTGCCACTTCCACCGCGTCGTCGGTGGCAGCGCAGAGGTCACTTCGGCAGCATAACTAAGGGCTAAGAGGGCAGGATAGGAAGTGCACTCCACAACACTCCACAACCACACCCCGCTGCTGATTCATTGAGGTAACCCCACGTAACAAAGTTGGAGTTACGACATTGAAAGACAATTTTTAATTTTATGACCAAAATCGTCGGTATTATACTTTTTTTGGCGTTTGCAAATCTTCATGTATTTTGTTCGCCTCGGGGCGACCGGATGGGTCTCTGAAACACGTACTCCCCCACCACCGCGTTGGTGTGAATGGTGTGTTACTGATAGTGCATGCGAAACCCGGTTTCGGACCCATAGTAAAATCCGGGAAAAACTGGGTTTTACTATGGGACCGAAACCGGGTTTCGCATGCCCTAGTTACTGCCTAAAAGCACTCAGTGCGCTTTAGCTGTCTCTGGTTGGGGCACTAGACTATTGATCTCACCTGACAGGAGAAAATGATACCTAAATGTCCACCTAGAGCTTAAAAAATCCAAAGCAGTCACCAAAAATATGATCTTAACATAAAGGATAGATCATATATGCACATATGTATGTCTACATTAAAAAAAATATATATATATCAACAAAAAAATCTGAAGAGCTAAAGTTAGAACAACAAATTGTAACACTACGCGTAACAATCTCCGTTACGCATGCATTGATCCGTGACGGTTGAGACGTTTCACAGAACCACAGTGGGTAACGTACAATCGTACATAACGCCACTGTGTTGCGCCCGCGCACTCGCGTGTCTTGGTCGTATTCGTGTAATAGTATTTGAGTTTTTGTGTATGTAAATCTACGACATTTACCGCATTTATGGGGCTTTAGTTAAAACCTAATTAGTAATTATAGAGGTTTTTAGTAGTAGGATGACGTATCCATAGCATGATATACTAAAAACCTGTGTGTCAAACGGACACACACGTGATTAAAAAGGTTCCGATTTTATTTTTGGTTCGTCCCACCTAATTATTTCATGCCTTATCTTCATTCTTCAACAATCTTTCACAACAAAAAAAAAATCTTCCCAACAATTTTATTTGGAAGCACCTACGAATAAAGTGGTGTTGATATAGCAATAAACAAATGAAAATGTTAGAAAGTACAGGGTGATTCTGTGCTGCCGCTGATCCGTACTGATTTTGTGCTGATGTAGATATCTAGGCCGGGGCGGACCACCCGTCGTATAAACTATGCGTTATAACACTTATAACTGAACTGAGACATACCGTCTAGTGTGGCACTACTCTATTAAGTATCACTCGTTTCTTTCTATAAACCTTATTGAAACCCGATAAAAATCGGTCTTCTCCGATACACTGTGGTGTATCCTCGAGGTGCCGATCGGGTGAGACGGTTTAGGGCTGGAGTTTATAGGCAGATACTAAAAATGTCTCAATACTATATTGTAGAATGACAAAAACGAGAGCAACGTTATGTAACTGTCGTTTTTGTCGCCAGTAATCCCCGACAGCTTAGACAGAGGAGTACTTAATAGTACACCCACATTTCGCCAGTTTTGTTTAAGTGCCATGTTATAGCGGGTGGATCTATTGCCATTAACCGGGCACAAATCCAGACTCCGTGTCTGCTACTGAGAATTTCCTGATGGTAAACCCAATAACAGTTTGCCCGACACGGGAATCGAACCCAGGACCAGGACTAGGAGGCAGAGCACAGAAAAGAAGAATTAATTAACGTAAATGTAGTCAAACCGCAACAGTCAGTTACCAGTGGCACACCACATCGTCATCTCTCTATGTAAGTTAGGAAGTAATGAGCTGTGTTAAGAAATGATTAAGCAGCAGTTTTCCCCAGATTATTAATAAAACTGATGATGTCTAACATAATGAAATTTTTTTGGGGATAAACTAATACAACATTAATACATAATAAAATATTTCTACTACTGTTACCATAACAGTTCACAAATTATGATTAGGAAATATAACTTTTGAAACGATTTGATACAATTTATAACTTTCTGAAATAGGATATTCTGAATTAATTAGTAGCAATAAACTTATTGAACCCGTTAATTAATTTTATGAATTGGTATTTAAAGGAATCCAGCTTTCAAAACTTTCTTTCTTCGTCTTGCAGATGTAACTAAAACCTATAAAATTCCAAAAATTGTTTTTGATGACATAAGAAGTTACGGTCCTGCAATAAGTAATTATGATTACTCCCAAAAGGAAGGTAAGACCGCAATCATTCGCTCTAAGGAAGCGGGTAATAAAAGCAGGTCCCAAAGTAAAAATAATTTCCCTTCGGAATAACATATGGACAAGGTTAAGCGAGGACTTGGAAGCTACCCACAAGTTACACGTATACATAGTTCGAAATATTATTAAGGAGGTAGTGAGGCAGACTGTCCAAATTGCAACGGATGTATTGTAATGTATACTAACCTTTGCCCGCTGCTTCGCCTGCCTGGTGGTCGGAAATCATACCACGGGATCGTACTCATCATCAACATCATCCACCGCCCGACTTCACACACTCCTGGGTATAGGCCTCTCTTTGCCAACCTCCACGCTCTGATGCCAGCCACATCCAGGATATACCCGCGATGTCAACAATGTTGTCGACCCATCTCGCCGCCGGACGCCACTTGATCAAAGCTTTACTCCACGTGCCACCAACGCGCCTTGCTAGGTGCGGGATCATACTACCGGCATATTATTCTATGTCGGGATGCATCTTATATTGAGATAGGATACTTTTTACCCTTTTTGATTCAGACCATGGTCTATAAGCCTGCCAAATATAAATCCGTTCAGCCGTATAGGCGTTAAAAGGTTACAAATAGATAGGCAGCAGAGTTACTTTCAATTTTTAACCGACTCCAAAAAAAGGAGGAGGTTCTCAACTCGGTTCTATTTTTTTTTGTGAACGAAAACGTTTTTTATAATATTAGAGTAACCAAAATCCAGTATTTTGAAGGCCATTTTATCGATAACTTCCAAAGATAACATACTGGTGCAAGACCACACATCAATGACAGGTGTTGATGAGCCATACACAATGAAACGATTGAAGAAAGCATGGGATCATAGAACTGCCATAAAATTGTAATGAATGCATCGTCTGCAATAGAGATGCGAAGATAAAGGAATTAGAGGACACGTGAAGATTAACGTATGTGACGAACTCACAAGTCAAAGAAGTTACCTCAGGCTCTTATGATACTTTATACTAATTAAAAAAATAATGTGAATAAAGACAAAACCTATTATAAGTTTGCGTGGGCGCAAATTGGTGAGCCGTCATCTCTTCAAGTACTAAGGTAAATAATATCTTAATTTCAAAACGAAAGTCTAAGATAAGAAGACATTCCTCGATTATTTATGTTATAAACATAATTTCCCACGTCTACGTGTTCGGAGGACATGTGTTTTCACCGGATATGGTGTGTTTGTCAAAAATTTCTTTTCCTTCGCTTGTCTAGTATAAACGAAGACGTACGCTATGGGATTATGGGTATAGGTTACTGCAAGACGTGTAGAAAGCTAAAATAATATTTAAAAAATATATACAAGGTGTTACTTTGCATCCTCGTCAAATTCAAGGAGGTAAATGCTAATGATTCTCGACCCGAATCAATAATAAAGTGGGTAGGTAATTTTTTTTTTCTTAATATCCGAAATCGATAAGTGTACACCACCCGTATTTAAACGCAGCCCGTCTAATACTAGCCCTAAAACCGCGCTTTCACACACACAAACAAACTCGGACGTTTATTCGATAAACGGGTGATTCTCCTCTTTTGAAAAGGGCTTCATTCTGAAATAGTGTCAAATTAAAACAACTAAAAAAAACAGCTTTTATTATTATTGACCAGGTACCGTAATTTATATTGATTATTTACATCTTCAATGACAACCTCCTGAATTTTGACGAGGTTGCAAAACTACACCTTGTATATTTACTTCCAAATAAATGAAATTTGGTTTTGGATTCCACAGCATACTCAGCAGGTTCAACAATAGGAATTTATTGAATCTAAACGGGTGCTATTAAAACGGTTGCATTTAATAAAACAAATCTAAGTAGAGTAAACATTTACATACATTGTCTGTACACGACATGGGGTATTACAAGAGTTCACTGACGGTCTGCCTATTTTCACCCTTAAAGTTGTAAAGTGGTCGACCGTCCGTGAGCTCGGTAGTGCAAAACAAATTGTAACGTTGTCTAGGTAAGGACTATAAATTCCGTCTCAAACTGTCATTAAAACCAGCACCTATTTCAAGAAAGAAGTATTTGTATGCCCACGAAACCTTCCTGAAACAAATATCACTTATACCCAAATAGATTTATGATACAGTATGACCACTTTCAGTCTCTCTCACTTTCTTTCTCATTCACTTTAAGTTTGCAGTTCAAGATGGTGCTGTTTGTCAAGAAAAAATGCATCGATATGTCAAACTTGGTACATTTATTGTAGTCCCGTGTTTTCCCGCCTGTAAATATATGTAAGTGCTTATTATATGTATATTTAATAAGTTGGTTGAAGTATACTATCGTGAGGCTATCAGAAGAAATACCAAAGGAAAAAATGTGATGAAGCAGTTGGTTTTTGCAAGTTACGATTTTGTCCCGTCTGTCGTGACTATATTTAAATATCTTTGCTTACACCACACCACAATTGTAATATACCAACACACAAAATCCGTCACAAACATTCCTAATATTCTACTAATCTCACTGACTTTCTTCTCTTCAAAGATCAAAGCGCGTTTGATGAAATCGCGATTTTTGTCAAGTATCGTCAAGAGGAAGTGAAATCTCCGTCGCATGTCGCATGTCGGTCGGCAGGGTCGGCAGTAGGATGCTCGCAAGTGGGCTGTTGTCACTGCCAGATACATGTGCGTATGTGTGGGGTTGTGCGCGCGGTGTGGGTGCGTGCTTTGAACCGGGCCCTAAAATGGCCGGTCAAAATAGGATAATAATGTGAATTACGTTACAGTTCGTAAAATGGTCATATATGACAATTCATAATATTAACTGCGTCTATGAACATTTTAAGAATTTATTTATTATCCTATAATGACTCTGCTAAAGCGGCCAATTAAGACCCCCTAGACAGGTTCGTTTTCTCAGTAGGAATGTCATCGGTTTTGGTGATGTAGGAGACGTCAGGGAATTACACACTCCGTTATAGCAACACACTGCTTTTCTTTTGCTTTGCCAAACGAACTCTGTCAATGAACCAATGTGATTGTTTCGTAGGTCTTTTAAAATGATAGAAACACGCTTCAAGTGGTCATAATTACACAAACGAATAAAGAGTCATGGAATTATCCAAAAATACAAGTACATTATTTTCTATTCTGACGATGCCTCATCTACTGTGAAGGATTTTTAAGATACGATTCTACCGTTACCGTTAGGTACAGTGCAGTACATTAAGGATGATATTATTAGGGGTCTATTTGTATTTATTTACGTATTGAAATTGTATCTCATTTTTAAAAAAATTCAAAAAGAAGAAGAAGGTTCTCAATTCGGTTGTATTTTTTTGTGTTTGTTATCTCATATCTTCGTCATTTATAAACCGATTTGAAAAATTCTTTTTTTATCTGAAAGGATATACTTCCCGATTGGTCCCTTTTTTTTTGGAATTTTATCAAAATCGGTGAAGTAGTTTGGTTTTTAAATCAATATATCTGGTAAAAAAATGTTATCCAAGTAAAAGAAATTGCGAAATTGATAGTTGACAAGGCTTGGTGTGTGATACGATAACTAAAACGGGTAAAATAAAAACTTTTTTGCAAAGTCAATGAAACAAACAATAGTCACCGACTTCCGAAAGTAAAGTTATTTTCCATATTTTTGTGTTTTTTTTGGAAGTCGGTTATTTTTTTGCTGTCTATCGCTTATTTAAATATATTCTCTCTAATTTGAGACTTGGCTCTTGTGCTACAGGAACTCCTAGTAAGAGTCAGGGCTACACTGAAATTTGTGTCTTGAAGTGAAAAATAAAAAAAAAAGTTCAATGGCAACCTCGAAAAAAACATTATTTTCAAACAGCGCACTTTCTTCCATCGCACATGTTTTGTATCAGCGTGCGCGTGCGCGCGTCGCGTGCCCGCCGCCCCGGATGCGACACATGCTTTTCTAGGAGACCACGCTATTTATCCTGCTACTACCTATCAAGTGCTATTACACTTATTTCTTTATGTTCATCGTTATTTACAAATCACTGCCACTTTATTGCTAGAGTTTCGAGCTCAATCAGTCGCGAGTGCCAGCTTGTAAATGGGGCAAAAGATAATCTGGGAAAATTTATCTACGACTAACGATCTTGTCAAGTTGTGAATTTGTTAGTTTGAATATTTGATTACTCAACGTCAAGTCAAGTTTACGTCATCATACAAATAAGACAAAAATGTACATACTTACATACATAATCTCATTGTAGGCAGAAACTACCAAACGCCAACTGCTACGATCCTCACATACTCTTTTCCTGCAAAAATTCGTCATAAATAAGCAATGGCCATTTTGTCCAAAATTCTTATTTGCACAGGCTAATCAGTCAGCCTAATTTGTTTTCTAATCATCGGCCAATAAAATCAGACAGTCCTAAAAAATATCTGTGGGCATCTGAAGCATTAGGTCGAATGTATAAATTCTCTGTATTTGAACGTCCAACCTTATGCTCAGAACCATAAAATCAGATATACAAACTCCTTGCATTGGTACATCCGACCTTATTCTTCTGATGTCGAGATTATTGGCAGCGACATCGATAGAACCTAATCGATCAAATCTCGACCACATCGAGCCAAGAACAAGTTTGCTTTTTAAGCATAATCGTAAACTAAGTAGGTTTACTGTCTCGAACTAAATGTTCCAACAGATTAGTGCAGAGTCAAATTGAAACATGTTTAATTCGACGCTGATCGCTATTAAACACCTTCTTAACTTGTTGGAACCGGTGTAATTTAGTCCTGTAACTTTGAGTTTAAATTAGGCCGTCAAAGGCACTTTTGAACGTCAAACTTTACAAGAAAATAGAAGTGATGGATTGAAGTAAGGTTAGGACAGACAGATTCAATTTACAAAATTGGCAAGAGGAGATTTGGAGATCGTTTTTGGCCTTGAGCATAAAGACTTTGACTAACAAATCCGGGACGTCGTACAATTTTTCGATAATAAGTTCATATTGTTGAAGGATGTTTAAATTGTAAGTAGAACTGATACCTTGGCAGAGGTTACAACTAGTACTTTCTTAGTTGAACAACTACTTGAAGTCAAAATAACAAAGTCTAGTTCGATTTTTCGTTCAGACCTGGAACGTTTCCACTGTTGGAGCCCAACACAAACACACACTGCTGGAGCTCTTATCTCTGAGGTAGATTGTTATCCACCACATTTGCCCAGTACAGGTTGGTCTTCCAATTTTTAGTTCACATACTATGTTGCATTAGTGCATTGGGTTCGGTTTCAGGGTTTACTTTGCTCGAATCCCTACAAATAATAAATTGCCAAAGCCTGCTATCAGTGGCCACGTTAAGCTTGGCGTCTGTGGCGTCATTTAGCTCCTCTAAAGTGCAGGTGATGGGACAATTCGGACACTCCAGCAAGTGGGATATTGTCTGGTTGCGAGCACCACATTCACACTGTGTGTCAGAAATCCTTCCGACCCCATGTTGCCAAAGCTATCATATCGATAGTCAATTTTATTAATAAACCCAAACACTTATTTAAAATGTTCCGCTGTATTACCAGTTCAGTCGTAAACACTGAATATGTGAGCGTTGTGATGAAAGTATCAAAAATTGATCGCTCACGCTTCACTGCACATGATTGAATTCTTGCTGTATTTTATTCGACAGCCGTGAATAAACAGTGAATAATCGCTTGTAGAGTCATGTTTAATATTTACTTGAAAGAGATCTGTAAAAGCTTCTTTTCTTTAATAGTCGTTACACGTTTAGAAAATGCATGGTGTTGACATTAAGCATAGTCGCCTGTGGTGGTTAGCCTGTTGAGACACAGGTGTTCTATCTATGACAAGTGTTAACGTTAGTCGTTGCATATCCTTTGTCACTCCCATTATGACATTAATTACCTCATTGATCTCGTCGTCGCAAGCGCAGCGTGTGAGCTGGCCGGGTTCAATACCCAGGTCGTGAATAGTGTTATTAGGATTCTCCAAAAGGAATTTCTCAGTAGTAATCTCAGAGTTTGTCAATTGTTGAACAGTCATGTACCTCGGAAGACCCGCTTAGCCATCGGTACTGCGCCTGATCTCGATAGTGTCGTACTGCAGTTCCATCGGATTATGAGAATTAAGAAATAGAGAGAGACATTACCTTTGTTGACGTTGAAACTTGTGCACCACAGTAAATCTCTTGCTACCAAAATGTAGTCGCGAGGATATTGTTACTAGTTTATATTTTCTCGGATACCTTCTCACAGATATCATCAACCCAAACTACGTGACAACCTACTTTATTTCTCACTGATCGAAATGAAAACTAAGAAGTTTTGAGAATGAATGAGGATGCGTAAAGGGAGACCAAAGAAACGATGGATGAACTATGTGAAAGATGGCTTGAAAGAAAGTGTTGAGTTGGCGACCAATAGAAAATTATCGAAGAAAAAGTTGTGCTGAGCCGACCCCAAATGAATAGGGGCATAATGACGATGATGACCTTGAATAAAACAACAGAAGAAAACATAATAGAACCTAACGTTGACGGGCAAAACACTATCCTCAAAAGATATCACCCAAGGATCACTATCGAGTGGGCGGAACTGACAGAAAGACGTGCTGTGCCGATTTCAAATAAAGAGTAAGGGCATAATTCTGATGATGACATTGAATAAAACTACAGAAGAAATCATAATAGAATTAGAGTTGACGGACAATAATAGTGTATTGTAATCAAAATACACAAGAACCACTATCGAGCGAACCAAACTTCGATCGATTTTCACTTAACCCTGAAGTTACGCCCCAAGATTACGGCAGAGTAAGCATAAACGCTCGTAATACACTTATCATAAGTGAGCAAAGTCAAGTGTATAGTGCAACCACACAATAGGTAAACTCCACAGAATAATGCAAAAGGCTCACACCTAAGAAAATCGACAAAGGAACTCAGATTTGAGGTACTTTTTATCCGTCAAAAAGGATCATCGAACACCACACAAGAGACAAGAGGTATACAATACTAAAAGTACCGCATACAAAAAGTCCAAAAATCTAAGATATCGTAAGTCCGGACCGCACAAAAGTACGAAAAGGCCCCGAAAAATAGAACTAACATGCCAAGGTGCATTGTTGAGAGCTGTTGGTAAAAATGGTCACATATCCATTAGGTGCAAAAGCGCCGGAATTCCACTTCATCGTCTGCCTAGCCTTTTCCCAACTTTATTAGGGTAGGCTTCCTGTTTTACCGAATGCAGCTGAATACCAGTATTTTACATGGAGCACCTGCCTATATTTCCAGTACCCAGTTAGTGCTGCGTAATATAATACCCTTGGTAAGGCTTTCAGGCCACTGACTACCTGTAAAGACTGTCAAAAATCTACAAATGACAGCCGGGACCGAGGCACGGAATAAGCTCGGTATGTAATGATGGTCTCTTATCCACAGATCGATCTAGGCAAGCGCGGCAACTTGAAGATCGACCCGTGTGGCTGTTATTATTTAGCCATGAGCTCTTCAATATTCCACTTATAAGTCAAAAGTACTTAACTGATTACGATAATTTTACACTCCGAGAGTTATCTATATCTTATGATGATGTGCTCATGATATAAATCGGTTAACCTTCCATATCCACCTATCTCTTGGTAAACCCGAGTCCTAAGTACCATCGACTGTATTGCTGAATATAAAGATGGCTCGTCTCAACCGCCTATACCATTTGAATACGTAATATTTGGACAGTTAACGGATCTTTCTTTAATTCCCAAGTCTAAGAACGAAAGAATTTCGAGTGCCAATACTTACATCCGTATCTATAGTCAAGTTAAAAAGTTGCAATTTTTTTTTATGCAATAGACAAGAATTTAAACGAAGTATAATCGTCAAAGAAAGCAAAGCTAAGAATTCTAACTTTTTACAGTTCCAACTCCAAGCAAATACTAAACTACATAATAAAAATCGTATCTTAAAAAAATACATTTACTCAAGTAAACACTTTGACTATTTTATACATCGAATTACGCAAGGTATGAAATAAGACCTGGGTAGACAAAGACAAGGATCTATAGTTTAATAATTGATGATATCATAAAAATATCTTCACTGAATTATCATTTAAGAATGAAAAGAATTGTAATACCTATTGCTTTACAAATTTCCTTGGACAATACTACACGTAAAACGAACAACACTGAAAAGTAAACGAGATTAACATAAGAATAATTTAGAAGGCTCAAACGTCTTTTTGTTTTGTTATTATTTCACTTTGTACGTTTCATTACTTACGATTAATTTTTAAATGCTTTGTTATTAATACAAGCAAAACTATCACAACAAAAACTAGGCTAGGGAGGTGCTACAGGCTAAGATATTGCTTCACATTAAATACGTCTGAAAAAGTCATGAACAACGATTACAGGGATCCACCAAATCGAAGTTATTAATCGTGAATGAACAAAGCCATTAATTTCGCTAAAAAAAATGGTTTTAAAAAGTTATCCTAGGTCGCGGACGAAGTCGCAGGCAACAGCTAATGTAAAATTGATTAATTGCTGACAGATATTACAAAATTACCAGTAATCCGTCGGAATTTCGTCGGTTGTAAGGAATACCACACCTTGCGTGCGCGCATGAGTAAGCACGATTGATTGCTAAACTCAAGGATTTCTTACTTATAAAGAAAGCTATTTATTTTCATTATGTTTTGGCAGTTTCTTAATAGCTTCAAATTATTGACCAACCTTATTGAAAAATATAGGCTGGTGTGGTTTAATATTGCAATCCTGCTTTTGAATCCAGTAAGACTGGATCGGCTGTCAACCATTAGCGGGTCTGTTTTAATCCAACACTGGATGCTGGACTGGATTAAAAATTATGTACATTGAATGTCAATCAACACAGTCAAGCACAGTGCACCAACTGTTGTACATAGGCCTCTCCTTAGAATGCCACAACAACCTGTCCTCGGCTTTCCGCTTCTAGTCGTCAAGACACGTGTTAAAGTCATCCATCTCACACTACACTTGCTGATACGTGGTCTCCACTCCAGAACTTGTTTGCTCCATCAACCGTTGGTCCTTCGACAAACACATCCTTACATTGTATGCGACTTTGACTTTCTTTAGCTAGCCCGTATTGTCCCGCTCCTGGGCAAAGGCGTCCTCCCATTCCTTTCACTTCTCTCGATGGTGCGCTTCTTCTCGCCAATTCGCGAGGATACCATCCAAGGCCTCTCGCAATCTTCTCTTCGATCTGCCGCGATATGAAATACTATGTTAAAATGTATCAGCCTAAAATTGTCTTAGGCAAAATGGTGATGATTTCTGCGCGATGCCCTAGTAGGAAGAAGACAGTCTAAGATCCTCATTTCCACGTGTCCATGAAAGCCAAGTATTGGTAAACTTTTAGTCGGATGCTAAAAGTTTCTTAATCAATAGACAGCACACTGAAATTTGGCTGAAAACTTGTTAATTGGTAAAGTTGCTAAACTTAAATGAATTCTGTGAACTTCGCTGTATCTGTACGGATGCTACATACGTAAACAGATGTTGTACACAAACAATATGCTTTGAAAAACGTCTACAGATGACGATATATAACAAGCAAGTCTTATGACGTATTTTCTTCGGCTTCAAAAGTTCTGACTGACAAATCGTTTTACTACAACATAATAATATAGTAAGCTTCTGGAATTATGATTTTATTGCTTTAAATATTTGAAATGTATAAAGGATATAAGCTCCTACTGAGACAGACTGAGACAGATACGATACAAGAATAAAAAATAAAAATGTGGTTTATTAAATATTTAATGCAGCAAGTCTTTTAAAAGCTGGTCGTTAACCATAAACATCTGTCATTATAGGCGAATATAATACAGCCATAACCTCCATGTGTATGCCTATAAAAATAAGTAAATAAATGGCAAGGCAATATTACCAAGTAAACGAATTATTTGAACTTAATAGCAAATAATATTAAAAATGACAGGCTGGTTTTTAGGCAGTGAACACACCAATTAAAAACAATAATAAGAATAAAATAGATCAATTGACCAAACATTAATTAACACAAAACTTTCCACTATGTTCTTGATTTCATTTCCCAATATCAATTCATTAAATGTCATGTTAAATCAGCCATAAAGCGAACAGATCCAAAGTGATCCGTCAGTGAATCTCCACCTAGGATCCGGTTTATTAACGACGTTGATGCGACCAACTTTTGTTTTAGTACAAGCCTCGTGGCCGATATAAAGTGTTAGATGGATATCAGATGCCTTAACTGATAGAAAAACTAACAAAGAACTTTAAATTGTAGTGTGAACAACATAAGATTCAAATTGCAATGTCCACGTTGTAGATTCAAGAGGCGATCCTAAGACACAAGCAGTCGAAAGCCTTAACCAAGAATAAGTCATAAGGAAAAGGAAGAAAGAAGGTTTTTCTGTACAGTTAATTATTACAACAGATGCTACAATGTTACTATGACTAAATGGAAGATTTATTGTACTCATGAATGAGCAAACAGAGGTTAATGTACGCATTGATATTGCAAAATGTCGCTTTGACAAATAGAAAACTATGCTGTGACTCAAATCTTATATATGGCAATAAAGATAAGAAACGTTTAACGTTAAATAACTGATGTGTCAGTCACCAACGAAGTAAACCAATCGAATTAAATAACGAAGACAGTTTCAAGATTTGCTTCGATAAAAATTCAACACACGTCTTTCATATGGCAAAAAGGAGTACGAAAAAAGTCGGAACTACAATGATGTACAAAAAGATTGATGCACCTGAAGAAGTACGTGGAATTTTATTGACGAGCACTCAACCTAAATGTCCAATAGGCGATAAGGTCCGCCTACAGCCTGATGCTGTTCAACAACCTTATCATCATCATCACCGAAGACTTTATCTCTAAAAGAATAAGGAACAGAGTTGATTGCCGGAGCAACTTTAAAAAATATAAGGTCTCCCAAGTGCGGCTACTTTCCAACGTGTCAATAAGAGCTTTCGCTATCTGTGACCGAAACTCGTGTTTTGTTTGCTTTGCTTATTTGAACATTCTTTTTTCTGGGCTCCTTTTGATATAACTTATGACGCGGTACTTTCGATAGATGTGTTAATTTGTTTGTACCTACTCACAAGGGCATGTCTTACCACACCCAAGTTTGTTCCGAACAATATTATGGGCAAATTTCAAGACCGCAAATGAAATCGAAATTGTACTAGTTTCTTTAAACTATCTAGTTATGAATACATAGATGATCAAGATTGTAAACTAGAGCTTTCAATGAGTACAAGTAGGTATAGAACATGTCCCAGTCGTTCTTTTTCTCACGCAATACGAAGAGCTGACAACGGTTCCTTGCACATTTATTGTGACACTGTTATTGCATTGTGAAGATTGTAAAAAAAGCACAGTCATGCTTCGGTACTAACATCTGAGACATAACCTTTGCACACATGAAACAAAGTAACGCAGTTATAAGGAAATGATAAGTTTACCAAATAAATTTAATGGATGTACATAATTTAAATCAAAACCAAATTACGGACCAAATTAATGGTAAGGTCAACCTTAATCAGGCTCCCTACGTTGACCACCCAACGACAACCGTTGCGAAAACAAAAATGATTTACAACAAAAACACCACACTTTCGTTTCACAGTACATAAAGCCAATGGCAAGAATTAAAAACAATTTTCTCATTCACCAAGCGTCAATACACGAATTAAAAAAATATAAAGATGTATGGCTATCTGAAATTGAATCAGCACCCAAAGAGCGAAAGATAAAAATTTACGAAGTTAATTGACATTTTAAAATTGAGAGCCGGCCATGATATTCGAGATGTATGCGTTCGGGGAATGAGACCGAAGGGAAAACTTATGTTGGGTCAACTAATAATGGTGGGTGCTGAATAACTGATGGCGGTGAAGTGCGCTCCGAAGAATCTGATGATTGTACTATAGAGTTCATTGATGGTCGGCAACTTTTCGACCTTATTACTTAGTACATAAGGGTGAAAAGTGGTAGACCGTCAGTGAACTCGGTAGTGTATTTGTAAGATCGTGCGAAAACGTTGATGAATTTTATATCATGCAAAGAAAAGGCAGAAAAATTATGACAGCTCGAAGAATAATAGTAAACATTGACGACGGTAAAAATTACTATAGCGACCAGTGCCTACCCCAACACTTTAAGTTCTATGAATAAGGGCAGAAGACTTTAATTAGATTGTCTGTGTTCAGAATCTTCAACAATATTATTTCCTAATTCAATGATACCCCATGATCTCTAAATAGATTCCTAAAAGATGGATTGTAATAAAATAACAGAATACAGGACAGACATTCTAGGCCTATTAGTTTGGACGATAACAACTTGTTATCTTAATACGACTCCCACATTTAATGTCATAATTGTTATATACGGGGTGGAAGGGACACCGACGCGAAAACGGAAACCACATACTCAGTACATCATGCTGAACCCCCCCACATAGTTTTTTTTTTTTTTTAAATCAGCTGTTCCATACAATTTGACCGTGTAGGTATTGCACTTTTGTAGGAAACAGCTGATATTATTTTTCAGCATGATGTACCGAGTATGTGGTTTCCGTTTTCCCGTCGGTGTCCAGCCCGTATATACATATAAATATAAATGACAGTAATATGCGAACAAAACGGGTGCGGATTAACGCCAACGCGGTTTGAATCCTCGACTTCGCAATATAAAGAATACCTTTTACCTGTAAAACAGCGTCGAATTTCTTACGCTCGTTTCGCACCGCTTGTAATGTTTACGGATAATGTTGTAAAAGTTCAAATAACACGACAGGTGAGAATCAAAAGACTTCTAAACATGTGTTCGTCGAGTAGGGCTGGTCTTAGGGCTACAACAGAACTTGAATCAAAAAACAAATCGCGTGCATCAGTTAATAAAGGATCTGTCATAGCATTATCTCCTTCAGTGATCTACAATAAATCAGTAATCAATTTGTTATTTTCTTCACTAACTAGTTATGCTTCAATATTTTCTCTAGCTGTTGACGTACAACTGTTAATTGAGCGCAGCATGCGAGATGACAATCAATAAAGTTTAGTAGAATCATGATCCCATAGCTCTTGACAATTAAATGAATGAAAAACCTTCCTCTAAAGTAGAGTGGTTAAAAAAAATTATCCACTAATAAATTCGTCTTATTCAGTAACATCGAACAGAAGACACGACAAACAACAGCTATAACAGAACAGAATAGGAATCATATTACTAGAGTAATAATAAAAGACACGCATCACGAACTAGCCAACGAATCCCACAGGTAAAAAAATCCGACTATGGTAAAAAACATGGCGTTCATGCAACCCTAGTACCTCCCAAGCCGGACGACGCTTGCACTCAACACACTGACACACATTTTTGTGGCCGCGCGCAATTTTATTTATTTACACGTATTTAAGCATTCGACGCTCGTCTCTGTGGATTAACTTTATGTGATGAATTAGGAATCACCGAACCTGTTGTTTAGGAAGCGGTTTAGTCATCAACATGAATAAGTTGAAGATAATCTATTTCCTTAGTATTTACTGATATAGCTTTTATAATTTAATCTCTAAAGTCTAGTTTACTTGTTCTTAATCTTCTTGATCCTTAACCTCATTTTTCATTTCATAATGTAACACATCCTATTCAATCTCCTTTCTTTCTTGTCATACATGTATTCAGTGTGCCGTATGATCCACTAGCTAGAATCCAATAAAGTGAGTCTATGTAAATGTCAACTACGACAGCGATATTAAACTACCACTAGCTAACTCATCAGGCACTATGGAATTAATTTTCGTTATTCATTTCATATCTTGACGCTTTTTCACGAATCTCTTTTCTTTGTTATGCTCCTGTGCTTCTGCCCGCCTCCGTTTCGTTTATCATGTGATCCTCCCGAGTCCGATGATAAATCTCGAACGTGTGAAATACTACGATGATATCACAAAACCACTAGCCAAATGGGCCACCGTAAATATCGGTCCTATACATATGATCAGTTTACGAGCGAGGCTCGTGTTCGGCGCGTAGTATATTGGATATTTTCGGGATTTTATTTCGCCACAAGATATTCGAGGCATATCGTTCGCGTTCGACGCTCCGTGATGTATTAGATATCTCACAAGTTGTTTTTAGGATATGACATCAATATTGAATATCCTTTTCTAAAGATTTATTGATATTAATATTGATTCTAGTTTTAAAACTGTGTGGTCTTCGAATTTCGGTAGTATTTATGCTGTTCAATGCCCTCTGGGCGTGGTTTGGCTCACCTCGTTCGGCTGCCTACACTGAGAAGTTATGGGATAACAGTATTTCGTTTTTACTAAAGTGTATTTCATTATAAAATTCGTGTTATTTTTTGTCAGCTTATCTTCCTCCTTATTTTCCCATATAAATTCATCCTAACCAAAAACTCCTAAAAAAATACTTTTATTAAAGTTACATTAGGTAATTGCCAATATTATTACTTTCTCTCTGTCTTAGCAGATATTAATGATTCCTAAATCCTGATCCTTTTAATATCATTTTATGAAGTTCACATGACGTCTCTTCCGATTATATTAGGTCAATCCATTGAAGTGTAACTTAAACTTCAATGGGTTAATCCAACATTGGGAACATCATAGATAAGATATGCTCATTTGATCAATTAAAACTCTGATTTTCATTTCTGAATCAAAAGTTTGTAAGTTTTGATGTAGGAGGTAATCTTCGAAACTACTGATCTGATTCCCAATTTTTTTTTTCATTATTTTCATGATGTCATAGGCTATATTTAACTATAATGCGAGCGAAGTTGCGGGCAAAACCTAGTCGATATATAATCTGCAACGGTTTTTACAATGTATTAACCACCGAAAAGGAAAACTTGTAAAAGTTAATGAGCGAAAATTAGCACCAGCTGAGCCATAACATTACAAACATTTCGATTAAAGCCTTTATTCCAAGCATTTACGATCTATAAACGTCTATAGCTACTAATCATGATAAACGTGTGTAATCAATAGTTCGATTAAATGTATCCGCCTATAAAAATTGCGATCCCATTACACATAACCAGTTTGAAGGTATTCACAACAAAATCATTCACTTTCTCTTAGAAAATCTCTCTATAGTTGTACCTATCGTATGTTAAAATTGGGTGGTAATCATTATTTTGATTTATCGATACCGTGACGTTATGAACGCGGGCCATTTTTGGAGCAGTCAAGTTAAGCTCGTTTTTTGAATTATGCGAAGAAAAAGTGAAACAGTTCTGTTGGTACTTGTAGTTATCGATACGAATACGAACGTCGCTCGTTGGCTTCTCTATCGGTTTTAAAATCGACAGAAGAAAGTAAACTCGTTAAGTACTTCGTTAGATACATCTTCAGATCATACATTTATTTGATCCATGTTGTTGCTTGCTTCAACATAACAGAAGGGTGTGTCTTTGTGAATTTTACACATTTTATTTTCTGATGTGAGGCACAAGAATTTAGAAGGAATAAATGGGGCAGGCCAGGGGAGGTCTTTGCCCAACAGTGGGACAATTTTTTGTTTAGTGAGCCAGTACTGTCCCACTGCTGGGCAAAGCCCTCCCTCATTCCTTCCACTTCTCTCGATGGTGTGCTTCTTTTCGCCAATTCACGAGGAAGCCATCCAAGGCGTCCCGCCATCTTTTCCTCGATCTGCCAAGACCCCGTCTAGCTGTCTCAGGGCTCCAGTCTCGTCCTGGGGAAGTTTATGTATGAAAAACAAACAAAAAATGTATTTTCTAACTGCGAATTTCCCCAATGAAACTGAAAGAGATAACACATCTAAACTGCCACTATCAACATTCCATAGGAATGATGACAAAGACAGCTCTTGAACGCCGTTTAGGTGTACTGATCGCGTTCAGTTTTATTGGAGACACTCACCCTTACTTAGCCTTGTAAAGCTGGTATAAGTTTATCAGTATTACGTCGTAAGCACGTATTTTTAGCCTTTATTCGCAAGATCCATTAAGTCTAGTAAGCAATTATGGCGACAAAACAAGTCATTAATGTTGAACGTTTAGTTAGTGACCAGATGATTAGCAACAGTTGTTTTTGTTTACTAGTTTTACTAGAGGAGCTCGCGGCTTAATTGTAACAGCCACTCGAGTAGATCTTTATGGTTATGCCGTGCTTGCCTGGGATGGTCCGTGGATGGGTGACCACCCATTACATACCGAGTTTCCTCCGTGTCGGAAAGCATGTTAAGCCCTTGGTCCCGGCTGTCATTTGTTGATATTTGCCAGTCGTTACAGGTAGTCAGCGGCCTGAAAGTCTGACAACCAGTATTACCAAGGGGTATCGTATTACTCAGTACTAACTGGGTTGTGGAGGTCAGATAGGCAGACGCTCCATGTAAAGTATTGGTATTCAGAGGCAACCGGTTAGACTGGAAGCCGACTCCAACATAGTTGGGAAAAGGATAGGCAGATATTTTTGTTTACTGGTTGTGAGCCGTAATCTTGTTCACAATTAAAACTGTTACAGCTAATTACAAAAATAAGTTCGTTACCGGCCGCTGTTAGAATGCAAATGAACTTGTTTACCCGTTCCAAGGGCTAACATAATTATAAATGTTTTGGAACAACCCAATTTATTTCTACGGCTTTAGAGAATAATTTTATTTTCGTCACCTTTCTGATTTAACATGATAACCCGGGTTCTGGAAAGTGTCAAAATGAAAAGCAACTCAAGTGATGCTATTGGGTAAATTACTCATTTCCTACAACCAATCACAGATTTGTTAGTAGTGAATTCTGTAACCGGGCCTAAGTTTTTCATAAGAAAAGTCGTCAGCACTTGACATGCGAAGTAAGTTCAGAGTAAAATGAGGGAAACTAGCTACTGCCATACATAATGAGCCCAGCGATGCTCACTCAGAAAATTAAGACCATGCAAATGAACCACCGGCTTGTATTATGTCAAAACCAAAAGCTGCAATACATACCAATCAAAATTGTTCTTCATACTTTCTACTACTCGTATGTTTAAGCAGTTTTCTAGTTTGTTTTAATTTCTAACTACAAATAAATGGTTATCAAGTAGGTCAGAACTCTCCAGAAACAATATTGACGCTCATAACAGATGCTGGGAGCTCGCTAGAGAATTTATGTTTGCTAATTAACGCAGTTTTGATAGTGGAGTTTTCTGTATTATTTTAAGGTTGTTTGGTTAGTTTTTACGTGCTAGGTTTCGTTACGTAACATTTTATCTTAAATAAATGTTACAACGTTTTATCCTGATCATATTTTAAATAATTTGAGCTATCAAACTTATCCAATGAGTTGAAGACCACCCAATTACTTGATGGAATTTTTGATTATGATAATTTTAAACAAGATCCTCAGGAACTTCGGATTATGCTTGAGTTTAACCCTGACTCAAAAACAAACAATCTAATCATTTTCATAGACAAATACAAACCCACTCCATAAAAAATAAGAGCACCTCAACGTCCAATTAACTCTGACAGTAAAAATGCGGACAAAGACCTATCATAAGCCAAGATTTTGGTAAAAACATGAGATAGGAAAGTGGAAAGAAGCTGTAGGGCCCGCCAACGCTTGTCCGAAACATAATTACCAACCGGCTGGAGAAGAATGCTAATTAAAGTCTCTTGCATGCATGCCAACAAGGCCCTAGTGTCAATCGTGTTTCTCATTTATACTGAGTATTGTGCCGGCCAAGTTAATTGACCTACCCGAAAATTTTTTACTAAGTTAATCAGAATTATCTTAAAAATCTCACGTTTGACCTTCTTATCATTATTTTAATATAATCTTCTTCAAAAATCTCTTTATGTAATTATTTTATTTTGTTAAGAAAATTATTTATCCTATGAGAATAACAAACGCGTCGGATTATCACCTTTCTCGGGCCATTAACTACAGTAAATGATTAAGGAACCTTCCTTAGAAGCTAAGTGATAAATGGCGTTCATTAAATTTGGGTTAATATTTACTGGTAGTACATAATAATCATCTAGTATCAAATTCATCATAAACGCAACTAAAAGTACCGTGCTTTCTGAGACAATAAGGAACCTCGATATATAAAAGACGGTGGACCTTGAAGATCGACCCGTGTGGATGTTATTATTTAGCCACGATCTCTTGATCAAATTCTCGTTAGCAAATTTGGTCCTACTTGATTTGATGGCCAACCACGGTTGTAAATATCGTTGTAGTCATACTGTTTCGGTAATTATCGCCGATCAAAGCGTATTATGTTGCCTTCTTTATTCTGTCAAAGTTGACGTTATCATCAATCAAATACAACTACAATGAGATTGTTTGCAAAATTTGACACGAAAATGGGCAATCTCTTTGGAGTTTTTTGTATCATAGAATGGTGGTATTATCTTGTTACGACTATAATGGTGATTTATACGATTGGCATGTTCAATGTTAGGCCGTTGAATGGTGAGCTGTATTTCTTTTATTTGAAGAAGAATTAAGCACAGTGGTGTTATTTTTATTGGGGAGTTAGTAGGCGTAACTAGGCGTACTGATATTTGAAAGTGCTATGTTTATTTGCAAACAAGAAGGATCGAAGATTTTATATTGCCTTATTAAGATTGCATTTTACAGAATTTGTAATATTGTAACAGAGCTTTTTATCTGGCCGGCTCTGTCCCACTTCTGGGCAAAGGTCTCCCTTCACTCCTTTGATTCCCGCTAACCCGCGCGTCCTCCTTCCAGTTCTGACGAAACCTGTCCAGCTCAGCTACGTAAAAATTTTTAATGTCCAATCAAGTATATTCCATTTATCTATTTTGAAATCATGATAACGCATTTAAATTAAATAATTAATGTGCGAGTCCCTTATTATGGCTAGCGGTGTACAAAAATACTTTATGTGGGCAGTTGGTCAAGTTCGTTGGCGGCGGCGTTCCATTGACATGGTTAATTAAATTAAAAGAAAGAATCACTCGCTACACCAGACTTCATGAAACAATTAATTGTTAAAAGGTGTCATTATACTTCACACTGTCGTTATTTTTCGGGTTCTTTTTGTTAATCAGACTTTTTTTAATTGGCTTATAAATGAACTTACACTATAACTTACGGGATATCTTCCGCGATTAATGTTTATGTTGAGCTCCCGATATCTTGACGCTGTTGCAAGCGCCATGATCACGAGATGACTGGAGAATGCGGGTGGATGGTAAAAACTTGTTAGGAGCAACCAAATCTGTCTACCCTTTTTCTTTGTCTTTTGCTACGCGCACTACTGGAACTCGGTACAAAGTCACGACAAAACACACTCACAATATCGCTAGGTTTTGTGGAGTCCTGATCCCGACGCCGGCTGTTACTTTTGAGCATACTCAACACTGGATTCCACGTACTTGACAATTTGAAGCCCTCAATTGACATTTGCAACAGCGTCAAAATATCGGGAGCCCCATATAAACATTAATCATGGAAGATATCCCGTAGTGATAGTGTAAGTTCAGTTATAAACTGTGAAAGCGTAAAACAGTGTTTAGCTTATAAATGTCCAATACAGAATGAATATCGTGCCTCATCGTGACTATCCAAATATTCAAATCGAAGGGAATAAACAAATAGAGAAACAACTTAAAAATTATGTTTTAGGAACATAATATGTATATATTTCTATTTCGATAGCTAGCTTTTGTTATATTCTATATTTTGAGTATCAAACTTTTAATATTGTCTCCATATAATTAATATGCTATTCCAACCGTAACAATAATTTCCCTTACAAAGAACGATGACAACCTATATATTATTTGACTAGAGGTGGTTTTTAATAGATAGAACATACTTTATTATACACAAAAATTAAAATTACTACGGTATTCGTACTGAGCATAGCAATCGATTAGTCAGCATAATTAGAACAACAAAATCGATCAGCCATAGTAATTGCCATACTAATGTACCTTAGTCGAAAGGGTCGATATCTGTAATTAGCATTTTAGCCACGCTTGCGAAATAACTTATTCGGTGAAATAAGCTACCCGCTTTGCGAGTGTTGTCGCCGTCGAAGTAAATTAAAAGTTACATGTTTCTTGTTGGCTGTGGAATAGAAAGAATGCTTAAATGATTTTCCTGATATTCTCACTATGTAATAAGAACAACAATGTTGTAAAAAAATTCAACACGTAAAGCTTTTTCAGCTAAATTATACAACTTGTAGTTTTGCATCCTCATCAAATTCGAGGAGGTAACTATGCTAATAATTCTCGACCCTCCTCAATAATAAATGGGTAGGTAATTTTTATATTTTTTCATAATATCGGAAATCGGTAAGTTTACACCACCCGTATTAAAACGCGGCCCGTCACAAAGAAACGCAGACGTTTATTCGATAAACGGGTGATTCTCCTTTTTTGAGAAGAGCTTCATTCTGAAATAGTGTCAAATTGAAACAACAACAAAAACAACTTTTATTATTATTGACCAGGCACCGTAATTTATATTAATTATTTACGTCTTCTATGACAACCTCCTGAATTTTGACGAGGATGCAAAACTACACTACACCTTGTATAGTACAGTTTTATCCTTAATCGAAATTTACTCAAATGATCACAGTTTTTGTTTTAAAATGCCAACTTAATACATTGTATGTTTTGAATAGAAAAGTAACTAAAAGAGTAATTAATATAAATGTTGATGAATGGAGAGAGCGAGAAAGACCAAGGAATTGATGGATGTACTGTGTGAGGAATGATATGATAGAAAAAGGAGTAAATGATAGCGTGACGGTTGACAGGGGAGAATGGAAGAAAAAAACCATATTGCGTCGAGCCCAAGTAACATGGGACAAGGGCAGGAAGATGATTAGGATGTAATGAATAGAAAATATTGATTAAATATTTAAATCATACTGGTGTAGGTCATAAACCACCACGCGAGTCTATCGTTTAATCGATTTAATCATTCGATTCGTTTCACCCATATCATATTATACTTAAAGGTCCTGTATTATGATATGCGTGCGATACGATATTTAGCGACAGTTGGTACAGGTAGCGATAAATATCGTTTGCAATTGCGAGCTTTTGGTACAAGTTGGCATTCACTTGTTTTGTTAGCTTAAAATGATTTGACTATAGTCACAGAATACATATAATAGTGCTGTAGTGCAGATTGGTGGTGGATGTTGCAACAAATTAAATTTTGGTTCTAGAACATGCCAGACGCTTCACGATGTTTTCCCTCACCATAGTAACAGTAACTCTGAGGTCTAAAGTCAATGAATTCTTAATAATCTCTTTACGAACATAATTGAAAAGGAAAACCTTTGTGCGGCGGAATCTGAACCTTTATAATAACACTCCAGACGTTATGACGATAAGATAATCACTCAATAACGAGTCCTAAGAAGATATCGATAAGGCTGGAATTGCCACTGAGGAACGAAGATAATAAAATAGCAAATGTTGATGCTTATTCAAAACCAACCTGCATATTCAATAGTAAATTATTAGATATTTAATTAGCTAATAAACACGCAATAAACAAGAACTTTCTATAAATTGTTATTGCTATCTTTACAATAGAGTCTAATAAACTCTAATGAAGTATTTAAAGTATTTAAACCTAATGCAAAGGTAATGTATACAATTATTGACATAGAATATTAATTCGAACACATTTAGCGTGTTCAGTAGCATTTTATATCTTCTAAGCCTAGGACGACATCGTTAACATATAAAATCAATCAGATTACCAGATGACAGTGGCCCCTGTTTACTGCCAAGTTGATTCTAAGTAAGGTTTAAGTTATTCTGGTTGTTTTCTTAACCTGAATTAACTTGGTAGCTTGGCTGCCCGGATGCTGCTACTTACATATGTGGATGACGGGCATCTATCGCCGTAGGCTGTGATTGTTTTTTTTTTTATTTTATTTACATAGTAACTCTTCTCTTGTCTTTAGGCTTCAGCTGAGTCGTATAGGTGATTAAAAGTAGCGTGTGAAAATAATTAAGGAATGCCTTGTCATGGTCCAGGAAAAATGTTTTAAATTATAGAAGACATTAGACACTGTAGCGTAGATGTCTCAGATACATACGTAGTCATCATTTTTAATATAGTATTATTTCTCAGAAAGCGTTTATTTTTTGTTGAATCGTGTTTAAACATCTTTACCTATCAAGTTTAAAACATGAGAAATAGTAGTGAATAAATATTCAAAATACAAGGTGTTGCTTTGCGTCTTCGCCAAATTCAAGGAGGTAACTATGCTAATGATTCTCGACCCGAATCAATAATAAAATGGGTAGGTAATTTTTATATATTTTTTTCTTAATATCGGAAATCGATAAGTGTACACCACCCGTATTAAAACGCGGCCCGTCTAATACTAGCCCTATAACCGTGATTTCACACACACAAACTCTTCTGTATTCGATAATCGGGTGATTTTCCTCTTTTGAAAAGGAAAAAAAACAACTAAAAAAAGCAACGTTTATTATTATTGACCAGGTACAGTAATTTATATTGATTATTTACGTCTTCTATGACAACCTCCTGAATTTTGACGAGGATGCAAAACCACACCTTGTATACAGCTGCCATTGTATCTTCTTTTTCCATGTCCTAACTTGATTTTCCCCTAAAATTACGTAGAACAGAGCAGATTCGAGGTATTGTCTGGAAAGAATAATGACACTGGGCCGGGTAGAAGGTAAACGCGCGCAAGGTAGAGCACCGGCAAGGTGTTCAGACTCGTTCAAGAAAACCACTGGAAGCAGCCTGTACCATGCAGCTCACATTGGAGGAGCCCGCATGCCTTGGAGACGTTTCATATGTGGTCGCGATCCTCAGCAGTGAGGAAACGACAAAGAAGATTAGAAACAGAAAGAGCATTACAAACTTTTTACTTCAAACATTCCGGAAGTAGTCGAAAAAATGCTCCAAAAGTGTGATTCGGCCTTGTACCACTAATTCTTAATTCACTCTCGTAGGCCTGACCCACTAGTTTATACATTTAAATGTAAGTGATCGTTTAAATGCCTAAAGTCTACTTTTTATACAGAGGAAGAAATTAAATCATTGGACTGGTTAATGTGGCTATAAAGGCTTTCGCTTATGACCAACATTATTATAGGCTTAGGTTATTATCATGTTATTGATGACTATCTGTAGCTCACGACCTTCGTCCGCGTTAAATTATGATAAATAAATATTACTTCCCGTAAAACGCAAGAATAGTGCCCCGAAACCAAGGGATCGGGTCTCGGCAGACCATGAAGGAGATGGAGGGACGACTTGTATGCCTTCCATAGGAATTGACAAGAAGTTAAGCAGAACCGGGATCGATGGAAAAAATGGAGGAAGGCCCAAAGGCCTTCTTCAAATCACTTAACGATTCGAAATCTTTATCTTAACATCGGATTTTGAACCTCCACATCTGAATAAACATGCGCTATCCCACCAGCTTTCAAGAATACTAGTCACTCGAAAAAAAAGATTGGACAACACACATTTTTTGTTAGCAAGACTGCGATACAAAAACCTCTATTAAAATTCCAAATGGCAATATTTTCATTCCCCGACCTTTACCTAAAAGCCGGCGACCCGATTTTCCAATCGAATCTCTACCAAATGGAGTGTGAAATTAGGATGCCGACAATTTCCCTAACATCGATGCAATTAAACCCGATACCTTGCTTACCTATCTATACCTACCTCTATAGCTGATATTTGCCCCTAAATTCCCATAGGTAGGTGGAGACGTTAAAGTTGAGGAGCTCGTGGCTAAACAATAACAGCTGCTCGAGTTGACGGACCAACCTGGGCAAGGTTGGTCCGTGGAAATGTGACCACCAACATACCGAGCATCCCCCATGCCTCGGAAAGCACGTTAGGTCGTTGGTTCTGGCTGTCATTTGTAGGTCTTTGAAAGTCGTTATGTTGTAAGTGGTCTGAAAGTCTGACAACCAGTCTTACCAAGAGTTATCCTATTATTGGAGATCAGATAGGCAGTTGCTCCTTGTAAAATACTGGTATTCAGCTGCATTCGGTCAGACTATAGTTTTAAAATATGCACAGTAAGGTCAAGGTAGTCTCTGCTAATAAAAACCCAAAAGCGTTATACTAAATCTTCAAAAGGATCGAACACACTCCACCAAAAACCTCGAATCTCTTCATCTTCGTCTTCTCCAATAAATAACTCAAAAGCCAATCTCAATTACTATTGGAAACACCTAAAGAGGTAAGTCTCACGTAGTGTAGGAATGCTAGGAAAGTGTGCAAGTAACCCCGGAACGTGATCTGGTTACGATGGGAAGGTACAAAAAGTTAGCGATTGTGATTCCTTGCGCGCAAACTAATTTAGATTCGCCGGAGATTCTGCGGCGCGGCGTTGATTTCGAGACTTTGTTCGTATAGAACTGGCAGGTGAAGGAAATTAGCTTGATTCTGATGAACTGGCCTATCGACGAGACGTAGAAAAATTTGGCTTATCACAAAATGCTGTAATTTAGATGAAAACCTTTGGAGTGTGAATAGTTTTTAATTTTTTTTTGAACTTGTGATATCAATTATTTCACCTCTGACAACAGCAAAAGATCAGCTTGATTCTGACAGTGATGCAAAGACAATCCACAAAAAGTAATTGATTTAAATAGTACATATATGTGTTTTTTTATCTATTTTAAAAACAGTTACAATACATTTTTATGTTAAAACTTCATCTGTTCTTGATAATCTACTACAAAAAGAATCAATGAACTGTTAGCCATAACTGTTAATTCATCGTTCACGCGTGAACTTGCCGCACAGAATCACATTTGTAACCCAAAAATTAACAATTTCCAAGCTTTGTCACTTCTAAAGACAGTTACGATACCGCTAGCCAACCTGACAGACAACGTCCTGTAATTTTCTGGATGTCAGCAAAGGTACCACCTGGGCCCAACTAATAGCGGAGAACCAGCCATCCAGGTAACCCCAAAAGTTCTTACCAAAGAAATCATCAAAATCGGTCAAGTCGTTTAAGAGGAGAATATAGATAGAAAGAAACCTATCCTAACCTTTTTAAAAGATGATTATGCAATCAGAAGAAATGTCATAGAAACAATGTGAAGCAGCATTACATTTTATGCCAATTTTGACACATTACAGTTGAATTAGATGTTCAAGCAATGGCTAGTTGGCTCTTGTAAACAGATTACGAATTTGTTCGCGCTGTTCCGTCTACCTATACAACTATGTATTTTGAGTATTAAAGTTTGGATGTCCCCTACGTTCAAACTTTACTACTTTGCTTTTTGGTTTGAATCTTTGGAACTAGTTACCAAAAAATCTTTTACCAATTCTAACTACATTATCCCCGAGTGTCATCAGAATATTTTATAAACTTTCACGTGGGATAATTTCCGACCATAACGCGAGCGAAACCACTGGTTAAAGCTGGATGTAAATATATTTAAACGTCTTTGCCAGTTCTATACTTTACCATAGAAACAAGCAGAGGCACAAAATGTGCATGTTGAGGTATCATCATGAATAACAAAATCAACGCTCTCCTGACCGCTTTGTGATAAGGAGACAAATCGGTGAAAACTTGTTCAATGACCGAGAAAAGTAAAAACACTTTCTGTATATACCTACACGTACTTATATTGTTAGTAGGCCGTTTCTTTCCGGATTCTGACGGAACTTGAACGTCCGGAGTAATGTAAGCGGCCCTACAGACTCACGCCGAGAACCCCCGAGAACACCCGAGAAGCGTGGATGTGATTGGTTTCTCGCCATCTCGTTCTTGCACTCGCCTGTTCTCCGATCGGTGTCGGTTTTTTTGCCCGCTTCAAAGGGTTTCTCGGGTAATAAAAGAGAACGGTATCACATGTCGCATGAGTGTAGAGACCTTCTCGGTTCTCGCGCTATGTCCCGGCGAGCCTTCTCGCCGAGACTTCTCGCGTGAGTCTGTAGGGCATATAATACCATTAAGAAAGATATACGAGTACGAAGTTTATCGTTAACATGAAAATCTGGGGACATCGTTCATTTGGTTATTATCTGAAGATAATAAAGTCATCATCATCTGCCTAGCCTTTTCACAACTATGATGGGGTCGGCTTCCAGTCTAACCGGATGCAGCTGAATACCAGTATTTTACATGGAGCTACTGCCTATCTGTCCTCCACAACCCAGTAAGTAAGTAATGGGTAGAACTAAGTAAGACTGGTTCTCAGACTTTCAGGCCACTGACTACCTGTAACGACTGTCAAAGAGCAATAATTGACAACCGGGACCAATTGATTATCGTGCTCTCCGAGGGACCGAGGAACGTTGGCATGTAATGGGTGGACACCCATCCACGGACCAACCTAAGCAAGCGCGGTTTAACCTGAACATCAACCCGAACTGTGTTATTATTTATCCACAAGCTTCTCCTGGCGATAATAAAGTAGTGAGAAGTTATTGTTATCGGAAACTAATGTTGATTTTAATTACTGTTTATCGTGTTGTTGTATTTAAACTACGCCCCGATTCAAACTTGCATTTAAAATATTAAAAAACAAGAAAGTTTGTTTACATAAAAAGTATCAATTTCCGCTTTAAGGCCGGAACCCTAAGACTGGAGAGAGGTCAGTTAAAATCTTTAAATGTTACTAGAAGTTTCGACACAGCAGATTTATTGAGTCCAAAGCTGTGCTCAGTAAAAGAATTTTGCGACAAAGGTAAGGAATGCGTGGTATGCAAACGATAGATCCGGTCGAGGTAGGAGTGAGTCACAGCTCCGTCTCACATCTTTCATTGGTAAGGGTCTGTGGCATTAAGCCGTTAACGTGACACATCCACTTACAGTTTCTAATTTAACATAACAAAACATCACGCATATGGCTCTCTAAGGATAGCCAGGGATAATATAGGTGCGGTTGGGTCGTGGTTGGGTTGGTACATCCTATAGACATTCAAAAATACTTATGATAAATGGGGCAACCAGAACAATTGTTCTCGTTACCCCGTTACCTGCAAAAGCCACCTGGTCACTGTCGGAACAGACCTGACCGAGACGACATTGGTCATGGGATCACATAATTTTTTCTATGTCATTTTTCTAAAAGTTTATCTACAATATTTTAGTAATCTATTTGGTACACACACTTTTCTCTGTTATGTGGTGAGTGCCATGATTAAGTTATTCTGACCATGAATGTAGACCCCGCGCTGTTAATAAGGATCACTTTTCTCGACCCGACCTTAGGATGTAACCCCTGGCCTATGAATTTAGTCCAGCGGTCAAAGAGGTAGAAATGTAGTACTTTATGCCCATTCAAAATCCCTAGTCGATTCATAAATATAATTAGATCCTATGCCTTTAGCATGCGCCAGGCCAGCTTCAGGTGTTCAGTCTATCTAGGTAAGGAGGCAGACGGGCCAATGATAGAACCAGTGCCTAATTTAAATGCGTACCGCGTCGACCTAGGGCTCGTAGGTCACGTTGAATAAGGACCTGCCCCACTGCCACCATGCAAAGACTAAGTTGAAAAGTACGAGTATTTTTAAGCATTTCACTTCATCGGCTACCAAAAATCGCAAAAGTGGACATTGTTTCCTTAAAGAGGACCAATGACTTTACCTTTATTTGTATCAAAAGTCTAGTCACAACCTTGTAGTTCTTCGAAGTACTGCATTGCATTCAGATTACTGAATAAATACAATATTTCTGTACATTTAATTCTTGTCATGTTTTGTAATAAATATAAAAGGAAGCACTAAACGCAAATAAAATACCATTGATTTTTATTCTGTTATTTTTAACAGGCTGAAGAAATATCGAAACAAATTCAAAATTCACACTCTTTTTTAAAGTCCAGATATCATCTTAGTCGGATCACCTACGCTATAACCTTAACTTCACCTTAACCACATCATCAAACTCTTACCTTTCCACAAAAACTATTTGAAGGTGAATAATCTTAATAATATACTAAAATTATTAACTTACTGACACACATACACGCAAGATTTGCATACGACCTACATGTACTCGGTCATTAACATTAGAAAAATACATAAATCACTTCTCAATGTCACAAATCAGTTAAATGAGTCTTTAATAGGACGACGAACTTTGGGCTTCGAACAGACCTGAGTAGGTAATACCTAGATAGATTATCGCTTTGTGAAAAGATTGACGACTCGCGCATTTTCTACAAAACCGTCTCTTATTAGTCCAAGTCATCAAAATCTTCTGAATCAAGACGACGCTACTCTGTTCCCTACAGGCAAAACTGATGAAACTTCTGCGTACAACGTCTTAGAATTCTACTAGTCTTTGAATTTGATCCTGATACGACACGCATTACATGCGTCATCATAATTATATTTATCTAGCAGCGAATATCAGAATAATAATGAAGGATGGCAAAGAGCCCCGGGCTATGTCTTCGGGTCTCTTGTTAGTCGGTTCGATCAAAGGTTAGAGAAAGCAGAAATCCTCGACATGCATTGTTAAGACTGTCCTCACCTTAATTACGCAGCGAGTCCTTTGGCCTATTAAGTATTGAAAATTTCAAATTGAAAAACATGGAAAGATGTAGTGAGACACAAACGCTTTATAATAAATCAAATCTAATATTATAAATGCGAAAGTAACGATGTTTGTTTGTTTGTTACCTTACCACGACTAAACGGTTGAGCGAACCGTAATGAAATTTGGCAAGGAGACTATATCCTGGAAAAGGATATTAGGCTATCTTTTACATCTTTTTTTCTCACATACACATCAAAATTACCACGCGAACGAAGTCACGGGCAACAGCTATTAAACAATAACTGCAAAGGACCATTTCAATATCTATGCTTTGTTTTCGCGTGGCACTACAAAACACAATTGGTATTTAATTTATGTATTCAGATTCGGAATATATATTATAAGGGTCATAAAAACTTTTCCGTTGTTGTTGCGGAAACCCAACCCGAGTTCGGAAGCGCTCGCTGAACCGGCGCGGCGTGTCGAAAATGAACGTATTAGGTACTTGGAATTTCATTTAGCACTTAGTAAAGGTTTCATTTTTCAAAGCTTTTGACAGTCTTTCACACGAAGCTATATTCAAAACACTCCATAAACAACAAATAGAACCCACTTATATTAAATTACTACAACTAATTTATTTCAATAGTACAGCTTCCATACACTTAGACACCACTGGCCCATCCTTTGCAATCCGAAAAGGAGTGAAACAAGGAGATCCGCTATCTCCGAAACTCTTTACTGCGACCCTTGAAGAAGTTTTTCAAAAGTTAGATGCACCCTGGCGGGACAAGGGCATTGTCGTTGGGGAAAAGAGATTAACTAACCTTCGATTCGCCGACGATATTGTCCTTTTCTCGTCTTCAGCGGCTGAGTTGGGCGTCAAGCTCGAACAACTGAGCCACGCCAGCCTCGAGGTCGGACTTAAAATGAACATGACGAAAACTAAGTTAATGACGAACAGCACGAAACGCAAAGTAGACATAGGGGGTGTGGAGGTTGAGTATGTCCATGAGTATATATACCTCGGCCAAATAGTCTCCTTCCAGGCGAGGCAAGATAAAGAAGTGGCTCGACGCACCGAAAACGCCTGGAAGAGCTATTGGTCGATGAAACACTTCATGAAAGGACCACTTTCACTCTCCCTCAAAAGGAAACTCATGGACACATGCATCCTTCCCACCCTCACCTATGGAGCGCAAACGTGGTCATTAACAAAGCGTCAAAAGTCCGCACTCGGGGTCTGCCAGCGAGCCATGGAGCGAAGTATGCTAGGGGTCAAAATTTCTGACCGTATAAAGAACAGTATACTTCGATCCAAGACCCAAATCGCAGACGTTTGCAACACAGCCGCCAAACTAAAATGGAACTGGGCAGGCCACATATGCCGCATGTCGCATCAAAATTGGGCCAAAGTGGCAACAGATTGGGTTCCAAACAACAGAACCCGCCGACGCGGTAGGCCCAGAAGGAGATGGCGTGACGATCTGGACTCTTGGACGCTGGATTGGGCCCAAATAGCCCAAGATAGAGAAGAATGGAAAGAGGGAAGGGAGGCCTTTGCCCTGCAGTGGGACACATGAGGCTCATAATAAATAATAATAAATAAATAAATAAAAGGTTTCATTTGAGGTTGATCGAGCAAAATCTTATTTAAAAAATAGGATGACACTATGTTCGTACACGCTAATCTCCGAAACCACCCAACCGATTTCAATGAAAATTTGAGAATGTGTATAGTTGGTTCCATCTTGAAAGATAGGATAGTTTTGGACCGAATAAGTGGCGCCGTGCAAAGCAGAGGCGGGTAACTAGTGCTACTATAAAAAACTGGTAACTAAGGTTTGTAGAATTAAGAAGACCAGCTGAGCTATGATTGCATGCAGCCACTTACCGGTGCGATCAGCTGTGCTTTTACGGACACCTTCTGGGGTCAGGGTGGCCATCTACAGCATTGCCCGATGTACTCTTCTCCTTCTTTTCATGACGATTTGTTGTTGTTCCAGTTGCGACCCGGACAACTATATAATTCGTCACCTTCAAATCTTCGAACGTAAATGTAGTTTCAAATGGGTGGTGAATTACACTAATCTGCTCTCCCAGAGATAATTTTTCATTATTATAAAATAAGAAAATTTTAGCGCAGCGACATAAATTTTATTGGAGAACAGAGCAGCAAAAACTAGGTCGTGTCGATAAAATAAATTTTTTAAGGCCTCGTCTACTAGTCAACAGACACATCATCATTCTTTTGCCCTTAACCCAATTTATTTGATGTCGGCGCAGCATGTCTTCTTCTTCCATACTTCTCTATTACTCGTCATCTCAGCAGTCACCTCCTTTCTAGCCATATCTAGTCACTAGTCAACAGACACCCGTCTATAAAATACAGAACAAGATTTCCTCTTAGATACACAGCCACTGGCAAACATAAAATGGTGTATATTGTAGACCAGCCCTCTGTGGAACGAATAAACTATGCATGTATGTATCTCCATATTTCATGATTTCCTGGTTCCACAAAAGCCCGATCGAAACACGTAGCTATCACAAAATTGCATCACCTGTTTTCCCAGAAAATCGCTATTTTCAGCAACGTAACATTTTAAACACTGCAAAGTCTACACCGATGAATCAAATATCGGTTACAGAAACTAGAAACAAGTTTTAAGTTGTTATAACGGTCCAAAACTTCGCTAATACCTATAAATAACCAGTCTTAAGTCACACCTGTACTATGTGGCTCAAATAAATAATTAAAACATGTTTTTTGGGTTCCGTATATCATTATTGAAACGATACAAAATTGTTTCAATCATGGCGGCTGGCATGTTGGCCTGGCATCGTTTAAAAATGGAACACTTTTCTTATTGGCTGTTAATTTTGCCCATCAATCATTATGATGGAAAATGGTGCTTAGCTGCTTGGTAAGTAATTTCCATGTCGTTTTAGGAACGCCCCTTGGTGCTGGCCATCTATGTGCTAAGTTTTTTACATTGCTCCAAATATTATAACCTTGAAACTACGGGATCCAGGCTGTATCTTCAAAAATATGTATTTGCGGGGGATATTCACCATATTTTCTTAGCTACATGCGCTACTTTATATGCCAATCATCTTAGCCTCAAAAATCGTATTGGGTCGCAAATAATTGCACTGTACTGATTTTTTGGGTTATTGTTAGAATAGATACCGATAGTGTAAAACCAAGTTTGCAGCTACAAAAGACTACGTGTGCTAACTGCCTGGTGCTCCAAATACCTACATCGACCGGTCTTTTTCAGTTTTTGATATAATAATTATCTTCAAAATCTTTTTTTATCACGTGAGCCGCATGCATGACGTACGCTGAGAAAATGGTGCCTGAGGATAGACGGGACCGTCGAGGCCAGCCTAGTAAAAGGTGCTGAGATGTTCTGGACGCGCATCACAAGGTGGCGCAAGAAAAGAGTACCTAGAAGGATAAGGGGGGAGGTTTTTATCCAGTTTTTATCCATAATAAAAAAACTACAAAAAGGCACCTATGTAATGTCTACGTCACTTTAGATATCTATCTTCACATCACCCCCAAAAAAAAAGTACAGTGTAATTATTTATAACCTACGATGTTTTAAATGACTGGCCTATCAGGTTATTTTAAATTTAAGTTATCCATTTTATCGAGCCGCTAAGTACTCTGCCCTCTGCGAAAGGCCCTATTTGCTTAACAGGGCTGAAATTGATATTACGCACATTTGACCTAAATTCGATATTAGCCGTGGACAATAATAATACAGCTCTACTTTCAAAGGTCAAAGGCGAGCGAGTTTACCTTTACATAACTCACTATATGTATAGAAATGTTCGATACCGCGCCTGTTTTTGGTTTGCAAAACGTTGTCACAGTTTGGGTGGGCTGTGCTGGTAATAGTTATTTTAATTATTACAACTTTACGAATTGCTTACGGTTAACCCAAAACGAGGGCACATAGACTATACGTAAATTATTATGAGAAATCTTACTTGCAATCACAGACAAAAGTATAACTAATAAACTGCTCAAAACATGAGGCACTGCAGCAGGAGATCATTCCATTAGCGGACTTCGGTTATTGAAATGTTAGAAGTTTTTCAATAGAGATGTCAGCACAAACTGACGGGGTCCATTAGGACCGATGCCTGCCAGGGTTGCGGATTTGTTCGAAAGAGTTACCGTGGCCCTTGGCACCTTGGCACAGGCAACTGAAGGAACACGGGTGGGTTTTAGTCAGTAAGAGTCTGACACGCCCTCCCGCTCCACCCAGAGCGGGAGAGCTCATTTGATGATTTCCCACCCAAAAAAAAAATGAACTTTTTCAATAAATATGATGTTGGATTTTACTCTATACAGTGATCGAAAACCTTCACTGTAAATAATAGTGCAGCTAAACTAGGTTTCTTGTCTTTTCAATTTCCTTTCCGCGGTAGAATTTCTTGAAAAATAGCAAAAATATTTAAGTCAAGTTAGTAAAAGTAGTTGATATATTTTAAAACGATTTTTTAAAAGATTGAAAATAATAAAACAAGTAATTATGTCTCTTTCACGCTAGTAGGATGGATATGTAGTACTATTTATGTAAACATTTTAATGAGATAATTAAGACTAATGAGATCGAAGATCACGTTCAAAGTGTCACCATATTATGCATGTATTTTGTAAAATGTTAAATTATTAAGATTAAGTAATCGAAGCTGACCTTGATTAAATTCTACATAATGTGTTACTAAAATACAGGCTATACTTTTAGGGAATAGAAGAATGAATAATTGCCACAAACTGTTGGTGAAGTGTGCGTGTGTTTGTAAATGTGCTATTTCTTTGTTATTTTTAGGTACCAGATGCATTGGTAAGTGTACCTATTGTTTGTTATTGTTACTACTGCGCCAAATTTTGAGCTAAACCGATTAAAATTGGCATTGACTCGCCAAGAAGAAGTTACTAAAAGCCTGTGATATTCCAACCCAAGAGACAGAAGAACACCTTACACACTTGCCACTTCTCTCTATTTAAAATTGCTAAACAGAAATACCCTGGCCAGTACTGGTTCAAGGATTCCAGCACATGCCCCGTCATCCCCATCTGAATTGTACAAGTTCTGTTGAGAGACAATATTTACAAAGCATTCCTACTTCCCTGTTTTGAAATGGTTGTTTTTCGTTTGGGGAGAACCGGGGGCTATGTCGGTCCCCTAACGACTACAACTCCATAACTCATGAATGGGGGCCCAAGAGACCCCCTGACCAGAAAACATATAAACTTCTGCGAGACTTAAATAATCACTAAAAACTAAACTTTCGTCTCATTAATCCAATCAGGAGGCATTTTAAACACCTAATTTTAACTTAATGATATTTGGTGACTTATAGTTTTAGATTTAAAATCTAGACTAGAACAAAATTTAGATTCTAGGCTTTCTTTCCAGTCTATAATTTCCATTTAATTATAAAAGGCTCGTTGATTAATGTGTTTTCGTCGTGTTTTGAATTAACACCATTAGTTTGCTCTGCATTTTTGTGGTTTATTGGTATACTGGATTGATGACAGCTATAATTTATCTCATAGACAGTTGACATCTATTTCGCATTTATTAGACGGATGTCAGATTGTTTTAGAACTTGGTATTCTACTTTCGCTGTTTTTTTTTTAATTTTGTTCATCAACACCAGTTGAATGTCATAAAATATATTATAATAACATCGACCTAGCCTAAAGTAATAGGATCAGACAAAACAAACGCGCCGAGAAATTGCGTCGTCCACGTAAACCATTTGAGAAACGGTTTCTCTTAAAATATGACTGAAATTACTCATCTTTACTGAAGGATTTAGCTTTTATCCGTATTAGCTCGTCATGTTTTTTGTTACCCTTCTGTCGGGACATAATTATCATCTTACAACATACGTTAGAAAGTGATAATTATAATGGTCAATAACAAACAAAAAATACGACCCATAAAATCACCGATATCGATATTCCAAACACACATCCCATTTCCTTAACTACCGAAATTCCGAGCACACCATTAACAAAACTATTTTAAACTTGGAAAAAAAAAACAAGATGGTCGCCATTCAATATAAACATAAGTGAGTCATAGCGATAATGGTATGCTGCCAGCATTCCCATTTACTTGCGTCCCATACAAAATGATAACAATTCCCTTTTTGTTAGTGCGATACCAACACCCGCTGCACTACCACGTTTTAACGAAATTCCGTGATTTTAAAACACAAACAAATATCATAAATAGTTCAATTTTATTAAGGAATTAAGTTTGACAGATAAAGTTTTTAAAATCATGGCGAAACTGTTCTATTTAGTGATGTGCTTAGTTCTGTTGCATGTGATATCGGCAAAGTATGTCGATAAGAGGAAATGTCCTGAAGTGAGAGCAGCGCCGCATTTTGATTTGCCAAGGGTTTGTAATACTAAATTACTTTTAAGAACATTCAAATCACTGAAACTATCTACGATTCATTAGGGTCTTGAAAATGGACCTTTGTTCATAGATGACATCATTTTACCACCACATAAGCCTGTTAAGCGTAGTGATTTTGGTATCGGTAATTCCCTAGGAATGTTTATTGTCTATTGTACTTTATTTAAAGACATGATTACTTTATATAATTCTTCTACTTTCTCCAATATATGCAAGATATTTAAGTACAGTTAAATAGTTTAAACGTCCGACATTCTAACAAAGCTAGGCTTTTTTTCTAGCAAGTTCCTAAGACCACTACGATGAATAAAAAGCTAGTTTTTAATTATGCAAACATAAATATTCATTATGTTCTTATTATCGACATTTTTATCGATATTGGTTTTAATTAATTTTGTGCCGAAACTAGTTATAGAAAAGTGGGACATTATGTTAGTAATTAATACTCGTAATTAGTAGTCCAAGGCAGCTTAAAATAGCCCATGGTATGTGGTCCCTCGCTTACATTGGAACACCCCTATAACGTAGGTAAGGGGCGTTTATTGTGAGAACATAAGTAATTGATACTGCCACGTAAGGGTGCACAATTTAACAGAAGTGGCCTTAACGTAGCATAGGGTCTTAAACTAGGTTATGGTCAGTAAGGGTAAGTGTATCTATTGTATTATAAACAAAGGTTACGATTCGATTTTGCTACTCCGCTTCCATGTTATGAAGCAAGCGTACGTTATTGATAAACAGCTAGGAGAAATTGATTGTTAAACAAGTTGACGCCCAATTTAGATTTGCCGTATTATATTTTCAGTTAATTTTAAGCAACTATCAAAGAATGCCAATTTTTATTTGTGTGGAGAGTCGAGTTAATTAGCAATTAATTTCCCTGACTTTGCAATGATGAAGTTCCTTCTTACAATATTGTAACGAACAAGTTTAAATCACTTGTTTAACTTGCTATTAAACTTATGAATCTCCACAGCCAGTTTTCTCTTACAAAATAATTTGTTCAGTATAAACTTACACAATATAAACTTAGCGTAGCTAAATTAACTGAAAGTCACCATTTACTTTATTGTCCTGTTGAGAAATACGAGCGTGATAATATGCCTGGTCCTGTTTCCTTGAAAATTAAAGTGAAAACCGGATCAAATAGAAACTTTGTTTCGTGTATTTGTGAAGAGAGAGTAAACGAATGTTTACTTAGTTTTGAGTAAAACAAATAAACATGTATTATCCGCTTATAAGGTAAACAAGAGAATGGTTTCAGATTACTATCAGTGTTTGAACACGCGCTTTTCAATTCGAAATCAATGACACAGCCATGATATTTTCAATAGTAGGTGAGCAGGCAGGTTGGCATTTTCAAGGTTTTCATCATGATTTAAAACTCTAAAATTTTAATATATTTTGTCGTTCTGTTTCTGGTTTCATGTTAATTAGAAACGGCTATAGTATCCATCCCTGAAGCACAGTCACATGCACCTCTTTCTTCTTTTTTGGTATTTCTGGCTAAAGTAAAATAATGTTCATATATTACGAACGGGCTAAATGAATTGGCCGGGTAATGCAAAGAACATTCACGAACCCTTACCGTGAACCGGGATAATCGACAACCTTTTGTGAACAACGTGATCAAACGCTGTTTTGCAATCCACTGTGTAAAGAACTCTGTTTACAAGCCCCTACATTTAAGAACAAGAACGTTAATCCGGGATTAAGCATACTGAGGGTCGACGCAAGGGTTTGCTAAAAGAATGCGACAAGTGTGCGAGAGTACCTGTAAATAGAACTGAGTCCTATTTACAGTTCTTGTTAGGTCTTTGGAAAAAATATTTTAACCGAACCACTGCGTGTCTTGCGTGCAAACTGTGTGTTTTGTCACTTTTACTGACTAGTGGTTAAAATAACGATCCATGAACCACATTTTGTGTAGAAACACTATACTTTATCAGAGAGAATAATGCGAACCTATTGTATACGTAAGTTTATCAAAAGAATTTATATAAAATAACAATAGTTTCGTACAACCGACATTCAGCGATATGGTCGGACAGGTCCGCATGCTCGCATATGCGTAGGTGACGGAAATGGACAGATAAACAAACGTCACTATTTCACTCAACGAGCAACGAACTTGAATCATAATTTATTATTAAAAACAGCTACATATCATCACGCCTATAATCCCGAAGGGTAAGGTAGAGGTGTACCCATAGCATCTACACAGTATGGTTAAGTCCCATATAATGGGCAAATAGGCTCGGCCCCATCAACCAGGCACAATTGCAGTCTCCGGAGTCCGGACTATTACTGAGAAATTTCAATAGGAAAACCCAACATTCCAACAAACCCAAACCCAACACTTTGCCTGATCCGGGAGTCGAATTCAGCAGTTGCGTAAGCCAACGAGGTAGTCGTTATCATTGAACAGAGCTAAATATTGTCAGCTCACTGTAATAATTCCAAAATTAATTTTATCCCACAATGTGTGGGTTCAATACAATTAGGGTTTGTTTGGTGTCCATTCATTCGCAATTTATGCGTCAATACATTTTCATATCGTATACGCATATCTATATTCGTAATTGAAATATGAATAATTGATATTGGCGGACTGTGTGTTTTCCAGACATTTACTGACCGAATTTCTAAACTCATACAGGGTGATTTTAATAGATTGCTTATATGTATGTCCCGGTCACATCCTCATCACACAAATGTTGTTCAACGGATTTGACCCGCTTTCAGAATAAATATTAATTGCATACTACAGAATACCTATGGCGAACAAAACTGTAATCACTTATTCAAGTTCAAATACAATATATTTTAAAGGCTCCGGTATATTTTTATTTATAGATGCTTGTACCTAAATATAAAGTTTTAGTACAAGGTATAGTTTTCGTGGAAAGGTAAAATCAAGAATGGTTTAATAATGAAGAACTCATTCAGAGTGAAGTTGACTAGAAAAAAGGCTCCGTTGATTCAAAGAGGGCTATTCATCAAAGTGGGCAAAGAAAATTTTCGGGTTTTTTCTTAATTTGATTATTGTACCTTTTTCGGCACCCTCATTCGTTCCAAGATTATTAGGAAAGGGACTCAAGGTAAACGTAGACCCAGGACTTTGACAGAATCAAAAATCTACTGCTCTGATTATAGCAATTGTTTCGATGGCTACGACAAGGTCCATATTTAACAGTGGATTGAAATCAACTTTTTAAAATTAGAGTTGACATTATTTACACAGTTTTTCAACATAACATCACACCTATTTTGCAGAGGTGTACCATGTTACACCCACATTTGGCAAGCTTATTCACAACCGGGCACAACTCCAGTTAAAAGAGGCCATTAAAATGTTGTCTTGTTGCCGCCATTGTACCCATAGAGATCGGACTATGAGAATTCGTGATTACGCTTTGTTCGACGAATCGAACCGATGTTACAATTTTGTTGTGGTCTATAAATAATAAAGTTACTATGCTATATCTATCTACTCACATTGCCTCTCCACCATACGAGGGTTACCTCCATTACGTCTACCGATAACAAGCCGTATTGTTACCGGAACAAGATCTGTCATATCAGCAAGTGTAACAAATCTGACATCTCTATAGGCATTAGCATACGAATACAATGCCACGATACTTTGAAAGTCAATATTTGATGACTCAATGATGCTACTTATACAATTTCACTTTCTATTTGTACAGGATAATGTTTTCTAATGAATTCATAACGTCTTTTATATAATAGGATTGTTTGGACTTGGAAATTTTGGGTTGCTATGCGAACTGAACTTTCTCGTAAGTTATGAATTGAAATTGGTAGTTTGATGGTCAATCGTGATCTGGGGTCAAAAGCTATGGTGGGTGGTATTTTAACTTGATTTGGGGATCCAAATCAAGTTAAAATTACGAATTACTAGAATTACAAATCAATGCGCTAGAATCCTCTAGCGCATTGATTTCAGCACAAAATTAACTTGATATACTGATTGATATGACCTCTAGTAGTTTTTCTATGACACAGCTCCCTGCCATATTATGTCATCTACTAACCCGCACTGGGTCCACGTGGTGGATCGTGGCCCACTCTCTTTCACAGAGAGGAGGCCTGTGTTCCCAGCAGTGGGAACATTATAAGCTGATTGTGCTTATGCTATGCTACCTCTCTCTGACATAGGAGAATTCATACGGGAAAAAATCAACAGCCCCGAGCATAGGTTTCGACTTATGCTCGGGGCGGTAGATTTTTTCCCGTAACAATCGGGTCATGGCTGCGACCTTTTTTTTTCAAACATTGTGAAAGCCTTGTCTCTCACAGAAGTAAGCTTAAAACTTTACGGACTTCGTATCAATTTCATTTTTTTGACGTACCGTAGGCATGATTACTAACCTGATTTAATTCCAATAGCAACATCTGAACCAACTGCGACTTACCATCATTTAAGTGTTCGAACAATTTTGTCTTGTGTATCAATTTTGAAAACTACTATTTTGTTTTTGGGTTGCTTGAGAATATCTCATTAATGTTTCGAGATCAACACACTATAGCCTTATCTGAAAAATTTTAGCAATATCCTGATAAATCAACTTTTCCATTCTCATAATTTTATACGCCTAACTTCAAACTAATAGCAAAATCACGCAACACCAATGTAGTAATAAGTTACGGGTAGGCGCGAAATTACGCGGACACCACACGTAGGAAAGTGAAACATATTTCAAGTACTATAAAGCTCAATTTCGTTTACAGATGCTGGGTGACTGGTTTGTAGTGGAATATTATGCGAGTGCTGAAGAGGCTCTTTCCTACAGCTGTATGAAAGCAGTTTTCACCGAAGACGACCACGTTCCTACCGCAGGTCTATATAAAATATCTAGCATTTTTTTCTTTGAAATCTGTATGACTTCGAAACAAATTGACGTCGTTCGTTATGGACGTTGGCTGCTTGTTAAAACTGACTCACTCATTCATTCAAATACATTTTATTTTCGTCAATGTCAACATGACTACACGAGACTTGCATTGTTCTGAGAAGAGTCTTTATTTCAGCTAAACAGTTTTCAGACACTCATACAAGTTCACTTGTCTTGTCTTTGCTTAAACAAATATGTACATTAGTATATTGATTAGCTTACTTTTATCTCACAAAAACAAAGCTAAAATGAAGTGGTGATGCAACCAGCCAATTACTAGACTAATGTTCTGGGAATTTCCTTCATAAAATACTCAAAAGCTGAAGCAATGATATCTGCTGAAGGCCGTGGAAGTCTGATGGATGCCAGAAGCACATTGCGACTTAGACGCTTGGGGGACGGGAGACCTATGTCCAGCATTAGAAGTCTTTCAGCTTTACTTATCATATTATCGGGCAGCTTTGTTCCACTCACTACTGAGGTATAAGCCTGCTCTCTTTTATGCGATGCTTTCCTGGTCTTTGTAAGTGTCATCCAGGTCTTTTGCGAGCTTAAATGATGAAAGTAATTTATTTCCCATAATCTATGTAAATCCTTTGTTGGAGATCCTTAATAAATAAATGAATAATGACAATAGCCAAGAGCCTCAACCAACATCTGAAGAGGCTCTCGCTTGGCGGCTGGATCAAGGGCTTGATTCAGAAAGCAGTACTTCTGGACACGGTGCGTATTGTTAGGAAGTTCCTCTCTCAAGAGCCCTGACCACCGGTAGCTCGGACTCTGTTCCTGGTGCTGGTGGGCTACTATTTTATATATTTTTAAATGTTTTTTTACACTAATTTTGTATAGGAATATTTAAAAATGTAAAAATAAGTAAGAAAAATAAATAAAGGAAATAAATAATGATGACAAATACTTATCCATACTTTTATTACAGACGGCTCAGTAGAATTTACTCCAGGAGTGACGATGAACTTCACGTACCGTTTCGCTGATGATCCTCTTGGAGAGAACCTGCTTGGTAACATCACCTGGAGAGTGGATCTGAATGAACCGGCCCATTGGACTCACGCTGAGAGGACATGTAGGATTATCTACTATTTTCATAAAATTACGTAACATCAAAAACATATTATTAAGTTCTATGTAATAGACAACAATCGATGACAAAACTAGACACTGTGTCGCTACTGTGAATTTCCTGGGATCAAATAATTAACCTTTTATAAAAATTGTATTAAGTTATGAAGAAACTAATTACCAAAAATTAAATATAATAGTTTTTTCCACAAAAGTTTACCTAGTACTAAGCTGTTGAAGTTGAGTTATGAAGAAAATGAATCTGTTCTGTAAACATTGAAAATGAACCTATACTAATGTTATAAAGGTGAAGAGTTTGTTTGGTTGAACGCGCAAATCTCAGGAACTACTGGTTCGAATTGAAAAAATCTTTTAATATTGGATAGCCCATTTATCGAGAAAAGCAGGCTATAAAACATTACGCTGCGACCAATAGGAGCGGAGCATTAATCTAAAATGATATGCAGAGGAAGTTGCGCGGGCCAGCTAGTAAGAGATACATCATATTCCACGTAAAAGACTATGTTCAGGATCTTATTGAGTAGACAGAGACTCTCTACACGGTGCTGTAAGGGAAATTGTGACACAAACTTTTACCTTTGATTCAGTACAGGATTCTAAACCCACCAGAATTCCGCTTTTCCATACAAAAAATGCGATAGTCATAATGTCAAGATAAATTTATGGAACAGTCAATTCATTTACTGAATTTATTTTACATTTGTATCAACGTGTGCAGTCGGAAAAAAATCTTAATCCGACTTAATTATAAAAGAACCACATCAAAAGACAAGAAACATCGTACCCCTGGCAAAAGTCTGTTAACATGTTTTATAGAGATATAATATCTACGTAAATCATACCATCTGTATAGTATATCCCTTAAGAATAATACGGTACCCAAGCAACCTTGTAGGGCCAGTTTTCCTGCTCGTCCTCTTAATAATAATCTCTGGGTTGCCTCGTAAGACACGATGCTCATTATTCTTGGCGGGACCCCGTGACAATTAATTAAGATAAGTCCCTTCGTGGTTTTGTCCTTTGTAGAAGACATACATACATATCTGTATAATGTGGTGACATCATGTTGGCCGTTATCCTTTGTTGGAAGCAACCAGCGTGAAGTCGGGACTTAGAGGTTCTACATGTTGTAAACGGACCCTTCACAAAGCCGCCAACCAAGCATTCTGTACATCAAACTAAGTAACTCTACGCAAAAATTATTAGACGACTTTTGTGTTGGGGTGACAAATCACGTTTTATCGTAGGACTCAATGTAATGCACTCAAAACATTGTGCTGATGGATGCATTAAAGTAAAGCTTTAACATTAAAACTGGTATTTAAAAAAAACTTGTTACAAAGTTGGAAGGTTGACCCCCAATATCTCTAACCATAGTAACTAAATGGTTGTCAGGTATGAATACAAGTGCCTTTCGCCTTCGTTAAGGGTACTTTTACATCCATTATATGAATTGTATCAAGAATTAAATATCCAAAAGAAATTAATTTTTTTGAGGAAATTACTTTGATATACCTAGTAAGCTATGACTGTCGGGTGAAAAACTAATAAGAGTAAGAGTGGACAATATCAATATAAGAACTTAGCACCTGGACGACTGAGCTCTGCTGGGGTGAAAATAGAGAAAACGAATTTTTCCAGATGTGAGACCTAGCTAGATCGATTTTTCGCCCCCGTAAACCACTATATTGCAACTTTTATCGAAATCGAAAACGTGATTCCAAAAATTGCTCACATAATAGTATCGGATTAATTGTTGAAAATCTTTAGTCTTAAATGAGTTCCACTTCACACTTCTTTTATACAATGATTTTTCCTGTTTTCTACCCAAAGAGCGTCTTACTTATCCTGAATTAAACTCCGCAACGTTTTTACCGTGAAGGACGTAACATAACAAGCTGAATATCAAGACGCGTCCCAATTCATTTAGACCCTATTCCATGTAGGTAAACTTATTTATTTCCCTCTTCCAGACGACGGCATCTACAACACATATGTGTTAGATACGGAGTACAAGACCTGGGCCCTCCTCCTCCACTGCGCAGAACAGAAAGAGGGCACGAGGTACTTGAGTGCCTTCGTCCTCTCACGGACCACGGCACTGCCGAAGAACGTAATGGCTTACTTACGGGATAAGCTGCCGAGGTAAGGAGATGAGGGTATCTTGTTGCTTATGTATGTACCTAAATAGCAGGTTGATGTATGTGTGGGACGTGGGATGAAACAAAATCGGGTAAAGGGCTGTAGTTGATGGTTAGAACGCAACATGTTGAGCGACGAAAAAGGTTGAACTACATATATACATAGTTACGTTCAAACGTTTTTGGTTTCAATTAGACAAATGCAAAATTCAAGATTTATCTGACATCAAGTCAAAACCTGTTGAATAATAAACTTTTGTCAAGTTACAACATAAAAGTATACTTAAACAAATGATGAGGAAAATTATGAGACACTTTTCTTGTTTATTTTTTTAAACTTCATGTACAAGAGTAGTACATAGGCGGACTTAATGCCACAAAGCATTGTTGTTATTTCTGCGAAAACAAAAACTAAGTAATTCAATCACGAAATTATTCGTTTTCTGTAAATAAACGCCGATGAAATTCAAGGGCCGTTTTCGGGGATTTGCACAGCTGGCTACCGAAAGAGAAGTGCTTTTAAATAGAAAACCTACTCAATCCTCGATCGGTACCGGCTGTAGCAAATGGCCTATATATCCCGTTTATTTCGCAAACTTTTTAACCTTTATTTATCGGCAATCACGTTCTAGTTTCCAAAGAGCTCTCCTTCCAAATTAACCGTATTGGGGCCTTCAGCTGCTCCGATCTTAGGCTATAACTTAGACCTTACTTGGCCTGGAGTTTGAAAACTGAAGCTTTAGTCAGGGAAACTTGGGGCAAGGCCTTCATCCTTCATTCAATCTTACGTAGGGCAAAATAAATGAAAGTACAGACAAACATTTCGTTTCCTTGACGATTTTTTCATGTTTCATGTTTATCTTCTACGAAGATATTTTCATTTCTTGCATGAGAGTCGAATATTAAAATAAATATTCAAACGGCCCTTAACTTTATTTACAATGTGTTTCCGACTCAATTTACTAATTGGGTCGGAAACACATTGTAAATAAAGTTATTGTATAAGATTCAATGTAAAACGTAACTAATGAAATTGCATCCATCTATTGTTATTATGCTGATTTTGTAATCTATACATGTATCCTCTATCAGTCAGTCAATCTCCTTTATCGGGTAGTTAATTAATTATTCATCATTAATCTTTAATTATTAATCCTTCGGCCAAGGCTTACCAGATTTTTTTTTCAAACCTTGTCCCGCACTAGGAATTTCTCCTGTATCGTGGGTGCGTTTACAAACATTTAAACTCGCATACAGAAACCACGGGAATCGAACCTTCAACACGCAGCGCAGCTGCCAATCGGTCACCCACTGCGCCAACCGCACCGTCAAATTGGGTTCAGAATTTGAAAAAGTACAATGACAGATAGCGTAAGCTGCTTTAGGATAGGTGTTATAAACTACTAAAGAGTTTCATCCAGAAAATTCAAACCTTCATGCTTGAAGAGAGTCTAACCAGTTCAAGGGGTTCCGATCTCAAACCATGGCAATTTTCCTATCTAGGGAAAACTAAAAGGGATAAGCAAGGGACTTATGAGACCACAGAGCATTGCATAAGGATAGAGATGACGATAGATTTGGGAAGCGAGCCCCCGAGAAAGGTTTGTCATACGCCATAAAAGCCTATCGGGATTTTTCCAGCGGTGAAGTGTCGGAATTACTAAGAAAAATTCTGATAATGACTGAAGGATTGGGAAGTTGGGAATTCTTGTGAAGAAGAAATAAGTCAACTAAATGTTTAACCTAAAATGAAGGGTTTACCTGTTTAGGTACTTCTTTCTTAGTTTTATAAAAATTTTACTACTTATTGCAAATTACAATACTAATAAATAGGCAATCGGCAATTCTAACCTTTTAAACCTTCATTAAAATGGCTTTCCACGACCAAGCGGTACAATATGTTAATCTTACGTGGAACAGTTACTTAACTAGTTTTACGTTGTCTTCAGAGAATCAGGAACTGACCGGAATTACTTTGAATCTACTGCTTTTATAAAGTAGTAAATAAATGAACATCAACTTGCCTTCACTAGTCATGTCCCAAATCTCTCTCCATTCTCTCTGACTTGATGGTATCCCTTGTGTTTGAATTATGGGTAGGTGCCGTTTACACCTTTTTTTTTTTTTTTTTTTTTTCCGGATGGGAAATCATCAAATGACTTCTCCCGCTCTGGGCTGAGCGGGAGGGTGTGTCAGACTTTTACTGACTAAAACCCACCCATGTTCCTTCATCGCCCTTTGTGTTCCGGGGCCGCGGTATCTCTTTCGAACAACCCGCAGCACCCGGCAGGCATCGGCCCTTGCGGGCCCCTTCCAGGTGCCGTTTACACCTGCAACATAATTGCGTAACACACTTTCAATCAGAGAAAGGTTTCAGCTTCCAAAATTTTTGATGGAAATCCGTAATCCATTGCTTAAATAATATGTTAAAAATCGTAAATATCGCAATTAATTTTGTTGAATTGTCAAAATTAATGCATAACGATTGAATGTGTGTTACACAATCCTATTCGTAAGAGTAGCTGTGTTTTTTTTCTTGTATTTAGATATTATTTATATCTGATGTTTCCTGATTTCTAAAATACATATGTCTGTTCGTTTCAGATACGATGTTGACGTAAACTACGTGTTCCCAATTCCTCACAAGGACTGTTCCACAAAACCACCCAGATTCGACTACACACCCATCTTGGTTGAAGTCGGCAGCAAAGTCCCGAAGAAGCCGGGTGTTAGCTACAAAGTGGCTTTTGGACATTAAATACTATCGAGTAAAGAATAAAGGTTAACATCAAATGAAAAAGGGATACATAGAAAGCTACATCAGTGACGATATGTCATTTGATGTTAACCTTAAGGTGTGTGCAAATAGTGCGAGGTATGTGATTCAAACTGACAAACTGAACCATCAAATGTAAGGCGTCTGGCTGAGGCATCTGACAATACTATCAGCGAATACCGTGACTGTTTGGACGCACCTTTAGAATATACAAACATATTTTAAAGAAAAATAATTGTAATACCATAACGTGCCTTAAAAGATTAATTACTGATGAATGAATGTTTTGAAAAATTGTATATATTACACGGTATGTAAAGTTAGACAAGGTTTTAATGGTTGATGAAACAATAAAGCCTCTTTTTGGACATGGGTTTTTCTTTTGCTTCATACACCTGCACTAATATTTAACTTTGTAAAGGTTTTGCGTATTCTAATGAACTATTTAGTTATTATATGGAGAATACTGACTGACCCGTTGGTCTAATAGTAACCAGTACTTCTGCTAAGCATGTGGTGAGGTCTTCGGTTCGATTCCCAGATCAGGAAAAGTGTAAGGTTTTTCCATCAGGAATTTCTTATAACATGGGACTTCATCATAACTGGTGAAATGCGGGTGTTCTATAGGATCACCACTCTTAATGTTATTTTAAGTATAAAAATAATAATTTCCTAAGTAACAAGATCTGAACGACATGTTGGTGTTACATAATTTACTCGTTAATATTTTACTCCATAATAAAATTTTAAAGGACAGTGTGACATGAGTCATTTAAGTGTTCACGTTAAATAAAACCCGAAGAACCAGACTACAGCTAGCTAAGATTGGATAGACATAACGAAGTATTTATTACGAAACTGTCCATGAAAGGTACAATAACACGAAGTAGAACACCTAAGCCGATAATTCATATAACTTTTAATATAGGTACCAATAACAAAAAGGACTAACATTTTATAGCTTCACAGTTGAATATGTTTCACAATGATTATTGCAAATTCAATGTTGAGAATGCCTTCAGAGAACTGATAGGGCATGCACATTGTTCTACAGCTCACTTAGTATGCGACGGAGGAGACGTCTGTACACAGGCCAACAGAGCATGGAACCACAGAAAGCATCTAGAGACGGCAGTACTAATACAATTCGAGAAACAGAAAGAGTGTTGAACGCACAAGTTCTGTCAAGGACCGCGATCAAAGCCGTCAGTTTCTATGTCGCCACATATGAACTACACTCACGTATACTACATTGCGATATCAAAGTTAATCCGAGAACTGATGGGTAATAGCCCACCAGACACAACATCCGTCTGGGCGAGGGGATCTACCTATAGCGGAGATATTCTCATCGACGTTGAAAACAATAATGATGAGAAGCTTTCTACCCTGACCATCATACCTGCTTAACTTCATGTTTGTCGTAATGCGAGTAAGCAGTGATTGAAACGTTTGCTTTGTATAAAAGGCTTGACAATGCTGCCTCTAGCAAGTGACCAGCGCGGTGTCTCCGTACTCTGTGCACAGGACAATAAACGGGCATACTCATGTTATGACATTCAAACTTGACCGTGTCTAATAGAGCTTATAATAGCCAAGCAAAATTAAAACAGACGTGTGTACGTACGAGTAGAACGTCATTGAAGTAATGAAATTAAAATTTCTGGAAACAAAGGTCGAGGATTTGAGAATCTAGAATTTATGAGTACTGATTTGGTAATATTAATTAAAACAGCGGATTAGTTTAGATGATCACAAGCATCAGTATGCCATGTTTCTGAAAATCTATAATTTTTAAATGATGATTTAGTAACACACAGTGGTGTACGTATATATTAATAAATTGTTAAAACCATTGTAATGGTTAATTGGAAAACCAACACAGATTTTGTCAAACCAATATGAGTTAAAGACAACAGCCATGAGAATTTGTTCGAAACATAGATGTACAAATGAATAGGATATGCTAAATAGTACGATTAATGCTAAATAGTAACCTCTCCTAATGCAACAAAATTTTCTGAGGGACCAGTGAATTGAGTTTCATAACCCTTGATCACAGTATGATAATGTTAATAAACAAACGGACTTATCTAGTCTTCCTCTCAAAGTCTTTCGTACTTTCAATTATTATGTATGTCTTTGTGTACAACACGATTCATCTATAGCTTAATTTTCATTGGGATCAGGTCAGTGAGACTCTAAATAGCAACAGTCCCTAAACCTGTTTTCTTCTGAACTTAGATCTGAATAATGGAGAATGAATAATGAGGGGTAATCATTGATGATCTGATAACCTAGGGAAGGTTCGCTGGAATCCACAGGCGCAAATTCAAAGGACCAGTCGTGCAACGCTTGGGTGGGCCCATGACCAACAATAGACGTCTTTCGGCTGACTGGCAGTAGCCCTCTTAGAGGATGGAGGGACGAGCTGGACATTCCAACGACACGTGGTTCACGTTAGCCCTGGTTCGATAGAACTGGAAGTCATGGGGATAGGCCTGTGCCCAGGAATGTGTTGATGTGAGCTAACATCAAAACTATTTTTTTTTTAGTTAGCTCATGTAAATTGTCCTACTCCCGGGCAAAGGCCTCTCTTCTCGCCAAGGAAGGAGGAAGCCATCCAAGGCGTCCCGCCATCTTCTCCTCGGTCTGCCACGACCCCGTCTAACTGTCTCAGGGTAACAATATAATTTTAAGGGTATTAGTACCGTTAAATATTTTCGAAAGAACTTTCAATTAATGATAAGAAAATACAAAACTTGATATCTAATATGTAATTTAAATGCATAAAGTAACCACAAAACTTTATAAGTATGTAAACAATGACACGAACATCCTCGGCCCTGAATGAAAGTATCGTCGTTAACATATCCACTGAAAATAATGCACATATTCTGTGGCAACGTATTTGTAATTCAGGCGACTTGCGCAAAGCCTTCGTTATAAGTATGAAAGGAACTGAACGCCATTTTTTTCATGATAACATCACAAACATGGGCGAGGTGCGAGCGTGTGTCTATTTTTCTGTGATTTTCTTGTGCATCCAAATTTCGGCTGCTAAGGTTGGTGTTTAAATTGATGCATTTATAATTTTTTTTTAAGATAAATTGAAAACTCTATTTAATTTTTTTCTTAGAATTAATAGGATTACGAGCTTTTAAAAAATATTTCATCAGTCAGCACTTTTTAGATATCTCTTGATTTGAAGAAGAAGATACGAAGAATCTTCCTCAGATTAAATATCTTCAACATAAACTACTTATTTCCTGCAGCCTTTCTTCGGAAACTGGTTCTGGTGCGACTTATTTTGTGAAGACGATGATGGATCAACAACCTCAGCCAGCTCGGAGGACTACCTCGACTCTTTTTGTGACAGCTGCCCCACCCGTCGACCAAGCCCTGTAACTACTCCGATGCCTCCACCCTTCCCCAACCCTGCAACACCTTTACCACCAGGTGTACCTGGACCACCTGGACAACCTGGATTCAACCAGCCACAAGGAATGGGACCGGGACCAGCTAACTATTTCATGGTGAACCGTAAGTGTAACTGTTATTTTGATTAGCTTCTTAACCTTTTCTCAAGTTCCAGTCCAGTACCTACAATTCTTTCCAAAGGGTATCGCGATACCCAGTAACAGGGTATTGAAAGCCGATTAGGAGGCGATGTAAAATACTGGTATTCAGCTGCCTCCGGTTAGACTGGAAGCCGAAATAGTTGGGAAAAGGTTAGTCAGGTTTTTTTAAGTTGTTAACAAAGTATTAACCAATAAACAGGACCAACTCAAATATTAGTAAGAGATAAAACGACCTTCTACTTTTCTCTTTTGACAAATCTTTCTACTGTATCAACTTCGACACTATTAGTAGTTCTATAGGTAGATCATTATTGGTCTTTCAACACCGATCAAGTTTCATTATATTTTTTTGTTGTTATTTTGGAGGACAAGTTGAAGTTCCCTTGCTTCTAATGTCTCCAGGATTTAATTCATTCTAAATATGACCCTATTAGTTTGGAGATAGGTCGATGTGAGTGATCTTTACGTCTTTACTAATGTGCCAGCAAAGCTTATGGAGAATCCTTCGGTGAATATACTACCGAGTTTACTGCCGGTCGACCACTTTCAACATTATTACAAGGATAAGGTTGAAAACATGGCAGACCGTCAGTGAACTTGGTGGTACATTAATTGGGATATTACTTATTTTGAAATCTTTCCCTAGAAATTGTAACTTTGGCTAATGGATGCTTTAAAATGTATTAGCTTTACGATCTGTACTATTTCAAGAAATAATAGACTGAAAATATAAGATCACAAGATACAATTTTCCGTTTTTAGGTGTAGAATAATAAATTATGCTCGTTGAAGTTCCTTGTCACGTTATCTTTGAAGTCGGTTAAGAATGATTTTGAATCTTTCAACACTCCCAATTCATGACAAACCATGCATTCATACTTAAACACTAATAAACAAAAACTCATCAAGCATGAGTGATTGATGGATAGCTAGTAACAAACGTTACACATATTTGTCGGCAATTAATCGGAGTTAGCATGCTCGCACTTTACATGAAATACATACCTATGTACTTTATTTTTTTTATTTTACTACTGTGTACACACAGTACGTAATGGAAATAGTAGTAACATAACAAAATGAGTAGCGGATAAATGACATAAATAAATTACTCATTGTACTTTTAGAAAAACTTATATAACGTTCAAAAGGAATGATAAAATATGAACAAATATCAAAATGTGTCATGGAAGTTAGGTAGGCCTTTGGTGTGGGATGCAACTTGCGTCGACACCTTTGCGCCATGCTATTTTCCTAGCACGGTGGGCTGCGCTGGAGCGGTTGCTGCAGGTGCTTTGTGTAATTGGTAGAATCAGCATTGCTATCGGTACGTGGCAATGCTGCCAGCATTCTGGGCAGTTTTTCTATTGACAGCGATGTGTCTGTGTCTTTTCCCACGTTCAAAATAAATAATTATAATTATAAATTATCATTACATACCTATTAGCTACAATTGGGTGCAGAATCTTTGAAAAGAGTATTTATAAAAGGTGTAGTTTTGCATCCTCGTCAAAATTCAGGAGGATGTCATGGAGGACGTAAATAATCAATATAAATTACGGTACCTGGTCAATAATGATAAACGTTGATTTTTTTAGTTGTTTTAATTTGACATTATTTCAGAATGAAGCCCTTCTCAAAAGAAGAGAATCACCCGTTTATCGAATAAACGTCTTTGTTTGTTTGTGTGTTTGAAAGCGCGGTTATAGGGCCGCGTTTACCGATGGTACTTACCGATATTAAGAAAAAATATAAAAATTACCTACCCATTTTATTATTGATTCGGGTCGAGAAACATTAGCATAGTAACCTCCTTGAATTTGACGAGGATGCAAAACTACACCTTGTATTTAGTTACAAAAGTACACTGCTAATGCAGTGTAATTACCAATTTCCCACTGAATGGCAAAGGTTTATTTTCAATAACAAAGCAGTAATATTCAAAGTAATGGTCACATACGTACAAAGCTTGTGTCCTTGCATCTTTGTGTTTGCAGACTATCTATTCGGTCTAGATTTTCACACAATGTTTTCCTACATCCATCGTTTAGAGTTTAAAACTAGCTATGAATAATAATAATAATAGCTAGCTAATTTTGTTAAAAGTCAAATAAAATTTTTTAAATATGAACAGTCAAGATTGTATTTTCAATGTTATTATAGACTAGCGACCCGCCCCGGCTTCGCACGGGTGCAATGTAGATACCAATGTTTTCTATACTATAATATGCATGTATTATTCATATAAACCTTCCTCTTTAATCACTCTATCTATTAAAAAAAACGCATCAAAATCCGTTGCGTAGTTTTAAAGATTTAAGCATACATAGGGACAGACAGACAGCGGGAAGCGACTTTGTTTTATACTATGTAGTGATATAATTTTTGTAACCTTGGCCATACGTATTCACTCAGCTCAACTTTTATGATTGACAAGTATAAAGTTATATGTATGTATATGCCAAGGTATGTATATGCCAAGTTATTCTTGACCAAATTCATTTGTGTGTTCTGATTGATCACTTACGACGATGATGACTTTACGATATTTTTGGTTTGTCATCTAGGTGATTTAATTAGTAATAATTATTATTGTTATCAACAAACCAACCAATAAGTTAGAAGATAATTATTATAGACTGGGTTTTTTGTCACATTCAACAGCCAATAGTATTGACAGAATTGACGTGAGAATATTCAGCAGGTCTTCTTCTTAGCGTGTCGATAAAAATCTAAATTGAGTCGTCCCAAATGGCAACGAATTTTTCAGTTTGTCCATATGTATGTCCATAAGCTACTGGAACATGCAAACAACAAGTCTTGAGTGATGAATGTATATGATTTTTAAATTTATCTTTGTATCCCTACTGCTAGTTAAGGGTCTCCCCATATTCTTTCAGTTACAAAATCGAATGATAATATTACTATTATTCACAAACATTTCAATTACAGCTCCCCAAAACGGAGGTGGAATGGCCTTCAACATGGTTCCGGACCCTAACCGGAACGGTTGGTGGAACGTTGTGTGGAACCCAGCCGGCGGTCCAGGTTATGCCAGTGCGCCACCTCCTAACGCATTTCCTGCCCCAGTTGCACCACCAACCACTGCAGCAGCTCCAGCCGCTGCTGCAACCCCTGCAGCTGCTGCAACCCCTGCTGCTGCGGCCACCGCTGCAGCACCAGCAGTAACCACAGCTGCACCGGCTGCATGAAAATAATTTACCTTTCAGTCTATCCGCTCAAATAGTGACGCCGCATTCAAATTAAAACTGATTTAATCAATTCAATGAGATGGAAATATTAATTTAATGTTTTATTGATACAACGATAGAAGAGGGCATTATTGGTGACCAATCTCAGTGGGGCCTATCGATAAGAGGAGAATAGCCAGGAGATATTATAGTGCAAAAGTGTGCGCAGACATAGGTACACTCTTTCTTCCCTCAGATTCATAGTTTGACCAACGGTTAGCAGCCCAGCGTTTAAAAATTGACCGTATGATGCCCTCCTACCTCAGAAAGCACGTTAATTCGTTGGTCCTGCGCCTCATCTATATGTGGTGTGATCTGGGTGTATGTCAGTGACATCACGTGTCTCGCGGTTGTTTTCATAGCGCGTCACTATTTAAGCGGACTCCCGAGCACCAATAAGTATACACTTTCCTAAATTTAAAAGCAATTTTTGCAAGAAATAACGATTGTAACTTGGATATAGGATCTATTTCATAAAAATATGAGTTCCAAAATGCTATGTTCGTAACAACATGAAATTTTAATCAGAACTGTAGGAGAAAATCACTTTTAAAAGTTCTTAAGTGTTTGCATATTGGTGATCATGACTGTACTTTAGTATTCAAGATTGTGCCTTTCTTAGCTCATAAGATTTGCTTTAGTCATTACCATGATTGAGGGGTAATTCGTTATTAGTGTTATCTTAGATATCATTTTGAATTTACCTGTGTTTGATGGAGATGTGAAATTGTTGAGATAAGTTTATTAAAGAAATAAATATATTACTAAGAGGTTTGTGGTTAAATAAGGAAGTAAAATTTAAAAAAAAAATGTTTGGAAAAATATTGTAATGTGCATTTTACTAAAAAGTTGAAATGATCCATTGCAAGTTTAATCAGTATTCGATGTAAAAAAATACTTTCTCATAGATTTCACAGAATTTTACAGAAGTCTCAAATATGATAAAATGATTGAAGGAGTTGATGTTACCTTAATTATTATTTATGTTTGTTTTACGTTTTGTGAACGACAATTGATTTCAAATAGCTCTAACGGTATTTTAAAATAAGATAAAAATTCAAATCGAAATTGTACCTCAGACTCAAATGTTTTGGAAGCAATGTTTCAAGAACCAATACTTAAGCTTTCCTCTTTAATAACATTTATAACTAACCTCATAAAAGTTCCAATAATTATGACCAATTCTAATTGTGATATTACATAAAGCAATATCAAAAAACTGTTGTACCTAATTAATGTCAATAAGAAATAAATACTTTAGAAAGTAAAGAATCGTCTTTTATTATTAACTTGGAGCTTACTACCTATGAGCAATCATAATGTAAGCTTTTCATCGGCTAGCAGATATAAAAGACCTGTATAAATTGAACCTGTATTTAACTCTGAAAAATTACCATGTGGCTCGCCCTCTATTACATGGGACTTAACTTAAACATTAACTGGCGAAATGTGGGTGTACTATTAGGCACACCTCTGCCTAACCCTTCGGGGATTACAGGCTAATGTTATATTATGAAGTTACCATGTGACTTTCCTTACCCATTTCCATCAAACTTCTGGGCATCTCACTGTTGTCTGTAGCAATCTTCTGTCCCTGTTCTACTTTGTCAGGGTCAGTCGATGTACCGCACTTACATAGTACAAGAGCTACTTCATCTTCCATTGTCGTCAACTCAGTGTTCATTTTCGTAGTCATAACTTCTTTCACTTTTTCATCCTTGGCAATTTTCTCGTTTTGAACTGTTTGTGCCGTCCAAAGACTAACTACATATAGCAACAATAAATTCAGCAGCGATTGATTAATGAAGTAAATCCAAATCTCTGTTCAGATAGGAATTTCAGTCATCATCTTCTTGCCCTTGTCCCATTCTAATTGGGGTCGGCGTAACAAGTTTTCCTCTCCCCTGTCAGACGTCACGACATCATTTACTCCTTTCTCTTTCATATCATTTCTCACACAATCCATCCATCTTTTCTTTGGCCTTCCTTTCACTCTCCATCCATCAACATTTATATCAATTACATTTATATCAGCTAGAATTTCAGTAATCAGAACCATGTATTTTCGTCACTCCGTAAGATGATAATCTCAATGAAACATGTAGGTATATAAATTATTATTAATTAATGGATAATTAAACAAAAAGTATGCAGAATGCACGCTCAATATAAAAATAACAATAGGAAAAACAACCTGTCATAAAAACATTCAATAATGTGTGCAAACTGGTACAGGAAATGATATATCATAAATTCATAACGCAACAGCAAACAACATTGTCGATAGCATTGCTTCGGCATTTATACTTTTTTTGCCTAATAAGACCATTTCATCATCTGCCCCTTTTCCCAACTATGTTGGGGTCGGCCTCCAGTCCAACCGGATGCAGCTGATTACCAGTATTTTACATGGAGCGACTACCTATCTGACCTCCACAACCTAGTAATACCCTTTGGTAACACTGTTGTCAGACTTTCGGGCTTCTAACAACCCAGACAGTCAGAGATTTACAAATGACAGCCGGGACCAACGGCTTAACGTCCTTTCTAAAGCAGGGAGGAAACTCAGTATGTAATGATTGGTCACCCATCCACGGATCGACATCTTGGCATGCACTGCTTAACCTTGAAGTTACCTACGCTGCTGTTATTATTAAGCCACTACCACCTAATCAGAAGATTTGTTTTATTTAATGCGAACTCAAAGGTAAGGCCGCATACAAATGCAATATCTGCATGCAACAATAGATCCACAGGTAGATTAGCCATTTCCTCTGTCGCTTGTGTAATTAATTCTGCTGCATACGGTGCTTCGCATGATTGTATTGATAGTGAAGTATGTTCCCACGTTCTGGACTTGAATTATTTCTTTGGTATTTGTTGATGTTAAAATTGATTTTGAGATCCTGGGATAGAATACCTATTATCTACGATTTCGGTAGCTAACTAAGCATCTAGTGTAAAAGTTTTTTTTCACTGACACTGAATTGATGATTTCTAAGAAAATATATTTGACGGCGTAAGCGATGGCTGAGCGATAGCGCCGTTGTCATTAGGGTTCGGTGGTACCGGGTTCATGATGAAATGTTAAAATAATAGTTTCGGTTTCGGTACACAATAATCACAGTTTATTATTTAACACAAATTTACATTAAATAACACTAACAAATAATCTCCACAAAATGGGCAAACCGACAGTTTCGTTCTGAAGGAGTGACTTGGTTGGAGTTCCGAGCAAAAGTGATCTCGACACAATCCCCACTCTACAAAACGACTCTGTCCACGTGCCGCCATTAAAACAATATCTGACGTCACGGCGTTTACCCCTACTACAATGGTCAAATCAGCAACTTGATGTTTAAAAGTTATCGCTTTCTCCGACACGGCCAGCCTGACAAGTTACACGTCCTCGTGAGTACCTGTAACCAAACAGTCAAATTTGGAGCAACAGTACAGGCTCGGTCAACCTGACCACAACTTTATGGGAAAGCATAACTTGAAAATAACAGTTGTCAAACAAAAGGTTCCTCTAAGTCTCAATCATATTTACTCAGCAACTAAATCAACTTCGATCACATACAACGCTCATGGCCCAGCTGCCGCAGCAGCTAGTGACACTTATGCCACCCATATCGTCATCACCTCATGTGATACGACCACACACATCACATAGAGTCTGCGACTCCCAGGTCAGTACAAGACCAAAACAACAATAGTCTCCATTGAGACCCAGGTCCCCGCCGTACCACCAGCTGCCCATCGCCCCCTGAACAGCTCACAAGTGAGCTGCAGTTACGACTACAGACTAGTGCGTACGGTGTGACCAAATAGCCATGGTATGTGTCTACTACTCGGTGGAGGTACTTTCATCACCGTCCTCTACGTTTAACTCATTAGGAACACTACTTAGAGGCATCTTTCGTATACGATCGTGAGCGTACTTGTAGGTTCTATTACCATTCAAAGATTTTAAAAGATAACGATCACCGTCAAGTACTTCTAAAACTTTAAACGGTCCCTTATATTTGGGGTCTAATTTAGTCTGATTCCTTTCTTTATTTTGAATTAAAACCAAATCACCAACACTGAAATTAACTACTTTGCCTTATTTTTGTCAAAACGGGCTTTTTCATAAGCCGCACTCTTCTTAATACCGTCCACCGCGTGTTCTCTCGCCTCTGTTAGGTCAATTCCGGTTTCATCATCGTCGTTATAACCCATTGATAAAAGCATTCGAATACTCATTCAAAAGGGACGTCAACCGGTCCTTGTTTTCGTTTGAAATATCAGAATCAACATTGTAAAGATCAATTACGGGAGGTAAATCGCAACAACCTACATTTGTGACTTTCGAAATACGTAGGGTAGATTCAGTTAAATGTACCGTATAGCCAAGTGTCAAAATATCGCGTCCGATCATAACATCGTATTTCATACAATCGTCGGGTAGTACGTAAAATAAAATTGACAGTTCGTTATTGTCGACCACAACATCACTAAGAATTTGTTCAGTGCTAAAAACATTCGAATTATTACCGATACCAATTACTTGCACGGTTGAAAGTGAACGTTTGCCCGAGAATTTATAAGCTACATTTTGTTTAACGAGAGAACACTCGGCGCCGGAATCAAAACAAAATGAAAACGACTCACCGGATTGTTCCAATTGCCCGCAAACACCTGCTATTTCGCAGCTATCGACGCGTCGCTCCGCCGTTGCGTTGGCAGCGCTGCCCGCCGACGATGACGCGCCACCCGCACTGCCGCGTTGGCAGTTCGTAGAGATGTGTCCGGCTTCTCCACAACGGAAACACGTTATTCTTTTGCTGGAACCCGATGAAGTCGCCGCCGGTGTAGTTTTCTGGGCGTTAGCTCCAGCAGGCTGCGTAAACTTCGAACGACAGTTCATCGCTTTGTGTCCCGGTTTTCCGCACTTATGGCACGTGAACATAGTGGAAGTTTGTGGCTTTAAACGCTTTGCATCAGTGGCGCCACCACCGGTACTGCGATCGAACTTCCGCTTCAGACATGCACTCGCCTTAATCTCCTGCAGTAACTTGTTGCGTGACGTTATTTCGCTAGTAAACGCCAAGCGATTAAGTCGAGAGTCGAACTGAGAGACATGAGCGAGCACATACGACGTGGCTATTTCTTCATGGCTTCGATTCTTCCATCGAGCCAACAGGGTAGTCATTAGGCGGCTGGCGTACGCTGCGAGACATTCGCCCTCCTTCGGCCGGCCGTTGTGGATGTTAACAAGCGATGCAGCAAGAGTTTCAGTGGATGCATAACGCGCAAGGAATAAGTCGCGGAAATGCTGCCACGTCATGCCTGCATGCGAAATCTGCGACAGCCACGATGACGCATTACCTTTCAGGGCTTTGCTCAGAGCTATAATAAGCGATGCACCCTCCAGTGGACGTTCGTCGAGGCAAAAATCGATAGTATCGCACCAAGCACGTGGATCGGTATCTGGTAGCTCCGGATTAATTTCTGGCAGCATGATCTGAGGTGCCACTGTTGGTGTCCTGATGGCTTCGATCAGCTGCATCATGTTCTTCTGCTGCATCTCGAACATAGCACGCCAGTGGGAATCGAGTCCCGATCCCAATTCTGATGACGGCGTAAGCGATGGCTGAGCGATAGCGCCGTTGTCATTAGGGTTCGGTGGTACCGGGTTCATGATGAAATGTTAAAATAATAGTTTCGGTTTCGGTACACAATAATCACAGTTTATTATTTAACACAAATTTACATTAAATAACACTAACAAATAATCTCCACAAAATGGGCAAACCGACAGTTTCGTTCTGAAGGAGTGACTTGGTTGGAGTTCCGAGCAAAAGTGATCTCGACACAATCCCCACTCTACAAAACGACTCTGTCCACGTGCCGCCATTAAAACAACATCTGACGTCACGGCGTTTACCCCTACTACAATGGTCAAATCAGCAACTTGATGTTTAAAAGTTATCGCTTTCTCCGACATATTTATTTTTTGAATCATGATCTGTGTTCGCATCTTAGAAGACAAGAGGATAATTTGGTATTTGGTTTTGGTAATTGGTTAGGGACCTTACACCTTGAGTTGTTGCTGATTGATACACTGATTTGGTTGATTGATATTTATTGATAAAAGTATGATTGTATGATAGATGAGTGCACGCGGTATGAATGCTATTCGTGTACTAAATTGGCCGGGCCGGCGCAGGTAAAATGCTGACATATCGATATGAAGACTGTGCTGTGTTTGCACTGTACATGCTCCAGGCCCGGAGAAGATAAGGGTGCACAGGTGATATGAATCGTGATAAGTTACAAAGTGATAATGATAAAACATGATTTCTTATAAAATAACTTAAATAACACTACATTGATCTATATTGACTTCCAAAACGTGGTGACGACGCCCTGTCAACTATGCGTGTGCTGCTATGGCTGTTGTCCACAGTAGCGATGGTCTGTGACGGTCTTCTTGCAGCTGTCGTGTGGTGCACGTTGGGTTTCTGATGATCCTGTTGAACCGTGCCCCTGTGCGCTCGTAGCCGTCGCCACCCGTAAATGAAAACACTGATAATGATCACTGCAACCACAATGTATATGGCTATGTAGTGGTGGATGTCGTAGGATGATACTTGATCTGTCAATGCCTCAACTTCCTTCGCTCTGACATTCTTGATGGCGAGACTGATCATTTCCAAATCCTTTTGCCGGCTGATAGTCTCTTCGGTGTCGTTCAGTGCGGCAGCGGATGGTATAGTCAGATTGATGATGTGATTTATGGACGGAATCTCAATATCCATGGCGTCTATTTTAGTATGGATTGAGTTAGATAAGCTTTGATGCGAATGAATCGTAAATGTTTGACCTTTGATTACGCAACCGTCACCGAGTGTCAGTACCCCGGCCTTGTTGAGTTGTTCAGCAGTAATATGATCCTCACATATGACTCGCACGGTGCATTGTCCGCAACAATAATATAAATATGAGTTGACGATGCTTAATTCCGTCCATTGATCTAAACATTGTTTGGTTTCGGTTTGACATTGATTTGCAACTTGATCCTTTACACACAGATTGTTGTCTGAGGTCATTTGATAAATGGGCTTTTTCAGAGGACAAATGAAGTCGTCATGGTCGTAAGGCGTACATCTTCCCCAATCTTCTTCCGACATCGGTATGTACGAGTCTTTGTGAATGTTTATCGCTAAGTGATGCGCGATAGGTGTGATGGTGACCATGCTTTCAGCTACTTGCTGTGGGATTGGTATGAGGTTGTAAAGCTCATAGTCTTCTCTAGTCACAAGAGGAATCTTGACTTCAAAAATCATGTATTGTTTGGTTGTTCTTGCTTTTACTTTCAGTAAATGATATATCTTTGCCAGATCCGTTTGAATATTATTTATGGGTATGGTCAGCTCTTTTGATAGTTGTCCTGTTATAGTATTCAGTTCATCTCTCAGCTGTGTTGGTGTTAAGAGGTGAAAGTTGAATTTTTCATAGAATATATTCGCCACTGTATCCACCAGCGTTTCCTGGATATTTTTCAGGTTTGACAGCATATTGTTTGCCACCAAGGCTGATAAAGTAAAGTCGCTTCTGCTGTCTGTTTTTTGAATCTGTTCTTTTAGTGTTTTTATTCCCAGGTTGCAGTTGAATATGTGTTGATTAATAAGTTTATGTTGTTTTTCCAAGGCGGTTTCTACTCGTTTGATGACATTCAATTCTGCTTCAACGATTGATGTCTGGTTTTTCCACAATAAGGCAAGATGTTTTTGATTCTTCTTGATAAGGTCGATATCTTTCTGATATTTTTCGGCAAAATCTTCGTCTAATATTCCGAATAAACTACGTGCGACGTAGCCTACCCCGTTGATAAGGCCTCTACGTCGGCGCAATCGGTGCATTTGCTGACCAAGTAAAATGCTATTGTAGTGCTCGAGTTCGTCGTACCCATGACGTAACTGTAATCGGACTACGTCACATTGCGGTATTTGATCTGTTGAGCATATGTTTTCCAGGTGATTCATATATTTGTTGAGTACATCTATTCCTCGCCAATATGGAGCCATATCGCAGTAAACTATTAGCTTCCATTCTTCACGTTGTAGCCGCATATTGGCTACCTTATCAAAATATATGCTTTGATTATCGCTCAGACTTGAGAACTTGTATTCGCTTCTTGCTGTAGGTACCATTACCATAAGAATCATCAGTATGGTATAAATTAAGTTGCATAATTTTGATGACGATTGTCGTGTTCGTTGACTTGATATATTACTTGCGGATTTTTGATGTTCTTGCTCTTTTGATTGATTTTCATTAATAGGCAATAATGATAGCTTTGATATTGGTCTTTTGATTGATCCATTTTTCGTCCGAATAGTAACCACCCGGACGTACCCATCTTTTCCGGGATGTAGTTCCGTGATTCTTCCCATAGCCCACTTTCCTGATGGTAGCTGTACGTCGTGTATGATGACAATGTCGTTAATCTTCAAGTTTGTGTGCGATTGCCGCCATTTGCTACGCACTGATAATTGACTTAAGTATTCCGCTCTCCACCTTTTCCATAAATCATCCATGATTTTTTGGGTGAGTTGCCACCTCGTACGTAAATCTTTTTCCGTTTCGATTAACGTCAAGGTTGGTCCACTAGCTAGAAAGTGGGATGGCGTGAGGTAATCCAAATCTTCTGGATCTTCACTTAGAGCGCACAATGGTCGTGTGTTCAAACATGCTTCGATTTGTGCTAGCACTGTTGAATATTCTTCAAACGTCAGCCTTTGTTCGCCAATCACTCTCTTTAGGTGGTACTTTAAGCTCTTCACAGCTGCTTCCCATACACCTCCCGCGCTTGGCCAGGATGGGGCGTTAAAGTGCCAATTGATCTCCATGTCGGTGATTGCGTTGTAAAATTCCACATCTAACACTTTTTGGATGTTGATGAATTCTTCATTTAGAATTCTGCTTGCTCCTACGAAGTTTGTACCATTGTCGCTGTATATATGTTTTGGGGTGCCTCTTCTTGCTGACATTCTGCGTAATGCTGATAAAAATGCTGAGGAGCTCTGATCCGATACTAATTCCAGATGCACAGCTTTTGTGGCCATGCATACGAACACAGCGATGTATCCTTTTGTCGTCTTTACTCCTCGGCCTTTGTTTGTTTTAACGTAGACAAAGCCAGTGTAGTCAACCCCTGAATGATAGAAAGATCGTGCTGGATTGCTGCGTGCTGCAACGGAAAGCGGAAAGCGCCATTCTGTGCCTCAAGCAAACTGTTCAATATTATACTTCCCGAAAAACACCTGTTTTTGCTTGTTTTTTGGATCTGTCAAAGGCGTTCGACCTGGTGTCGTACGAAGTACTATGGGATAAGATGCGGAGTGATACAACACTACCGAATGAAGTTACCTCCTTGTTTCGTTATTGGTACTACCACCAGAAGAATAGTGTCAGATGGGCGGAGGCTCAATCGGATGTGTATGAGCTGGAGTGCGGGGTGAGGCAGGGGGGGTTAAGCTCACCACGTCTCTTCAACTTGTACATAAACCGGCTAGTCGGTGAGCTTAGCAGCACCAGAGTTGGATGTCACATTGATGACGTTTGTTTGAACAATATTAGTTATGCGGATGACATGGTGCTGCTAAGCCCATCGATAGGCGCTTTGAGGAAACTGGTGGCTATTTGTGAGTCCTATTCAGTGTTCCATGGGCTCAAGTACAATGTTAAAAAAACCGAACTTATTATGTTTAAGGCAAGTGCCATAAACTATTCTGATATTCCTGGTGTTTCGCTCTGTGGCGCTCCTTTAGCATGGGTGACTAAATTCAAGTACTTGGGTCATTGGGTCACTGATGATCTTAAGGACAATATGGATATAGAGAGGGAGCGCAGGTCGTTGGCTGTTCGATGTAACATGCTGGTTCGAAGATTTGCACGTTGTACGAATCAAGTTAAAGTCACTCTTTTCAAAGCTTTCTGTCAATCATTCTACACGTGCAGTCTTTGGACCCACTTTACTTTTTTTTTTTTTTTTTGGACATACAGCGATCTGCGCGTCCAATATAATAACGCGTTTAGGATACTGTTGGGGCTGTCGTGGCGTTGTAGTGCGTCCACTATGTTTGCGGAAGCGCGTACAGACGATTTTTACGCCATTATAAGAAAAAGGACCGCCTCCATAGCCGGCCGGCTACGCACCGCCACCAATAGTCTCCTGAGCGTGTTCTCAGATAGGTGGGACTCCCTTCTGCTGCGCCACTGGGTGAGGATCCATACCAATTGATATTAAATTCTATTATCTTCTCCTTATTTATTACTAACACTAATCATTAAGTTATTTTGTTGCTACTAACACTATGGACCTACGTCTGAAATAAAGAATTTGAATTGAATTGAATAATTTTATCATTGACAGAACCGAGTGTTCACGTAAATGATGCCTTGCTTTTTATGCCGAGGACAAAATGTATGTATGGGTTATTCCGAAATGATTGTAATATCCAAACATTGTTTATACATTAAAACAAACACTGTATCTACGCCATGAGCCATTCAAAGTAAAAAAATATATGTCCGATTGGATCTGGAATGCTGAACACGTAACGCAAGCGCCATATCTGGGCCTCTGCCCAGATGGCATGGCGAATTGCTGTATCGGTTGTTTTAAATGAATAAGTACACAATACCAAATATTTTTACGCTCATTATCGTTCAAGGTTGGTGATGCATTTGTTTTGTTTGAAGGCATTTGTTTCTACGTTCTTTTGTTTTGATGCAATTGTTTTTTATTGGAATGATTATGTGATTTATGTCGATGTTTGCAATTCCATTACTAGTTGAATATGTGTATTACTTTTGAGGTGCGAAAAAACGATTCACCTTGAACCTTTGTCCACCCAATGCTGAATGTAGGTCTCATCCAAATCTCTCCACTTTTGGCGGTTTTGTGTCGTGGGCCATGGCTATGGAGTTTCTTCCGGCCACTTCAATGAGATCGTCTGTCCACCTAGTCCCACATTCTGCCATCCCGTCCGTGATCTCCACAATGTAATCAAAAAACGATTAGGTACCTGTTTGTAATTTGAGATTTCGAGAAGTACATTTATTACATACACACAAGACATAACATTATGCCTGTTTCCCCCGCGGGCAGAGGTGTACATACCTATCACAGAATACACCCACATTTCGCAAGTTCTGTTTAAGTTTCCTCCATTGAACCCATATCCAGACTCAAACTCAGACCAAGCGTAGGTATGTTTGTTTTTAACCAAAAATATTTCTAACAATTTACGAAATCAACAATATCCACATTTACTTTACAACATAGTCCGTTCAAGTCCTCTTTAGCCAATCTATAGATAAATACCTAGTTGATTACTTTTTTACTTTTATCTATGAAGACGTTAAAAAGGTTAATAGTGACATAGCCTTTACCTAAATGTTGCAAACGTATGTTAATTAGTTCTCGCTAAGAAGGGCACCGTTACTTGATTAGTAAGACTAGGAGTTAATACCCGTCAGTGCCCTCCGCACATCTTCGTAGGTACCTACACATTTTTCCCCTGAACAAAATTTCCCTTACTACGTAATTGTACAACTTAATTACATGTGAATAATAAATTCATATTCGTGATAAATTTTCACATCGGAATTTCACAGATAGTCTTGAATGATGTCAAGATAATTTTCGTTATGAATTTATTCCCATTTTTTTGTAGTGAGGAGGGATGAATGGCATGTGACTAAAAGAGTGATGAATATAAATTTTGATTGATGAAACGGAGAGGAAGACCAAGGAAACGATGGATGTATTGTGTTGACAGGGGAGGATAGAAGAAAAAAACGTATTGCGCCGATCTGAAGTGACATGGGACAACGGTTACATGATGATTTTTTCCCCAATATTTCTGCGAATCAAATTGGCGAATTAGATTTCCATGACCATAACAAATTTAGTACCGAACACGAGCATAAGCATGTGGAATGATATGAAAGAGAAAGCACTAAATGATGCCGTGACGTCTGACAGGGGAGAATGGAAGAAGAAAACGTGTTGCGCCGGCCCCAAGTAGAATGGGACAAGGGCAGGAATTTCTTATTTGCAGTTACTATGTAGTTTCCAACTTTGAAAAAACAGCTTATATCGTAAACTAAGTGCGAACAAGTCTACTTATGCTATTATTCCTGTACGATACAACGCAACAATCAGAGCACTGGACTGGTAATCCGAGAGTTTCGTCATGGTCTCTTGGAAGGTAAACTAGTTTTGACACCAGCGTTACTTGTTACACTATGAATTGCATGCAACAGGTTTTTATATGCATATGCAACTATGTTGATCTTGTATTTGCTGCAGAAAGATGTGGTCATATTTCGGGGTGTGATTCAAACCATCAAACTGAACCACTTTCTGCATGGTACCACCGTCATAACCGTTAAAAAAATACCAGTCCCATACAAAACTTCAATACTTACTCGACCCAAATGTACGGGACATCTGATTTTTTTTCACGATTGCGATATTGGCCCCACAGAGAAAGTGGTTTGATGGTCCGAATCACACCCTGAAATATGACCACACCTTTCTGGTACACGCTGTACAACAAAGTAGGTAATAATGAAAACAGTTGGCACATTTACAAATGTAATCAAATCTAGATATATCCAAAAATCTTTATGGGCAATGGCCGGTGTACTGAGATAAATTTGAAAATTCCAATATTCCGTGGCCTGGATTTTCTCGTTTTAATTTCCGATTTGAGCACTGACCTTTACAGAATACTAATTTATCCCAAAAAAAAAATATTGTTTGTTTCATTGACTTTTTGCCACCGACTTCCGAAAGTAAAGTTATTTTCCACTTTTTTAGGGTTTTTTTTTTGAAGTCGGTTTTTTTTTTGCAAAAAAGTTTTTATTTTACCCTTTTTAGGTATCGTATCACACACAAATCCTTGTCAAGTATCAATTTCGCAATTTCTTTTACTTGGATGACATTTTTTCCAGTTATTTTGATTTCAAAACCAAACTGCTGTACCGATTTTGATGCAATTTCTATGGGACCAATCGGGAAGTAAATCCATTCAGATAAAAGAAGAATTTTTCAAATCGGTTTATAAATGGCGGAGATATGAGGTAACAAACACAAAAAAAAAAACATACAACCAAATTGAGAACCTCCTCCTTTTTTTGAAGTCGGTTAAAAAATGATCGCAATGACAGGGAGAATATGTGCCTTTCAACTTCGTTAAGAGTACTGTTACACCCATTATAGTTAATCTATCGATACTAGTGTCTTTACTTTTCAAATCTAAATAAAATCACCACACACATAGCGTAACCAGTTACTGTCATGATGCCACTTACCGTTTTTGCCATTTACATAATGTTATACTTTGTAATTACAGAGTTTCCCACATCTACGTGTTCCTGCTTTTAAACACAGAATAAAAATGAAAACGACCATAGGGATTAACATAAACAAAGTTTAATTACTTCGCGTTATCCAAACCTCGTAATTACGAAGAAAGTGTCTGTAATAAACACCTATTCGGGTGATTTAGTCAAGGCTATGTGAAGCACGTAAGTGTATTTCTCACGTAAGAGTTAACGAATATCATGATACTCGACATGGCTAGATAAACTAAATGCTTGAAACTAAGCGTATAAGAGGGGAGACAAAAATATGTTACACAATAGACCCTGAATTGAAAAAACATTAGTGAAGAATTTCAAGGATGCAATAAAAATATTCCTGAACGATTACGTCTATACAAGGTGTAAACGGACCCTTCGCGAAGCCATCAACCAAGCTTTCTGTACAAAATAAAAGTAATATAACTAACTACGCAAAAATTATTGCTCGGAAACGACTTTTTTTGGGGGTGAAAAATCGCGTTTTACGGTAGGACTCAATGTGACGCAGTCAAAACATTGTGCTGATGGAAGCATTGTGCATTGGTTTGGTATTAAGGTATTGTTTGCATACGGGGGTCGTGGAGGTATCTTATTTACTACTATTATAAATGCGAAAGTTTGGATGGATGTTTGTTACGCAATCACGCCAAAACGGCCGAACAGATCAGGATGGAATGTGGCACAGAGATAGATTATAATCTGAAATAGGCGCGCTAATAACTTAGGCGGGAGCAATATTGCATTATGTCCATATTCCTCAACTGTTTGACTACTGTTCTGTCAACTGCCTTAACATGTCTGAATCTTAAAAGAGACTATGACTTCAGAGTTTGTTTCGGCTGTTTCTTCTCAGAGTAGACAGATACGAAACACCGGCCTCAGCTGGTTTTAAAAAAGACGACGTTTAAAGTGTTTGTAAATAAAACCTATTTGCAAAATAAACATCGTATATCATTTATCATGCATTCGAATAGAACGGCTATTTAGTTCACCTCTGCCTAGGAAGACATTCAATATGACGGCAGTCGAACAAAATAAATGTTCTTTTGAAGTTGTCTTTCTATTTTAATCTAACTTAACTTACAAGCACCACTAATAGCTCTTGAAGGATTTAAAAATAACTTATCTTAAAATGTAACGAGGTTTCTGTGTACCACTCCATGATTTATTTGAGAGAATAAGATAAGAAACCCGTTACAAGAACAAGTAGTCTTTATTTTTATTTCACTATCTTGACATATTTCACATTATCTCTGTTACGCCTTAACATTTTACTAGGTACCATTAAAATGTGAGGTTATTGCACATCTTATCTTTTTTTATTCATAAGTCCTTTTTGTATCTGTGGTGATTAATTTTACGATACGTCCAAGATTTAATTTAATATTTGCAAATAATTTGATTCAGTCGATAAGTTGTTGGACTGACTTAAAGTTTTATCAATTGAATGGATCTGGTGGGGTACCATGATCTATTAGTCCAGGAATGTTTTAGTATTATTCCGAGAGTGGGTAAGAGATGGCGCTAGACGGCTGTCTAGCGCTGTCACTTTCCCACTCTCGGAATAGTCCTAAAACATTCGTGCACTAACAGATCATCGATACCCTCCAGAATTCTATTCGTATAGGTAGATATGGCGTACGCTCCATTGTATGTCTGTGTATGTACGACTATACTAAAACTAAGCTATAATCAAGACTACACATTATTATCTGCCTAGCCTTTTCCCAACTACGTTGGGGTCGGCATCCCGTCTAACGGGATGCAGCTGAATACCAGTATTTTACATGGAGCGACTGCCTTTCTGACCTCCACAACCCATTTTAGTACTGGGTATTACGATTCTTCGTCAGACTTTCGGGCCACTGAGTACCTGTAACAAAGACTATACGATATAATCAAGACTAGACGATACCTAGCAAAAACAATAAATTATTCTCTTTCTAGGCTCCACCGCAGTTGGGTTAAATTGCCAGCAAATACAAGTTTACGTATTTGTTTCAGGCTTTCAGCTTCACATACATATATTTCGTATATTTTCGTCGTGGTTTTCATAAATTACAATTGAAAATGTCTTTAAACTCCTAACTTTCCTTTCCACTACAGGCAAACGATGCAAGAAGATTAAGGAACTCACATTTTAGCCACTAAAAGCTTGAAAATGTCCACCAAAAAGTTAAGGCTGTAGCCAAACTGCATATTAGACCACAAGTACACCGTTATTGCTTCGTCCACGGTTTCGGGCGCGCTACGGATTTTGTCCTAAGCCTTAGTTATGAGTGCTAGCGTTCGCGAAGCTCCAAATGGAACGTAAGCTTTACTGATTTGTTCTTTGGTTTTAATTTGTTTTTATTGGATGATTAACTTAGTACTGAAATAATGTTTGTGGATTCGAATATTTAGGTGGCTTTTGACGTGAACTATTGTTGATCAGGGCTATGCAAATGTAGTGTTCGGGTGGTGATTTGAAACTTATTGGTTCGTTTAATTCGATTAACTCTTCACAGTTTGTACCAATTAAGACGAAGACGTGCTGCGCCGACTCGAAATAGATTGTGATAGGGGTACGAGAATGATGATCATGAGTTGAGTTTGTACCAATTCCACAGCTGGACATTTAAGTATTTGGTGACCACTGTTTAAAATGTTGAAAGCAGTAATTGTCTAAAATGTGACACTAAACACCGGTCTATTCTACTCGTTTATTTTAGTTATTCTTGTCCCAATCCATCACAAGTAACCTTAAAAATTATTTGAATTTGAGGTTAAATGCGTAAGTTTCGCTTTTAATTTTTTGACAAGCTCTTAATAAATTGCGTAGCCACGCTTACAAAATATCTTAAATTGAAAAACAAAGGCTTTCAAAGTAAGTGTAGGTACTTAGAGGAGCTTTAGTACTTTAATTAGAATCATAAATTAATGGTCGCTCTCCTGGCAATTACGTATACCTACCTACTGAAATTTTAGCTCAGAAATGGTAAAATCTTTTAACGAGTACTTGGTAGCTAAGTATTTTTTTTCTATCATAGGAAAAAAAGAAAGAAAATATACTTATTTATAACACATTTGCTCGTAAAGGGTCTCTTATTTCACCAATTTCAATATCGTATTGTATCTCATTACGTACTTGAGTGTTATTGTAATGCAAAACGCACGAGTTTCTTTTTAATAAGGTAAAACGCAAGGTTTATCAAGATGCTCCGTCAAAAACGAATGGTACTTTTTTAAATCTTAGCAAAGAGTTTTTATGTCAGAAAAGTGGTCAACATTTTATGAATAAAATTAACTTTGGGAGATAAAATATAGTAAATAAACATTTAATTCTTCAATTTAATCAATTTTGACAATAAATTACAACCATTTATCTGTAACAAAAGCACAAAAATATTAATTTACTTTATTAGTAATACTGGCTATATTTGTGCCTTTGCCTTAAAAACAAAGCGCTGATGCGCGCGCATCGCAAATTTTTCTGCTTTAACAAGTGATTAAAGATTTCGTTTAAGAAAGTCCGAGTTTTATTTATTTCCTCGCAAATATGTTATAAAACGTCGTATGACATACGTGCGCTTTGATAATTACAGCCTCTGCTTTCTTGGAACCCTTCGCCTACTGCTCGGGCTAGCAATATCGCCTCGGATGTGATTTTTAACTTACCGCACTTATATGATATAAGTGTACTATTGTCGAAGGGCATAACGTGCATACAAAATACCAACAAAAAGACAGCGTAGCGAAACTATGGGTGTATCATAAGGTATACCTCTGATGAACCATTCGGGTATTACAGGCGTGATGATACGTGATGTTATAATCTACCTAGTCTTTTCCCAACTTTTTGGAGGTCAGCTTCCAATCTAACTGGATGCAGCTGAATATTTAACATAAAGCGACTGCCTATCTGACTTCCACAACACAGTCACTGGGTCCCGACCCTTGGGCTTATTGGCATAAAGAAGTCTGACAACCAGTCTTACCTGGTTTTCAGATTTCGTCATTCGTGAATACCATCCCAGTTAATTCCTGAGTCATGAATAGTAATGATGCAGAGTATCTGATCATCCATTGTATCAGATCTATTGAAATGTGGAAAATGTAAATAAATAAAAGAAAGCTATTGTCTCATTTTTTAAAACAATGGTAGTCATTTTAGCTGGAAAACTTATTCGATTGTTACATTTCACTGAATCATTACGTACTTAGTCCTATATGTTTTTTATTTATTTAAACTTCATGTACAATGGTGGTATATAAGCGGAGTTAATGCCACAAGGCATTCTCTACCAGTCAATCTTATTAACCAAATATCAAGTCAACCTTATTTATCTTTATTACTCGTTTCTTCCTATCGATAGATGGGTTGTGTGACGAATGATATGAAAGAAAAGGGTGTACTTAAATAAATGTGTGACGATTGGCACAGGAGACTGGAAGAAAAAAACCGTTCTGTTACGTATCGTCTTTTTTCACAATTCGTATTTTTTTTTTGACGGCGGCAATGCTTTTTAAATGCTCGTGTTCACACGCATCAAGAATCGTGAAAAATGACGGACACGTCTTAAATCACGTAAAGTCTTTTAAAAATCAGGTACGTCAAAAAACACGGATCGTGTTTTTTTTTTGTGACGGATTCGCCGAAGCGTTCGCTCCCGACAAATCACGGAACTAATGTGAACACCAATTTGCTGGATCGTGAGAAAACACGATTCCGTATGCAATGTGAACGTCAATCCATCATGACGTATCGTTTTTTATGACGGTTCGTCAATGACGGAAGCCATGTGATCGGGCTGTAATATGGGACAAGAGCAGGAAGATGATTATGATGACTTTCTATAAGATTAACGTCTTTTTCTTCGTCGTGTCGATGATTCCCTTGATAAAATATGCATGATTATGCAGGATTAGCCTATAACTATAAGATTTTATATAATTATAAGAGGGCAAAAGCTGTGGTCCACCACGAGGGCCCTGTGCGGGTTGGTAAATGTCACATGTCTTCGAACTTTTTGTTCTAGTATAGTAGGGCTGGGTTCGAACCCACGACGTATAACTTGGAAATCGGGCCCAATACCACTATTATTATAGTACACTCCCATAAGCTTCGACTAAAACTCTGCAACCTTTATAGCGTAAGTAGTGGCCTCGAACAGGTCCTTCAAGATTTTGGAACTGCACAAGGATCAAAACAGGAGGTTTGCGATGGGGCTCTGCAGGCACATTTATTACATCGGAATTCCCCCATCGGACTAAGCTGTACGTACGCCCACCAGCTAAACGTGTGAAATAAAATCAATCGTGTTTGAAAACAGGAAGAATTAGTTCGTTAAACGATTTTGCACGAATTAACAATGCATAGGTAACTGATACAAATTAATACAGTTAATCCAATTTTCAATGTTGTATAACCAATTATGCAATGCTATCGTGCATATCAGTCGTTACAGTAACCAAATCTTATGCAGTAGTAGATTTACAACTAGGTTTTATCATTAGTAGGTTACACAAGAAATTCAGCGTTTTGTTTTTTCCTGGTTGAATATGGTTTTTAGGGTTCCGTACCCAAAGAGTGCCAACGGGAGCCTATATCTAAGGCTCTGCTGTATGTTCGTCCGTCTGTCACAAGTGTGTATCTTTTGAACTGTAATATGTAGACATTTGAACTTAACGCTATAACAACAGATAAGTAATAAAAAATAAATATAAGTAGTTAAAAAAATAGGGCGGTCCCTTAATTTCTTTCAACAAATAAATGTAGTTTTAAATACCGTATGTTCGTATGGAACCCTCGTGTGCGTGTCCAGGTCGCAATTGGCCGTTATTATTTAGCCACGAGCTCCTCCGCCTCGAGACAATAATTATACTAGGTAGATTTTAACAAGTAACGGTACTTATGCTCTAAAATCAACAATCAATACTGTAAAATGACTAGCGGAAAACTTGATCAGTGTTAGTTTTTGTGCATTTTTAATCTCGAAAATAACAAACAATTTAAATAATTTAGCAGACCATACCGTAAAGCACATTCGCCATCGCGACACTAATAATTTCTCACATTTTTTATCGCCCGCCAATAAAGTGAAACATTTTAAAAATTGATTTTAAAGACTTTAAAATTATCTCTCGCAAGTTTATGGGGGCCATAACATTATCTTTACTGCGTGAACGACGAAGCACCGTTTTAATATATAAATATCAGCATTTTATTACATTTTCACGTTGAGTCAGTCAGCGATATTTGCACATTTAGTTATAAAAAGATCTTTATGTTGTGTAGGTACTTTTAAAGTCAGTTAACTTCACAAGCAAGTCGTTTCAGTAATTATTTTAATTACTCTGAGCTTGTTGTGAATGAAATATGAGTACAATACTCCGTCCAATCATATTTTTTTTACTTAGTTATTTAAATCTTTGCTGGTTACGATACAAACCGCAACTTGGGAACAAGCTATGTAGGTTGTGCTGGTTCTGACTGTGGTGTTTTCTGGAGACTGATGTTTCTGGACCGCTAGATAAAATCGATTTCAGAAACATTTGATATAAGAGGAAACAAACCCTGTTTTAGTTACCTAAATTCTTACGACATCACTCCGTCTCTAGAGGTAATTAGTAGCATTCATATGTATTTAGAAGGTTTCTTACTTTTTTCTTTCTCTCTATTTCATATTATCCTGTTCAGCCAATATTCATTTGATTAATGGACGACAAATGGTACCCACAGGTACGTTTTCTGACCCGTTTGTTTACATTTCCTTCTAAAACTTTTAGAACAGAGTTTTAGTAATTTCTCTAGAAAAATGTGTGATTGTGTGTATTTCCCCAGCTACTAGTGACTTTATATTAGGTAAGTATAGAAACTTATTTGATGTAAGACCTGAGTCACAGACACCGGTAGGCACGTAAACATCTTGTATTTCCATATTCCTCCCAGAATGAAAGTGTCCGCCATTATTACTCATGCTGGTCAAGTATCAAGCCACCTTTGATCAACGTTGTTCATGTTGATATTACTTAACCCATCAATGTATAGTTTCATCGTTCTCGGTTCCCTTGATGGATAAAAGAGCGAAACTTTTACTAAAACAAAGAATACTTATAAGTGACTGAAAAGTTCTGTGGTAATCGGTTGTCGACGGAATGAGGAAAATGTCGTGAGAAAAGTTTTGAGTATGAATGCGGATCATATAAGAGTAGAGGAAGACCAAAGAAACGATGGATGGACTGTGTGAAGGATGATATGGCTAGAAAAGAGGTGACTGCTGAGATGACGAGTAATAGAGAAGTATGGGAGAAGAAGACATGCTGCGCCGACCCCAAATAAATTGGGATAAGGGCAGGAGAATGGATACATGGATGTGTCACAGTAGATATTAGGCACAAAACAAAATTACATTATTAGCAAAAACGATGATAATAAGGAACGTATTGAATTGACATAAACTTTCGAAAAACCTATGTTAATCCTGGTGCAGCGGTGGTGTGTTAATGCTGGTGTGCGATTCCACCTCGTAAAGACCCAAAAAAAATATTTGCAGTTGATGGTCAGTTGAAAAGTCACCAGAAGAAGTAGATGAAGAAGAACTCACCCGACCACGAATCGATTCGAAAGGGATTGCGACTTGTTTATAAATTATAAATATAATATTGTATAAATCTACCAGATTCATTCAAACATTTTACTTAGTGCCTAGTTTATCCCCAACTATGTTGGGGTCGGCTTCCACATTAAATTTTAATAAGTAATTATAGTGAAATTGTGTGTTGTGTTTTGTATTATTTTTCTAGTATTTTTTATTTAATATGCCTAATGATAATTATATATGATGAATGATAATTATGATATGATCCAACTTGTAGATTGAAATAAAGAAATTGAATTGAATTGAATTAACCGGATGCTGAATGCCATTTTTTTTCACGGAGCGACTGCCAATCTGAAATCCACAACCCAGTTAGTACTGGGTAAAACGATATCCCTTGGCAAGACTGGTTGTCAGAGTTTCGACTGTAATACCTATTTACATAAAATCATCTACCAGTTAAGTTTAACCAGCATTTTATGAAGGTAATGAAACAGTTCATAAAGAAAGGTTACTGAATAATGCAGCTCATCCATTTTACAACAAACTTACCAAACCATAAAATTTTACAACGTTTTTCTCTCCGCTCCATTTCCAATCCTGGAATAGAAATCTGCGCTTTGATTTACAGCCTATGAACTATTTCTGTATCCTCGTTATCTACTTAATTATTGATCATCTATCTTCGATAGGGTTACCTTCCATCCGTTCGGATTTGTCCGGAAATGTAGGTACCATTCTTTGCCTTTTCGGGGCTTTCCGACTAAGAAGTTTTTTAGATTTTTTATAAAATAGTGATAGAGAGAAAATAAGTAGGTACTGGATTTTTTAGAAAATAGTGAATGAGAGAAAATTTGTTGGTACCTATCGATACAGAAATATGATTGTGCTTTTTGCAAATGTAAGGATTGATTGCCTTACCTAAACCTATTATTACCTTCCATCCGTCCGGATTTGTCCGGAAATTTAGGTACGGCTTTTTGCCTTTCCGTAGTCGGAAAGTCCCGAAAAGTAACAGTAAATATCATACAAATTAACTAGATTTTGGATTTTTTTTGAAAATAGTGAATGAGAGAAGTAAGTAGATACCTGTCGATAAAGAAATATGACAGTGCTTTTTGCAAATCTCAGAATTGATCAAAACTCGAATTGGTAACCCTAATCATAGAGAACATTTTTAAATCTCAATAGGTACCTATGAGTCTCAGTAATCTATAGATACAGTGAACCTACTTATAGATATACTGCAGCTCTAATTAAGCTCTTGAAGGGCATCCGGCGCTTGCGCACCGAGTAATCAACCGGTCGTTGATTCCTCAGCTTCTTTGTGAACGATTTATCTTCGCCATTTTGTTTTATTAGCTTTTTAAAGACGAACGCCTAATTAAATCGATTGTTTTGGTTCGATTCGGTGAAGTCGCGTGAACCGGGTTCTTGGAAGCCCGAGATTATACGGGGTAAGGTTGCCGCAGGAGAAATTTAATTTGGAGTTTTATTTATCTAAATTGTTCCCGCTATGTTAATCTTAACTTGGGCAATTAATTCACGTACACGAGTTTTAGTAGAATATATTAATTTAACAATTAGTTTTATTGCTGCTATAAAATTATGAGTAAATTAAAACAGCCATAAACAACATTGAATTAAAGACGCTCCTAACATTTCCATTCATCACCCTAATTTACCCAAATATAGGCGCTATTCTAAATCATTTAAAGGCGAAGATAGCGTGCAATTTTTTGTCCAACTTAACATTCAATTAGATGCACGTGCAATTAAAGCACTAACTGTTTACAATTCACGAAACAGACGTAGACTTAATGACGACGATCGAATAGCAAAATGTGTACTCCAGGAAGACGCCGTACATTTTTTTAATTAGGAAACCAGCTCGGTAAAAGCGGCCTTCCGTCATCGGCGTACAGAGACAGGAAAGCATCATCGATGAGTATTAATGAAGCCGAGGCACGGATCGGCCGGGTATGCGCGTGCGCAACGCCAGTGTTACCGCGCATTTCAAACGATACACTCGCGAACTGCAAATGTATTTTCCAAAAACCACCGAGGTCGATGACACAAGTTCCAAAGGACTCGAAATGTTACGGTTCTAATCGATTCTCGTATTTATGATCGATTTGTTAAGGTGGATATCGATATTGTAGTGATTTGTTTTGTTTTAGAGAAGGTAATCCGGTGGGAATAGCTCGATTGTTTATTAATTTCCTTAGAATTGTTTGTCAAACAGTTGGTGCTTTGTTTCGGTTGAACTATCATGAGAATAGGTCTCTATATAAAAGTTGGCTAGTAGAAAAGAAAACGATTACTTACTTAGCTCTAGTTAATTGTGGTTGACAGTAAGTTTGCATATTATTATAATAAACTTAGAACGGTTGTTACTACGGTTAACAATTATATACCTACCGCTTTAAAATATATTCTGAACAAGAAATTATTTCAGTGCTCTTTGTGACTTAATGCCATAACCAAAATAATAATAATAAAAATATATTTAGTCGACTCGTTATCAAAAATGTGGATAACTTTTATCTAAACACAAAGAGCATTCTTGTACTCAAAATATGATTAGTCGAATCAACAAGCATTTCATTACTTAATTAAATTCTTAACTCACGAGGAAACATAAACAATACGCCCACTTTCAGTTAAGTAAATCTAAAAGTTTGGGGGAGCAAAAGTCATTTCGTTTCCGGAGAACAAACAAAAACTTAATTTCATTCATCTAGTCTATTTTAAACCGAGAATACAGCTGCAGATACAAATACTAACAGTGCACTAGAAGTTTGACATAATTCTAAAGTAAATAATAATAAAATGAAAGAAATAGAAGGCGAGTGTTAATATAAAAATAAAACACACTAACGTAATTTTCAGATGTTAAAAGCTTAACCATCAGCATTATATATGACCAACAGTGATATAAACAAAACAGTAAAAATGTATACAAAAGTGTTAGTGGCGTTGATAGCAGTGTCGCTGATGCCAATGGTCTTATCGAGGACACGGAGGTACTCCAAAATGCAATCCAACACATTGTACAAGATCAGATGTGATCTGAAGTGTATCGATGTGATAAAGGAAGCTAAACCTATGGTAAGTGGGAAAACTTTTTGTGGGTTGTGAAGATTTTGGATTTATTTATATTGTTGTACATAGCAACCTACCATAAGGTTGTATTGAAAGTCGTATTTGATAATCTTGACGAGAGTAATAGCTTTAATAATGATTTTTACATAATCATACAAGATAAAGGAGCGAATCTTCACGCTGCCTGGTAGATTTTTTTACTCTGTAACGCAAACAACCAAAGCAGCAGGCGGTAAGTAATGTTTTTTAATAACAAACACCGGTGAGGTTTTGAAACAGGATTGGTACTCAGGTCGAATTCGATTAGTACGTATGTAGATCAATCGATAAACAACACAATAAGGAAAACGGTAATAAACAATCAAACAATGATTATGAGTCCAGTTTGCATCGAGACCACTAAGAAGTAAGCACTTGAAAATGTCATAAGTACACTAAAGGTCTAGTTCAATGCGAACGGCTAGTGAAAGAAATCCGGACACCCACGATTAGTTGCAGCATGCTAAATTTAAGCCATAAGAAATACGCTACACGTAGAACCTACAATAGTTTACGCTACAACAGAATAAAAAAAAATGTTTACCAAGATAGCTGTCACAACGATCACGATTTAACAAGTTCGCAGAACCGACATTATAAACACGATACAAAAAAGTAAACGAACTTAAAACGAAATACAATCAAGATTGCAACGAATGTAGTTAGCAAGAATAATTCTGCGGCTCCGAAGTTAGTTATATAACAAGAGCGCAACAGGCTTTGGCCTAAAAAGGGCAGATTGTGCTAATTTGTGATACCCAAAAAGGAATTATGCGGGTTTGAGTCAAGACAAAAAATTGTTTGCGAGGAGATGTAGTGGCAAAAGACAATCCTATGCTGATCGCGTCATATATCGGGAGTAACGAGCTTGAAAGCTAGATCAACAGCAGTCAGCCAGAGACCATTTTTCATAATATATGTTTGTACTCGTGTGTGTTTACGACTTAACATAAAACTAAAAATAAACCTCGAGATGTTAACAGCTTCATCAAAAATTAAGTCAATCTTGAGAACACAACTGAAATGAGCTTCCAAGGTAACAGTAAAGCGATAAAGCGAAACACGAACTTATTACTCAGGCGTGGGCTTTCTGATGACTTCCTATTTCTAACTGAAGATAATAAATTATTCTATTTTAGAAAACATTCCAGGGGTTTATACAAGTAACACTCGATTACAAAACGTTTCGTATTTCTGCAATTATTTTCAACACGATTAACAGCTAGCTATATATCTTTTTGGTAGCTAATATCATTTTTTTTTTTTAATGTACATCGTCATCACCCTTTTTGCTGAAAGTACGCTACTTTGACTAAGCCCTCGAAGATCTATGCTTTAGGTACATAGGACTGAAAATAAATTTTCCTTAGTAAGGTACAAATCTGCATACCATATATCCATTACAAATTAATATCCAAGCCATGAATCACTGCACTTCAAAGGAATTGTTATTTTGTAACTATTGTATGCACGCTAATTACCTGAAGCTTCTAATGAGTCTGAAGTAACAGAACTTTACTAAATGAATGCCCCTATTCACAATACAGTGTGACCTGTGTCTGCACTACAAGTACAATATAATATCTAACTCCAGACAGGGCAGAAAAAACTGAACAAATATCTTCCTTCTCGTCAAACAATAGTGTCTGGTCTAAGAATACTTTGAGAAACACACTGTTCCATAAAAAAAACGTTTGTTCTAAAACAGCTTCATATACTATCTTCCTCCATGATTCATCCTCGTTATTACTTGGATTGGGGCAGTTTGTTTTATTCATCATCTCGGTGTTCAACTTCATTGTTGTACTACGTATTTCCCTATTCTAACAGTCAAACTTGCCTTCGCATCTCATGCATATACCACGACAACGGATGTCTTGAAATGAAATGACGTTCGCTCGATACCAAATAATTGAAAACTTAGATCAAAACTGTTTCGAAAGAGTTACCGTGGCCCTTGGCACTTTGGCACAGGCAACTGAAGGAACACGGGTGGGTTTTAGTTGGTAAGAGTCTGACACGCCCTCCCGCTTCACCCAGAGTGGGAGAGGTCATTTGATGATTTGATGATTTCCCACCCAAAAAAAAAAAGATCAAAACTGTTCCATTTCTTCCTCCTTAAGAGCGTTTACGCCGTCCATGCGCTGTTTGACTCCAAAACAGTACTTTTCAAACCCTTTAATACCATCAACCCTTTATTTTACAAAAATGATAATTACTAATAACTTTAGGAAATTTCGTTGTCTCAATAGTTGGGGAGAAAAATATTTAAATTAATAGAGTATTGGTAAATTGTATCAAGATAACTCAACAGAGGTTTTCTTAATTTCCCTTTTAGCGTCAGTTTCGACGCTCTAATTATAGGAAACCACTGGCAAACCTAATTAGATTTTTTTTTTTACCTATTGCTAAGATCCTAAGGAATATAGTTGGAGAAGAAAATTTTTTGATTTAGGTTTCTTTATATAAGAAATTAAAGTTCAAACGATGTAAAATATTAAGGAATTAAAATGATTTTTTCACCGATATATCTTACTTGATTTAATATAATAATAGCATAATATAATAGAAGAACATATGCTTTAAAACATCCAATTTAAAATTTCAAATAATTTACAGTGATTATTTTTCTATAAATATTTGAAAACTACTATAAATCACTGCGCGCGAGCAATTTCAAATCAGACCGCCGCGAGGCTTTCTAGAGAGAGGACATGTCGCTCGGCGCTCTGCCTGACCCGAGTTGACCTTAGTCGTACTTGGAAGGATAGCGGACGTTTATAGTGTGATTAAAAAATCTTGGTACTTTGATGATTAAATTTTTTTATTATTATTTTTGATGACTGACAATATTTTTAGTGACAACCAATATCTACCCAATTTTTTTACATACGAATTTTATTTATTAAAACTTTTACTTATTTTTTTGTAAACAAGAACATAAATTGTTTTTAAAGTTAACGCCAACCTATTGTATTTCCCTCATAAGAGGTGTCACTAAGAGGAACATCGCGTCAGGTTAAAATATAATATAAAATAAACGTAAGTAAATCCGTATAAAGTGATTTATTTGAATAGAATAAGAAATATTTATTAATCAGTCACAAATCAATAATAATTAACGAAGTTCGGTTTCTTTCTAAAGTTTAGATCAACAAATTCATGTTTGAATAACTAAAAAACGACTTTAATATTAATCATAATTATAGCTATACTTGCAATATATTATTGAATACTTATTTTATGCACTCGTACTTTAGTAATCCGTGTACGTTCAAATTCAAATTCAAATTAAATTTTACTACAACAATTGCACTCGAACGGATCATAGTGGGTTAGTTTGACTATAGCGCGCGAGAGCGCGCCAGCGCTATGCACACAGGCACGCGCGCTTCTGTGTGTGTAAAAAATGCATTGAATTACCTAAACTTGACTTCGCGCGATAGACGTAAACGCTCTTAACAGCCCGTTCACACGACGACGATTCGTTATTTTTTTGACGTATCGTCTTTTCTCACGATCCGTCATGTTTTTGACGGCGGCAATGTAAATAAAATGCCCGTGTTCACATGCATCACGAATCGTGAAAAATGACGGTCACGTCTTAAATCACGTATCGTCTTTTAAAAATCAGGTACGTCAAAAAACACGTATCGTGATTTTTTGTGACGGATTCACTGATGCGCTCGCTCCCGAAAAATCACACAACTAATGTGAACACCAATTCGTTTTTTTTTTGCCGGATCGTGATAAAACACGATTCCGTACGCAGTGTGAACGTCCCGTGTATCAGTCATGATGTATCGTTTTATATCATCAATGACGGAAGCTGAACGGGCTGAACTTAAATATAAAATCTTTCCACAGTGCAAATCACAATGCCGTACAAACGAGAGGAAGCCAGGGACGTGTCCTATATCCGATACGCCTAAGTGGGAAGCGGCGTGTGTGGAGGCATGCAACTCCGACTCGCAATGTGATGGCACGCAACGATGCTGCCGTCATGCTTGCGGATCTACGTGCAGCGATCCTGTAGACCTTTTGACTATATCAGGTAAATCTGATTGAATTATCTACACTAATAATGTAAAGAGGTGAGGTTTGCAAGTTAATATTTAGGAGGAAATTTCAAGAAAAGTTCAAAATTTCATCACTGATGGAAAGCACTCTTACCGAGTGACGTAGGATATGTTTCTTCGACTCAGGTGAAGTGCCCTTATAAAAATATTCCATGTTAAGACGCAATTTCAGAAGCTAGTCCGGAAGGTAATAATCGTATTTATAGGTAAATCAGTGTCAGTTAGTGTCGAAAAGATTAGAATTAGGAGAGCGCACGGCAAATGTGATATCTTATGAACTGCGACACTCGGTAACAAAATTGGTGGATTAATGAAATGAATTACTAATGTATATCTCAATAATATTCAAGTGTACAAGATGTGCTGATGTGCACCTAAAACGAAGAAAATAAAAAAGATCCTTAAGAAAAATATTAAAATATTTTTTTCGTTATGAAAATAATCAACCATATCTAAGAGACAAGATAAAACAATGCTACATAGTAAGAACAGCAACTGAACTAATTAATGCAATAATAATAAAATATTTTTTTATTGATGCAATGTGAACGTCCATCCGTCATGACGTATCGTATTTTATGACGTATCGTCAAGTTAAGTGCTACTCGCAATTTTTGACAACTCAGTGATGTTATTATAAGTAAGGTTTGTAGGCTTTTGACTGAATAGTCAATAGGATGAAATCAAGAATCATTCACACTACAGAACGCCAAAAATAAGAGGAAAAAAAATTCAAAATGCGTTTTTCTTCTAACTCTATTCTTAATTTTAATTCGTAGAGCTGCCACTGGCCTTCTTCTTGTTACTTAATCACAGATTTTTACTTTGAAATAACCTTTCTATTGACTTATTGGTCATCTTTAAAGCAAAGTGTCCATGTTGTCAGCTAAGATGCACATATGTATATTACAAACGATCATTGATCTTCTTCTTAGCGCATCGATGGCAAGAGCTCAAACATGAACCAAACTCTGGCTGAGTTTGGTTCATGGTTCACGTGAACCTCCTTCACTGATTTATTCAAAAGGACAAGTGCGCAGCGGTCACGGCATTCGGTGCAGGATGGAAGATGAGCGTGATCATTGATGATGTTTATAGTTTTTTTTTGTTACCCAATAAAATTGAATAAGCATTTATTGAATGAGGTATCTTATCATGATTTCAATTTACAGGTCTCCCAGCCCTGCCAACGATTGAAGAGCCAAAGGAGAGGAAACGATCTGTACTGATCAGATGGAGTGATGGAGTGGGAGACGCAGCTAGAGCAGTTCCTGGACCAGTCTTCTACCTGTTAGAGGAGCAACACCATTTGGGACCCAAGTACGAAGAGATGAGGCTAGGAGACTGGAATTTACTCGTGAGGACGAATAAGTAAGTAAATAATTAATTTTGTTTGTATTTTGAATGAAATTACGTGAGGAAACCGTCATGTCTTAAAACCAAAAATTCGAAGACATGTGACTATCAACCATCACCGGGCCGCGTGATGGAGTCCAGCACAATCCTTCTCATAGAGGTCTAACAGTGAGAAGATTACAGGCTGATTATCTTGTATTAGAAGACCTTCTTCACAATCGACAAGCATCTGACATAGTGGTCGTGATCTTTAAGTTAGGTGTTCGGGCACGCTTTTCAGCTCTATGGCATTCGTCATTTGCTGCTGCTTTCTGGTACATAGAGCACGAGAAGATTGTGTTTGCAATTGATTATGCAGTGCATGGCACCTCACAAAGTTTTTAGGTCGTAATAAATGACCCCATACCAGTAAAATAATTCCTGCAATATCACGTAACGCCTAGCACGAAGTAGAAAGTAATCGAGTGCTCTAATAAGCATGTACAGTATCTAGTTTATCGCACCAAGTCACAATATAAAACAATTTAAACGAAAATCTTACAGTCACGTAACGATTATTATTAAAGTGTTACAGTTCAGTAAATATACAACACCATTTTTTTCTGCAATAAAATTTTACGCACACATTTTTTTCTACCAGCCCAATTACTATCTTCGTTCAACTGCGTCTGGTAAATTAGTACACACAAATATTTACGACTGATGCCATTTCCGTAGTTATCGGAAACTAAAAAAAAAGTATTAGCTACATAAAAAAAAAGTCACGAACAGAAAATGCACAGTCTAGAAAGTAGAAGCATGATATTTTACAAAACCCAGTAGAACAGAAAGGAAGAAGGATTTTTGAAAATTCGTCCCATGAATGGGCTAGCCAAGTATGGAAGAAATTCGTCGTTTTTGTCGATTGGATTTAATCCCATTGGGAAACACGGCTTGTAGAATCTAGAATCTAGGTTAGCTCAGCCGACAAAGGGGTATCAATATTTTGTCTAGATTTACACAAACCATTCACTTGAGCACTTGGGCAGTACCTACTATGTATAGTACCTACCTATCTACTGACTTAAAGTAAAAATAAGTGCCTATGCTAATTCAAACTATCATTATCGTCCAGTGCAAAAAGTACAGCAATTTTCCATCCTTAGTCATACCAACAAAATTATAGCTATTGAAGAACACTGAAGTGAAAACGTCTATAATTTTACTACGACTTACGACCACTTAAGCGGTTCTCACGAGAAGATCGTAATAAATGTTCCCTGTCTCATTGTGACCACTTTTAGTACCGACAAGACAAAACCTAGAGAATATTGTTAATTACACAACGAGGAACCCGTTGAAACAATAGGTACACTAAGAGAATAAAATAATGGAAAGCATTTTCCGGGGCTTTCCCTTTGTTATAGAAGTCTTTGTCTTTGAAATGTTACGATTGTAACAGCATATAATTTGCACATTTAATTTCTAAACTTCGTTATTTTACAATGGATGCATATGATATCTAATTATAACATTCGTACGCTTAGAAACTCTAAACATTCTTCATCATCTTCATCAGTCTCCTGTCCTTATCCCAATTTATTTGGGGTCGGCGCAGTATGTCTTCTTCTTCCATACTTCTCTATTACTCGTCATCTCAGCAGTTAACTCCTTTCTAGCCATATCATCCTTCACACAGTCCCATCCATCGTTTCTTTGGTCTTTCTCAACTTTAAACCCTAAACATCCTTGTAATACCACTACTTATTAGGTATTTCAATATCAATATTTTAGACTCATATCCAAATCAAGCCAGGCATCTGATGAAATTTCCATATTATGCAAAAATTAGGAACTTCCATACAAACTTTCTTCCCTTAATTATTAGCCCCTAAAGAGATTACATTTTCTTCTAGAATCAGCCGTTGCGGCAGTGCGTTGCTTGTCAATGAATGAGCGAATTGTAGATGAGTATGCAACTAGGCACCGATAATTTCCTACAGAATATAATAAAAGCTCAGACACGAAATTAAGGAACAAAAACCAAACTCCAATTTACAGGACCAAGGTAAACCTACGCAACTCTCTGAAACCGGGTCGTTGGTACCGGTTCCGGGTAGCCGCAGTCAGCTCTTCCGGCACGCGAGGGTTCTCAGCCCCCAGTCCTCCATTCACGCCCCGACGAGGACCTCGGCCCCCACCTTCGCCGAAGAAACTTAAAGTTCGTCCTGTAAAAGAAAGTAATGGTAAGTGAAACTTTACTCATTGGAAAAGTCTTTTCATTTAAAAAAAATATGGTTTCCAAACATTTATTAACAATTCTTACACCCGTATCTATAGTCAAGGTAAAATAAATACTTGAGCTTAAGTAATTACTTATGCAAAATTGTTTATGCCATAGACAAGAATTTAAACGAAGTAAGAACCGTCAAAGAAAGTAAAGCTAAGAATTCTATCTTTTTACAGTTGTAACTTTACGCAAATACTAAATTACATAGTAAAAATCGTATCTTAAAAAATGAAATTTACTCAAGTAAACACTTTGACTTGTTTATAGATACAGGAGATACTCTTTATTGCGCATGAAGTTAAAAGAGATACATTGGGTTTTCTTTACCAACATGACATGAGTTTTTGGAAAAATAGCTTTAACACTCCACCCAAGAAGGACAGTTTTCGCTATAACTTCAAACATTTTATGACTTTTTAGTAAGCCTAGGTATCCTGAAATCAACTTAATTTACAACAGTCTCAGGTATAAAGGACAACAGCACTTTTATGTTGCATGTGAGAAAAGAGGCAGCCCTAAGATCAGTTGGATGGATTGTGTGGAAATTGTAAAGAAGGAAGTCCATACTACAGAGTTGACGAAAGATAGATGGTCATGAACGGAAACATAAACCCAATATGCGCAGAACTAGAAATTAATCAGTCATTCGCAAAATCACATCAAGAATTCAAAACGACGTCGGCTAGGGGGAACTTATATAATTACTTTTGTATCTCGATTCATTCTTCTTAGGTACCTCCATACATTTTAAACTTTCGATACAAACGCTCCTCTCAGAATGAAAGTTTAATAGACCGGAACAGCACACGACGTTGACCCTAAATATGGACAAGATTTTACGTAACCTCCGGTTGGGACGAATAAATGGTTTTTCTGAAATTGCACCTGTCCCTACCTGCAGTATCTTTTTCAAAATTGATAGGTACATGTTACAGTAAATTGTTATGAAAATAATCTGCTTCGTTTGATAATCTTATGATCTTCGAACTTTTGTGAATAAAATGTAGTGAAGATAGTTATGAGTATGAACGTTGCATTCGTGGCATAAGATGTAAAGACCAAAGAAACGATGTACCTACCAGTATGTACTGTGAAAGATGATACGGTTAGAGAGGAAATGATTCATGAGATGACGCCCAATAGAGAAATATGGCTTGGATGAAGACGGCATGCTGCGCCGCCCCCAAATTAATGAACTAAAACGTTGCCCCTCACTAGGAAATTCTCCTGTTTCGTGGGTGCGTTTATAAACATTTAAACACACAAATAGCCAGACACGGAATAACTACCTGTAGGCCATACAAATATTTGTTCAGTGCGGAAATGGCACCTGCGACACGCAGCGCCACTGCGCCGTCTGCGCCATCGTAATTGGGATAACGGCAGGCAAATCAAATAATTCATATGATTTTGGATGGTTTCAGGGACAGTCACCGTGAGACTGGAATGGAAAGAGCCGCATTCAGACTTGCCAATAATGCGATACAAAGTCTTTTGGAGTAGGCGAGTCAAAGGCTTAGGGGGAGAACTGGACTCAGTGCTTGTCAACCATCAGACAGTGCCCAAGGTATGGAATTTGGTATACCTGATATATGTGTGCGTTTGCATTGACAAAACATTCCCGTAATACGTGTTTGAAATCTTTAATTCTCTCCCTTTCTTTTTTAGTTGATTTTTTTTTATCTCATCAGACAACATTTTTGATTTAAAAGTTAATGTTTCACCACTGCAAACGGACAGTAATGTTTTAATTATTTTATTTTGCCTGATCAGTAGCATAGTAGGTATTAAACTTATTCCAATTGGCTTTTACAGGACCAAAACTCCATCGAAATAAAGGACTTGCAGCCAAACTCCATGTATTTCTTGCAAGTGCAAACGATCAGCCAATTCGGTCTGGGCAAGCTTCGCAGTGATAAGGCATCCATTTTTTATAACACCACGAGTACGGCACGAACTGGTAACTGAAGAATTATTTTCTCGTATTTAATACTTGACCATTATAACTGGAGACGGTCTGGAGTTTGTAGCTACGATTTCATTTGGCAACGGGATGACATTTTCTAAGCAAGCAGCGCCACCTTGATATCTCAAGTTATGTTGGCCAAGTAATTAGTAGTTGGTCACCAATACCACCTGCTATGATTCTTACCTTGTCCACGTTCATACGTCTAGTCATACATGCACGCCGGTTGTGAGTATTGAGCACCTGGCCTTCTTGAAGAACTTCACCAATAAGGTCATACACACCAGACCTTATTGATGATAAACTCCGGGATAGGGATGCCCGTTCTCTCACAGCGTTTCATTTTCATTTCATTACTTATGAAAAGTCGACGAATTGTGACAAAATAAAAAGCCCCAGAAAATTACCAAGTTTTCCTCCAAATATCAAAAGTAATCAATACTAAGAAAATCCTCCACAGCTGCTCTAACGGTAGAAACGTCGTCGATCCCTTATCAAGGTCGTTCGGCCTGAAAAATATTTTACTTTGTTACTTCTTCGTACATTAGGCCGCACATCGCTACTGGTAGTTTAGTTGGACCAAGTTTCAACAGAATGCGACGCCAGCGTATATTGGTTTTGTTACGAGTGTCGTGAAGCCTACCTATAAAGTTCCTACTAACTAAATCAACACATTCCTAGAAAACCCATTTTAAACGTACCTCCTAGAAAATTGGCTAGAGTTAGGAATACAACCTGATTCGTGGAACGTGTCGGCTTCGACCTAGTTCTATGGATATAGAAGTAACGAAGTGCTATTCGGCGCGCCAACTAAATAATTTAAGGAGTCATTCCGCCGCTGAATTACAAATTGAAGAGGTTACGGCAGAGAACGTAGAGGTATAAACATACAACGATATAGCTTTGGCTGAATTAATTCTGAGCAGATCCAACTACAGTAAAAATAAAAGAGTTAGAATCAAATATTGTCTAATTGTCGTTGTTGTAGTGAAAAGTGGAATGTGAGACCAATTATTGATCATGAATGGATGGGACCAGTGTCTGAGTCCTTCAGCCAAGTCAAGCCAAGCTGAGATCAAGCTCAATCCACCATTGAGCTTGACCTTCATTCACCATAGCTTATGGGACAGTACTATTTATATCCAGTGGGTACCTAGTGAAATAATAAAGATGATTAGGTTTTTGGAAAAATCAAAGGAAGAAAGACTCAAATGGGTACTTAAATGGTTAAAGGAACATAGACTTTAAAAATAGGGACCTTGTGGTTGTATGTGGATTGATCGTTGGAGGTATTTAGTTAAGGTCTCCAATATTTTTCTATTCCTTTTTTTGAGCTCGATTTCACCCACTCCTGGGCATAGGCTTCTCTGACAGTGTGTCAGTCTCCATGCTCCCCATCTATGCTAACCTCATACGTGTATTACCAATGATGACGACGGCACAACTACACGAAACTTTTTAATATGTTTCAGAACGCGCTCCAGAGCCGCTTAAAAAGCCTGATCATAAAAAGATCCGAGGTCTCAGCCTACATAAAATTGTGTGGTTCAATAATAAGATAAAAGCTAAAATCTCATGGCAGCCCCTTCCTAACGTTTATGAGCAACCTGGAAGGTAACGTTTTTACTTACCTAGGTGTATGAATTATTTCCTTCAGCTAATGCGGGTATCTACATGTGTATTCATATTAATTAAATAACTAAGTATCTAAAACATAAGTTACTCAGCAGCTATTAATCTAAGTGCCTCAAATTTTTCACATTGAGCAAGACTAATTAGTTTCCTAAAGCACTCGATCATATTCTGCAAAAAACAATTAAGAATTGGAATGTCGGAAATGGACGGAACGGAAATGGGGTAGACTCTACTATTTCCGATTAGAATTGCCCTACCCTATTAACTTCCTACCTATCTTATTTATTTGTGTTCAAAGGTCAATATTATTACCTCAGGACCATTGGAAATATTGTCTTTTAAAAAATAAAACAAAGCCTTGAAAAGCTTTCTCAGCTATAATAATTTATTACATTGCAGATACTACGTCCATTGGAAAGCGACTAAATGTGCCAATCCCAAAAAACTACGCAAAGAAGGCCTCTCCGCCATTACTGAGGTAAAGTGCAATAAAACCTGAAAAATTGTGAATTCAAATAAAACACAAACCAAATCTTGATTTTCTGATCAACCCATGTGAATTTACGCGCAATTTTTGTAACATCATTTTAAAATTAGTGCACAAAATTTCAAGAGTATGAAGTTCGTAGCAAATGAAAAGTGCGGTAAAATTTAGTGTTGCCATAAGATACGGCCGAAAAGTTTTTAGGAAGAAAATAATTTTATTTATTTTTCTGTTTACAGCAAACTACGTTTGAACTTTACGAATTGGAGTATCAATGCAGTTATAAGGTGAATGTGAATTCACTGCCAAGAGTAAGACTACCTGATTCAGAACTTATGTTGAATGTTCCTGGCTGTGAATATTTCAAACGAAAAGTAAATACAACCACGGTCAACTGTGACGCTTAATTACAATTTATTTAATAAAATTAAACATACTACCCAGAATTATAAAATTTATATCGAATCTATTCATAGAAAAAAAAATCACATTAAGGTGAAAACGCCTGAGTACCCCTCGAAATACAAAAAACATCTTACGTCTTTTGTAATTTGCAGTCAGTGTCCGGTTGAATGTTGGTTAAAATATGATTCGCCGCCATAACTTAAATGGCTTTACTGTGTTTTAATCATGGAAATCATCAATACAACCCTCAAAGTTCATTTAACCTTATTTAATGACTTTTCCATGAAATAGTCATTGATTCGGGTAAAATGAACTTCAAGGGTTGTTTTGATGATTTTAATGATTAGTATTACATGCGTATTACGGCTGCAAATCATATTTTGTTCAATGTACAGCCTGACACTGACCGAAAAATTGCAAAAAACGCAAGAAAATTTGAATATCGCGGGCTACGTTGGTGCTTCCACCTTAAACTCAGAAATCTCATAAAGTTTTTGCTAATTAAGATGTATGAATTATTTTTTACTGTAGCTACATGGACATTTAAATTGTGTTAAGTATTATAAAGCAACCATAATATATAAGTACCTAATTAGTACATACGGTAAGAGAGATGCAGTATTTTTGGAGAGAAAAAATTAAAATTCAATATTATGAATGTTATGGATGACTGATATGAGTCTACACATTATATCTATTTTATTTATTATATATAATAATGTGCCTTAGTAATAAAATTAATACCTCCGATATGTTTTGTTTTCTTATGCATTTGTAACGTAGTTTTTGGAAAATTAGCCCTTAAGCTGCCAAAATTGATTTCTTTTGAATATTCGGGGACCATTAACAAAACATAAAACTTGTCAGTAATGTTCAAATGTATCTAATTTTCATTAATGGCCACCAAGAAACAATTCACCATTAAATACTACTTACTTTTAATAAAGGACAATGGCCAGAAAGTATTGAGTACTTAGGTACTCAATTAGTACTTTTTGTAGTGCCACTACAGAACAAACATGCTAACCATATTAGTCCTGTTAATTCAGTACAACCTTTATTTCTCCTTTTGAAAAACCCAAATCCATTTTCAAATATTGATAGATATCACTACCAGACTGGCTGCTCAAAACCAATAAATGAAACACAGCTTTATAGCTACTTCACAAATATTGCTTCTGTGTCACAAGGAAACTACCAGCTTCGCCTACATCATTCGACTGTCACTATTTTAAAATCGAAGATTTTTATTTATTTATACTGGCAACAATTTTTTCTCCCGTAATTCGCTACTAACTTCATTCAGGACATTTGCAACCCTCAGAATGTCAAAAGTAAATAAAAAGAATATTTTGTGAAATAAATTAAATTTAATACAATAATTACACTTTTTGCTAATATTTACTGACTTGCACCTATTGTGTTTTATTTACTATCTTTCACACCGTTAGTGTTTTTCAAAAGTGTCGTTTACAAGTCTTATTGGAAAATTTCGCGAATGAGATCATTTTACTGTGTAAAATGAACATTTTACATCTGGGCTCAGATATTAATATCCTACTCCGGTTTCAAGTACAAGACTTCCTACTGAAATATCATTGGGTGTTCATTTAATATTTAGTGTTTTCATAAAACGTGCGAATAGTCTCAGGGCGTAACCACTGCTCAGGCGGGTTGAAGGCTGTGTTTAAAATGATATTTTATAATATTTTCTGAAACGTAGCGAACTGTGTTTGTGTGAAAAATGGCTGAGGACGAAGTGCTTTTCGACGATGTGTACGAGCTATGCGAGATTATTGGCAAGTAAGTAAATAGTGCATATTACTTCACGTGCAAGTGAAATATCGTGCGATATGCGTTCGCGCTCGCACCTGTAATTATCTATTTTCCGCTTCAGGTGTACTTGGCCTGGGAAACTAAGAACTTTTCCTGCTTATTTAAAACAAACATAGTAAAACTCAAACATGACAAACTCGCATTTTCTGATATTTTTTTTTATTCTTCTGGTTTCCATTGGAATGCATAATAAATTGCAGTATTTAAATATTCTGATTGGAGTCAAGTGTAAATATTTTCCAAAAATAATTTGCCAATGTCACATGGTCAATTTTGTTTACTTCCTAAATTAAATGCTTGTTTTTGGTGATAAATGATAGGTCAGTGGGTCATCTTAGGGGTGGTATGTTACTATTATCTTGTAACAGCAACAAAGTGTTGGCCTTTTATCACATAATCAGTCACATGGCAGTTATTCAAGCATTTATTTGCAAGTAAAAAAAAAACACTTTCTAAAGCACTGTATGTAAGGCAGGAAGTATTATAAAAAATCTAAATGGTCAATATTAGAAGAATTATTGGAGTTAAAATCGAGGCTGCATCAAGTACTAACTGTTTTTCCAATAGCATTTACTTAATTAAAGCATAATCAGCCACAATCACATTCCTAACACTGGACACAGGCCTTTTCATGCCAGGCAATGATTCATCACCTGGCCCATTGCTGTTTGTTATCTTTCCAATTCACCATCATTCTTAATTAATTTGAAAAAGACGTAGTAAGTGTAGTATTCTAACTTATGTTTTTTATAATCCTCTCAATAATTCGTCAGGGAGTTGTCATAACCGTAATATGAATGTGAACGGCTTATATCCAGCCCTGTTGCTAATGTGATAAAACTTACAAGATCTTCCTGCCTAGTTTTCTATGACCTGGGATAACCAGTTGAGATTTATCTACAAGACATTGTTTACACAATGATAAACAACTTTCAGTGAATCATACTTTGATGGTAATAGACAGGTGCTAGGTATGACATCAAACCAACCCACACTGGGTCTCCATGATGGATTGCAGACCACTCCCTCTCATAGAATGAAGGCCTGTGTCCCAACTTCAATGTAATTATGCTGAGACAGATTCAAGGCACATTAGTTACCATCATAATATTGATTAATATGATTGGCAATGCGCTTTTACTGAGCAATTACATTCAGTTGTGCTGATAATTTGTAGGTAAATTGGCCTAAATTCATACTTCATTCATGACCAAACTCATGCATATTCATATTGATAAATGCTGGAAAGTTATACAAAACTAGTTTTTCTATTGAATTCTTCAACAATAAATAATAGACATATATATAGAGATAGATAGAGAGGAATAAATTAGTGTTAATTGAACCAGTTAAAAACAAACACAACACAACAGGGTGTATTGTAGATACACCTCTGTCTAACTCTACTTGCATTACAGGCATGTTCCACTATGTAATATTCAACCACTTGTTTCAAGAAAACAAGCCAGGATGAAGATAGTTGAGAATCAAAGAATAACAAAAATATCTGGAATTCTAAACTGCATTGTTGTTTTTTACAATGCTCGTTAAAAAAAAACATAGATTTATCTTGTTGACACTTTATGATCAATTGTTTACGAGAACTGATAAACATCTTTCAAATGCAAATTGTTAGAATGGCTAGAATATCGTTGCTATAAATAAGATTCCCTATTTGAAATAGAAAATTGTTAATAATCCAGGTAACATAGGCAGATACACAAATTGAGATGTCATAAGTGGCTTAAAATATTACATACTAGGTGTATGTATGTTAGATAGATGTGTAATTCATCTATATCTTGTTGCTCGGGATTTGATTTCCAGAGATCAGACTAGAGGGATGCCTAGACGTGTAGAATTGTAAATATATATTATTATCTGTGTAACAAATATAAATTTGTGCATTTGATTTTGATGTTGGATGGCTTCTCTAAAAACATTTTATAAAACCAGTCCCGACATTTGATGATCAAATACTCATTGTTTCTCATACTCAAACACATACACATACTTGCTTACTGCTTGTATACATACTTGCTGACCATAAGGGGTTCTAAGTTCTATTGGATCCTACTACTGCCTATAACATTGCAACTCTTAGCAAATCTCAAAACTGATCCTAGAAAATATAATGTAACATTATTCGACATCGAACATTATTAAATATGTGAAGGTAATAGTTAAAGTAACATTGTATTGCTTCAAGGGGACCATTCAGCCTGGTCCGCCGCTGTGTGCACCGGCAGACTGGCCAGCAGTTTGCAGTGAAGATTGTTGATGTGGCTCGCTTCACTGCCAGCCCTGGACTTAGTACTGCAGGTAAGATCATTCAAGTTAATTTTAACCAACTTCAAAAAAGGAGGAGGTTCTCAATTCGTCGGAACCTTTTTTGTTTTTTATGTATGTTCCCTGATTACTCAAAGACGCCTGAACCGATTTTTAGCAGCTATTTATGTATAGTGATTGAGGGTATTCAGTCGATAAAAATAGAAAAGTCTGCATTTGTGCCTGATTAATGGCAATAGCTTTAGCCCTATTATGTGGTGCATTTAAATAATAAGGAAATATGGGAGGTCACCTCCGCCTACCCTTCTGGGATAACAGGCATGATGTTGTATAATTTGAATATTCTTATTGCTGAGTAAAAGAAAAATCCCCATATACTGGGTATGATTCCTATTTTGAATAAAGTGTATAGTTTTAACTTAATTGTTAGATTATCGGTCTCAAAATTATTCTTGTTTGCTCTCTACTACAGTAATGATTCATGAGCTATCTTAGTATTACAAGGCTAGAGAAAATTCTTTTGTGAAAAAAAAACATCGCCACATTTAGTAATTAGTGGTGTTTTCATATTAGAGCCTGGAATGTGATGTGATGAACAAAGTTGAAGGTCCTCCTTAACTGATGACCTGGTTTATTCTACGGGAATTTGCAACATATAACAAGGACAGGACCTTTCGCTGTGGTGAGTGTGGTGACGCATGGGGCGTGTCTATGTCCGGAGTGGATGTCTGATTATTATAATGAAAATATTGATTGTGATGTGATAATAAAATTATTAAATCAAAATCAAAGCATTTATTTCAAGTAGACCAATTACAGGCACTTTTGAATCGTCGAAACAAAGACAGAAATAAAAATGAAGCTACAGTCCCAGTCACAAGACATAATAACTGTGAAGGTACTATAGTTGCCCATTCCCAAGCGTAGATCTCTATGGAGAAGAATGGGCAAGAAACTCCATGGACACTCTTTTAAGCCATAATGTTGTTACAAAAACCTTGGATACATCATTCTTGATGAGATGATACATTATGTGAGATCGATATAGCAAGACGTATACATTAAAAAAGTCCATAGTACAAACAAAAAAATATTTAAAAAACAAAATAATTAGTTCAAATAAACCGTGGCAATTAAGAGATGACCAGTCACAACTGACAGCGCCCGTTCACGAACATTACTACTTATGACTACATTACTGACTGTTATGTTCCCAGATCTAAAACGTGAAGCAACAATATGTCACATGCTGAAGCATCCTCATATTGTGGAGCTGCTGGAGACATACAGCTCTGAGGGAATGCTATACATGGTGTTTGAATAGTAAGTTTTTAACTACTCATTGTTACTACCTATTAAAGTTATCGGTTTCATTAATAGCAATTGAACACTCGAGATGTGGCTAAATTTTCTAGACATACCTGATGTTAAATATTTATGATTTATAAGAATATTTTTCGTTGAACAATTTTTTTTTGTTTATTTATTGAAATGTTGTTTTCTTAGTGTACAGTTATAATAACAGAAACATTATAAATTTGGAGACTAACAGATTTCTTAATACTTTCAGTATGGATGGCTCTGATCTCTGCTTTGAAGTAGTCCGCAGAGCTACCGCTGGATTTGTCTACAGCGAAGCGGTTGCATGGTGAGTACAAGTATTATTATTATTTATATTGTACCAATGGATTTACAGTCTCTGATTTTGGGGCTGCCAAAGGCTGGGGTACACACAGGCAACAAGGCAAAGGAATATTTTTCTAAAATGACAACCAAAATGAACAAATCCATGTTTCTTCTTGCACGCTAAGATGCCAGTGTGAGATCCCAGTAGAATTATCATTATATCACGCCAGTGATGCCTGAAGGGCTAGGAAGAGGTGTACCTAGTATAGCATACCCACATTCGCCAATTATGTTTAAGTTGCATGTAATAGAGGGCGGGCCTATTTCCATCAAACAGAAATTCCTGATGGTTAAACCCAATAATGATCTGACTTCATGCTCAGCAGTCACGATTGCGACCACTAGACGTAGATTTATCAATTACAGGCTAATATTGTTATTCAGATATATTCGACTGCATCCGGTAAGACTGGAGACGGGTAAGGGTACATAGTTGGGTACAGGCTAGGTAAATGATGATAGTTACTCAGCTATTCTTTATCCTCTTTCCAGCCATTACATGCGCCAGATTCTGGAAGCTCTTCGCTACTGCCACGAGAACGACATCGTTCACCGGGACGTGAGACCCCACTGCGTGTTACTGGCCGGTCGCGACAACTGCGCGCCGGTCAAACTGGGAGGGTTCGGGGTAGCTGCCCAGTTGCCGACCCCGACTGCCCATCGAGCTCCACCTGGTAAGATATATTTTGTTCTTAATTAGTTTAGTGAGATGCTGCGTTTATGGAATGTTTTGGGTTTCTGAGAAAAGAGAAGTCACATGTTCTGTTGGTTAAATAAAACTATTTAATGACAAAGCAATAGTCATTCATTCATGATTCATTCAGCGGTAAACGGCCTTACTTAACAAAAACATTGTGAAGTACAGCTTTGGCCGTCTATCGTAGAGGTGATGCAATTCTTAATAATACCACAAAGTAGGCTTGGCGTGATGTGGCGTGATTGGCTAAGAATTTTATATAGCTTTTAAAAAAAAAACCAATAATGCAGTTTTCTTTTCATCAAAATGGGGCCCAAGACTCCTTTGAGTATTTTTCGCTATTCCTCATAGTTTTGAATTTGGTCATCCAGGCCCACTTGGACAATTCACCCTGTATACACCCAGTCAAGTAGCATCGCTTCGATGTGTGTCAGTGCACACATAAGGTTGTCCAGAAATTAAATGAAGTCGAAAATCCAAGTTGTGATGTTAACTAAATGACACCTCTGAACACATTGCGCATTTCTCATCTATGTTTATTTACCTATAGTTTGTTTATTGTACCTACCAAGTTGATGACAGTAGGTTGTGTTACACAGAACTGGTGATGGACACTCGCCCGCTAATGGGTCCGATGGGCCAAGCGTATCTCAAATCTGATGAGTACGGTAAGACGTGAAGACCGTGCCCTAACTGCATGGACTATGTGCCTCGAACATCAGCACTGTGTCTTTGTACTATCACGGATTAGAGGGATATTGGGTTAGAAACAATGCACAATATACAAGCTTAGGGACAGGTAATTTTTTGAAAGCCGACCTGAAAAGATTACTCCACATATTCGGCTGCCATTTGAGTCGTATCGATCAGCACCTACCAGCGCTTAATCATGTTCGGATCAATTGCTAGGCACAATTGCAGCTAAGCCATACTTAATGTTTTTTAGGGTTCGTCAAACGGAACCCTTATAGATTTGCTCTGTCCGTCTGTCTGTCTGTTCGTATGTCACAGCCATTTTACTCCGAGACTATTGGTACCACACAGTTTAAATTTGGAGAGTAGGTATCTTCTATTAACCGCTACACAAATATGATGTAAAATTCTGAAAAAAAAAATAGGTGTGGCCCTCCAATCATGTAACCGAGGGTTGAAAAATAAAATTAAAAAAGATCGTATATACCTGTGTGGAGTGTCTATCAATAGCTAAAACACTAGGCCCATGGTTGAAGAGATATTTGATTCCAAAGCCGTAAAAATTGTGTCCCCCCCTCTAATTTCTAAAGTAAGAGGAGAAAAATACTAAAAAAAAAATGAAGTGTGTAGAATGTAAAAAAAAAACAATCAACAGGTTTGAACTGCAGCAGTAACTTTGTTTTTCATTGACATCCTATAAAAACAAATTGAGTTTTGCTATTAAGTGTAAATTTACTTCATAAAAATATTGTTGTGTCGAATCCGACTTGCACGTGGCCGGTTTTTTTTTTCATTATTAAAATTTAAGTGTTAATATTCGATTTGACTGCCTGGCTGTGCCGAATCATGAAATCTTAACATCTCGTGACACAGCTCAATAAACGTTTGTTAGTATTACTCGTATAAGATAGCACTAACACGCGACCGTCCACATAGAAAAGTGTGCAGTGTCAATTACATTGCAATAGACACACTACACTTTTTTCTTAAACGAAGCTGCTTTTAACCAGTCTAAATATGTATCTCCAGATTTTAAGTGTTAGAAAATAAAACACGCAAAAAAAGTATATCGCGTAAAACACTCGTGCGAATGAATGAAATTTTAATTTAACTCTATGTAGAATATTGACAATGTTCAAAACACAGGTTCTTTAACGCCCCGTTTAGAGTTGCTGATTGCGTTCAGTTACGTTGCTGAATTCCGCTTTTATTGTGCATTTTTACAAATGACCGTATACCTTCTAATTCTGTAATATCACCATGTGTCTCATACGACAGACATGTCGCTTCCAATCACAGTATTAACAGATTTTACGTATTTCGGCACTTTGTTCATAACACCTTGGTTTTGATCATCGTTCCTTGTTCTAAAGTTGATGTTGTCCACAAGTAACACCGCAGTGTATACACTATTTGCAGCGGTTCATCGCCTATACATTTGTGCACTTCAGGCAAGTTGGGACATAAGACCTTGTACCACCCCCTCACGATCCATGCAACTGCGTTAAACTAACTGTAAGGCCCGCTTGCACCAAAAAGTACAAAATGCGTCAAGCGCTAAACGTATTTAAAACATCAATCTGCCTTTGTCATCTTCAAAAGATTGAAGGAAAAATAGCCATGTTTTAAATACGACTATTAAGCGAATAGTAAGCGACAAACTCATTTAGTGCAAATCACTGGTGCAAGCAGGTCTATGTTTCGAGTTACAAAAGGCAGATTTGCTTATATTTTTTAAGCTGACAACATAATACATATCTAGCAGTCGCCAAGTCGAAGCTGTATAGTACTACTTTTACGTAGTTGGTGGTAGTGAAATAAAGTGACAAAATGACGTCACTAACCCGTATTATGTCCTTTATGCTTAACACACAAGCTTACAAGTAGAGTAATTCATAATAATGATTGTAAAATCAGTTACTTTTATAATGTACTGTTAATAAATTAATGTAAATTTTAGTACAAATTGTGTTGAAAAACGCAGTAAAACACGCTGTCAAATAATTGGTGCACCTACCCTCTATACATTTTTTCGTTGCACTTGTCACACTTGAAAATAAATTTTTGTATTACCCGTTTTTTATGTTTAAGTGGCGGTTAATGGTCTATTGATGATATGTGGTGAAAAACTTGCTACTGCGATGAGTTTCATCTCCATTGGCATTTTATGCATTGCCTATAATTATTTTATTTGATAAATTCTCACCAAAAAGTCATTTATTTTATCCATCATTTTGGTATCAAAAACATTAAACTTCATGCTATAAAGAGAACAATGTCTGGGAACAACATTAAACACATTCGTTTTATATTTATCTGAAAATTATCAAGTTAACAGGCTTTTCCAAAAACTCATTCACCTCACCAATTCATCCTACTGTCATCAATTTTCGCAGTTGCAAGTTATTAACATAAAATAATAAATTGTTTTAACTCGAACATTGTGATTGTGATGTTAACGTATAAACCCTGTGTAAAATTATTTTCAAAATCTGTGTTGGTGCCTTTTTTAGTAAAGTAGGTTCAAGGAAAAATCTAAAATTGTTTATGACACTTTCATATTCCAATAACAGCTAAATACTGATAGTGAATAATCAGCCGCGTCCGGTAAGACTGGAAGCCGACCCCAACATAGTTCCGAAAACGCTTGGCGGATATTGACTGAAAGTGAATAATCATCATCCATCATCAATCGAAATGTTCTTACAGTTAGGACAGGCCTGCTCTGTCTGTGGTCTGGCCCCTGTAGCGGCACTACAAAAAGTACTACAGCAACATAGTACAAAAAATACTAAAGCGCCATCTCTGACACAAACGAAGAACTAACATGAAAATTCTAAATTGTGCTTTATAGTTTGTTGCACAATATCGAGATAGGTACTACCGATTTTCTAAACTAATTCAGTGAAAATGTTTCAGCGAAAGTTATAAGTTCATATAGAAAAACCCGACAACTGTCGGTCAGTAGCCCACCAGACACAAAACCCGTCTGGTCGGAGAAACCTCGTATTTCTATGGAGTATTGAGGAACTTTACACGCTGTTCTTCGTACTCCTAAAACTCTTCATCATCTTCCTGCCCTTGTCCCATTTTACTTGTGGTCGGCGCAACACGTTTTCTTCTTCCATTCTCCCCTGTCAGACGTCACGGCATCATTTACACCTTTCTCTTCCATATAATTTCTCACACACTATCCATCTTTTCTTTGACCTTCCTCTTCCTTTCCATCCATCAACATTTACATCCATCCCTCTTTTAGTAACATGCGTCTCATCCCTCCTAAAACTCTTCTTAAAAATAATTTATAAATGAACATGCTTTAACTAAAACTGGTACCACTAGATTTTTCCTCGCCCTATGATGACCAACATACCTAAACCACCAATCTTGAACTTGAAGATTTTCCAGGTCGCATCGGAACTCCTCACTACATGGCTCCGGAGGTGGTTTCCAGTCAGCTGTACGGCAAGCCGGTCGATGTGTGGGCTGCCGGCATACTGCTGCATGTCCTGCTGGTCGGGTATCTGCCCTTCACTGGGACTAAGGAGCGGCTGTTTGAAGCTATATGCCGTGGTCGTTTGAGGGTACGTTATGAACGCTGTTTTGGAAAGTTAATTGCCTTAGTATAGTTTATAGTCACCTTTTTCTAAATGTAATGCATTTAACATACATAAATGTAATGCATTTAACAGTCATGCTAAACATCGCTATCAGTAAAGCGCCATCCTTCCACATTTATTGTGCGAACCGCCAGTCTGTGGAATTCATTGCCGTTCATCTTTGTTCCCTGATCATTATAATCTGAATCTATTCAAGGTTCGAGTGAATTGGTTTCTTCTAGGCAAGCGTGCTCCACCCTACGTTAAGGGACAATCCTGGCGACGCGTCTTGCTGTAATTTCATGATAGCGGTGTATTTGTTCTCACATCGCAGTCTTTAAGCAATCCTTTATTCAATTTGTGTCAGATGCAGCCTTATTCCTAACTTAAACTATAAAGCAAGAATACAACATTCTCTCCATAGTTGTAACAGTAAGTTGCGTGGCCAAAATAGGAACTAACGCCGCCATTTTGTATTTTCAATCCATCTAACAAATAATTATTGCACAAATGTTCACCAGCAGCGCCCCCTTTCAATTTTTGTTATTCTCTTGACAGTTCGACGCACCCCTCTGGGAGGACATCAGCGACGCCGCTAAGGATCTGGTGCAGCGAATGTTGACCGTGGATCATACTCAAAGAATCAACATACAGGAGGTCCTCAATCATCGGTGGATACGAGTAAGTTTTGACTGACGAGTTAAATTTTTTAAGAACTTAAAATAGAACAGAATAGTTGTACGTTTTTGTGGATTTTAAACCGTGTGTTTTGAATAACTTCCTTCGTTTTTTTGTAATTGCTGCTAGTGATTGCAATAACAACAAATAACGGTAGTTTTACCTGTTCAAAATTTGTGGGTAGATCCGCCATGGATTGCACCCGCTGAAAAGAACTTCAGGGCGTCAGTGGTTGCTCTTGAGTTATGAAAAACGCAGTTAGGCCATGTTCACACCGAGCGTATAATCGGCAGGGATCAAAATAATAATGTTTTATTTAAAAAAAGGTTAACCCGTACTATAGGGTTGACGTTTTAAAATGAACTCTAGAGCGTGAACCGGTTATCTTATGATAACCGGTTAATTTTTTTACAATAGAAAATATGCAAGACAGCGACGGAAATAGCTCGCACTCGGTGCTTTGTCTCTTTAATTATAGTTAATCAGCAATATTTTAATAGTTAACCCACATAATATAAGGGTTAACTCGCATAATGGTTTAACCAAACATGTAGGTCTAACCGGTTAACCTTTTAATACGATTAATCGGTCCTTGATAATAATCGGTTGTCGACTAAGTGACTGTGAGCGTCATTCAAAAATGCACGAAAAACAAGGCCAAGCCGCCACTTTACTAAATAAAGCAACTTGTAGTGCTGTTTTCTACAATAAGACTCGTATTTAAAATAAAAGCAAGCCTAGATATCCTACATAACAATATTTTCTCCAGGACCGTGAAAAGCAGCTACGCAACCACTTAGCGGGCACAGTGGAGGAACTGAAGAAGTTCAACAGTCGGCGTCGACTCCGCGCTGCTACCCTGGCTGCTGCCGCCGCTGATGATGAGGAGGACGAGGAACAACAGCCCAGAAAAGCTGTCATGTTGGAGGAGGCTTGTTCAGCAGGTAAGATATAAGAGTCAGAAAGAGATAGGGCTGTCTCGTTCTCGCCCAGCAACAACACCGTTTCAATATCACGGACGAAGCACAACCTGACAAACTGTTATGTTGGGAGGGGCTTGTACATCTTTTACGTTAGACGTAAGTTGTGTGAGAAATAGATAGCGCTATACATGATGTATAGCGCTGTTCCTTTCTCGCACAGAAACATACCTGTGCACGGACACAGGGTCGTTGACCTTCAGCCGTAATGTGGATTACGGACGGGGAACATCAGCCCAGACAAGCTGCCATGCTTGGGGCTTGTCCGTTAGGTGCGTTAGAAGCAGTGCTGTGGTCGCACAAGAACAACCGTGTGTTCATATCATGGACAAAGCATAAAAGCCCAGACGCGCTGTTATGTTGGAAGAGATTAGATCAGCTGTTACAGTGCGAGAAAGAGAAAGACCTAGACACGATTTCTGGCGCTATCCCTTCCTCACACAAGCCCCTATGTCCATATTACAACAGTTCAATGCCACAAAGATGAACTTAAATTGCTATTGTGGTGCCATCTAGTGTGTTGAGAAGTGTTAACATCACCACGTGTGCGGTTTCGGTTGAAAGTACGACTCGGAGTAGTTTACGAAAATTGAAACAGGTGGCGCTAACTTAAATTTTGCAGTATGCTGTGGTAAGCGCCACCTATCTAAAGACGTTTCTTTTTGCTACAACTTTTTTATGCGATCTTTAGTTTCTTTAAAGAAAATGAAATGATTGGCCAAATCATGTACGTAGTTTCTTCGTTCATTTTTAGGGTTCCGTACCTCAAAAGGAAAAAACGGAACCCTTATAAGATCACTTTGTTGTCCGTCCGTCCGTCCGTCTGTCAAGACCGTTTTTCTCAGGAACGCGTGGAGGTATCAAACTGAAATTTCTATATGATACTTAGTTCTACTGTCCCTGGAAGCTGTAGAAAAATCTACCTTCTAAGTCAACGCAATCAAAAGATACAGCCACTTAGGCCGCAAATTTCCGCAAATTTTCGAAACTCGCACGGGAATCAAAACCTACAGGGTACTTCCCGTGAACTTAGAATCTTGAAATTTTGTACGAAGTCACGTCTTATAGTACAGATATAGGAAAAATTACGAAAACCGTAAATTTTTAGTTTCGTCATATAAAAAAAAGTTATATACCCACAGGTTTGTACGGAACCCTCGGTGCGCGAGTCCAACTCGCACTTGACCGGTTTTTTTATTTGATGTTTGTTACAGCTGTGAGTTTGATCGTCGAGTCCCTCGACGATGTATCAGTGCTGCAAGATGGCCCCACGGTCATGGATCCAGACCTGTTCCACAGCGTTCTTGATGATCTGCAGCTTAGAGCTTTCTTGGAGGTAAGCTAAGTAAAGTGTTAACTGTTATTGTATTTCTGAAAGGGTCTGAGTTAAGTAGGTAAACCAGCATTCCGCCGCCGGTAATGTAAAAGGGTGCAAATACAAATACTATGCCATAAAAAAAAAAAATTGTTCTTCGGCTGCTTTACGAGAATATTCAAGATTACGCTCGAGTCTAGAATGTTCCACCATGGAACTATCTAGAAGATTCGAGAATAATCCTACGATGTTCCACTATGGAACTTTCTCGAAGCTTCCAGAAAGTTGTGGAAGTTGCTCGGAGAATGGGTCTGCCGATATGAAAACTTTCTGGAAGGATGGGTCGGCCATACTAATATGAAGGTACCAGAAGGTTGTGAACTTTCTCGAAGGATGGGTATAAAAAAATAATAAAAATATAAATACACGTCAAATTCGCGGGTGCAGTCAGTTTGATAAGAAGTGAGGGATAAATTATGCCGATTTTATCAAAGGACGACAAGGACGGTATCCGTACCAGGAGTCAGAGACCGCAGGACATGGACCAAAGGCGGTTTGGAGATTCTCCGACAGACACCGGGTGGTGTCCAGCCTACTTCAGTGCCGGTCGCTGGTCCATTCGGAGTTTCTACAGCACGGGCGGCGCCTGACTTGTCTGCTTTAATGGCGCTGCTTTAGGCTCGCCGTCAAGAGGAGCAGGCTCATCAGTTGCAACGGAATAAAGAGGAGCAGGTCCGTCGCCAAAAATAACAGATGCTCCTCATAAAAGATCTTCACCCAACATTTGGTATATCTTAAGGTGATGAAGGAGCATGTTCTCCACCATGAAAATCGTATCTGCGAAGCCGAAGTTCAGATTGCTGGTGTGAAGAGAGCTTTGGGTGAACTGAAGGCTAGAGACGGGACTGTGGCTTTAGTGATTGCTGCACCTTCAGCACGTGGTTTTAAGGTACCGCCATTCGATGGAACATTTTCGTGGTCGGCTTATAAGATCCAGTTTCAGGACGTTATGAAGGCGAATAGATGGACCAAAGCACAAGCCATGACCGCGCTCACCTTAGGCCTCCGAGACCAGGCCCTAACCATTCTCGAGGCGCTTGGCAAGGATGTAACCTATGAGCAGCTGCTGGAGGCGTTAGAGTCCAGATACGGCGACGCGCACCTGGAGCACGTATTTCGTGCTAAGTTGAAGGATCGCGTTCAACGTAGTGCCGAGAATCTACAGCAGTGGCCCCTGGAAGTCGAAAAGCCGGTTCGGAAAGCATACCAGTCTGCCCCCGCGCTTATCAATGGAAATCTGGTACAGGCTTTCGTCGACGGAATACTTGACTTGGAAGTTAGAGTCGCTGCGAGACTTGGGCATCACGAGACCCTGAAAACTGCCTTGGCCCATGGGTTAGAAGTGGAGGCAGTGTGACAAGACCTTCGAACACACCACATCAGGGAGCTTGTGGCATCACCTGTACGCGACCGTGAGCAAGGGTACAGCCCTAGCTGCTACACTGGTAGAGAAAGGGATCATCTTTGGTCTAGCAGTCCAAAGCAAGTTGTGGCATCACCTGTACGTCAGCGTCCGCAACGGTACAGCCCTAGGTGCTACACTTGTGGAGAAAGGGGTCATCTTCGGTCAAACTGTAAAAAGCGAAGCACACTGAGAGAAGGTCAACCCCATGAGGGAAAAGCGTCTGAAATGACTGCCCAGCAACAGTGGAGAACTCACGGTAAGACAGAAGCAATGTCAAGTAGACCTTGGCGTGAAGACTGTAAGCACAGTTCCAGGCAAGAGACTAAGGAAGTAGTTCCCGTGAGGATGCTAAGAACGGATCTCAGCGATGAATGGAAGGAAACCGTACAGTATGCTCAGTAAAAGGACTCGGACGTCAAACCGATCTTCGAGTATATCAAAGCTTATGCCCCTAAATCCAATTGGAGTGATGTGGCATCGATGAGTTCCATCAGGAAGAGATATTGGGCACAATGGAACTGCCTCGTTATTCAGGATGGCGTCTTGTGCCGTAAATGGGAAAACGCTCGAGGGGACAGCTGTCATCTACAAAAAGTAGTCCTTAAAGCCACAGTACCGAATATTCTACGGCTGTACCATGATGGGTGCTCAGGAGAACAATTATGACGGTAAAAAGGACTCTACTGAAGATCCGCGAGCGATTTTACTGGATCCACTGTCGAGAGGGTGTGGAGGACTGGTGTCGCAAATGTACCAGTTGTGCGGCTGTGAAAGGCAAAGGACCCCACACACGCAGTAGAGGTGCATTAAAAGTGTACAACGTTGGAGCCCCCTGGGAACGGATAGCACTAGACGTTGCAGGTTCATTTCCAGAAAGTGATAGCGGGAACAAGTACTACATGGTTGTCATGGATTACTTCATAAAGTGGCCAGAAGTTTTCGTCATTCCTAACCAAGAAGCTACAAAAGACGCAGATTAATTGGTTGAGGAAGTCTTCTGTCGTTTTGGAGTACCCTTAGAAATTCTCAGCGATCAAGGCAGGAATTTTGAATTGCAAGCATTTCAGGAGACTTGTCGATCGATGGGTACCCACAATCTGATGGAATAGTGGAACGATTCTACCAAAAGTTGGAGAGATATCTGGCGAAAGTCGTGGAAAGCAGGCAAATGGATTGGGACAAGCACATACAGCCGTTTCTTCTGTTCTACCGTAAGCCTTCGCGAACTTTGGAAGGGAATTACAGTTGCCTGCAGATTTAATCACTGGAACTCCCCCTGATGCTCCACGCAGTGTAACAGATTATGCGAATGACTTGCGTAGCAAGTAGAATGATGTTTATGAGCATATCAGACAATCCGGTCAACAGATGTCTGTGAAGATGAAGACCCGTTATGACCGGAAGACAAACATTAGAAGATTCGACGAGAGTTCACTGGTGTGGCTGCATAACCCCGTGCGCAGCATGGGGAAGTCTCCTAAACTGCAAGAACTGCAAAATGGGATGGACCATACCGAGTCGTGACCATTATCAACGATGTCACCTACCGAATACAGAAGGGTCCACGAGGTGTGCCTAAGATCGTACATGTAGACCGATTGGCGCGATGCTACGGGTCTGACGATGCTCGGGACGAGCATGTCTAAGGAGGGGGCAGTGTTACGTCGGCTGCTTTACGAGAACATTCAAGATTACGCTCGAGTCTAGAATGTTCCACTATGGAACTTTCTCGAAGCTTCCAGAAAGTTTTGGAACTTTCTAGAAGAATGGGTCGGTCATATGAAGGTACCAGAAAATTGTGAACTTTCTCGAAGGATGGGTTTATAAAAATAATAAAAATATGACGGCGTAAGCGATGGCTGAGCGATAGCGCCGTTGTCATTAGGGTTCGGTGGTACCGGGTTCATGATGGAATGTTAAAATAATAGTTTCGGTTCACAAAAATCACAGTTTATTATTTAACACAAATTTACATTAAATAACACTAACAAATAATTTCCACAAAATGGGCAAACCGACAGTTTCGTTCTGAAGGAGTGACTTGGTTGGAGTTCCGAGCAAAAGTGATCTCGGCACAATCCCCACTCTACAAAACGACTCTGTCCACGTGCCGCCATTAAAACAACATCTGACGTCACGGCGTTTACCCCTACTACAATGGTCAAATCAGCAACTTGATATTTAAAAGTTATCGCTTTCTCCGACAAATATAAATACCCGTCGAGTTTGCGAGAGCAGTCACCCGTCCGATCACTATGTACGGCAAGCCTATCCTTTGGGAGAAGCAAGCCAAATACTTAGGAGTCATACTTGACCAACACCTGTCCTTCGGGGCACATATCAAAGCAGCTCGCGACCGAGCTGCCTTCGCTATGAGTAGGCTTCATTTCATGATAGCGGCTAAGAGCAAGTTGTCACTCAAGTGCAAGTTGCGTCTCTATACCGCAGTGATCCGTCCCATCATGTCGTACGCTTGTGTTGTGTTCGCACTAGGGCTTTCAATACCGGTATTACGGGATCCCGTAATACCGTAATCACGGATATATTTTGGTCTTTTTTCAATACCGGTACTGACGAGCCAATACCGTGATTACGGTATTACAATCATTTTATAATTTTAATTATTGTGGTTTGTTGTAATAAGTAGCGAAAGTTGTATTAAATAATATAAATAACTATGTGATATTATTCTCACACTTCACACTTGAGTATTAAGCGCCAACTCTTATCTCCAAATCACCAGCTTCTATAACCCATATAGTACAAAAGAAAAGCGATGATCTGAAAAATCAAATAAAAACGCAGTTCAAGACTTTGAAGACTCGTGATCAGGAACGATTTACTTTGACTTTTGATGAATATACAGCAACTAATAATAAGAGGTACATGAACATTAATGTACATAATAAAGATTTAGAAAGCGGTTACACGAACCTAGGATTAGTCAGGATATCAGGCTCCATGACAGCAGATGTAGGTATCCAATACCTAAAACAACGATTTCAAGAATTTGGCCTTAATTTACATGAAGATATTATAGCTTTTACTACAGATGGTGCCAGTGTGATGACTAAAATGGGAAAAAGTTTTGAAGGCCACCATCAGCTCTGTCTGGTGCATGGCATCCAGCTAGCTGTTATAGACGTGTTGTATAAATACCAATTTCAACAAACCTTTTCTTCTGTTCCACCGCTAAATCCTCACATTGAAACATTAGAAACTGACAGTGAAGGTGACAATTCTGATAATCAAGGCGGTGACGATGCTTTGAATTATGTTGAAGCACAAATGCTCGAAACAGAAAGACCTGAGTTTATTTACAAAAACCTCATTGATAAAGTAAGAAAAATAGTCAAACTTTTTCGCAAGTCCCCTACAAAGAATGATTTGTTACAAAAATATGTCATTGAAACTCATAAAAAGGAAATGACATTAATACTAGATTGAAAGACAAGATGGAGCAGTATGGCTGATATGATTGGACGCTTTTTGAAACTAAAGGATTGTGTTTTAAAAGTTTTAATCGATCTAAAATTAAACTCCGATTTCAAATTAGACGAATTCGATTTGACAATATTAAAAAATAATTACAACAGCCTTTCTGTAGTCAAAGTAACTGTATTAGAAATTTGTAAACGGGATGCCAATTTACTAAAAGCGGATATTGTCATTTAGATGGTCAAGCTAATGACTTAAGCCAAAATCTTGCAAAAACACTTCGAAGACGCATAAAGGAGCGACGACTTTTAATATCTGGAGTATTACAATATTTGCATGACCCTGAAACTTTTTTCAGTAATGATGATAGCGATGACGACACCTTTATAAAACCCACATCTGATGAAATATTAGATATTATAGTTAATCTACTTACACGTTTAAAATATAATAATAATATAACAAGACAATCTCAAAGAGACAGTGGGAATATGGCTGATATGACGAAGAACCTTCTTCTTCTTCTTCAAGTGGTGAAAATGAAGACACGTCCATACAAAAGCAATTAGAAAGGGAGATTTCTAAATTACCTAAAAGTAAGGATGCTGCCTCGGCTGTAACCACAAGCACTGATTTTAGATCAATAATAAGAGTAGAGATGTGTGTCTTTGAAACTGCTGGGGGTGGACGTGAGATATTTCTATCGGCGGCATACAAATATTTACTGTCTGTTGTACCGACAAGTGTTGAAGCAGAGCGTGCTTGTTCGTCAGCAGGCTATTTATGTAACAGGCTAAGAAGTTCGCTTTCTGATTCGACCTTAAATGCACTTTCTTTTTTGCGATCACACTTTCAAAATAAAAAAAAAAACGAAAATATCTTTTGATTAAAAATGTTTCAATATGATATATTTAAGTTTAGATTTTTACTATTGTTTGTCAGCAAATTTGCAAAATACTATTTGATTTATTTTGTTACTTGTTTAATTTTGGATTTTATGATTGTTTTTTTTTTTAATAAATATAATAGCATTAGTAAAATGAAAACCTAATGATTGCTGTAATAATAAATATAAGTATAGATCTCATTATCATTGTAATTTGTATATTCTAAGTTAATTGCCTACTGCGATATTACATTTAGTTTAAGTTTTGATTACGTTTATAAATCCTAGTCCTATAATCAATCAATACCAAATTGTTATGCTATTAAAAGAGAATAAAGACTGATTTGGAAACAAAAATTCGTATTTAAATGGTTTTATTAATGCCCTAATTAAAGTTCTTATGAACCTTAGAAGAATCCCTTAGAAGGGATGACAGTCAAGCGCTAGTTTTTTTTTTTTTTTAAAGGTTTAAAAACTTGAGTTCAATACCGTGATCACGTGATCACGGTATTGAAATTTCTAATACCGGTACTGATACCGGTATTGAAAAAATCCGGTATTTGAAAGCCCTAGTTCGCACATACCAAGCCTCGCTATATCCACAGGATGCAGACGCTCCAAAACCGATACTTACGTAGGGTCACGGGTGCCCCGTTTTACGTACGTAACGAACGTCTCCACGTAGACCTTAGGATGCCCACCTTATTGCAGTCCATGAAACGCCTCACCAAGCGTTTCTTCGATCGTGCAATAAAACATCGTAATCCCCTGATCGCATCGGCCGCCCGATACGACCCCTCGCGTATCAGTCAGGTTCGCCGTCCAAGGCACACACTCGTAACTCCCGACGACGCTATCACTCTCCTCCAGGAGAGCCGTAGAGAAACTAGTACGCTCCTCAAGCGTATACCCCGGTTCAAACCGCCGTCTTTCCGCCCTCGCCGTCGAGGTCCGTCGCGACGTCCCGGTAATTGCCCTCCCCGACCCTTGCCCGAGCCAGCCCGCGATGCTGTGCCAGTAGTTTTAAACCAGCCCATAAATAATATCACTCAGATCCAGCCTGTCCCCTTGCTGCCCTCCCCCAGCGACGCCCTAAGCCGAGGTCCGAGCCCCACAGGGGGCGCCCTTAGCGTGTAGTCGCTTAGTTTGTAAGTTTTTTTGCCCTGGCTGGAGGCCTTAAATTCAAGGCATCCACAGGATAGACCGGTTGAGCAGACGACAACCTCCTAGGTTGAACTGCGAGATGCCATTCAAAAAAAAAAAAAAAAGAGAGCAGTCAGTCTGATTTTGGCTACACAACGAAGCGAATCGAAGTGACTTTGTGATTGAGTTATTAGTGTTTTGTGATTAATAAAGATATTTGGTGTTTAATTCAGTAGTGTTTTAATTGATCCCATACCCAGCTCGTAACACTATTATGAATTTGTAATGGAGGCCAGGTTCGATAAGAACATCAAAATGTAGCATTCTTAATCCATAACTGACTATTTATTTTATCAATGCTAATTATTTGAATAAGGTAATTTTACTATTCTTCTAGTCACCATTCAACATTAGACCACAGATGGTTGTGGTTACGTTACACATTTCATAAAGCAGATTCGGGCCTTTTGTAGGGTTGTACAATGAGTTTTTGGCGCGTGTACATAAGTAAGTACTAACGCCGTCATTTTGTTTAATAAATCTGTGACGTCCTCTTGTCATTAAAGCGTCAATAAATTCTTGTAACACTGCAGTTCAAACATCTGGTGTGTTCGAACTGTACTGTGACCGAAAAGCATAGTTGAGCCAACCAAACTGTCTGTTCAGCTTATAAAGTAGTCATCTTCCCCCCCAGATATACGACCGCATAGCCAGCACAGTAGTGGTGACGAGCGGGCGCGCGCCGGCGGCGGAGGGCCGCGCGCGCGCCCGACACGCGCTGGAGGCGAGCGCGCGTCTGCGGGCCGGCCCGGCGCCCGCCGCCGCCACGCCCGCCACGGCCTCCGCTATACACGAGATGCGGAGGCTGCTCGCTCTGCCGCACATTAAGGTAACACTAACATTACGTCACACTGGAGGGGCGCGCGTCTGCGGGCCGGCCCGGCGCCCGCCGCCGCCACGCCCGCCACGGCCTCCGCTATACACGAGATGCGGAGGCTGCTCGCTCTGCCGCACATTAAGGTAACACTAACATTACGTCACACTGGAGGGGCGCGCGTCTGCGGGCCGGCCCGGCGCCCGCCGCCGCCACGCCCGCCACGGCCTCCGCTATACACGAGATGCGGAGGCTGCTCGCTCTGCCGCACATTAAGGTAACACTAACATTACGTCACACTGGAGGGGCGCGCGTCTGCGGGCCGGCCCGGCGCCCGCCGCCGCCACGCCCGCCACGGCCTCCGCTATACACGAGATGCGGAGGCTGCTCGCTCTGCCGCACATTAAGGTAACACTAACATTACGTCACACTGGAGGGGCGCGCGTCTGCGGGCCGGCCCGGCGCCCGCCGCCGCCACGCCCGCCACGGCCTCCGCTATACACGAGATGCGGAGGCTGCTCGCTCTGCCGCACATTAAGGTAACACTAACATTACGTCACACTGGAGGGGCGCGCGTCTGCGGGCCGGCCCGGCGCCCGCCGCCGCCACGCCCGCCACGGCCTCCGCTATACACGAGATGCGGAGGCTGCTCGCTCTGCCGCACATTAAGGTAACACTAACATTACGTCACACTGGAGGGGCGCGCGTGTGCGGGCCGGCCCGGCGCCCGCCGCCGCCACGCCCGCCACGGCCTCCGCTATACACGAGATGCGGAGGCTGCTCGCTCTGCCGCACATTAAGGTAACACTAACATTACGTCACACTGGAGGGGCGCGCGTCTGCGGGCCGGCCCGGCGCCCGCCGCCGCCACGCCCGCCACGGCCTCCGCTATACACGAGATGCGGAGGCTGCTCGCTCTGCCGCACATTAAGGTAACACTAACATTACGTCACACTGGAGGGGCGCGCGTCTGCGGGCCGGCCCGGCGCCCGCCGCCGCCACGCCCGCCACGGCCTCCGCTATACACGAGATGCGGAGGCTGCTCGCTCTGCCGCACATTAAGGTAACACTAACATTACGTCACACTGGAGGGGCGCGCGTCTGCGGGCCGGCCCGGCGCCCGCCGCCGCCACGCCCGCCACGGCCTCCGCTATACACGAGATGCGGAGGCTGCTCGCTCTGCCGCACATTAAGGTAACACTAACATTACGTCACACTGGAGGGGCGCGCGTCTGCGGGCCGGCCCGGCGCCCGCCGCCGCCACGCCCGCCACGGCCTCCGCTATACACGAGATGCGGAGGCTGCTCGCTCTGCCGCACATTAAGGTAACACTAACATTACGTCACACTGGAGGGGCGCGCGTCTGCGGGCCGGCCCGGCGCCCGCCGCCGCCACGCCCGCCACGGCCTCCGCTATACACGAGATGCGGAGGCTGCTCGCTCTGCCGCACATTAAGGTAACACTAACATTACGTCACACTGGAGGGGCGCGCGTCTGCGGGCCGGCCCGGCGCCCGCCGCCGCCACGCCCGCCACGGCCTCCGCTATACACGAGATGCGGAGGCTGCTCGCTCTGCCGCACATTAAGGTAACACTAACATTACGTCACACTGGAGGGGCGCGCGTCTGCGGGCCGGCCCGGCGCCCGCCGCCGCCACGCCCGCCACGGCCTCCGCTATACACGAGATGCGGAGGCTGCTCGCTCTGCCGCACATTAAGGTAACACTAACATTACGTCACACTGGAGGGGCGCGCGTCTGCGGGCCGGCCCGGCGCCCGCCGCCGCCACGCCCGCCACGGCCTCCGCTATACACGAGATGCGGAGGCTGCTCGCTCTGCCGCACATTAAGGTAACACTAACATTACGTCACACTGGAGGGGCGCGCGTCTGCGGGCCGGCCCGGCGCCCGCCGCCGCCACGCCCGCCACGGCCTCCGCTATACACGAGATGCGGAGGCTGCTCGCTCTGCCGCACATTAAGGTAACACTAACATTACGTCACACTGGAGGGGCGCGCGTCTGCGGGCCGGCCCGGCGCCCGCCGCCGCCACGCCCGCCACGGCCTCCGCTATACACGAGATGCGGAGGCTGCTCGCTCTGCCGCACATTAAGGTAACACTAACATTACGTCACACTGGAGGGGCGCGCGTCTGCGGGCCGGCCCGGCGCCCGCCGCCGCCACGCCCGCCACGGCCTCCGCTATACACGAGATGCGGAGGCTGCTCGCTCTGCCGCACATTAAGGTAACACTAACATTACGTCACACTGGAGGGGCGCGCGTCTGCGGGCCGGCCCGGCGCCCGCCGCCGCCACGCCCGCCACGGCCTCCGCTATACACGAGATGCGGAGGCTGCTCGCTCTGCCGCACATTAAGGTAACACTAACATTACGTCACACTGGAGGGGCGCGCGTCTGCGGGCCGGCCCGGCGCCCGCCGCCGCCACGCCCGCCACGGCCTCCGCTATACACGAGATGCGGAGGCTGCTCGCTCTGCCGCACATTAAGGTAACACTAACATTACGTCACACTGGAGGGGCGCGCGTCTGCGGGCCGGCCCGGCGCCCGCCGCCGCCACGCCCGCCACGGCCTCCGCTATACACGAGATGCGGAGGCTGCTCGCTCTGCCGCACATTAAGGTAACACTAACATTACGTCACACTGGAGGGGCGCGCGTCTGCGGGCCGGCCCGGCGCCCGCCGCCGCCACGCCCGCCACGGCCTCCGCTATACACGAGATGCGGAGGCTGCTCGCTCTGCCGCACATTAAGGTAACACTAACATTACGTCACACTGGAGGGGCGCGCGTCTGCGGGCCGGCCCGGCGCCCGCCGCCGCCACGCCCGCCACGGCCTCCGCTATACACGAGATGCGGAGGCTGCTCGCTCTGCCGCACATTAAGGTAACACTAACATTACGTCACACTGGAGGGGCGCGCGTCTGCGGGCCGGCCCGGCGCCCGCCGCCGCCACGCCCGCCACGGCCTCCGCTATACACGAGATGCGGAGGCTGCTCGCTCTGCCGCACATTAAGGTAACACTAACATTACGTCACACTGGAGGGGCGCGCGTCTGCGGGCCGGCCCGGCGCCCGCCGCCGCCACGCCCGCCACGGCCTCCGCTATACACGAGATGCGGAGGCTGCTCGCTCTGCCGCACATTAAGGTAACACTAACATTACGTCACACTGGAGGGGCGCGCGTCTGCGGGCCGGCCCGGCGCCCGCCGCCGCCACGCCCGCCACGGCCTCCGCTATACACGAGATGCGGAGGCTGCTCGCTCTGCCGCACATTAAGGTAACACTAACATTACGTCACACTGGAGGGGCGCGCGTCTGCGGGCCGGCCCGGCGCCCGCCGCCGCCACGCCCGCCACGGCCTCCGCTATACACGAGATGCGGAGGCTGCTCGCTCTGCCGCACATTAAGGTAACACTAACATTACGTCACACTGGAGGGGCGCGCGTCTGCGGGCCGGCCCGGCGCCCGCCGCCGCCACGCCCGCCACGGCCTCCGCTATACACGAGATGCGGAGGCTGCTCGCTCTGCCGCACATTAAGGTAACACTAACATTACGTCACACTGGAGGGGCGCGCGTCTGCGGGCCGGCCCGGCGCCCGCCGCCGCCACGCCCGCCACGGCCTCCGCTATACACGAGATGCGGAGGCTGCTCGCTCTGCCGCACATTAAGGTAACACTAACATTACGTCACACTGGAGGGGCGCGCGTCTGCGGGCCGGCCCGGCGCCCGCCGCCGCCACGCCCGCCACGGCCTCCGCTATACACGAGATGCGGAGGCTGCTCGCTCTGCCGCACATTAAGGTAACACTAACATTACGTCACACTGGAGGGGCGCGCGTCTGCGGGCCGGCCCGGCGCCCGCCGCCGCCACGCCCGCCACGGCCTCCGCTATACACGAGATGCGGAGGCTGCTCGCTCTGCCGCACATTAAGGTAACACTAACATTACGTCACACTGGAGGGGCGCGCGTCTGCGGGCCGGCCCGGCGCCCGCCGCCGCCACGCCCGCCACGGCCTCCGCTATACACGAGATGCGGAGGCTGCTCGCTCTGCCGCACATTAAGGTAACACTAACATTACGTCACACTGGAGGGGCGCGCGTCTGCGGGCCGGCCCGGCGCCCGCCGCCGCCACGCCCGCCACGGCCTCCGCTATACACGAGATGCGGAGGCTGCTCGCTCTGCCGCACATTAAGGTAACACTAACATTACGTCACACTGGAGGGGCGCGCGTCTGCGGGCCGGCCCGGCGCCCGCCGCCGCCACGCCCGCCACGGCCTCCGCTATACACGAGATGCGGAGGCTGCTCGCTCTGCCGCACATTAAGGTAACACTAACATTACGTCACACTGGAGGGGCGCGCGTCTGCGGGCCGGCCCGGCGCCCGCCGCCGCCACGCCCGCCACGGCCTCCGCTATACACGAGATGCGGAGGCTGCTCGCTCTGCCGCACATTAAGGTAACACTAACATTACGTCACACTGGAGGGGCGCGCGTCTGCGGGCCGGCCCGGCGCCCGCCGCCGCCACGCCCGCCACGGCCTCCGCTATACACGAGATGCGGAGGCTGCTCGCTCTGCCGCACATTAAGGTAACACTAACATTACGTCACACTGGAGGGGCGCGCGTCTGCGGGCCGGCCCGGCGCCCGCCGCCGCCACGCCCGCCACGGCCTCCGCTATACACGAGATGCGGAGGCTGCTCGCTCTGCCGCACATTAAGGTAACACTAACATTACGTCACACTGGAGGGGCGCGCGTCTGCGGGCCGGCCCGGCGCCCGCCGCCGCCACGCCCGCCACGGCCTCCGCTATACACGAGATGCGGAGGCTGTTCGCTCTGCCGCACATTAAGGTAACACTAACATTACGTCACACTGGAGGGGCGCGCGTCTGCGGGCCGGCCCGGCGCCCGCCGCCGCCACGCCCGCCACGGCCTCCGCTATACACGAGATGCGGAGGCTGCTCGCTCTGCCGCACATTAAGGTAACACTAACATTACGTCACACTGGAGGGGCGCGCGTCTGCGGGCCGGCCCGGCGCCCGCCGCCGCCACGCCCGCCACGGCCTCCGCTATACACGAGATGCGGAGGCTGCTCGCTCTGCCGCACATTAAGGTAACACTAACATTACGTCACACTGGAGGGGCGCGCGTCTGCGGGCCGGCCCGGCGCCCGCCGCCGCCACGCCCGCCACGGCCTCCGCTATACACGAGATGCGGAGGCTGCTCGCTCTGCCGCACATTAAGGTAACACTAACATTACGTCACACTGGAGGGACGCGCGTCTGCGGGCCGGCCCGGCGCCCGCCGCCGCCACGCCCGCCACGGCCTCCGCTATACACGAGATGCGGAGGCTGCTCGCTCTGCCGCACATTAAGGTAACACTAACATTACGTCACACTGGAGGGGCGCGCGTCTGCGGGCCGGCCCGGCGCCCGCCGCCGCCACGCCCGCCACGGCCTCCGCTATACACGAGATGCGGAGGCTGCTCGCTCTGCCGCACATTAAGGTAACACTAACATTACGTCACACTGGAGGGGCGCGCGTGTGCGGGCCGGCCCGGCGCCCGCCGCCGCCACGCCCGCCACGGCCTCCGCTATACACGAGATGCGGAGGCTGCTCGCTCTGCCGCACATTAAGGTAACACTAACATTACGTCACACTGGAGGGGCGCGCGTCTGCGGGCCGGCCCGGCGCCCGCCGCCGCCACGCCCGCCACGGCCTCCGCTATACACGAGATGCGGAGGCTGCTCGCTCTGCCGCACATTAAGGTAACACTAACATTACGTCACACTGGAGGGGCGCGCGTCTGCGGGCCGGCCCGGCGCCCGCCGCCGCCACGCCCGCCACGGCCTCCGCTATACACGAGATGCGGAGGCTGCTCGCTCTGCCGCACATTAAGGTAACACTAACATTACGTCACACTGGAGGGGCGCGCGTCTGCGGGCCGGCCCGGCGCCCGCCGCCGCCACGCCCGCCACGGCCTCCGCTATACACGAGATGCGGAGGCTGCTCGCTCTGCCGCATATTAAGGTAACACTAACATTACGTCACACTGGAGGGGCGCGCGTCTGCGGGCCGGCCCGGCGCCCGCCGCCGCCACGCCCGCCACGGCCTCCGCTATACACGAGATGCGGAGGCTGCTCGCTCTGCCGCACATTAAGGTAACACTAACATTACGTCACACTGGAGGGGCGCGCGTCTGCGGGCCGGCCCGGCGCCCGCCGCCGCCACGCCCGCCACGGCCTCCGCTATACACGAGATGCGGAGGCTGCTCGCTCTGCCGCACATTAAGGTAACACTAACATTACGTCACACTGGAGGGGCGCGCGTCTGCGGGCCGGCCCGGCGCCCGCCGCCGCCACGCCCGCCACGGCCTCCGCTATACACGAGATGCGGAGGCTGCTCGCTCTGCCGCACATTAAGGTAACACTAACATTACGTCACACTGGAGGGGCGCGCGTCTGCGGGCCGGCCCGGCGCCCGCCGCCGCCACGCCCGCCACGGCCTCCGCTATACACGAGATGCGGAGGCTGCTCGCTCTGCCGCACATTAAGGTAACACTAACATTACGTAATCACACCTGTATTTCCCCCAAAAGTTAAGCAGAGGTGTACAATAGTACACCCACGTTTCGCATGTTATATTTAAGTTCCATGTAATAGGGGGCGAGCGTTTTGCTATCAGTCGGGCGCAAATCTAAACTCCGGGATACTACTGAGAAATTAAGGTTAAGCTGTCATTAAAATAAACTTAGCAAGTAGCTATCTACCTTGTCTCGAAGTTACTAGAAACCGTTTAATCTACATTTGACAGGTTCAACTTTTGACGTCACAGTCTACTATTGACAGATTCTACATATTACAGATTCTACATTTGACAGATTCTACGTATACAACCCGGTCGACGGTGCCCTGCTTTGCGGGGCTCCTAATACTGGGTGGTTTTAAAAAATAACCACGAACTTAGGGTTCGTGGTTATTTTTTTCTAACCTAGGTTAGGTCCGAGTCGGGGTCACTCGAGTTCCGAGCTCGCTTCGCTCGCTCTTGCATCCTAGGTTCTCTGTGCCTTTTTACTAAGTCTACTACTAGAGCGAGCGAAGCGAGCTCGGGACTTGGTACACCTCGACTCGAACAGTTTCTTGGTTTTCGCGGGGCTCCGTTGACCAGGTTGTATATGTAGTATCTGTAATGTAGAATCTGTCGAATGTAGAATCTATCATTTATGTAGAATCTGAAAAAAAACCAAGATTTTTACTGTACCTATAAGTAAAACTGATTAAAATCAAGACAAAACAACAAACAACTCGATGTTAGTCAAAAATACCGCTTTCGTCAATATTACGGCAGCAAAACAAAAACGACAAGACAACGCACCCTCTTAAGGATATCCAATACAAAGAATGTTTTCCCTCAAAAGTACTCGTATACCCTACATCAGTCCAATAACCTCACAAAGAGAAGTCCTCCTTACATGCTACCTCCGAATAAACGATAAATACCTTCGCACAACTCACGCTTTACCTTCACGTCACGTCCACCGCAAAATCGCTGTACAGGGGCAACCAATTTTATAGACCTTACGTATATTTACAAAATATTTCATTCCCTTACTAAAGTTTTATTAGGCCGCTTGCTGACAAGCTGCTTTTAGCTTCGGTAATCTGAGATTTTGTATCTTCGGAGGCTGTTCAGTATAAAGCGGTGGATGGCGGGTGCGGTCATATGTCAATCAGTACTGTAAGGTTTTATAGCTTACAACCAGCGTTAAATTAGGCAGGCTGCTTATAGCTGCATTTGTATTCTCAAAATATTTTTAAATTAAAGTAATTTGGGAAAAGATGAGTTTTTTTGCCTTGGCCCTGGATTGTCAGTTGAGTTTTATTATTGTAAAAGTGGTCGATTATCTAAAATACGAGTATATAGTTAAAGTCGCTGAAAACCCCTTTATTTAAAGTAGAATCCTAGCCCTCGTATTGTATTCTACAGTACATTTCGATGTCACCGATGCATTACGTTTGGGTGGCTATCTACGTTCGATCACAAGTCGCGAAAGCAAGATCGCGTATTTCAGCGATTACTTCGTTATCGAGTTTTGACACTGCGAACTAACGAACTTCACAATAACTACTTTGAGCGAATTATAATTTTATTTTATATTATAATTTTTGTGGAATATTGTCACTGAATGTTCTTGAAACAGTTTTGCGCAATACAACAGTTTAGCGCATTCACTTTCACTGGTGAAATTCGCCCTAAATCGCTGAATACCTACGCTAAAACTATAAGGGGTTTTGAACTCGCTCGTTGTGTCGAGCTTCCGAGTAGCGAACAATCGCTGGTCACCGATGCCTCAATATGTCTGCTAAAGCCCTAACAAAAGTTTTATTAGAACGCACGTGCTCCGAATACACAAGGAGGTTTTATTCAAACAAAATTCAATATCCATATCCTTCGTTGTTTATAACTTGAGGGCATAAACAACGAGTCCCGGAGGTAACTATCCATATACTAGATGATAGAGTTGTCTCTGTTTTGTAGATAAACTTGATACACTGCACTGGTTTGTTGTAAAACTTTTATTTGTTTTGTTTTGAAATTGAATGTCTTGCTTTTGTGAAGGTGATTTGTTTGTTTGTTGTGTAAGGATCGTAAACTATATTTGGTGAGCACAGTCATGTTTCATTTTATAACACACTTAGGAAATACCTTTAATTGGAAAATATCTTCAATGTTCTCCTGTAGGTATAGAATTCGAAACATTAAACACCTTGTTTTTACCTTTTGTTACTATACATGTCGTCGCTATTAATGTGCAGTACGCAGTATGGTGATAAAACCATTAATATTTTGTGGGCATAATCATTTTATAAACATGGAACTTATAAGACTACCTAAAACACTTCTTCGCGGAGATGGTATAATTAAATTTTATTGACCCAATACCATTTGTGGTGGAAACATACAAAAAATATCAGTTTCTCACAAAAATATCAACGCTTAGCACGTGCAAAACGAATACACATAAGCATATCAAATCATACTGTGTACGAACAACATATTATTATGTAAATACTAGTCGTAGTAAAAGTTTCATACTATACCCCACCTCGTCATCTGCATGTTTTAGTGGGATCACCACAATATCTCACAATGACGGACAAGCTTCATGGGTGTCTTGTGTTACTTATTCACGATGAGACGAATAGGAAATGCATTGTAGGAGATTCGAGGGTAAGAGTTTATGTTTATGCGGGTTGTCGTATTTATAGTTTTACCTTATAGGTGCGGCTGGCCGTATTTTTGATAATCTTATGGGTAGGTGGAGGTAGAGTAGACAGTAAAAAGCGAGAAATGAGGTCCTTTCGTTGTCATCTTTTAATTTTGTAATTTGTAATAATACCATGAATACAAATTTGTAAAGTTTATAAATTCGCCTAGAGTAGGAATACAATTTTGATGTTAACTAAGACTTTAAAACATCTGACTTGTGAGACTCGTGAGAACGTTTGAGATCATACTTTATCCCAGTGCAGACCGACCCATGCTTCGTAGGGTACATGAAAATGCAACATTTAGATGGCTTTTAAATCCTAAGTCCTACTAAGCAATAAATCCTACCTAATGGATCTGGCTTCTAGCTTTTCAAGTAAAGCAAGCATTTGTAACCCTGTCCTCGTACAAAATAAAACAAAAGCAACGGGTCCGTGTTCTTCAAAATTCATGGTGCCACGACTGACTGCGACTGAAATGTAGATAAAAGTCTAGCTTGTAGCTCTGAATCTAAATATTGGTTCCTTTTTCTTTGTTGTGATAAAATAACATCATAAAATTTTACACCAGCATCTGACTATACTCGGTACGCTACGGTACCTGTAAGATATTGGACAATTTACTCAAAATCTATTGAGAACTTTCAAAGAATGGAAACGAGCTTCGTCTGCGTTTCTGCTTCATTAAAAGGAGTGTGTTTGTTTGTCTTTAAGAAAATTGTAGACGTTTTGTGAATAGTGTTTGGAAGGAAAACAATTTAGTAGATAAGTTGAAATTGTATTTACATGCTTGCATTTGTTCGTATAACTAAACAGAAGATACGCAATTTTTCCGTTAAACAACAAGCTTTGCAAAATCGTCGACGATAAATTAATTTCCTGTTCTCACTTGAAAACACAAGCAGATAATAAACTATTATTTTCCTGCATCAGGAAATTGGCTCATAAAAAATAAAATAGAACTTAACCCTCATTTTCCGAGTCCTAGGATTTTAATAAAGCGACTGTACGCAGCTGGCCCACGATCCAGGCAGTCTCGACCATGTTTTTCTTTTATTTCCTTCCACGAGTCCATTTTATTGACACCTCTATGCACTTACAGTCCCTTTGATTCGTCTGTACGCCTGTTTCGACTCAGTACATTCGTATCAGTCTAGATTTTATTTTGTAAAAGAGTATGTTTCCCCTGTGGCCAGTCCGTAACACGAAAAGCGAGAGGTAGTTCGATAGATTTGGATTTATCGTTGTAAAAAGCAAAGGATTCCGCAGCACATCGGAGCTACGACCGGTGAATAGTTTCTTGAACCTGGTTTCAGCTTTGTCCGAATCTATATCTAGAGGATCCTTTAAGAGGTATTTGCGACTTAAAAATACATTCAGAAGTAGACATTTTCATATTAAGTATATTTCGTGCTTTTATTTATACTATGTAATAAAAATCGTTCAAAAGCGTGGAACAGCTGAGCGTGGCCAACCATCTCGTAAATTTAAGCTAGTAAAAGTGTAGAGTTTTCAGATTATAATAATGCACCAGTCGTTGGTTTTTCTAAACTAAAACCGTACGTCTGAGTCATGGAGAGAAACATGCTCTAAAGTTTTTTTTTCTACACTAACATGGTTCTAACTAGTATTAAACACGAGTTATTAACTTCAACTTTCAAGGATTTATTTTACAAACATTTAGACTCTTCGCGAACGTCGTTCCACATTTTATAAAAACGCGGGAAATCCGACCACCCAGCCAACTGTCAAACGCCGTAGGGATGTCCGCATGACGTGAGACAATTAGTGTTGTCCCGTGTAGATTCGATTTTCTTCGTCTAATAGTTCGGCCATCCTGCAGTCCTTCGGTCCCCGAAGGAGATAGTCCTCAGCTTGGCACGCCAGATGAGCCGCGTACTCGCTGCAGGGTTCAACCCGCGATCTTCACCATTTCCGGCAAGGGATGTTAGCGCTGTGAGGCCCCGAAGGCAAGCGTAAACATAAAATGTAGCCCCAAAGGCAAAGACTGAATACCCAATGGAGAGGCCCCGTAGGCAAGTCTTGGGTATCATGATTTAGGCCCCGTAGGCACTAGGCAATCGCCTGCTGACTCTGAAACGCACGTTAGTAAACGCTGTGTTGGCCCCGCTAGGCAAGCGTTTGTTTGTTAACGTGCAGAGGATTGTGTTATAAGGCTCCATAAGCAAACACTTCAATAAACGCTGTGTAGGCCCCTTAGGCAAGCGTGGTGATAGAGCAATTGACAACTTGTGCTGTAAGGCTCTGGAAGCAAGCACTTAAGTGAACACTATGTAGGCCCCGTAGGCATGTGTGATAGTAGAGTTATTAGAGATTTGTGCTGTAAGGCTCCGGAAGCAAGCACTTGAGTGAACACTATGTAGGCCCCGTAGGCAAGTGTGATAGTAGAGTTATTAGAGATTTGTGCTGTAAGGCTCCGGAAGCAAGCACTTGAGTGAACACTATGTAGGCCCCGTAGGCAAGTGTGATAGGTGATATTGTTTAAGTCCCCGAGGCATACGTATCGTACGTCATGAAATATAAGGAATAAAATTAATTACATGGTAATCGATAAAAGAGCACCTTAAGACTGCTCTGTCAGATCCTCATCAGACGAGGAGTCTCGACGTCTATGATGCCAGATCTTAATCTTATCACGGGCAACTACATTTTTATACGCTTGTTTGCCTTTCGTGTACGATGTGACCTCATAGCGATCATTGGGTAACACAGCTGTAATTTTATATGGTCCCGCGTATCGCTGGACGAGTTTTCCGCTTGTTAGACCAGGACGTAATATTTTCCGCTCTACCATAACCAGCTGACCTATAAGTAGCGGTTCTACAACTCGCCGATCTTTATCGTAACGCCTTTTCATCTGAACTGCATTTTTCTCAATGGTTTGCGCAGCCTCGTCTCGTGAAGTTGACACTTCTTCATTGTAGACTGCCCCATGCAAATCATTGGGCAAACGGGGTCTTAAGCCGCACAGCAGCTCTAAAGGTGACTTGCCTGTACCTTGGCTTACCGTTGAATTTAAACCTAATTGAACCTTTGGTAAATAGGCATCCCATCCTTTTTGATCATCACCCATGTGAGCTGTCAGAGAATTTAGAATGGTTCGGTTCAGACGTTCGACCTGTCCATTCGACCTAGGTGACGCCACTGCGTTTAAAATATGCTTGATGGCGTTGTTGTCGCAAAATTGTTTAAACTTTGTAATTGTTTTACCCGTGAATGCTGAACCTTGGTCACTAACAATTCGTTCGGGGTAACCAAATGTGTGACTCAGTTTACTTAATGCAGTAATTACTCCTTTAGCATTAGCTGTAGCAACGGCTTCTAACCACACGAACTTAGTGAATCCGTCGATAACCGCAAAAATATATGTTTTCCCATTGCTCTTACTAAAGGGACCCAGGTGGTCCACATGTAAAGTGTGGAAGGGCACGGCAACCTTCGGTATAGGGTGTAGTAAACCCGGTTGTCTCCCAGTTGGTTTCTTCGTGAATTGGCATCCAAGACAGCTTGCCACATATTTTGTCACATATTTTCTCATTTTCGGAAACCAATATTTAGCTCGTATTGCTTCAAGACACTTTTCGATTCCCAGATGCCCATGTTCGTCGTGATAAATCTTCATAATGTGAAATCTTGAACACTTAGGTAAAACCGGTCTAAACTCATTGTCTACTACACGACATAACCGTCCGTCTACGACTCTATAGTCTTTCGATAGTCCCTCCTTCTTTTTCTTGTTAGCTTCTTGTTCTAGTTTCAAATTCAGCAGCAATGCTTGAATTTCCTTATCGTCATCCTGCAACGCATCAATTAGATCCTTTTCCTGTATATGGTGCACCGTCACAGGGTTTCTGCTTAGGGCGTCTACGTGCACCATAGAAGTCCCGGGTCGATGGTCGACTTCAAAATCGTACTCTTGTAAATCAAGCCACCAACGGGCGATCCGTGGTGACAAGTCACGTTTTAGCCAAGCCATCCTCAAGGCTGAACAATCAGTCACGACCCGAAATTTAACGCCAGAAAGGTACACTTTGAAGCGATTGACAGCAAATACCACAGCAAGAGCTTCCAATTCAAAACTGTGATATTTTTGTTCTGTTTCTGCTGTTTGACGGCTAGCAAAAGCGACAACCTTCATATCACCATCCAGCTGTCGTTGAAAGAGAACACCACCGAGTCCTGCTTTTGATGCATCAGTGTGCAATTGGGTTTCCCTGTCCGGGTGATAAATTGCCAGCACTGGATCAGCGGTAAGAACTTCCTTTAGGGTGTTAAATGCTCGATCTTGTTCAGGGCCCCATCGCCACTCCACGGTTTTCTTCGTGAGTAGGGTGAGCGGTCGTGCAATACTCGCAAAATTCCTTATAAACTTACGGAAGTAACTGGCTAGTCCAAGGAACTGCCGCAACTCGTGCACATTTCTAGGTTTCTTAAAATCGGCGACTGCCATGATTTTTAGAGGCGAAGGTCTTATTTCGCCACCTGATATTTCATGTCCCAGGTATTCGATGCTGTGCGTTAGAAAAGAGCATTTCGCTTTCTTGAGCTTGACACCTGCCATTGAAATTAATGTAAGCACCTTTTCTAAATTTGCCATACATTGCTCGGTGTCCTCGCCCCAGACAACGACATCGTCGATATAAACCTCACAGCATTCATGGATAACTGGCTCGAGTATGTGGTTCATGGCTCTCTGGAAGACAGCTGGGGCATTGCAGAGGCCAAAACTCATCATTCTGTACTGGTAATGACCATCCGGCGTCACAAATGCAGTTAGTGGTCTTGACTCCTTCGTAATTTTAATTTGGTGATAGCCATTTGCCAGATCCAGACAACAAAATACCGACTGGCCCACCAACCTGTCTAATAGGTCTTGTATCACTGGTAAAGGGTATCGTTCCTTTTCGGTGATCTTGTTAAGTGCTCTGTAGTCTATGCACAGGCGACGTCCTCCATCCTTCTTTTTCACGAGCAAGACAGGGCTTGCAAAAGGGGATTTTGAGTTTTCGATGATCCCTGTCTTGAGAAGTTCGGCGATGATATTCCTAATAATTTCTCTTTCATGGAATGACACTCGGTACGGCTTGTAATTTATAATTTTGTCTTCTGTTAGCTTTATGCTCATTTCTACACTGCAATTCCCTAATGCCATTCCATTCCCAGAAAAGCAGTGCTCATACTTGGTAAGTAGTTTGTCCAAGGATGCCTTCTGGTCTTCATTTAAATGATCACCCACTTTAATATTTTCACAGCATTGGTCTATCAATTCTGCTCTGGCCACACAGTCATTTTCTTTTAATTCCAGGGTCCGGTTTGTCTTGTTGATAAGTTTTATAAAAGCCTGACCCTCATGTAATTCGACACTATCACCTATAACATCCTTTTCGCATAATGGTTTTCTTTGTTCGCTCAGCCTGATAAGCATAACACCGTCAACAACGGGATCTGGTCTCACCAACAGTTTGTTAACTCCAGGGGTAATTTTTGTATCAGCTTGAGGATACAACCTTATCTTGCCAAAAGAATCACACAAATCAGTCACTTGCAATGCCATTTGATCTTCATATATGTTGAGCTCAGTCGAGGTTTTTACAATAACTACGTTTGGTTGCTCTGTAAAAGGCTGTCCTATGAGAACATCAACTTCTTGTAGGTCATCATGCACAACATAAAATTCATTCAGCTTCTCCACACCATCAACTACAAGAGAAGCTGAAACAATACCCAACGGTGTTGTTAGTGCATCTCCATATCCCTTTATAATAGTGTCATTGTTGGGTTTCAGCTCCAAGTCTTGTGTCACAAAGAAACTGTGTTTCATGGTGTTACACGAGCTGCCAAAATCTATATAAGCATTTGCTGGAACTCCATTAACAATCACACTTTTAAAGTACTTCCTGTCTGAGGAGTCACAGCATACAGTTTGAACTTTTTGTACTGAACGGTTTTGTGTACTGGTTTTGGACTTCCTCCTGCACTCTTCTAATGTATGACCATCAATATTACAGAAAGAACAATGTTTGCTCTGATTTTTCTTTTTGAAACACTCAGCTTCAGTGTGACCTGGTCTTTTACAAAATGAGCATTTTTTGTTGTCCTTTCCATTTTTGCGACACCTACTTGCTTTGTGACCAGGTTTGCCACAAGAGAAACACTTTGTCACCCTGTCTGGTCCATGATGACTTTTCACTGAAGTTTCAGGTTTGTCTTGCTCTTTGACAGCAACCGAAGTGTTGATACTAGCCAAGTACTGAAGTAAGGAATTGGTGTCCCGGCATCCAGCTGATTTAGCACCAATCTCTAATAGTTGGTTCCCAAGTGTACCTGTGATAGCTTCAGTAATGATCTCATCACTCAAATGGCATGACATTCCAATCCCGAGTTTAGCATAATAAAATTCAATAGGGTCTTCGTTAGGCTTCCTGACTCGGTTCACTAATTCTCTTATTTGTGTGAGTTTGTTTTTAGTGAAAGGGAATGCTTTCATTAACTTTACCTTCCACTCAGTCCAACTCATTTCATAGGACGCTTGGTGTTCATACCAGTTTTTCGCATAGCCACCAAGTTTAGCAGTACAGTTACATATTAGTGTGCGTTCGTCCCAACCACGCATATTGGCAATTCCTTCCAAGTTCCGGATCCAATGATCAACAGAGACCGGGGAGGTCTGTGGGTCAAACACTGGTATAAAATCATTGCGACCCACATAGCGTACTACAGAGGGCTGGGATGTATTTCCAGTATGATAGTCAGACTTCTTTCTTAATTCTCTTATCAGCCCCTCTAAGGCTTCTATCCTACTGCTTTTCTTCTTTAAATCCTTCTTGTAATGAGATTTTTTCCTAATAGTTTTTTCCCCATCGCTTGAACTTGACGAGGTAGAACTAGGAGACCTATGCCTCTTCTTATGGCGACCCATGGTTATAATTAAAATAAGGTCTAAACAACACAATAAATAATACAATACCATACACACACAACAATACACTTTATGTTACACTTTTCCTATAAAAGTTTAAACACTTCACACCAAAACAATAGAAGTTTAATAAAATATAAAAAATCTCTTTGCAATTATTTTATTTTAATTTGTCCTTTAATTATCACTGTAATTAGGCTTGCTTTGTTACACCTTTATAATGTCTCATGATAATAATTATGGAGGCAAAATCAGTCTAATAACTACATAAAAGTATGGATGGATCTCACCAAAGACTTGAAGGATTTGGAGATTTCAAGCAGATGAAGTCACAATTCCTGACCTAGGGGAATGTCAACCAAACCGTTGCCTTGGTTTGATCTTACCCAAATGAAGAAACCAGCGCCAGGCGAGCGCTACTTCATACAATTTGTAAATGTTTTACACCACACAAAATGTTTGAAAAATAAGTTTGATTGAGCACTAAGAAGTTAGTTACACACATGTACAATTAAGAGCATCCATTTTTGCAATCCGAAATTAACGTTTTTCCACTTTTTATCTAAAATGTAAAAGTATGAACGAAAGTACTAAGTTTTTATTTTTAACAAGAATCACTCCAAACTTTATATTTACTTTGTAAGCATAGGTAAATCGCACTTCTGAATTATTAAACACGAGTTATTAACTTCAACTTTCAAGGATTTATTTTACAAACATTTAGACTCTTCGCGAACGTCGTTCCACATTTTATAAAAACGCGGGAAATCCGACCACCCAGCCAACTGTCAAACGCCGTAGGGATGTCCCCATGACGTGAGACAATTAGTGTTGTCCCGTGTAGATTCGATTTTCTTCGTCTAATACTAGGTACTTCACTTATTGGCACTAAAGATAAGCGGTGACCTACTTGTGACCCAAAACTCTCAACTTTTAGCTTTGATTAAAATATAATTCCTTTAAGCCTGGAAAATAAGTACTTCAGTACTTTTTGCGACTGATGCGTATCAAGTGTAGGTAGAACAAGGAAAACCAAAATTACCAATCTATTTTTACCTAAATTCGACAAAGCCCAAATGGAGGGTAATGTTTTTGAGTATGAGTATAGACTTGACATCATTCGTCTAAACCGCCTTGTTACCAGGCCCTCCGTTCTTTGTAGTGGACGCAGAAAATACAGGGATACATTCAATGGTTGTACATGGAATCTATTCTCAGTACAGGTAAAGCTCCCTCAATCCTCCTTTGATAAAGCACCCAAATATATTACCGTGATATAATGTAATGTTAGTACATTATCTGTGCGATGTTGTAAAGCAGATGTTCGCGCGAAATGGCTCATTCAATTGAATTACAATACGCGAACGAAATAATATTCAAGATTGTGATTTATATGGGTGTTCTTCATTCGTATTGAGTCTGTACGAGGCACCTATTTTAGTAGATGACTATTAAAGACCGATTTCACCAATAAAATTGAACGCAATCAGCACAGCTAAACTGCGTTCAAGAGCTATCGGTTTCTTCTAGTCAAGCGTGGTCCACCCTAGGCCGCATCATTGCTTCACATCATTCAGGCGAGTTGCGACCAAACGTAAGCCTATTTAGTATTTTTTTTTAAACTGTCAATATTCCATTACATTGGTGCATGGTTCATGGATATAGTTAGGAATGAGTATATTAGAGAAAGTTTGAAAGGGAATCGACTGTCTTGGTAGGAAGTTTGAAAGGGAATCGCATGTGACTAAAAGAGTGATGAATATAAATGTTGATGGGTGAAGAGGGAGAGGAAGACCAAGGAAACGGATGGATTGTTTGAAGAATGATATGAAAGAAAAAGGAGTAAATTATAGTGTTGCGGTCGACAAGGAAGAATTCAAGAAAAAAACGTTTTTCGCCGACCACAAGTAACGTGGCACAAGGCAGGAAGATGAGGCGTCCATGGTTCTTTTGGCTATGCTGGTAGAAAATTGTGAAATTGTCTGTGGAAATTGCATTGAAAAACAAGATGGCGGCGTTAGTTCCGACTATGGTCACGTGCTAAAAGAATGATGCAGTACTTTACTGACAGCACTTAAACGTGGTTTAAATTTGCTGATCGCATTGGTGAAATCGGCCCTTAATAAGTTAGACGTAAAGTTAAGAAACGTCATGTATGTCGTTATTTGCAGTCTAAATTTTGCAGTTTATAAAACTTATGATAGTGGTTGAGAAAATTGCGTAAAACTACGACACAAATTGCAATACGATAAGAATCCTAGTTGCTAGTATGGAACTAGTAATATTCTTGTAATTTTTTTGCAAGAAAAGATTGCATTGGCTTTGAAGAAAACACTACAAAAATATTTATTTAATCATCTAAAGTAGTTTCAATCTACGGAAAATCCAGGATGATTGCAGCTGGAGGGCAATGGGATCGCGACAATTTCATATTTTTCTAGAAATAGACATTTTGAAGTAATGTATTTTTCAAAGGACAGCTTTTCTCTCATGTCTTATAAATAATGAATCAGTTTGTACTTTTTAAAGAAACGATTTTTAAAGACTTTTTAATGCTTTATCTCAGTTACAAGGTTTTACAGTTGGAAAACCTCACACACAACAACACAATACGAATATATTAAGCTGTTCAAGCTATTCTGATTAATAACCGAATACTTTTATGACACGAACCGCAATGTTTTTGTCAGTATCAACAAAAGATTGGCGTTTCACACAAACTATCAAACAAAACCCTTCCTGTCCCCACATTGCCGCGAAACTTAACATATTATTAATGAATACTGCACTCGTCGCTCGCAAATATAATTTATCTCCACGAAACTTTCCAAAGTGTCAACCCTATTTCATTTAATGAATGGGATCAAGTTTGGGAGCCTTATCATTAGATGTTGGTAAATGTTTACCTCCTAAATAGGTATGTTCCAGCCATTTTGCGTGATGTTATGGTATTTGAACGGGCCATAATGATTCCATTTGAGGTATACCTAGCTTTTGGTATTTTAATGTCTTTGTAATCGTAGTATTTGGAAGCATTTAAGAAATTATTGATATTATCCAAACTAGATTGGGGTTGGACTTGGAAAGTATTGATGCAATAAATCTATTTAATCCGGACCCATGCAGTAGGTATAGTTTTATGCGTCACTTGGTATGTCGACCGATTCAAAAAATCTATTGGGCAAGTGAGACCGCGGTCCCAATTTGTCAGTGGTCCAAAGTTGCTTGATGAATTAATAATCTTATTAGTTCTTAACATTAGGCAATTAAGATATGAAAACATTAAGTTCCTACAGCTAAATTGCTTAGCTAAATACTCACACAAAATATTGGGTAGGTCGAAAACGTTCGATCAATTAGAACGAACAAAAAATGGTGCAGTCCCGTACTCTTGTGCGAATAGCACAGTTCCAGTTTTTCCTTAACCTAGTTCTTTCCGGAAAATTAATGGGGCGTGTTTGTAGGTTTTTGTGGGAATTGAAAGGCGGCCAACAAGCTTTCGGAACGCTGGCTTTGAATAAGGTAATCATCCAATTTTCAAACGAAAGTAATCATGTTATTCGTGAAAATGAAAGGATAGCACAATTTTGTTCAGAACGCTGTTCAATATTTGATTTATATTTCTAGAATTCCAATAAATGTTCCTTTCTTGAAGCGTACCTATTAGGTACATGATGGAACATGAAAGCATAGAGCCCTACTTTGCATTCTCACGAACTGTTTAAAGTTTGTCATACGCTCGCGTTGAAAGAATAAGAGAGAGGGATAATGTTAAAAAATTCCAAGTAGCATCTGGTTGTAACACGTTCACGAGAAATATGTCTTGAAATGTGTCATATGCTGGATTCTCATGTCCCCGTTGCATTAAGGGAACGAGCTGAAAAATGTGCTGAGTACGTCTCGGTGCTAAACTACTTTTTTATTGTTGAAAATTTCAGTTTAGCGGGTACGTGTGGTCGCGTGCACGGTTAGAATTTGAGGTTATATTTTCGTTTGGTTTTTAAGTATTTTTTTTCAATGTTTTTGTCAAGCTGCAGATGTTGTACTTATATCACGAGAAAGTGTCTTATTATACGGGGTGGAAGGGACACCGACGCGAAAACGGAACCTCATACTCAGTACAGTCACGAGCACCAATATGTAAAAACTAAGCAACTTTTAAAAGTGATTATCGCCTACTGTTCTGTTTAAAATAGTATGTCGTTACGAGCATAGTATTTTGGAACTCCTATATTTATGAAATAGATCCTATCTCCAAGTTACAGTCGTTATTTCTCGCGAAAATTGCTTTTGAAGTTTGAAAAGTGTATACATATTGGTGCTCGTGACTGTACATCATTCTGAACCTGAGGACATATCAATTCTTCGTCGGTTATTAAAAAAAAATCTGCTGCTTCCTACAAAAGTGCAATACCTACACGGTCAAAAAGTATGGAACAGCTGATTTTTTTTAAATAACCGACGAAGAATTTCTATGTCCCCGGGTTCAGAATGATGTACTGAGTATCTGGTTTCCGTTTTTTTCACCCCAAATTATTGTTGTAAATTCACTGTACATAGTCTTCGGTTGCATGAAATGACCGATTACGTCAGGCTATTAAAGCCTGACGTAATATCTATTGCAGTTTCCTTCACTGACGTCAGTCCATTCAAGTCCAGACAAGTATCGACTACTTTTATTAGTTAATAATAGAACCTGAACAATTCTATTTTAATACTATAACAACATATCGTTTGTATTGATCACAAACTGCACTAATTATTCAAACGTGTATCCATTCTGCAGCCTACGTTGTCCATCAATCAATTATTTTGAGCCTGTTTCCCGGTTGTCCCCAAAAATATAATAAATAATGCGCTATTCGAGTGCCCAGTCTATGGCAGTTTCGAATATAGAGTTCATTTTTTGGACTTTTTATGTCAAGTGGAACGCCACTCTTCGAGGGAATTAAAAAGTACAACCACGTAAGTTTTATTACCGACGTAAAACAAACGTAATTCATCCTCGGAAGTTAATTTTGGCTGTTTAATATTCAACCAACACTCTGCTATCCCTTAAATTAAGCATAGAACTCTCAACTTTCCCGGTTATGAAATTCGAAAGTTTGAAAACAAAAAAAAAACGCCTTGGACGAAACGACGCTTATTTTCATTTGAGATGGGATGTTTTTTTGCGGAATTAGCGCATAATGCTCACTCGTCGACTCATTAATCAACCGCTAACGACTTCAGATTGTGGCCCACAAACGGCTGAATGCTGACCTAAGCTCAGATACTGCGTTTGCCTTCGCATCAAATGCACTTCGAGATTAGTTTACCAGTTCGAATCGTGAAACTTAAATTGAAAGAGTTTATCTGTGATGTCGGAAATCGTCACAGTTCCTTAGATTTTCACAAAAGTCGGTGAACTTATAAAATATATAAGTTAAGCTTTTCATAGAAAGAAGTCATCTAAAGTCAGATTAAATTTAATTTCGTCTATCAAGTAGAACCTTCACGAATCTGCACTAGAGCATCATCATCATCATCTGCCTAGTCTTTTCCCAACCATGATGGGGTCGGCTACCAGTCTAACCGGATGCAGCTGAATACAAGTATTATACATGGAATCTACACTGGAGTATTAGACTCAATTGGTTAAGATACTTGACAGTCAGCAACAGTACCTTATATGCATAAACTAATCAAGCATGCCTTCAGTTGCTGACTAACTAACCACAACTGCATAGTAATCCAAATCAGAGTTTAACTGACATCTCCATAATGGAATCATTTGCACAAGTTTTGACCGTAAACTGTCTGGACCCTTTCAATAAATCGATTTTACTTTGACTTATGTAACAGAAGCAATAGGAAACTCCCATCTCTCATTTAATTGTTTCCTAGCAAACTAAAATCTAATTTTAATTGGATCACAGCCCAGTCATTGTTCCGAAGTAGATGAATTGAAATGCCACGGAATTTATATTCGATCCTACAGCCAAGCATTGTCTTCGTTAGGTATCCGTTACTGATTTGAAGGTTTAAGATTGGGGAGGTCTTATTGGATTTTTCGGAGTATCATTGGATTTCATTGATTGGAACATAAGATGATTGCTCTCCTCAAACTCTTTTCGGAGCTTCGATACTTTAAATTGGAAATACTTATCTCCGTAGTGTTGATGAGTTTTGGCTTTCAACGTCAAAACTTAAGTCTCAGTTTATGTATGATAGGCTCACTAGATCTGTTTTCGATGCTGCGCTGGTTACCGGGAAACGGGTTAATGTGGTGCTTCCCAGGCTATGGCTTCGTATCCTCATATGTAGCCTAGCCTCGAGCCCGTATATGCATACTTCTGAAACATCAACCTATCCCAAACCGCTACTGAAAGTAAATTTAAACCTGTAATCAAAGATCATACACTAAAATGAATATCTAGCAAAGTCATTTGTTGGCGCCACCTTTGCTACCACGCTACAATACTACAAACAGGTTTTAATATAACGTATTAACAATGATCTTGAACTATAAAAAAATAAGTTAGAACAATAAATACGTTGCCATAACTCCTACAGCTATAACTGGTCGACCGGTTTTAGTGTCATAAATGGATAATAGCACCGAGTAGCTCGGGTTATAGCTAGTCTTCAATAATACTGCGTCGCTAAATAAGGAGCTTTGTTCGCGGGACATGTCGGCAGTGGGACTTGGGCGCTAGATTCGACATGATAAATGTTGAGTACGAGACGCTATACAAAGGCAATTTCAATGGTCATACATCAGAATTTAAGAGTTTCAGCGACAGCGAAACCACGTTCAGCAGCTTTGGTGGTGAATGGTGATAGGAACTATGTTTTAATTGCAAAGGAAATACGTCCTGCAAAGAACAATTTGCATGAGTTCCTCGTTAAACGCAGGCTTGCGGTAATGAAGTGACTAAAGCAGACTTGCGCTGTTTATACAAATAGTAAATCACAATAGATGGAGGAAGCCGAGTAAACTTCAGCACTATTATTTAGGGCAATAATCGTAGTTGTGATATACTATTATTCGTACGTAAAGAGATAGGTTTTGGGAAAGTAGAACGTAAAACTGTCAGAAACTTTTATAACAAAGCTAATATATACGAAGATAGCATCAGGTATACTACTAGCCAAATAAACGTTGAAATTGGTTGAATAGATAAAACTTGCGATATTATGTCTGTTTGTTTTAGTTTAAGTGCTTCATTCCTGTAGTATCGATGTTCTAGGTTGTATTTCTTTTTTAGGTTATCGGTTGTTTTATTTCTGGTAGTTAATTGGATTAAGTGATATTATTTTCTTACTAAATAGACGAGGGCCAATAATTTTTAAAGAATAAAAAATCTTAGCAGTATGGGAGTGGTGGTGAAAATGTAGTTTATGGTGTAAGTAATGAAGGAAAAATCGACCCGACTCAGTGAAACTTCCGGAAGGTGCACATTGCAGTTTATTTTTTTCGTGGGAATCTGAAAGCCGTGACTTAGTTGAGTACATTTTAATAACTTGTATAACGTTGTATTTTATGAAAATGACAATTTTTCATAAATATAAACGTTTATTTACAATGAAAAAATAAGAAATTTATGATTTTCACCAAAAAAGTTTTTTAGATTTAGCGCTTTTTAACGATATTTTTTATTTAAACAATGTTATATTTTAATTCTTTGTTAAAGTTGATATTTCAGCGAAGCACTGTTAAAATTCAAAAATCAAAATTTTGCTAACTAAATGTTTCGATTGAAAATTGGGTCTTTTCTTTAAGACGCTCTGAATAGACGACTTTTATACATTTGAGGGGGTGAAGCAGATGAAAAGGGGACGAGTAGTTCCGCCTACTGCGAGGTGCATCGGCCGACTTTTGCCGATGCGCGACGTCCATTATTTATAGAAGCGTAATTTCACTACTCCAGTAACATGTAAGATTGGCCTAGCGCGCCGCTTGTCAACTTTGAACTGCGCCTCCGCGGCGAAAACTAGGTTCGAATCTCAGCAATCACATATTATTTTGTTTTGATTTATTATTTCTTTATTTATTTTTTAACTTATTTTTTACATTTTATTTTAAATATTCCTATATAAAATCACTATAAAAACATAAAAGATAGTAGTCTACCGGTATCGGGAACAGGGTCAGAGCTACCGGCGGTCAGGGCTCCAGAGAGAGGAACCTCTTAACAATTCGAGCCATCTCGAGGAGTACCGTTTTCTGAATCAAGCCTTTGATCCAGCTGCCTAACGAGAGCCTCCTCAGGTATTGGTCGAGGCTGTTGGCAGTCGACAATGATCGCTGAATTCACATCCCATATGTCGACAACCTCGCGAGCCAAGTCAAGATACTTGATTTGCTTATCTTGCTCGGCTTTCACGAGGTTCTCGTCATGCGGGACCGTTATATCAACAATCATTGCGCGCCGCTCTGATCGCTCTTTATCAGACTTGTTGGTTGTAATAGTCCCGAGACTGATGATGGATTGATCCCAGTACAGTGTGATATTGCCTTTTTCAAGAACTGGATCGGGCCCATTCCGACGACCATTACGACACCGCCAATTCCACAAAGCTGTATTTTGTTGCTGATGGATAATCCTGGCTACAAGGTTGTGTCTATGCAAGTACTCTCCGGTATCTAGACGAGAACACCCGGAGATAATGTGACGGATTGATTCGCCCGGACGGTGGCATGCCCGACATTTTATTATTTCAACCGTGCCGTCCTTCACAATATTCTTATTCTTATTTATAGATGGTGGAAGGTACACCGACTCTAAAATGGTTACCACGTATTGAGTGCATCATTCTGAATCCCCCCACAAATAAATTTTTCGTGGAAAAAAAACAGCCGTTCCATACATTACGACCGTGTAGGTATTGCAGTTTTGTAGGAAACAGCTGTTTTTTTTATTCCTACATATTTTCGAGAAGTTGTTTTAAAATTCGTTCTTTTTTTTCTTATTTTTAAATAAGATAATAATTATGTAATAACAGATTCGTCTGACGAATAATAAATCTATATACAGGGTGGAAACTTTCAGTAGGGCAGTAAGGGGAACTACTTTAACTGTTGCAGCTACATGAAAATGGTCTTAGGAGACTTTTTTATAATCTACTCTTATAGATAAGAAGCAATTTTTTTTTTAAAGGAAAACTAAAACTTCCTTGAAATATTTATTTTTAAATAAAAAATCACGAAAACAACACAGTTATGTTAAACCGTTAAACACCGAAATAATTCGAAAGTACTGTTCCCAACAAACGTCTGTCTCGTCTGAGCTCCCAAGCAAAAGTGACCGGGCCCTGAGAGCGCACCGCTTGTATTGTTTCGCCCCCTCTACTCGCTGCGTCACCATGATCACGCGATATCCCTGCCATCTGCGCTGACGAATCCGCTAACCCTACATACATTTTTGTTTCGGAATTTTCTCTCTCCTACTTGACTTTAGAGAGGGCCACACATTTTTTACGGCTTCGGAAGCAAATGTCATCAACCATTGACTTAAGAAAGAAAGTGTGCTAGAAACCTCAATAGCAATTTTCAAGAGCTGTCGATAGACACCCCACACAGTTACATGTAGGGAGAGCCACACCAATTTTTTTTTTCATAATTTTACATCACTTTTATGTAGCGATTCATAGAAGACACCTAGTCTCTAAATTTCAACATTGTGGTACCAATAGTCTGGGAGTAAAATGGCTGTGACATACGCACGGACAGATAGACAGACAGACAGGGCGAATCTATAAGGGTTCCTTTTTTTACGGCTATATAGAGGAATAAAAATAATACTTTCATAATTTTGAAAATTTGCCATTTTGAGAATCTGCAACAAAAAACCATACACAACCAAAAACACCAAAACACTTTGTCGTTTCTGCCTATTTGCCTTTACTATTTCGAATTTGGCAATCTGCGTCTTCTAAATCATACATATTCTAATTATACAGATAAATTAAATTGAAGTGACAGACACTTCAATTTAATTTATCTGTATAATTTTTGTTGCAATTTGCAATGACTTTTATATCACGTGTCAGAAAAGAATTATTGTGAATGGCAGCCAAACAAAGGAGCTAATCGTGCCCTTTTACTCGCACTTTATAATGTGAGAGTGAGAGAAAAAGCTAAGTGCGGTCATTTTAGTATCTTTTCTTTAGTGACGTAGGTTACAACTCAATGAAAATTACGGTGTATTGGAATACTAAGTGAGGAAAGACGGACGCGGAGAGACGAATGAAAGAGTGGATTTATGGACGGGGTGATGGGATCGATAGATAGATGTAAGAACAGTAAGAATACATAAAGGCAATTGCTCAGTTTGTTAGGATGATCAGGCTAAACGTGGACAAGATCTTTATTAATAAAATACTTGCATTTTAAAAACTACATAAGTATAGGAAAGAAAATATTATAAAAAAGTTGTAGCCAGATGCAAGAATATGCTTCAAATGGCATGTGAAAAATTGAAATTAATTGTCGGGTAAAATCTTTGTAATAAGCATATTATTTTCTATAATCAATTTGCCAGTAGTATTTTGATGTAATCGGATTATTTACATATTATAGGATTGTATTTGGGTGGTTAAAATAAAACTATTAGTTATTATTTGTTATTTTGACTTTATTAAGTCATAAACGTTTATTAAATAATAAAAAGTTGTAAGGAGCTCATCCCAGTTATTTTGTAGCAAATGAAATCTGCATATTCTGCTGTTTTAGGGACATAAAAATTCTAATCTGTGAATAACTTCACCCTTAGCCATGTTGGGACTACGAGTATGATTCGCTGTGGTGATTCACAATCCGGGCAAAAACAAGGCTTGTGTGTCAGGGGCTCTTGTGAAATTGGGCTAGTTAATTGTAGGTGAAACAATTGTGACAGTTGGAGCAGGACCTGGTACTCGATCAGCTCGTTGCCAACATGGATGGCAAATGCGATCTGAGCCATGAACCTAGAACAATTTAATTCTTAGTTAGTGCCATTTCAAAACACTAATCAATTGAGTTTCTAACAATTCATTTTGAATTGTTTTTGCTGCCCAGAGATTTTATTTAGGAATGAATTCTAATTAAAGAGGGTACAAGTAACACATAAAAAATAACACATTCTTTTATTCTGTTCCATAGAAATCAAATGTTGCTCTTTCATGGAGAGTTAGAATAACTTTTCAGTAAACAAGTTAGTGTTATGTAAATACATTTTTAAAAGCATAATTCTAATTCACATAATATTCTAATGTAAATTTAATAAAAAGTTAATCCGTCCTTACTTGTTGTGGTGCTATCCACTCACTGATAGCATTTCTTATATGTGTTTCTCTCTCCGAGTTTGTGTTGAGAATATGAGATATGCTACACCGTATAGAACTTCCGCAATTAAGACAGCTCTCTTCGATGACCGCTTGATGTGCTTGGTACATTTTGCTGTTCAGGTAAGTTATTTATTGGTAATGTCCAGCATGAGTGACAGACCAAGCTATGAGCTGTAACCTGTAAATAACAGATATTATTAATTACTCTTCATTTCGGATTTTTGTACGTGTACCTGGCCACTATGGGATCTGCAAAAATATTTCTTTCAGAATTAATAATATTGTTTAGTAAAAATATTTTTAACCGAACATCTTGTCCACGCTTAGCCGAAAATCATATTGAACAGCATTGTCTTTCTTTAGCATCCGATTTTTTTTTATGAGGTTTTGCTTTGTTTAATTTTCTTTTCATCAGTCTTCGTTCTTCAAACTTTTTCAGGATGCTTTTGGGACTTTTCCCTAAAATTTTTCTATGAAGTAGATGCCTCGGGTAGGGGTTATTAAAAAAAACGACTGCAGCACTGCAACGCGCGCGGTAACCCCGACGAAGAGATAAATTAATTCTCTTTCCCCCCACAACCTTTGCAATCAACCGTTACAATTGAATAAAGAATTATGGCCGGATATAGTTAGCAGTTGCTGGATGAGATGCGTTATGTCAACGACTCTTCGTCCATGAACTGGTGGGTATGCATTATCTTGAGATTCGGTCGACGGCTCAACGAATAGCACATCGTCAGTGATTTCTCTGTAATAAAAAACACGTCAGTTTTTTATAAACAGAAAAGCAAAATACATAATTCCAAATCACGGCAATAACGCGTTGTGTACGAATACAATGCCTGGACATACGAGTGAGTGGACATATAGACGAGTGGACAGGTATCTAGACCTTAGCTGAGAACCTACGTTCGGTAAGGTTAGTCTCCCTGTGTTATAATAACTATTATTGATTCAGAACAATCGGGCTGGAAGTCGCGAAGTTCTTCACACCACCTCTTTTGAAGTCGATCGCGGGGTCATCAGCTGTCCGTCGGCTCTCATTGTGTGATGACATTCGCCCATTTTTTAATACTTACTCATCATAATTTGATTTTGGATTGGCTCCTGGTGTTACAAATGATGTCCCAGGGTTTACACGCTCAGAATCCTTTTGTAATCTAAAATTTAAACAAGTAAGTTTTTAAATTGGAAAAAATGCATTATTGCATTTGCAAAGTGCATTTCAAACAAGAAAATAAGAAAAAAAAAATATAATTTAAAAAACAATTATTTCAAAAGAAATCAACAAAAAGAATACATTTACTCTGAGGTCTGAACCCGGGGTTAGACATTGATGCAGAAAATTGACCCACGCATGAGATAGTTACACCAATCGAGCTATACATACAAATGTATGTATATGTCGAAATTACGCATTTATAAAATAATACATATAATCAAAATAAGGTGTGCACAAAAAGTAAGGTACTTACTTTACAACTTCGTTCATGTGTTTTGTTTCATCGAATAACATCTCTTTATTGTCCTCCGTATATTTTTTTTGTGACCCATTTTTTATAATGTACACCAGGGCTGAAGGCACCTAAGCCGATTCCTGCCGGTTTCCCTTCGGGAACAAAGTACTCTGTGTAGTCTCTTCTATAGTTAAATAGAGTATTACATCGCAGTTCTGTACTGTGATTTAAAACTCTATTCCATTTAATACATCATAGGAATGAAAACATTACAAAAATGCCAACTTTTTTCATGTCAAGAAATAACAGGTAGCGCCAAATAAGCCGGCGCTCGGGTGTCAAAATTCAGATCTAAATTCGTATGTACGTGCACACGTGCCTTCGCGGCTAGCAGCACCGTTTTTTAGGGAATTAGGTAAGCCGAAGATTATCGAGTGACGACAGGAGCAGAAATAGAAAGTATGTAGGGGAGAACTAGACAGATAGTGATAACGTATTTGGTATCAACTTTTTTGTTGGCCTATTTATAAAAGATAAAATTACATTTATTTTGTTCATAGTTCCTCTACATTTTATTCTACACAATAAATGATGAAAAAAGATCAATTTGGCGCCTACGAAAATTTTAGCTATTTTAATCATGGGTGTTATTTTCGTGCTTTTCGGGTCACTTATAACAAAATTTAAGGCAAAACGAAAATAGAAGAAAATGGGGGTGAAGACAAAAAAAAAAATAGTAGTATAATTTTCCTTAGGGTTCTTTTGACTCTTCGCCACTGATGTACACTGATTGTTTATTTACACAATTTATGACTGAAATCGAACATAAATTTACACCAACACCACAACTTAGAAATAACTTATCACAAAATAAGTATAATAAACAGCATTCAACAACAAACCGATACGTAAATGATTTTGAAAAAAATGACACAGATCCGTCAAGCAACACGCCTCAGCGGTCACTGTCACACCGCGTAAAAATGAAAGAGAAGCCAAAAGAGGATGCAATGGCGTGAGGTTTCGTTCGACACGTTCCAATTATTTATCATTGAATATGTTAATCCTTACAATAATCTCATTTCAAACGATAAATAAAAACAACAGTTCCCTTTATTATTATATATTACATCACTGTTTTTAATTTTATAAAGATTTGTTCTTAGATGATAGAGTTACAACTGTTTGAATTTCAATATTTAATAGTAAGTTTACGATTTTTTTGTATCGAGAAAATTTAACGAAAACGTGTTTTGAACACAACGGTTCCCTCATAAATATGATCAAGATTAACATATATTTTTTTGCTGCTCTAAAATGTATACATTTTGCTAAAAAACTGTTTTTGTGAAGCCTATTTTGACTATGCACAGCGCCTTAAATTTTCTTCATGAAACATCGAAAAATTAATATTTTGCTCTGAAAATATAAAGGCTTGTTTTAAACATAAAAAAGAAAATGTTCACTGAGTTTCATTTATATAAAAAAAAACGGAAGATGTAAACCACATGTTGCACAAAATTTTCGTTTTTCCTATTCATGGCAATATTAGTATGAACGTCGGTTTCCCCGTTTTTAACGGTTTTTTGCGTTTTTCTCGATAATTTTGAGGTTATGGTGAATAATGTTCAAGGACAAAGTTTTAGATTTTTTTCTTCTACATGAAACTTTTTTCGATAGGATGCATAGCTTAGCCTCATTCGCAAAAAACGAATATCCACCCCTAAAAACGTAAATACTACCCCGCCTTACCTTCCGGAAGTTTCACTGAGTTGGGTCGATTTTTCCTTCATTACTTACACCATAAACTACATTTTCCGACCACTCGCATACTGCTTAGAATTTTTCGTCAATTACGGTTTTGAAAACGGTTTGGCCCTGGTCTAAAAGGTAGGTACAGAGTTGTCTCAGTCGTGCCTGTCAATTAGGCCTTGTAGTTCTTTAAATAATGCTTATCACAAATATAGGTCGGTTATCTAGGACATCGTCCGTATTAACCATTCTGTCACATTTCTTTTTTTCATTTAGCCACTCGAGAAATATGCCATATTATTATCTCCGTTCCGCATACCGAAACTAATCTGCATGTTTCCCAGAAATTCCTTTTGACAATTCTCCGCGCTTGGATGATTGTGATATCTCACATCCCTCTTGCCGAATTCATAATTTTACGGAAGAAGATTTCTTCCAATCGGCAACGTCACATTTAACATGCAAATCTAATGTGAATTCTTTTCAAACAAATGTAATAAAAGAAACAGATGAGAAGAGGCATTCTAAAAGTGATTTTCTTCAGGAGTGTCTATAAAATCGACAAAATTTCGGACAAAATCTCTGCACAAATTTTAGAAAATCTGTACTAATGAGGGATTTGTAATGCAAGCAGTTTAAGTACAGCCAAGAAAACCCGGAAGAAGACGCGTTGCTATTAAATGTGGGAGCATTGTTCCTCCACGAGACACTAACTAGATTCTCTATGATAAATGTACTGTACGAGATACGCGCCGACCGCTAACAAGATTAACGTTGATTAACTGAACAATATGAACTGGGTCGGAGGAAAATTCAATTTTTAAAGTTGCCACCTATCCTATATGACGGAAGCTAATGTAGGGAGAGTTGAATTAGATTATGTGACGTACAAGTTCTGGACTGGTGTAGATGGTTATGGCAAATGCAGTTGGTAGTAACTAAGTGAGATTAGGTTGATGAAATGCAAGTATTTTGTCAGCAATTTAATAATTAGTCGAGAAAAACTGCAAAACACTTATAAATATTGATTCAAGTTCAAACATTAATTCCGCCTGCATTTTAAGCACTTTTGTTCTTCTCTTTCAGACACTTAGTCAAAACCTTATCTAAAATATTTCATCGGCACAAATCTTAGAAAAGTGCACTGACTTTAGCACACAAGCAATGTCAACCCCGCAATCTTGAAAAAACCAATCTCCAAAACAAAACTTTTTTCATGAACTAAAAAAACATATTTATTTCCAACTACGAACTATCCATTTGAACGAACTCCTATAAATTTTAAAGTTCTTTTGTCGATACAGTCACGTGTCGCAAACAGGAAAGCTTGTATAATCCTAGATGCAAAAGTTCCGCTAGTTAATCGGATTCACTTGTTACGTACAGATTTTTGCTGATTACGCTGCGATGGATTTTAACTCTTCCTAAAAAGTTGCTAGGTTTATATTCGGTTGTTGGCTTGCTTTGTTGCTTGCCAGTTTCGGATATTTGAATTGTTTTATTTTTTCTAATTGCTGGATTCGAATCTGTCATGGTCTTATTATTAGGTATTCATTAAATTGTTAGGTTCCAGTTAGATGTTTCTCTTTACTTTTTCTGTGTTAACTCTTTGGTGATGTCTTCGTCTAGTATCTCTTTTAACTGTCTTAAGTTTTAAATGCAATTGTAGGATTTTAAAATATTCTTTAGTTAATGGAACCGGTTTAATATTACCTTGATTGGTAATGCAAAACCCGTTTTTCAATTCCTTTGTTCATATGCCTTTGAAAGCTGAGCTTTCATACGTAAAATTTTAATTACTAAGACCTGTAAAGGTTTCAAAGAGAATAATCTCGTAATTGAACCGTGAAAATAATTTCTCACACAACGAGTTTGGTGCTTGTAAAACTTCACAGAAATATTGTAGTATGTGTTTGTGTTGAATGTGCGTGTATGATTTGATAGAAAGGATGAAAATATTTCTGGTTTGGGATAAAACTACTGTAATGTACCTATTGGGAATAAATCTTTCATGTGTCGTATGTACATACATTACGCTCACAATATTGTAAGACGTTTTTAGCAATTGCGTTAGTCATTCGACTATTTGTTACACAAAAAATATCCATGCTGGTGTACTTAAAAAAAACCTACCTAAGGTAAAAACCACATACATTCTCCTCTGCATTTAAAAACACCCAAGTGAAAAAACATTCTTCCGACCGTTTTGCCTGAAATCCGAAAAATCCACCGGATGAAGCTTAACACTCGGAGAACTAAATCGATTGGAAAGCATTACGAGTCTTACCCTTTTCACAAGTTTCGCCCACCTCCTTATGTTTTAAACCTTCAAGAAAAATAGAGTTACTTTGTCTCGGTATCGGTTTTTGTTTTAAGAGCGCCGTAAAACTTACCTAGTTAAGCACTTTTGGCGATAAATTCTCGGGTTCTTTGAGATAGTTTAACTGAAAACGGGAATTTTCAATATTTACTGAAATATTCGCAACATATCTTGGAAACACAATTAAAAAAAAAAAATATGAATTGAGAGACTGTATTAAATCCAGTTTGTATCAAACCTACGCCTTTTGAGACAAAAGATTGGTTAACACAACGGATCCTATTACCGTAACCTCAATCATCTGTCACAGGCGATTGACGAATGTTACAAACTGATTGGAATCCGATGTTCCATTTACCACTATTGCATTATTAAACACACCTGATTTGGGAACAAAACCTGTCATCAAAGGCCTCTGGACAATTGCTGGAGGTATTGAGCTGGTGTTAGCTTATATTAACGATCAATTAGCTGAACAAGCTCCAAGTCCATTAGATGGCACAATACCCTACAACAATGAGATCTGGACTCTATAGTCCAAGCTTTTTACTTCCGAAAATACCGGGCTATAGACAAATAAATTCTTGATTAATACCAATAACATATCAATACCTCATTTAGTGTAATTAGCGCAACAATACATTTGGATATTAAATGTGTATTTGATATCAAATAATTTTGATTAACAACAATTTCCATAGCGAATTAAATTAACCTCGATACGCGCACCGCTCAATATTGTTTTGACCAATATTCTATCAGCGAATGTCGATATTAATATAAGGTTTTCTACAACGTTCTCGCCCGGGTTACTTACAAAATATTAGGTATTACCATAAAACAGGCTCGGAGTTGCCAATATAACGTTATTAGCTTTATATCAGGGATCGGCGACTCTTCCTTTGACACGGTATTATAGGCGTGTAAAGAGCAAATATAAGCCATCTATATTGATTCTCTAATACAGCGTCGTGTTTACATCAGAAGTATGTGTTCGTTAGATTGTGTGAGCCAATTCTGTAAGTATAACCATTCTATATCTCGTCTTTAAGTAAGGGTATCTTCTCATCTTTCATGATGTAATTTGCTGATTTGAGGAGTAATATTACTCGGGGGAACTTAATCTTTTTAACATTCTAGAATGAGGTTAATTAGAAGTTGAACGTTATCATAATACGCCTCAAGGTTCCTTTATAGATTAAAAAAAAAACGAGGCCTAAACGAAATGCCCAAGATAATAATATCTGATCGAATTCACATCTAGTTTTTGATGCCGTATTTTTTTTCAGGCAACCATTTATATTTCGCCGTGTATTTTATAAATCCTTTCAGTGGTAACAATGTTAATCCAAAACTCCTGCTTTGTTTTACGACAAAGGAACAATCAGTGGTCGAATAACTTCAAATGAAAAATACGACGTAGAATACCAACTAAATCTCTTTCTTTCCTAAGTACTGACTAAATCTTGTTTCACACATTCTTTAGAGAGACCCAATAGAGGACGTGAACAGAGAACAAAACCCAACAATTCCCTTTGAAGGAACTGCAATTTTCCAAGTCATTCTCAGCTCAACTGTTTGCACGGTGACAAAGCTAATCCTTTTGATTTTAAAACGACTCCGTATAAAAGCTTATCCATAAAGACGGTGTTATTTTAAATTGTATTGTGGGCTGCAAACTCAACTTTCTTCGCATTTCCTCTTCCTACTTTATTATCTCCAAGTTTACCATAATTTGAATGTAATTATACTCGTGAAAAGGTCTCTAAGTAGATTGTGATGTTTAATTATTTTGGGAAAATTAATTTTGCCTTTCTCTTGTAACTTTGTTTAGTTCATAGATTTCATTGGTGATTTTAATATGATTTGAAGTTATTATATGTATTCAGTTCTCTCCTTAATTGTTTCAAAGGTCAACCTGTAAATGACCTATTGTGATTCATCATTATCATCTTCTTGCCCTTGTCCCATGTTATTTGGGGTCGGTGCAACACGTTATATTCTTCCAGTCTCCCCTGTCAATCGGCACGCTATCATTTACACCTTTTTCCTTCATATTATTCCTCAAACAATCCACCCATCTTTACTTTGGACTTCCCCTCCCTCTCCATCTATCAACATTTATATTCATCACTCTTAGTCATGTGTTCCATGTGTTAAATGATCTGTTGTTGGTGTATGAATTATTTTCTCTACATTTCTTAAATATTCACTTGCACTGCACAGTTCTTAGTTTACGAATGTCAATAGATAGTTGCCTTTTTACGTTACTCGCTCTTTGAAAATATCTGCAATATTCATTACGATCGTTGCCTGCAGGGTTTTCTTTGCCGCGCGAAAAGCAGCTTTTGCGTTGCAAAGCGCTATGAAGTATCCAGAATGTGTTCAGTCCCGACTAAAAAATATTGCGCCGCAAAGTAAAAAAGGCTTAGAAAAATAGCGCAATGAAACATGCTTAGAGGATTACTCTTCGCAGTAATGCCGGGTCCATTCAAAAGTTCTGTTCTCCTTTTGGAAAGTTTTATGTCCGTGCCAGTGGACATTTTCGAGGTTTCATTTGATTGGCCGGCTTTTTAATAGAGGAGATTGCCCTAGTTTTCGCCTAGACTTTGGAATCCTTTTTGAATTCGGGCATGTATGCTCTTTTGTGAATAATGGGATTTCAAAATATTGAATAGGTATAGATTTTTCTACAGTTTTATTTACCCAGTAATTATTTAATCAAGTACTCTCGGGTGGGTTGATTCTTAAGGTTCCTTTAACCATAAAACGAAAGATGTTAAAAGTGTGTGTGCATTGAAATTAAGTTTGTGACCTTTGCTTTAATATGGCTTCCGAAAACGAATACTCTGTGAATTTTAAACGATTTCAATTCCGCTTTATTTTTAGTATTTCCCTATCTTATTATATCGCCTTTTTATTCATTCCAGGTAAGTTTTCCATCAGTCGCCGTTCGGTGAGTACGACAATTTTATATTCATTATACAGCTGCCGATCCATAGTGAAGCTTTAAAAGCAGACCATTACAAGAGTCTATTACTTTAAATCACTCCTGTTATCAAAATCGTTTTCGCGCATTTTATTATATTTAAACGACTCGATCATTAACATACCGTTGGTCTGGTTCGATTATTGACCCTTGCGCGTATTTTACTATTACTACAATTGAATCCAAAAAATACATCAACCCCAATTATTGTTATCTTTTTTGCTAGTCTGTTAAGTCCCACTGCTGGGCAACTCTAAATATACGAAATATATCTAATTCCCAACCCAAGTCGTCCGACATTGCCGACTTTATACTTAAGGTAAACCACCCCACCTACACCTCAGCGTCGAATTTTCAGAGCCAGGTGAGTGTGGGCGTTCGTCACAAAGCACTTTAACCTTCTCTTCATTAAATGCATACTTCATTTGCCATTTCAGACCTATTTATACAACAAAATCAACTTAATCATCCAAAATTATCCTACCTTCGCTTCTGATGATTATGAATTAATATTTATGACGTCATAACGAAAAGGATTAGCCCGTCTCAGGTACGGTGACATTAATTCTTCCGTTTAAACTCTTTACAGCTACGTGTTTAGACTAAATAGATTGAAAATTAAATACCGTAATAGAGCTTAACTATGGATACGCTGACAGGGGTTCGTACTCACTAAACATTGGGACCTGTAGCCGTGACATAGATTGTGTAATCCTAATTGGTTGTTAGTAGAGATTGTAAATTATGCCCCTGAAGCGGGATCAGGGAAGTGAGTATCTAATTCGACCGGTATTTTGTTTGCAATAACTATATCGTTGTACCTACCTACAACTTCCCAATATGTTATTTCTATTGACATTCAATTCGAAGTAACAATAATATATTGTTTGGGGAAATATATTATTTATTGTTTTCCCTCCTGTTCCGTTCCAATTTGTCGGCTAGAAGAACAAAATCATCGTCTACAAACACATAAAGAGTTCGCGTCCGCGGTTTACATAGACGACCTGGAGCCCGGGGCGCTCGCAATTCAGTCTCGACAAACATACGGGCCTCTATTCAGGCCTTCGAACTCAATGGCTACAGAAATATATCGATATTGCATGTTCTGGAGCGTCCTGGCGAAATGAGTCTTTTGTTTTACGATCTATTGTTCCTGTGGTCCTCTGCATGCTTTATTGTACCCCAAGACGCTCGTTTCCTTGTGTATTTTAATTTATTATGATGAAGTCGACTATAGTTTATGTGGATATACATTTCAGTTTGTTAATGATGTTTACGGGACCGTCACTGTTGTTTTATTTTAGGAATGCCTAGCAGCATAAAATGATTTGACTCATATCAAATTAATCAACAACATTATCGGGCTAACCTACGGCAAATCATTTATTTTTAACTTTGTTTTTGGATATATGGTAGATAACTAGTAAATTAGTTTTGGATAAACCATCATGATTATTTGAACTGTGTGAATGTGAAATCATCTATGCATCATACTTTGACCAAACCAGATTTGACGTTGTTACTTGATATTCAATGTAAAAAAATCGAAATAGAAGCTTTTTATATTGGCCAATACTGACATGCTTCCACAAATTACGTAACTAAGCAGGCTCATGTTCCTAAAATCTACTTTTTGAGACAAATATCGATATCTGATAATATCCCGAGCAGAGATCCCTCATTCAGCTCTATGGGACTGGCTGTAACACTCCGCTGCCCCCGTTTCTGCCGTGTGCACGGGAAAGTGAAAGTCACTGTTAGTAAACGGCGTGATTGTATTCCTGTCAGAGAAGTTATTGCTCCCCCATTATGCATCAGATTGGCTTTTACGTTGATTACAGAATGAGCATCTCATGTTTTTTTGTTTATAATGGAACTATTCATGATGATATTATACTCGGTTGTTAGCCCGTATTCGGGTCGTCGAACGACTACTCGAATTCGGGCACCCAATGCATATGCACTCCACTCCACCATTCCAAAACAAATTAAATAAACTAAATTTTAACGAATGGATTTGTGTGAAGCCGATCGCACCTGTAACCGAAACGATTAAGGCGTCCGAAGACGGCCGAACTCGTTCATTTACACGAACTCCATAGGCACTTATATTCGGGCAAACGACCAACTGTAATTGCGCCATCAGACTGTTTAAGATTTATATTAATCGTTAGTATGCGTCTTCTGAAATGTTAATTAACATCGGAAAAGCTTAAAATATTCTTCATCATTTAATGGCTTCCTTTTTGTATTTACCGAGGTTAGTCTCATTTGCATCATTCTTCTGTTCCAGTTACCTCAGGTTTTCGCTTAGCTGAAATGTGACTTAATTTTTGACCTCTCAATGTAGAACAAAAGATTTTGTACGTGAAATTTTCCTTCCGCGAAATTTTGCGATGGTACCACACATGGTATGAAGCATACGTACATAAATATTCTTGTGTAGGTATAGGCCGTAAGCCATCAGTGCACACGGCTGCCGCATGCCGGGTGTAATGTACGATATGCCTGTGATTTGTACCAAAATCTGCTTCTGTAGAACAACTTACATACCCACATATTTTTTCCATTTGAATTATTACCACTATACAGAGTCCAAAACGGTAGAATTAATTGGTTGCATATTTGCCTAATGGCGTTTAATCCACGTGGTTGTCATGGCTTTAGGCATTTGTCATAAACCGCAATTTTGCATTGAAATATTATTCAAACTTATCAAGTTATAAACCTGTCGAGTTATTTAATTATCGTGGTCCTTTGAAGCTTTTTCACATTAAACGTTATGAATAAAAATCATAAATTTTAGTAAAAGTTCACGAAAATGTCCAACTGCCAGAAACGCAAGACCAGCCCGGAGCTATATTTCATGCTGCACTTTAAAACGTCTCTCTAGATGCTTTGCCTTTGTTTTTATATTTCTTTCACTACGTATAATGTTTTAAATGATAGAAAATTTTATTTAAATAGCAATATTAAAAACTGTGAACTATTTCTGAATCATCTGTACCTTCATGATTTACACAAGATAATTTCCCTAATTTCCATAAGAATCCATTCGTCACAGAAAGCCATTAGACCGTAAATGTTCAAATGAAGGGGAAACACATGGGATCTGAAGCTTCGGAAACTAAGAGTCAGCCTCTCCAATGATCCCTTGGTGATTAGAGGCTGAGCTTTGCAGGTATTAACGGCATCGCAAAGGTTCACTTGGTGATTAACGCCCCCTGCGTTAACATCGTAATCCGATCAACAGATTGATGGAACCGATTTGTTGGGACACCCTTACATATTTGTCTCTTTCACGTGTTGGTCAATCTAAATGCCTTGGTTTTCCATCGAAAATGTTTGCTTTAACAACACAATCGACTGTGTTCTTTTATCTTATCAGTATTTAATTTTGTGAATTCACATGTAAATCTACTTAAGCATTATAATATCTTTTCTATTCATTAGTACGTGAAGTTTTCTCATAGATTTCACAGTGATCAAAAACTTTTCAGGAAAAATATAACCAACAAAAAAACGCTGAGAAGTTTTCTACTGAGTTCTAATGGATACACGAAAGCACTGCTCTTCTATTTTTGCATCCTCTTCTCTCTTGCATTAAATGAAAAAATACTTGTAATACTTTCAGAATTTACAGCTCCTAATGCATTCCTATGCTCTGTCCTTTTCGCTCTCGAGTAATGAGTGAAGCACTTGCATCGCAATGTTCGCCTTTTGAACGCCCGTGGGTCCTTACCCTGTAAAATGTAGGCCGCAACTGCGGTTAGTTCACTCCTTAAAAATTTAATTTCTGTTTCCTCTTATACGTTTATCTTAATTCCTTTGACGATTGGATTTATATTTATAATTCATCAAAAAGTTGGAGTGGCTTCAGAGGGTAAACCGTTCTGAATAAATCTATTGGGATACCTCTTTACCTACTCGATGTTTACCAGTTTTCCTGGAAGTTTGTAAACCGATGTTTAGAAAGTGCTTCGAGGAAAACGAATTTGAATCTTATCTGATTTTAGGAATTTTAAAAGACGGGTTCACGAATGGGGTGAAGCCCTATCTCCCCAAGTTCCAAGTTCCCCAAAGCTGATATTATTAAATAAAATTCTACGACTCTGCTTTGACTGAAATCTGGAATGGTACAGTCGCCGAATCAAAGTTTACGTACGTATTTTTAATGTTATTTGTTATTACTTTAGAGAATCAATGGGGTAAAAATGTAATAGGTATGTATTTTCATTGCAATTTACGCTTAATTCGTTAAATATTATTAACATTATTCAATGATAGCACGGGCGTCGCGAGCTTTTGACGACAGATGCGAGATAAATACGGATTTGTAAGGGTTTAATTTACTATCTGTTTAGATTTTCCATAATTGTTTATATAGAAGTCGAAGTTACTAATTAGTCCAGACAAGTTAGCTCTTCTTTAGTCCTCTTTTTCAGAATTATATATTACTTAATCGACTACAACAACAGGAATTGAGGCTCCATAACGAGAGAATTTTAACACCTTACCTTGGACACGTTTGAATTGTTTTGATCCTTCATACAGGAGTTACTTGGTCGATTTACAGATAAGGTCAAGATTCAAGAGGAAGTTGGGTGCAAGAACGAGCGCAGCGAGCTCGGTTTTTTTTTTGACATTTTGACTTGAACCGGTTAGAATTATACTTATACAAAGTTAAGAATCCAGAGAAGTTGACTACAAGAGCGAGCGTAGCGAGCTAGAAAATTTCTACATCTTGTCTCGAATAAATTCAGATATGTTATTTGTGATTAAAATATCCACATGCTTTTGTAGTAAAAATTATACATAGAGAAAGTATATCTTCCAAAAAAAGGTTCATTTTAACTAGGTATTGATTTTATTTTAACAATTTTGGAGACGTCAGTACGAGAAATGGCCAAGTGTGAACTTCACAAATAAATTAATTTTACATTTTAGGGACGTTGGGAATGAATGTATGAAAATCATTTTGGGGAACTTGGAACTTAGGAGATAGGACATCATCCCACGAATGAACCAAGCTATCTGTACCTAGAGAAACCACTAGCATTGACTTTATCTTTGTACCCGACAAATTCAAAATTCTATTACCTAATATAGGCGTTTGAAAAGAAATGATAAAAAAATAACCTTGATCGCATTTCGGCAGGTTGCATTAGCCAGCTGTCGCTTGACCCTCTTTTCAATTCACGATTATATTTTCTGAAGGTGGCTTAATTTGCGTCGGATTAAATATTTTCCAATGCCATGATTTATGACTCCCTCGTTGGAATTGCGGTTGTAACCGCTACTGCTGAGCATGAGGTCTTGAATTCCTAAGTCGGGCAAAGTGTTATTGGGTTTTTCCATCAGGATTATCTGCAGTAGCGTCCCAGTCTGAATTTGTGCCTGGTTGATAACTACAGGCTGGCCTCATTGTTTCATAGGTACACCTGTGCATCCGTCGGGGATTACAGGTGTGATGTTATGTTTTGAATTTATGACGGAACAGCACCCTTTTTTAGTTAGCACAGGTCATCTTAATGATTTATCCGAACAGATTTATACCCAGGTGTAGTAAAGTACCGAGGCGGCTAGGTTATCCCTGGGTATTTTCGTTGAGTTACTACCGCTAGCTCTGACCAGGATTAGATTAATACAAACGGGAAGCGGAGACACTATTTCATTTTAAACCACCTGGCAGAGATGAACTTTGCGTGATTATTGCAGTTTTGTTTATTTTGCCTTTAGAAATTAAGATAAATGCAAGGGAATCATAATATCACACTGTTACATAAGTTATGAATGATAACAACAAAGAAATTATTTGAAACATCAATTGGAAAATTCTTCAAAGAAAAATGTAAACGATTGAAATTATACAAATTGTCTACCTAAACAAAATTATTCAAACTACAAAACATTATGAGAATAAATAAACGTGTCCTTATTTCTCCTCTTATCATTGTTTTTGAAACATCTAATTTTAGACGTCTGTCAGCCTCATTTTCATACATCATCCTTGTGACACGGAGGCGCAGCTTTGCATAATTAATCACCCAATTTTCCCCTCTTTTTGACGTTTTTTTTTTTACTTTTCAATCAGGGTATCTCTTGGATAAACGCACCTGCGAAAGGTTCAAATCATTCCGAATTTTGGGAACGAGGAATTATTGAATTTTGTTAGCACAACGCGAGTTCGCCATTTTTTAATAAGACCGATGGACCGGGCAATCAGATCCAATATCTAGAATGAGGTTCGATTACTGGAAGTGGCCATTAAATATACAACAAAAAGTGTTGAAGCTTTCCCTAGGGTTTTATGATCTTCACTTTTCCCTTTTTTACGGTAGTGCACTTACAAATAAAAGGCCTCTTTTGTTATGGGTTTTGTTAAATGCTTGTAATTAGATTAACAAAGAAATTTTAACTTAGCATCAGTATGTCTGTTCGGTTGGAAAGCTATCGAGTTTCGGGTGCTTCTGAAGTTTACGATACTTTTTAACGTTTGTTCTTTTATGGTAGTTCTGGACCGTTTTGGAAATGTCGATGTTCCCATTACTATAGCCATGAATAGCAAATGAAGTATTCTATTGATTTTTATAGTTTGGCATTCTATTATTCAGATAGTCAGTCCTCAAGTTGCATCGTTTCGATCTTCGCTTTATTCTTCTAACTTCTGTTTCGGGAGTTAGTACTTATTTCCCATTGAAAAATTCTACAAAGTAAAACCATATTTTAATTAAGTTACCTTTCTCATTCTACTTCTTAAATTCCATATCTGTTAAGATACTGATTATAATTAGCAGTATAATAAGCAGGTATTAAAGTTCCAGTTTTCAACTACACTTGCTGAATCGCAACGCATTAAGCTAATTGTTTTCTTACTGTTTTATTTGTATAACCTCTTACCATCTCATTATTCAAATGAACTGCAAATGAACAGAGGTAGAGCTAGCAACAGCGCTGTTCAGTATAGTGAACATTCAATTTTGCCCCTCGAAGTTTCTGCAGCGCCTGGAATAAATTAAGTTACCTTTCTCATTCTACTTCTTAAATTCCATATCTGTTAAGGTACTGATTATAATCAGCAGTATAATAAGCAGGTATTAAAGTTCCAGTTCTCAACTACATTTACTGAATCGCAACGCATTAAGCTAATTGTTTTCTTACTGTTTTATTTGTATAACCTCTTACCATCTCATTATTCAAATGAACTGCAAATGAACAGAGGTAGAGCTAGCAACAGCGCTGTTCAGTATAGTGAACATTCAATTTTGCCCCTCGAAGTTTCTGCAGCGCCTGGAATAATTGATTAATGAATGACGTTGTGTATGCAACACCGGTGCCACCTATTAGTTTAGGGTCAGATTATCTAAAGGCGAAGTTGAGGCTTGAATAAATGAGATGGTAGTTTGTTGTTCACGGTCAAAATCGAATTAACGACGGCAGCTTTCGTAGTTGTGTTGTGAACAGCTGGTTGTTTGAACGTCACCCGAAATGTGATGTTGTATGAAATTAAGTTGCATCTGTCGTCTGTGTTATTTGCCGCAAGAATACAGAGATTAATAGCAATATAAACATGTCTTTTTCCCATGGAGGTACGCAGAAACTGCAAAATGCCGCCTGCTACAATCCTTACATATGTACTGCTTCGTCTTCTGGCTTGCCTAACTTCATACATCAACAGCAACATGGTCTAGAATATTAAACAAATTAGTGAGGCCTTCAATGACGCAATCTGGGGTCTTTAGTTCATCTAAATCTTCTCCCAGATTTGATCCCGCAAAAACGGATGTACCTATCTAAACGATTAAGACCACTAATTATACTAAAGTGACTAGAATTACATCATTTGGTCTTATATTTGCGTCGTTTACGTTACTTCAGTAGCACTACGTTGTAACTTGCCCTTGGACATTTTTGACAATGCGATGTTCTGAAAACAAAGCCGCTCTCTGCCAAGAATACATGCTGAGACGACAAAAAACAAATTAAATCATACCGTAACGATCTTGGCGAAGAATGTTGTATCTGCAACTCTGAGACACGCTTTTATGCCTCCGTCTGAAAATTAAAACCGTTGTCGTGATTAATAAAAGTGCATTTAGATAAAACTTTATTAAAGCTATAACGATGCCTTTACTTTTATAGTGTCGTTCTCTTCAGTTTTTAACGTTTATCTTTTGTAGTGCTTGTTAAAGACGGGATTATTTTGAGTAAATTGTCAATTACTGGTAGAGTTGGTGGTCGAGCTGTGATGATGGCGCAGTTTTCTTTATCACATAAATTGTCTTTACATTTTCCTTTATTATTTGAACTAGTAGATCCAGTTTTTAACACTGATAACTTGAATTATTTACTTAATCGTTTTGTCCTTCAAGTAGCGACTGATTACGTGTTAAAGTATCGACGAAGGAAATGATTTTGTTTAAAAGAAAACGACCATTGTTTCTTATGTGCACACATTATTCGCTTCCAACTTCCCATCTTACATACTTACACCTGACACACTTCATAGCATCCACCCACAAAAACGCCAACCATACTTACGCGAAGCAACTTTTTCTTATTACATTACCGCGTATCGCGTTAATCGCTGCTCGCGTTTCATTCGTCGAGCCCTCTGACAAGTAACAGAAACTGATGAGGGTCGCGAGTGTCGGGGACATGCCGCAAGCCCACAAAAGCACGGTGGTGTGAAACGTATAGCGCTATAGGCCTGTCTGACTTCTTAGACGAGACTGTTGCGTGTAGCTTTTCATGTTTTGGAAAACAAAGGGCTTTTTGACGGTTTTTTTTTAAGACGTTATGGTATATTGCTTTGATTATGTAAAGCAAACTGTGATCGATTTTGATGCAGTACCTATAATATGTAAAATCTAATAGTAATCACTTTTTTGTGGACACAAAGGGGTTTGTTTTGGATGATAAGAAACGTAGTAGATATCATTCATAATGTTGAGGTAATCGAAATCACCATCGATTTTGATAAGAAACTTTTTCTTATCCAAAATATGTATCTTATATTGTTCTCTTTTTGGAAAACAAAGGGGTTTTTCTGAGTTCATTATGAATTTTGATGCAACACATTTACATATACAAAAATATTGTATGTGGAATTGAAAACAAAGTAGCAATCTCATAACCTACTTTTAATTTAAAGCTTTAGTTTTTGTAGCATCGCTTAAGTTAGAAAACTATTTCAACTAGTTTTTATGTAAAACTGCGAACATTCCATTCTCATTAACAAAGTTTTGCAAACTGGGAATAGTATTCACGTAATTGTTGAGTGTTCTTCGAAATGGCTAAATATTGTAGCTTCTATGTTATTTTTTAAATTTGGTATCATCACAATTACCTAAACGACCCTTTTCTTTGATGAATGAGATGCCGAGAATATTTTGGAAAAGAATGTAATAATTTCTCCCTAAAAACTTAATTACGGCCTTAAACAGGCGTAAGTATTTACGCCTATATTTAAACTCAAATGGTTTTAATTAAAGGTCGCACTAGTATCGGGCTATTACAGTTTAAATTAAATCCAGTTTGGGCTCGCAAGTGCTTATTTGGGGATGAAATACCTGTAGTACAGTGACCTTATCGATGATGTCCTTCAGGAAGGTCAGGTGCGTAGAACTAGCACTGGACTGCGTTTATGTTCAGTCCAGATGTATGAACGTGGACGAGTGTGTAAGGATCGTAGCAATTATTGGCGTTCTATAGTTTCTGCCTACTCCCATAGGAAATAAGGCGTGAGTTTATGTATGGAAATACCTGTAGTACTTTTAGTAAAAGCTCATATATTTTGTATTAGAAGGTCTAGTGTTGCCCAAAGTCAAGAAATAATGTAAGGATTTACGACCAACAATAAATATGAAAATTCACCTGTTCGCGCCGCACCGTCGAGTGAGTTTCCACGTGAAAAAACATCGTGAATATGAATTTCCCTTATGGGGATTTTATTTTAGGTAAATGTCTTATTTTGATATATTTTTTCTTGGAACGTGGATAGTAAGTTCACTAGCCTTTTTGACTTGAATCAACAATGAAGTACTTTTTGCTTAAAAGTTTTGCTTATTAGAGATGTAGCAATAACAAACACCAGGGTTGATTATTATTCTATTTATCGTTACTAGCCGTTCATAGCTGCCTGTTTGCATTGTTTGTAAAGGACAATGGGCAAATATTGCAAATTCAAATTAAATTTAGCATTTATATTATTTAAATGTACTCTACTAAATAGATACCTTCCAGAGCCAGAAATTGAAACAAACAACAACCTAATTTCCCTTGCATCGAAATGTCTAAATTCGAGCATCTAATTGGCGCAATCAGCGTCATTCATCATATTGCGCTTAACGCTTTGTGAATGTTGATTAATGACCACTTTAATACTCTCGCCTCCAAAATTCAAATATGCTAACTTTTGTTCTAGACAGACTTTCAGTTGAGGTCGTACCTTAATTATTTATGTAGCTTAAAAATCGATTCAGAACAAAAATACGGTTGAATCCCATGTGATTTCGACACGGTTTTAGTTATTCAGAGAATGTTGTAAAGAATTTTGTGAAGTTACGACCTTTTTGCTGTAAGAATGTGTCTGCACATAAAGTCAGAGGAAATGGACAATTTCCCAGACACTACACCCCTGGTCCCTTACATTTATTAATCTCGCTACTTAGTAGTTTTTACTTCTTTCTGCGTTATTAATTCCGCTCTCATGACGCTGCTGCGGTAAGCGACATTAGTTACAAGTTTTTACCGACGTCGTACAAGCAAAAAAGTTGAACGACAATGTAATGAACTTAGGTATCTGGCCATCATGATACCTACTGGTTATCAAAACAAAAAAGTGTTGGGAACTGCAACCGTAGTCGGGGTTGACCGCAGTAAACCGAGCAAGCGGAAAGAAATTTTCATTTGATATTCCGTTTTTATGGGACAACTTGGTTGTTGGACCGCCGACATCGTTAGGGGTTGTGGTGTGTATGAGAGCGGACACGGAATTGGCTTGTAAGCCCAAGAATTAATTGTAATTGAGTAATTCCTATCATTATTGAGAACCAATTAGAATGCCTTGGCCTCCGTATCGATTTCTAAGGGGCCTTGTTCATGTTCATATGTTTAGTTACCAAGACAATGACGGTAATATTAATAGAAATCTTCATAAACTATTGATGAAATACCTCCCAAATCCAAACGCCAGGTGACTTTTGCTCTTTCCTTGATTCAAAGTTCACTTTACGTTTCTTGCTCTACATTTTCATCGCCCACAGACACGCCCCTGCCTTATGGTATTAAGGTCCTGTAGTAATGTTAAAAGATTCGGCTAATGTTGCTGTATTTTGAGCACCACATATGTTACGCAATACCATTGTCGCAGGCACGTGACGTATAATATACCTACGTCAAAACGTGGAGGAAACAATTTTGTAAGCTCTGGCTGTGTCAATGTCTTCTCTTACATGATGTATCCTCCTACCTTCATTAGCAAGGTACTTTTCCGGCCATGTTATTTTATTTTGACTCTCTTGTGTAAGTGAACACTGGTCGAAAAAAGATGGTGTCTTTCAAAAATGTTTCTAGAAAGCTTCGCGCCATTTCATCTTGCTTTCTGTATTTTAGCCGAAGCGTATATTATGTTCATTAGCCGTAGCATGGTAAATTCATCGGAAATGAAATTAGGGACTTAAGTCTGTAGTCAGCCATAACATTCTGCAAGATATTGGGCCAGAATGAATTCTTACGAAGCGAAGCTAGTAAAATAGCAAAGCTATTATCCACACATACGACTTTTATATCCGCATGGGACGTCTAGTAGTCATCCTCCACTTCACTGAACAATACGTTGTCTACATGTTGATGTCGCCTCTCTTAATAAAAACCATTTGAGACCAAAGAAAATAAGCGAATCGTTAATAAATTCTAGGTCTTATTACCCATAGATACACGACGAAGGTACTAGCATGTTGACTTAATTTGTTTGTTTGGTCATACAGTCCCAGTTTATTCAGATAAAATTACTGCCTTTTAATAACTAGAAGTATTTTAATACAGCAGCTTTAATGAAGATTCCTTTTACAGAATGTTTTCTCAAAAATACTCGTCCAGAGGTTTTAAATAACTGGGTACTTACTTTTTTTTTATGAAGTGGAATTTATTTACAGAAACTTGTAGACTGGGAAGAGTTGACCGAATAATTTACAGCTTTAGTGATAAGCTCTTGCACTTCTACGTTAATTTCAGCATGGGAACAATTTATCTTAAACAAAGGACCGGCCAATTAAACCAAATTATCTTTTAGCTATAGCGCACTGAACTTGCGAATATGCCTGACATTACCATAGAGATGAGACCACACTTTCGTTGCCACAAAAGTTAGCCATAGTCGCAATAGAGAAGTCGAGTTATTTTTACGAGGTAACTTGCACCCACAATAGCGCCAGTTGCCTCTAATTCATAAACCTATCTTTATTTTATAGCTATCAGTTTTAATAGTTTACACACACGATGGTTCTTTATTGTCTTTATTTATTACTTGAGACTTGAGTAACTCTTTTATAGGTAACTGTTGGAAACTGGATTTGTTAATGAAAATACAGATTGTATTTCAAAATGTTCTTCAACTACCCTTGAAGAACATTCTGTATTTTCATTGAAATCCCTTTCGTCCCGAAAATGCGTCATTTACTGACGAGTAGTGGTTACTTGTGATAGTTACATGTGATACTGCAGCTCCTATGGCAAGACCCAAAATCTCTTCAAGCAAACGATAATTTCATAATTTCATCATTCAATATTTAGCTACTACTATCATTACGCTGGTGAATTTTGTAGGGATAGGTGTAATTAAACACACGTATTGATGCATAACACTACTCTTTCTTAGCAAACAATTCAATAAGTAGACTTAGGCTACTTACACGTATTTAGATAGACATAGCTCTATGACACCCGCACTACAAATTTACTTCAACAGAAAACATGACCAGTTCCAGTTCTAATTAAAAACTCCGTAGTAGTCTTGTTAGCGTAGAGGTCACTTTTAAAACTTGTTTTGAGGCACAGAGGGAGCCCACATGTTCCTGCCGTGCCGTTGTTGTAGTGGATAGCTATATAGGAGCTGCAAAGCACAAGGGAGCTTTAACCTTTTGACCGCCACGGACGCCTATGGACGTCAAATCAAAAAGTGCCCACGACGCCACGGACGGCATATTACGTCTAATTTGGATGCGGTGAAATTGTAGCTTGGCGTTGAGGGCACGCGCGTGTGTTAAGGTATGCTCTTGCGTTCAAAAGGTTAAAAACTTCAACCAAAAAGTTAGTCTATAATAAAATTATAAAGAGGTATTAGTTTGTATGTAGGGGGTAATCTTCGAAACTACTGATCCGATTTCGAAAATTCTCTATCTTCTAATTCATAGGTTACAAATGAAACGTTCTCGTGGGTTCATTTTCATAAATAACAAGAGTAAAGCCACGAGCAAAAGCTGGTGTCTGATAAAATAATGTGAACACTGCATTCGTTCTTAACAATAGTGTGCTCGTGTACTCATATCTGCAAATGAAATTTGGGTGTGGCAGAAGAGGCAGGAACGTTGAATTAATGCTATGAAAATTTTCGTGTGCGGGATTTTCTACGTTGGATGACAGGAATTGCGCATGAGTTTATGGAGATTGTTTAAGATGCGAAAACTTTCCAATGAATTTCATGCTCACATCGTTTCTGGATTTGAATTTCTGAGAATCGAGTTGAATGGCATGTGATTGGAGAGTCCTATTTTCAATATTGGACTGCTGTAGGCGAATGATGACTCCCATAGAAAAAAAAACGGCCCTGATTACACAAAATATAATATACTTACTATTTAAGACGGAAAGGTCTACTCAATCTTGTCGATGGTTCTTATACCATATTCCGAACTAAAATCAAATAAACAACGAAGTCAAAACAAGATATAAATAACTTCCTTGTTTAAACCACGGTAATCGACTTAGTAGTGCGTATTAAAACACTAACTTTGTGGTGGTTTGAATAAACATTATAATGACAGGAAGGTACCAAGGTCACCATGAATATTAATATGACAGTTTCCACCTCGAAGAATATTCTGCATTATAATATATTTTCCTTTCAGCTTTCTTCCCTTATTTTTTCTCTCGGCTATTACTTTCGCGTCATCTCCTCATACGTTTGTACCCAAATGGGACCCGATGTTATTAAAGTTTTTGCTTTTAATATCTACTTGAAAATTGTCGCACTAGTGCGCACTCGTAACATCTCATTTAAGTTCCCGATGTAGAAATGAGCTTAGTTGTTAATTGCTTGAAAATTTTCTAACGAATTTATCCATGCCGCGGGTATTCGCGTGCCAACTTTAGAAATAAAATTAGGCATTTATCCTAACATGGTGAAAATAACACACGAAGCGGACCTTTTAAACGACTTTTAATTCAGTTGTTTAGGCTAGTTTTTTTTCAATAGAGCATGTATATAATCACTTCCTCCAGGTATCCGACATTCAAATGCCAACCTCGTTGAGGGAACGCTTCCCTTCAATTGAAACAAGCGCATCAGGGGTCAACCGCTAGTCTCCGGGCTATATGGGTCAAGGTAACTGTGCCCCTTATAATCCTATTCAGAGTTCGAGCTCCGGTTGGTCTCGAATCAAACAAAAACGGTACCCCCGTTTCAAATGCAATTGCGATGAGAAAATTCGGATGCATATCTAATTTGTACAAGTACATTTTGTAGAGAGATTAAATTACAGAGTTCTTCTTAGATGTATTTCTGGAGGAACATAACATTTTTGCCATCATTATTTGTCTTACATAGTAATTCAAATTGCATGAATTGTAACTCAGACCCATATAACAGATAACGTCGATGACGATAGTGTGTGTATATGAGCACATGTTCCGAAAACACTAAATGAATTTGTTGTTGACATTTTTTTTTCGAACAAAAGTATTCTTAATGCCAAATTGTAATAAAGAAATTCCGTGTTGAGATGATAAATAGCACTACATTAGGAACCGCAACACAGAATGATATGACTGGTGGAAATGGCAGTTGAAATGTTAATGAAAGGCAGGTGGAGGGTGCCAAGAAAAGCCTCTCCTTGGTTGTTGTCTCAATATTTTGCTAATTAATTCCGTAGGCGTAAGTAAACCTCCTTTGTAAGTGATTTTAAGTACCTCGTTCCGTACACGCATCTCAATGCTCGATTCAGAGAAATATTTCTCCTAAAGAATTATGCAGTGCTGTTATACGAGTAGTGATATTTTAATTATTCTGACATACAGACGTTTCAAAGCATGTTAAAAAGTTTACCTTACGTTTGACTTTTGTTAGGTATATTATTTTCTGCAGTATTTGCCTATTGTTCTTCGGAGTGTCTATACTTGATATCTTCGGCAGCAATGTCGTCATGTTTCATCCAAATCAAGTAAAATCTTTGAGGAAAATGGACTTACACTCCTACATATTTCACTCTAACGCAAACATCATCATTTTCCTGCCTCTATCCCAAGTTATTTGGGGTCGGCGCAGCATGTTTTCTTCTTCCATACTTCTCTATTACTCGTCATCTCAGCAGTTACCTCCTTACCTAATTCGCAATTCACTCTAACACAGTGTCTTACTATATTCAGATATTGCAAAAACAAGGGAAACTCCACAACGTTGTAGGCGTCAGAATAAATTATAGGATGTTCCTGCTGAAATAGAATTTATTCCTGATCGGTTAGGATTGAGCAACACAACTGGCTCTTGATCGAATCACACTCAAACGTCTATTTTAGAGGAAACGCACGGTGTAGTAGCGTACTCTGTTTCGTTGTTTTATTTATGAATAAATCGGGGGTTGGTTAGAAGTGCCCGCTCGTATGATCGGTCCTAAAATTGAATTATTTCCAGCTCGACTCCCCTTTTGGTTGATCCCGGAACGTTGAACATAGTATAGCCAATTTGCATAGTTCGGGAGTTCCGAAAATTTGATTTATTTAGAGGCTGAGCGCATCCTTGTGCAGTCATTTTTCTTTTTTCACAGTGGTTTATGGTCAGGTCAGCTGTCTGTAATGTTTGGCTTTCTTTTACCAAATGTTGCCTTGTCATGTTTGTGGATTCTTTTTCAGCACGTTTGGACTACTAAACTGAGGGTATTTAACAGTTGTTCTGATTAATCTTGTACATTTTCTGTTTCGGAAATCATTTCCCTATGTTAAATAAATATATATAGAGGAGCTCGTGGCTAAATAATAACAGCCGCTCGGGTCGATCTTTAGGTTAAGCCGTGCTTACCTAGGTTGGTCCGTGGATGGGTGACCTCCCATTACATACTGAGTTTCCTCCGTGGCTCGGATAGCACGTTAAGCCGTTGGTCCCGGCTGTGATTTGTAGATCTTTTACAGTCGTTACAGGTAGTCACTGGCCCGAAAGTCTGACAACCAGTCTTACCAAGGGGTATCGATTACCCACTAATAACTGGTATGCAGCTGAATCCGGTAAGACTGGAAGCCGACCTCAACATAGTAGGGATAAGGCTAGACAGATGATGATTTAAAATATATAATTTAGTTTCTCTAATAGGGCGATTGATTATTTGGCCGGGTAAACAGATCTTATTAAATAAACTATGAACGTTTAGGCGAGATCAATTTTGTTCTTCAATAAAAGAGACTTAATTTCAAATAACATTTTCTATTAAGGGGTCACCGTTTGTTGTAGGTTCTAAATATGTGAACTAGTGCGTTGAGTTCTTATGAAACTTTTTCTCACGAACTGATTATTTAACACAAATAAATGATTTTCAAAATATCATCAACGGTCCTATTCTCTCATTTATATTGGTTTCTGCAGCGAAATTGGTTCGTAGCTGAGTAAATGTATGTCTCCTTAACTTTCGAAATTGGGTTAAGGATAGGATGAAGGTAATTTACTTGGCGCATAAACACGTTAATCTACACACATCAAAAGTGTCTAGGGATCAAGCATTTTTATGCGGATTTCTTGAGATTGAGATGTGGCTTTGTAATAAATTTATGATTTTATAAATTTATATGGATCCTTTTTGGTGCATTTCATAATTTGAATCAGGAACTCTCAATCAAATTCGAGTAAAAGATGAAAATAAGCTATCAATATTTTCCCTATAAAAACATACAACGCATTGAAGACATTATTAGTGCTACTGTTTCCCTACTACTGATTAAAACCAACGTTATTATGGAGCGGCGACGTCATTTAAGCAGGGAAGAAATGCTCAGAGCCGTGGGAATGATAGAAGCTGGTTCCCGGCAACGTACTGTGGCTTTAGCTCTGAATACAAGTCAGAGTGTTATCAGTCGACTTTGGACACGTTACCGAAGCACTGGTACCGTGGCTGAGCGCCATGGAGGACGGTATCGCTGCACCACACGGAGACAAGACCGATACATTCAAATCTTAACTCGAAGAGCTCCAACAATAACCGCCATGATGTTAGCCGTGAGGCTTCATCACTCTTCAGGGAACTTAATTAGCGACCAAACAGTCAGAAACCGCTTGCATGAAGTGAACCTTCATTCCCGAAGACCGCTACGGGTACCACCTATAGCAATGCACAATCGTAGGATTCGATATCAATGGGCTCTTGAACACAGAAATTGGGCAGAAGAACAATGGCGTTTCGTGTGCTTTTCTGATGAGTCTCGTTTTGGTATGAGACCGGATACAAGACGTATACGACACTGGAGAACCCCTGGACGCCAACAGCGATTAAAATCCTGCCAGGAAGTCCATCCTTATAGTGGTGGAACCATCATGGTATGGGCGGGTATTTGGATCGGCGGAAGAACTGAGTTGATTTGGATCAGAGGCAACCTCAACGCTCAAATTTATGCTGAGACGATTGTATCAGACGTCATCGTTCCTCTACAAGTGCAAATCGGTCCCTTATTTCAGTTAATGCATGATAATGCACGACCGCACACCGCAAGAGTTGTAAGACAGACTCTCGCCGCAGCTAACATCAATGTCCTGCCCTGGCCTGCTCAGTCGCCAGACTTGAACCCGATTGAGCATGCATGGGATATGCTACAGAGAAGAGCTCTGCCGAATATGGAGGGTATCCAGTCGCAAGAAGACCTTTTTTTGTTGTTGCAACGAACATGGGCGGCCATTCCACAGCGTGATTTGGATGAACTCATTTTGAGTATGCCAAACCGATGTTCTTGTGTTGTTAGTGTTCGCGGTAGAAACACGGATTATTAATTGTTTAAGTTACCCAATAAAATTTTAAAGAAAACTGTTATTTCAGTCTTTTTTTCGAACTTTAATGTTAGTGGTTCAAATGTCAAAAATCCCTTTATTAGGAAAATGGCAAATTTCTTTATTAATGCAAAGGTGACTTGGTTTATCGTTACTGTGACAAACGAAAACACTTTATTTGATGAATCCTTAAAGAAAATTTTAATTAATATCAATCAGGAGAAAAGTTATTGCAAAAATATATGTTGATCCCTAGATACTTTTGATGTGTGTACTTGTGCAATTAGATTGTGTAGCTACGTGATAATTTTCTTTGTGTGTACGTACTCTATTTACGCAAAATGAATGAATGACGAATGTATTTTAAAAAGCTTAACATCCTGACTTTCGACCGGATTAATTCAAACAAATCGCTTGTACGCAGCGACCGTTAAGACCTTGCGATATCATAAATCCTTTTTCAGCTGATCTTGAATCTCTAATGCTGACACGAGTTGGACCTCTGTTTTGTGTGAAAAGAGCACATGCCGCATTAAAAGTCCGGCTGTTTTGAGCTGGGCCTCGACAGTGGAGTGAATGAAGGCGGGGGAGGCAGGACCGCGCAGCCTCCGAAGCGCCCGGCCGACTGCCAGTCGACGTCGCGCCAAGCGGGAACCACCACGCGCTCCCCGCTCATATTACGTTCAACAACTAACCAAATAGTGGCATTTTTATGTGCTAAACTACAATATTGTAAGTAAGGTACCACTTCAACTCACGCAAACAATTGGATTCAAACAGTGCCTATCATCAAATCGACCTTTCCAAAAACATCATCAATTCAAACGTTGACGCTGCCGGCGATAGCTTCTTGTAGCTTTTTTGTTCGTTAAATGGCAATTACATTCGTTGCCGTGGCGAAATGTGATGTATTTTCTAAGTACGATTCGTCCGTAGTCACCTGAGATGTCTAGAGGTCGCCGCGTAGACGATGTCAGTGAGCTACATTAGTGTGCGCGCCAATCACGTGTATTGTTCGGTCTGCCTTGATTTTCTTCGCATTTGAAACATTCAACACCCTCCTTACACATTTTCAGTCGACAGCATTATAGATTTACTTCACTATTTCAAAACAGTGTAGAGGTGGGCCTAGTGATAAATGTACCGTGAAAATTGTTATTCAAAATACGTACATTTTGTCATGCTTATCTCACAAAGGGGGTGGCTTTATCAATTGTTACAAGCTGTTGCTGGACAGGTTTTCTAATATAACGAAGTGGGTTTTTATTAAGTCCCTGCCTAAAATTTTATTTATGGTGTTATTTAGTACCTACGTTCTCTGTATTCAATCTTTCCAGCCATAAAAGAAAACCAATTGAAAAAATACAGCATAACAGCCAAAATGTATGTACGATAATTCTAACAGTTGGCAAGCAACTGACATTTGGTACTCTCGTTGTAGATCGCCTACATATCGAGTGGGATCGCCTGTAAGTCCTTGTTAACTGCCGTAATCCCGTCGTGTAAGCCCGCTACTAGTTTATATTAGATGCCTTTTGGGCATTCCTAAAACTTTATTTTCTCAAACGAAAGAATTATTGATTTACGTAGGCAAAGGTATTAGACGAGATTGGTTATTGTTTGTTGAAGTTATTGCGGCGGTCACGCCTAGTCCAATTATGTCTATTGTTCTTTTGAAATTCAGTCGGTACCTCATTTTAGCTATATTTTTGTTGAATTTTAGGATTGACGCATTGTAAAAGCTGTGTTCAAGTCTTAACTTGAGAGGCTAGTGTACACATAAGAATTAATGAATGAACAAAGGACTTGTTCCACACACACTTAATTATGCCTCCTTGTAGACCCTGGGCTTCCTCACATTTGATCACTGGATCATTCATCATGGTATGACCTTGCTGTAACATGTACCATAGTAGATACTTGTCCTACAATGGATTCAACGTCCTTATATTACAGCACTTCATCACCGAAATCAGTAATATTGACCTCTAAATTAATTTGATTAAAATGAGCACTTAAAATTTTCAAATTAAAATTCCTCAGCGAACTTAATTCGACTCGCAAATGTATAACCTCATTTCGCTACCCTCTTCATGGGAGCTTTTGGTGATACGTTTCCGAGGTATAATCTAATGCTGACCCGTCTCAGTCCTCTCATTTTCTAAATTTCGGTGTTAAGTGTGTCTGTGGTTCCGTCACGTCAAGGCTTTGCTTAAATCCTTTTTTTGCTAGGATTGCGAACACGTCCAGCTTTTGATGGGTCGAGGGTCAATAGGATTTAAAGATGCCACGTGTATTCATCATGCCATATCTTAAGAAATATATTTCATGAAGGAATATAAACCTTTTCCTTGTTTGTTTGCGTAAGGATTTCGGATAAAAGATTATTTCTTATTTTTCCTAGTTACAATAGATGAGTGCTGTTATAGTAAAACTTTTACGAATTTCCTTAAATTGTAATACCTCTTAACAGTTTTGTAGACCGTCGTGTTCGCTTGGCTCGCTTGCCACAACCAAGTGCTATGGCAAAGCGATAAGCATTCGAGGAATTGAAAAGGATTTAGTTAGAGCGAGTGAGCCGTTTGTCGGATTAAATTGGCTTAGTTTGCGAACCAAGGATTGCCCGATAGGTAAAACCAAAGAAAGTAATTCATTTTACGTTTCAGATCCATCTCTCAAAAACTCCACAAATCCATCTAATTAAATTATAATCTTGAGGACTGATCTGTTTTCTCGATTATTACTTTTGCAAGAATTGATCCGCTTCGTTTTCATTTCGAAAATTTATTCTTACCTTTATAAAAACTTTTTTGATGACAAAAATGCAACTCCATCCATTAATTTCTCTGGTTACGTTTCGCCAGCTAAAATTATGGTTGTATAAAACCGTGTTGTGTGTTATTACAAGCGCATCTGATCATATTCGACTTCACAACTTTTAAAAACTTATAATTATAGTTTTAAAACTGCTTGTTTATTATTAGTTGTTCCTCTAGGCTACAGTTGATAAGCTGATCCTTCAAAACTTGATCTTTATCAAATTCGCTCTTCACCTTCGCCTTATTATCATCTGACTAGCCTTTTTCTCAACTATGTTGGGGTCGGCTTCCAGTCTAACCAGGTGCAGCTGAATACAAGTATTTCATATGGAGTTACTGCCTATCTGACCTCCACAACCCAGTTAGTACTTGGTAATACGATACCAGTGGCCACTGACTTCCTGTAACGACTGTCAAAGATCTACAATTGATAGCCGGGACCAATGGCTTAACGTGCTTTCTGAGGCACAGAAGAAACTCGGTATGTAATGGGTGGTCGCCCACCCGCGGACAAACCTATGCAAGCGTGGCTTAACGTGAAAATCGACCCGAGCGGCTGTTATTATTTTGCCACGAGCTTCACCATCAGCCTATTGCATTCGACGGCTGCTATATCCTCGACCCTTCTATTCCTTCATTATCAGCCACCTCGCGAATACCTTCGCTCCATCTAATCTGAGGCTACGTTTGCCGATTCGCTGTCATCTTTCAAGACAACGTCTTCCTTAACTGCCATCGGTTCAACGTCTAATAGGTATGGCTAGCCTATTGATATCTCAGCTTGAGCACCCAAAGACTTCGGTTCTAATTGCTTTCCACCTACTAACAATTAAGCCTAACAATGGAATTTCACTTGTTCCTCGTAAATGTCATGGTTAATTTGTGGAACTTATTAACTTGTATTTTCAACATTACAATTTATCATGCAATTATTCACTGTCAATAATAGCAAACCTATCTGTATCGTCCCAAATAGCTTAAGTATGATCCATAACTTGCTTCTTCCCCGCGATTCTGGTCATAGTATAGTCCGTTATTTTGCATGATAACATCATTCTGGATGTGAAGTTGTTATCCCTGAATATCTTCGTCTCATGGTACGATAATATTAAATTTTAAAGAAAAAAAAAAACGTCTTCATAAAAGTGAAGTCATTTTAGTTTACGGCTTCTCATATGATAAGATAATACAGGCATATCAAGTACTTTGTTCAAAAAACTATAACTTGAGAGAGACAAACCTTTCGTGTTAAATCTTTGTGTTGTCAGTAAGAACTTCAGGATCACAGTCCTCTGGGTCACTCAATTGTCATATTTTACAGCTGATGGCACATTTACGTAACTTTACCATGGACCATGACCCATTTCGCCTACCGCCTGAGGTGACACCCCATTTCAATACGCGACCGACATAAAGTGACTTTTATGCATTGCTGTAAAAATAAAAGTTCCGCCGTACCCGCGTACCTTTAGAAGCTTTATTATTTTTTTATATGTCACAAGTGGGAATGGCCGTTTTAATTCCTACTGTGATATGTACCGTTATTGCTTTTATGGGGCATCATGTCCATTGCCAAAATTTATTTTATTTTCAGATTTTTTGTTATTTTTCCTAAAATGTTTCATGTTTTTCAGGGTGACGTTACGTTTAAAAAATTACGACTTAGGTACTTACATTCATATTTAAGATTGTATACCTTTAAAGCCCACCTAAGTACTACAGCAAAGCCCACATTTCAAGGGTAAAACAAATAAAGAATAAACAAAAGCCCTCCCGCATCATTTTCTGTTTCGCGACCCAGAAATAAAGGTACCTCATACTTATGGCTGTATTATGTTTCCATTAGAGCTTGTTGACTTAACCCTCGAAAAACGAACAGTGACTGCGGTTTTTCCGCGTCTCACCAAAGTGGTCCGGGCACGTATCGAGGTTTTACGATGCAAAGGCACGCGGCGTTTCACTGATTTATTTTCATTATCATGTTGAGCTGTGCCGGTGGCGATATTTTTCATCGCCCCGGATTGGGAAGGGAACCGTGCCTGAAATCAACAAAGTGGTGTCATCACCGTCAATTGGAACATTTCGGAAAGAAAATTTCATATTCATCGTTAACGAATCTAGTTGTCAAAAGTTTTATATTCTTCCTATCCTCGTGCCAGGGGAATTCGGCAACGGACAGCTGATGCAAAACCCGGTCGACTCTGCAGAGATACCTCATTGTATGACAGCAACTGCGAACTGATGACCCACTGACCCAATTCTGGACTGCAGCAGTCAGCGATCTGTATACCTTACTATTTGTTTCGAGTTCTGGCAGTGATTCCCACCCAACTTATACATATTCATGCTGTTCTGCAATTCTTGAGGGAATTTTGCGGTGTTTTAGTAGGAAGTCAATTTTAATGGGGAATATCAAGTATTCATCGTTTGTTTCCTTTTCTTTTGTGAAAGTTTACTTTATACACTATTTTGAATAAAGGCATGTTTTATCATATTAGAAACCTACAGGGGAATCAATAATAACACATAGACCTTCTGAATTTCATTTTACCTAAAGCTTATGCCATTTGCAATCACGAGCTGAAGTCTGGTAAACATGTTTGTTTCCATGGATATTAATAACAGCACACATTCATTATTGTAATGTCAATATTTACATCCAGAATGAGCAAAACAATTTCTCATTTCTGCCTTGTAATGGCTGTCAATTTTTCTCCCAGCCCTTAACTAACCTACATATACCTGCCACGTGTAAATTCAAGACTTAAGTTCAGACGGGAGCTTGGCTTGTCAGTTTAATTTCAGGAACGTTCTAATCGCGTACATGGTGTAATTCTAAAACCTAATCGAAGTCATCTTTTACTTTTATTATTCCAACAGAATTGTTAACGTGTTTAGCCAAAGTATCTGCATATAGCTCTTACACGCATTTATATCATTGTATCTCTCTTAGTTGATTAAGACCTATGAATATTGAATAGCAATCACAGTGCACATCTTATTTATACAATTACCGCTTTGGATCATATTCATAGAATAATTCATGTAGAATTGAACTATACTGCAGACTAAGACTTGCGTGTGATTCAGTATGAAATTCTGGATCGCAGAATATTTGATTCGGTAACAGTTAGAGTCCTACCTTCAACGAAATTGTTGTTTGAAGACGTAATAAAATGAGTATAAGGATAATAAAAAAATAATGTTTCCATTCTGCTGTTACTGCCAAGGTTCCCTTTAATTGTCATTCAGCAATTGGCATAAGCGAGGCAGTGAAATTTAATCAACCACATTCAGGTCAAGGCTGTCTGTAACAGAAACACCGGCGACACTTCCGTTTGAATTTTGCGTCAAGAATTTTGGAATACGGATAATTGCTTTAATTGGACCAGTACAATAGACTATTGTTTAAAACATTCGTGACTTATCCTAGCAAGTGCACCACAGAATACAATTAAATTCAACAACTGGGGTCAACTAGACGTTTCGTATTAGGTTGGTCAGCACAGTTTTGTTTTCCTGAAATGCTGTGAATTTGGTCGGTTCCAATTTTCTCATGTGTTATCACTTCGCTGGGATTTTCTAGCGTGACTAATTTATAGCTCGGCCTATACCAGCGTAGGCTGGTATTTGAATTTTTTCCTTTTTGCAATTAAAAACGTGCACCGCTAGCGAATTCTTTCGCCTGTGCACGACTTGAATATTTTATGCCTCTAGTCTCGCGGGAAATTAATGTTGTATGCACTAAACCATTGTGCTTAAGACTTTGCCTTGGTGCGGTTTGTTTGAATTTTAAAGATACGATTTTGAGGTTCGTGCCAGATTAATTGGGCCATAATACATTACATAATAATTAAACATAGTTACTTTATTTTTCTCTTATCTTCAGGTTCCTTGTAAATGTTGGGTGCTCTACTTACTGCAATCAATCTTCATTATCCGATAGGTACTTCATTGTTTTTCACGGCCAGCTGGTTCTGAGTTTTCCATGGTAGGTTGATGTTGATATAGTTGGTACTTTCATGACAGTTAGCCCGATATTGCTATGTTCAGAACTTCCGTAATATCAGCCATAACAACAGGTACATAGGGAAATAAACGAATTCAATAATTCACAGTGCAAACAAGATCCCAATCTATTTGTAAAGGTTACATACCCTCGGGAGTGATATCAAATGGGGAATTGGTTTCATCAGGTACGCCCTGCCGCTAAGACCTAAACTGCGGCTTACCGCACGCAAGTCGGCCGCCTGAGGGATTCTCGTAACTCCGTACCCTATTATTCCACTATCTCACTTTCAGCGTACGTGAGGCCCTTATTTATTGACCGAACCTGATGTAACAACGATTTGCTGCGTAAACTACGTGCTGCGCAATCTACTACTTGCTTCGATACATATTTAAAGCTGACACGGCCTTGTTGCTTGTTTGAACGCGTGCTGCGATGTACCTGAGATTTCATTGAACCTTTCGTTGTACGGATACTAGGAGTAATTTGCTAGAAATCATTTAAACATGAACCCTGAATAACTTTAGCACTCGGTTAAGTTAATTAATTTCACCGGGTATTTTCTTACCTTACTCACTCCTTAGATTCGTTGAAAATATCAAGTAATGTACGAAACAAACTGCCAATTCATTTGATTACATCCATTTTTGTAACCGTGATCACTTGTAACTTATATTTCTTTATTCAATCTTGTGATTTGATATCCTCGACTCATTTATCCAGCATAATAAATCCATCAACTTTATGATAAATCGAAAATTTTTAGTGTCTTCTTCGTTTGCGTGGTTATTAAAGTAAAAGCGCCGTTGGAAAGTGGAACGGAAATCTGTAACTATTAAGCTCCGGGACTTTGCGACAGGCCTGAGCCAAGTCTCAGCCTAAATTCTCATTTGTTCAGCTCTAGCTACGGAATAAATGCTTTATATTCCGCACACCTGTACCTATGCTCCACATAAATAATTGCGAATTGCCACAAGGCCCAGTACTTGTGAAATTGTTTCTTCTTTATTTAACTTGGTTTCCAGTCTTGGATTTACTTCTTCTTTATTGCCGAGTTTATATATTTTGTTTATTCCGTATTGCCTCCACTATTCTGAAAATAGTTGCTGGATTTATTTCTTCAAGAGCTTTAAAGCTCCGATCTTGAACTATTAAGTATAGAAATGGCACCGCTTACAACTTTATTGTTGAACTAGCTGAATCTAGACGTTTTGATATCGAACCTGAATGCGGTCGTGCATTCTCTTGAAGAGAAACTTAGGCAGAGCTCTGGCGAATATTGTTTGCCCTCGAACTGGAACAGGTCTCCGCGGTTGCTTCCACCAGTAGAAAGACAAACTTAAGCCATTGTCAACATTACATGGAATGCAGTTATTACGTTCTCTATGCAATTTGCAACTACCAGAAACTCGGGCTTTGTTTGCATCGCTTAAGAAATTTGTTAAACTTACCCTAGTTCCTTCCTTTATTCAACTTAAAATAATGTAATCATAACAATACCAAAAGTTGTTTTTGAAAAGGTCGAGGAAATCCGTATTAAGATTAAGTGATGGAGTCTTGTGAATATTGTTGCGAGGATGGTGCTGCCTTAGAATGCAGAGCTGGTGAAAGGACTACTCGCAATTGAATTCTTAAGTGAAGTGATTTAAACAAAAAGTGGTAACTATAAACGTATACGTGTGAAAAAGCTGGAAGAGTGTTCTGGCTTCTTTGTGCGAATGAGAGGATGCGCGGCTGGCGGTTGTCCGCTCAGCGGAGACGCTAGCGGAGGAGGTAACGGCGATCGGAAAGGGTGTCGGGCCGCGAGCGCGACGACTGGTGCCCGCACGAGGCGCGCCGGCATGCGCTGACGTGTGCGCGGCGCTGCGCGTGCTGCGGCGCGGCGCGATGCCCCCCTGGGCCTGACATGGAGGAGGGTGGCTACTGGCGGCCATCTTGCTCGACGCTGTCGCTCGCGGAGCACCATGGCAGCGCAACGCACCTGTGTGCGCGCCACGCGCCCCAACCGCGGCTCGCGCACCGCCATCCCCCCCATGCGCATCACTCGCACGCGCATCAGCACGCGCACGCCCACCATCTGCAGCACGCGCAGCACTCCTCGTGCCCCGTGCACAGCCCGTTCAGACAACCGACGCCGGAGTACTGTGCCGCTCATTCACAGGTACTTTTCATCTTCAGTAGCACTTCAACTTCCTATTGAATATTTGAATCAATGTAGTCAGTTTAGCAGTAAGTATAAGAGCACCAATTTACATGTGAACCAAAAACCAAATCATTCTAAACAAAAGTGTTTTCACATGTTATGATTTTCACGTGTGATTGAAGTGTTAAAGAACTCACCAAAAGAAAGAAGTGCTGACGAAGTAATCGATGGTATCAGACCTGATAGATCGTACGCGCGAGCGATTTGTGAAACCGAGTCACGAGGTGACGGCACGGCGGCACCTGCACCTAATTTATTACAAGTGGATGCCTTCGACAGCGGGGAGCATATTTTCAATGACACAGATTTGCATCTTGCGAGTGCTCTTCGCTCGACGTAAACGGTGATGATAAAAATATAAAAAGCTCTATATTCCATAACAAACCTAATACATGCGAGGGCAAAATACACCCCCTGTTTGTGGCGTTAAATCGAATGATTTATGAAACGCCTGTTAATGGCGATAGATATTTCGTTCGTAGCAAATATATGTTTAAAAGTATTTGCCACGTCCGGCCTTGAAACGGTATTTATTATTGGTGGTCGTACGGATACGTGATGAGAATGTAACACTAGGTACCTAACGGAAATAGGTAGAGCACGAAAAATAGCGAAATAAAGAGAAACAGACCATGTGTCTACGTCCACTAATGTAGTAATTACATTTGAACACAAAAGTAAACCAGGGCTTATTAGTGGGTAATTGTATACTTATTTAGGAGAAATACTCGTGCAATAATAAATAGCTACTTCTTGAGGAAGGATAACAGGTTATATATGTATGCTTAGGAGTTTTTCTTCACAACTTCAGATCATTTTCTGTTTTCAGAGTGACTGGTATTTTAATCAAATGAAATAATTAAAGAAGAAGAAAGAGGAAGATGACGATGATGTTGTTACTAGCACCATTTTGTCATGATGACAAACCATATTACACGCGAACTTAGAAACTCGTCGTTAAAGTTAACAGCATTATATCATTCTAATATAATACCATAACTGTATAGCAGCTGGTGTTGATTGATGGGGACTTAGTTCATATTATAGCGTAATGTGAGGAGATTGATGTATTTAGGTAGCCACTCTGACCGTATGAGGATGGATGGCGTTAAGATAGACTCGCGAAGTATAGCTGGGAGATTTTTATGCTTAAATATGAAACTGTTGCATATTTCCCTAATTCTCAACATTTTCTAAAGCTTTTGTTCTCAGCTCAATATATAATAATTATAAGTTAAGTTTTATTTCAAGCCCTTCCGATACTCATTTTCCCCAATTGCACGTTTCCGAATTTAACTCAGTAAGTCAAGTAAAAAGTCCTTTAACGATGAACTTTAAACGGAATTGAGGAACGCTTTCATTGAAATCAAAAGCGTATAAAAAGGGCGACGAGCTAAAATAATCCTTTTTTAACGTTTTCATGAATACAGAAGGGCGTGTGACAATGGCAACTGTGACATCTAAATTGGTTTTTGAAGAGTTCGAATGGCGAAAGCACATTGCGTTGGTGACGAAACATGTGACATTTAATTCTTAAAGGACCTCTTAGACTTAGGCTTGCAAAAAAATTTCAAGTAATAGTTTACTCATTGTTGCAGAGATTAGTAAACAAATAAAATAGGAATGATAGGAATTGTTCGATTTCGCACCCAAGTAGCATGCAAACATGATTCGAGAAAATGGGAGATCGAAAATCCTTGCGATACTCACTAGGAATGCGGTGATCCCGGCCAGACAATAACCCACTTGCTGGATTGTCCAAAGTGTCCCTACACCTACACTTATTAACTTAATAACACTACTGACGCCGCGGGTAACATGGCCGCCAACTGAGCCCAAATAATTTGATAAGACGTTGGCACAATCGATACGAAGGAACAAAAATAAGAAAAAATAAAAACAATTGGTAAAGGTAAGACTGTAATTCGCCCATTCCAGACCCCGGAAGCCTTTGGTAAAAGAAAAAGTATTGCAGACGTTGTTAATCAACTTATGGATGATGTTTCATTCAGACAGACTCGCCACTTGGATTCTGTATTCGGTTTCATTAATAATTCTATGGCGTGTTCGAGAAAGTTCCTGGCTAATTTAATGAGTAGCGTTCTTCATGATGCATAATGGATTAAATGTGTGGCTCATATTTTCCTTCTAGAGGTTGATATTTTGGTGGATTAATTTATTAAAACATTGGTTCCGTATTATTGGATATCCTTCTTGGGAAGGACTGTCCATGAAAACTGGTTTCTAAGCCAGTATACTTGTATCAAGCTCATTTTATTTTGACTGGCCTTATAACAAAAATCTTACAAAGGCCTACACACTGGTAGTGATTGCATTATTGATCATAAGATCCTGTAATAAATCTATAGCAACCTCTCAAACCCCATTAAAAATTACGATTGTTAGGGCAAATGAGATTCCTCAATCGTGGAACACCTGAATTATAATAATAAACGTAACACCAAATGTTTACTATAGTACCTATTGCATTGTAAATTTGTAATATAATTAGAATCAAAATAATTCGGAAAACAAATGTTCTTGACAACATAATGATATTCCAAGACTCGGATCTTTCGGCAGAATATTTCCTTTGCTACCGCTACCAATTTCAATTTTGGGTTGTTTGTAAGCGCCCTTTAATTTAAAAGTAATCGCCATGAGCCTTCTGTTATATAGCGGGGTAGAATAGCTATAAATATATTTTTAAGTAAAATACATGCCTAATAGCAAAATCATCCTATAATATACCCCCCACTGCTAGGAACCAGGCCTCCTCGAGAGAGAATGGGCTGTAATCCAACACGTAGACCCAGTACCGGTTGATAGATGTCACATCTCTTCGATTTTTTTATTCTGGGACACACCGGGTTACAATGATTTCGGTTTCCTTCACCGTTTCGAGATCTGTGGTGATGAAATAAATTACTCAAAGTGACGCGTCTGCCTGGGTTCCAACCTGTAGGTATGACTCGTATGTCGGGGGCCACTGCAAATACATACTTGGCAAACAATTACAAGCAGATACCTACAGGTAAGCGGTAAACAAGGGCCTACTCATATAATTCTCCAACAAATATTCAATAAAATATTGTTAAAGTTGTTAACGGCTTAGTGTTTTTTTCAGTTGTTGGGTTTATGTCCCAAAATAGAATCTTGGCCCTAATAGGATTTGCAAGAACCTCTTAACTTCCATCTTGTGAAAAATTTTACGTGCCCAACGCAAAAACTTAATTATGTAGGTTAACAAGAAAATTAGCCGTGAATTCGTGACGAGCCCAACCTTACAGATTCTTCTTATTACGCGAATTTGTGTCGTTTTAATACGTTTATTAAATTCATTTTGACCAATTGAATATTTTTCCGTCATTTCCATATTTTAATATTCAGGAAAACAAATTAGATGGCGGAATGGGTGTCAAAACCTGACATTTTTTAAAATAAAATCTCCTCAGAGGCAAGACTTGGAATATAATTAACAATTTTTAATCATAAAGAGTATTTATTTCTAAAAGCAATTAAAATAAAGAAGCGGATGTTATTACGATAGGGCTCAAAAGACTTCAGATCTGATGTTTATAAAAAAAAATCCCGGTACGTTGTAGGTATCTAAACAGTTTTCAGATTTTGTAAAGCTTTAATTTTACTTAAATCATACTAAAATGTCGTCTCATATAGTAAAATTGCGACGAGTAAAATAATACTTTAAGTTAGTCAGTTTTCACATAATTGACTGAATTACAATTTCGTGGAGTACCCTTCGTTATTAAACGTCAACACTTGGTATGTGTGAATAATGTGTCGAAAGTTTTATGCGCATGTCTAAGGTTGACTCAAAAAAGGCTTAACTATTTTATATTTTAACATGTTTTTTTTATACAATTTTGTTAATAAGAATATTTAAAAATATAATTTATATGTAAGAAAAATGAATAAAGTAATCAAATTAGATAACATACCCACAGAGTGTAGAAAATTCTGTCAAACAATAGCCCAGACTAACTGAAGTCACTAGCCATAAAATAACCTTACCTACTTCAGAAATTTAATTCCTTCAACCGGAAGGAGGGTATGTCCTCAACAAAGCAGCAACCCTTCCTTTAGGAATCGCGTAATCTGACAATATGGAATACAGTAGCCACAAAGACGCACATGAAGGAAGCCCGTAAACGGAATCAGTCTACAACGACCGAATTGACAAAGCAGATTTTACCATCCATAAAATCTACGTCCCCATATCTCTTGTTAATTTCTTTTGTTAAGGTATGCCTCTACATGTATATTTCTTTGTTCAGACCTTAAAGCATTTTGCGTGCAATTGAAGGCATATTTTTCCACTGTCCTGAATGGTTCTGATTCTCTTGCTTCATTGTTGAAATCGTACCTCTGGGAGCTGTAAGGACTGATAGTTTAAGCTTAGCTCTTGTTTTGCAAAGAGGTTGAGATTTGCTTTATTGTAAATGGCTGCTCATTTTATATCGGTCATCATTGTTAAACTTAACTGTTAGAGAAAACTTTAAAGCTAGGGAGGTGTGCTAGAATGATTGAATCAAAGACATCGTTGTAAATTTCCGAGTATTTTTAACAATTTCTGTCATCATCAGTTGCTCCCAAGGTACGGCCTACGAATGCATGTGCAATTCCTATTCTAGGTGAAAATGTTATATAGCTGTATGTGCCCTCACGGGAAATTAAAATCTGCCCGCAGTCGTCACTCAGACGAACATTTCCTTTATTTTAATGCCCGTTAATCGAATTGTCATAACCAGGTTTCCGAGTAAACTGCACACAAATTTGAAATGAATTTTCCTATTTCAGACGTAAATACTGAAATTCTATTTGAGAATTATGAGAAAGTGGATAATAAAGATATTCACTATTATAGCTAGTGTTTTTTTATATTTAATGTGTACGTAAGCACCCCTTGATTTCGTTAGAGGTTTTTATTGGTACATTTTTCTTGTAAAGACTTTCTCTCAAACCTAATATTGAAATAGTTTGAAAGACCTATTCCAGAAAAGGTTGTATTTCGCCAGATGTTCATATTGCAATTCGTATTGTACCCACACTTAAAAGAGAAACTGAAAAAATACCTGACATCTTAAAGTCACCAGTACCAATACTCCTATTGATTGCAAAACGATTGTGTAGAAGATAGTAGTGCATAGCGAATGCAATTGTATACTTTCCCTGTAGACTACGATCCTATTGTGTGTACCCTTGGAATAAAAGTTTTCTGATACTGAGTCACTATTAACTTAGTAGGTAATGTAGAGGTTATTACTGGATGGCTAGGCCAATGGACCTCTTCGAATATTCTTTTAAGTTAATTGTATATTTTTCACTCTATTCGTATTTAGATTAAGACTAGAATAACAAGAGATGACAGTCAGGTCCCGATAGCTGACAGCGGTGTATTTATAGGCGTGCATGAAATTAGATAATTATCTTCGAACAAAATACCAGTTTTATTTTAATATCTAAAAGCAAGGCGATCCCTGGGATTTTCAGGTCTCCAACTTTGGGATTAAAATTAATTCGACAAGCAATATGGTCACATTAATTTAAAATTTGGCTGAAGCAGCCACAATACTTAATCCTTTTAATAAATTCAAGGATTATTTAAGTCGAAATCCCGAGTTGTTTAATGAAAATCAGATGTCTTATAATACTTTAATCCTTTGAAGTTTAATTACAAATTAATATTTTGAATACAGATCTGACTGGTTTGGTGAGCCATAAACACTTGACAATGAGGTCCAAGGTCTCAGTGAAATATAATAATGAAACATTTTTCAAACGAATTGAAAAATTTCCCTCTGTGTAGGCATTTGCTACGTTCACTTGTTTGTATGGAACTAAACTTCTTTATTATACTCGTATATCAGACTTTCTATGTTTTTACTAACCTTCAATGGAAGAACTTTTTACTAGGGAACTTTTGCTTTGTGACAAAATGATAATAAATGTGATATTACCACCTTGAAAGCTTTTGTTCAGCAATGAAACCGCCTGTAGTACTAAACATAACAATTTCGACGAACCCGGTCCAAATAATTTCGGTTAATTAAAGTGACAGCGTAAACGTATTACAGTGAAGGTTACAATTTATTAGTCTGATTTCACGCTAATAAATTACCCAAACATTTATTAAACATTAATGTTCAAAGCTAAGTGTTAAAAGGGTATTTCTCTCGTAGAACATTTTCTGTGTGGGAATTTAGATTAAGATTACTCCTTGGCAAAGTCCTATCGCTATCTCAGACTTTAAAATGACAATAGAAGAAAGAAAACGGTCACACACAATAAAAACTTTTAGCAAATGTGAGCCAAAACTTCACTTTGGGTGATAAATGACGTCATTATACTGCTAAATGGCCTAAGATGTAAAGGAATTTTACTTTACGGTGTACAGCTCTTCCAGAATATTCTAAAAAGTAATAATGAAATTCTAGACGGATTCTACTTCCTGTTTGGACAGCGCGAATTATATTGTATTATAATATTATTTTCACTTTCATTTTGACGTGAAATTCAGAACAGAAACGGTTAAAAAAATCCATCAACTCTTTCTGTTAATCAGTTTTATACATTTAAATACGCCTGTTTTTATATTTTGAAAAAAAAAATGCCTTCTGATTCTATAGCACCTTTATTTTATTTTTTTGTAATTGTTCTTTGTCCTCCTGTGTCCTCCCCAATTGCAACTTGTAATTTTATTAGTTTAGTTCAAGTTGTATAAATCTTGGTTGAATATCTAAAAATGCTCTGGTAACGTAGACCATAAGAATAGTAGGGTCATGTTTTGTTTTATGAGACGTTCTTAATCTTTGTACCTACATTTAACAGGAATCCTTGTAATAAAACTTATTTAGTCTCACAAAATAGTACAAACTAGTGCTAAATATAAACTTAGTATTCGGCCTCCATATAAGATCTGCTTCTATTAAATTATATTACCAGAGAGTAAATGCTTGAATTCCAACGCGTTGACACATATTAGTCTTAATTAAATGTTAACAGTTCCAATAAGCTAAATCTACTATATAAAAATAAGTCGGGTTTTCCTTCCTGACGCTATAACTCCAGAACGCACGAACCGATTTCCACGGTTTTGCATTCGTTGGAAAGGTCTCGGGCTCCGTGAGGTTTATAGCAAAGAAAATTCAGGAAAAATTTCAACGAAGCCATCTGGTGGCGAAACGGAGTTCGCCGGGTTTACTAGTAATGGTATATATCCAAATTTTCAACTTTAGGTCTGTATTTATATTTTGCCGCAGGATTTCTCTGTTGTCGTTGTTGCATACACTGTCATAGGCACAAACGCCCAGATTTGATAGAACTATAGTTTTCAATGAAATTATATTATTGTTTGTATCCTCTATTTGTATTCTAGATTTTGGTCACGATTCTGTCCTATTATGTAAGTTATTTACTCCGACCTCATCAAGATGTATATCTTTAGTAATTTGTACAATATTGTGAATACTATTCCTCTGGCGTTAGACAAATAGCAAGATTCTCGCTCCAGTAATTAGTGTCGTGTTTACCTAGACTCAGTCATTTTTCTTCCTTATTTCAATTTTCTTTTCTCGTCGAATACTTCATTTGTTTCTTGAACAATCTTAATACATCATAGTATAGACTCAGTACCTACGAACGCGTTATTAATGACGTTTTTATTGTTGTTTTGTTCTTCTTTTACGCTGTAAGTATCGATTTTGACTTTGGCTTTGCCCTATAGCATCTCATTTGGAGTTCGATTTTAACTGGGACTTTTAGTTATTTTTGTATTGAAAGCACGAACAAGATTCAAATAAAAGAGCAAAACGAACCTCAGTATGATAAGCTTTTTGTTTAAACCCGACTTCACAACATTCATATACATCTCAAGAGACCTCATGAATACGCATGTGTGAGACAAAGAATATTGTACACAACAGGGATCGATACTACGGCAACAAAAGACATACGACTAGAAAAAATAAAGATATGAGAACAATCACATTACTTATAATCAGGCAGACAGACGTAGGTAGTAGCTAAGTCTGGAAACTTCTGGCAATAAATCAATGACCAAATTTGTTGCCAAATCTTGTTTAGGTTTTTTAAGGTTCCGTAGCCAAATGGCAAAAAAATGGAACCCTTATGGATTCGTCATGTCTGTCTGTCTGTCCGTCCGTCCGTATGTCACAGCCACTTTTCCGAAACTATAAGAACTCAAACTTGGTAAGTAGATGTATTCTGTGAACCGCATTAAGAATTTCACACAAAAATAGAAAAAAAAACAATAAATTTTGGGGGTTTCCCCATACTTAGTACTGAAACTCAATTTTTTTTTTTTCATCAAACCCATACGTGTGGGGTATCTATGGATAGGTAAATGATATTGAGGTTTCTAATATCATTTTTTTCTAAACATAATAGTTTGCGCGAGAGACACTTCCAAAGTGGTAAAATGTGTGTGTCCCCCTGTAACTTCTAAAATAAGAGAATGATAAAACTAAAAAAAAATATATGTTGTACATAACTATGCAAACTTCCACCGAAAATTGGTTTGAACGAGATCTAGTAAGTAGTTTTTTTTAAATAATGAAGGCGGTTACTTGCTGCTACGGAACCCTTCATGGGCGAGTCCGACTCGCACTTGGCCGCTTTTTTTCTAAGTTAAATTAATTTAGGATGCTATCGAAGATCCTTAATCAGAAAATTGAAGCAATGAGAAATAAGTCAATTAGTGTGTAGAACATATCGAAAAACATGTATACTCTATCATTTAGGTGATTGTTTTTAAATAAAGTAGAAAAGAACTTCACCTCTAAGGTTGGTCCCACCATCCACTGTGCTCATATTATTTGATCAAAGAACGGTACCGAAAGTTGTGCCATTCATTTTTCTACAGCTGCAGCTCATGAAGAAGTGCCCATTGAACGCAGACACGCTTAGCTTGGTCTTACATTTTTGCTGGAGAAATATCTAGATTCCTAAGGAAAACATGTTGAGCTTGACCATAAAGGGATGAAAGACGGAAGCAAATAAGGGAAAATGGAGTGCTCATAAATTGTCCCGGTGGTAGAGAGGCTAGAACAAAAATATTAATTAGCATACCCAGAGAATTAAGTACATTATAAATTAAGGTAACACGTCAAAAAAATACTCGGTGGCAAGTGATATAACAGCTTGACTGTTAGTAATAGTTTCATACCTTGTTGCTTTTACGAGCATCGCCGCTGGACTGCCCGCTCGTTATTAAATTATCTGACAACTTGCCAGGTTTATGTACGTTGTCATAACATTAAAGGGCAGCTTTGTGGTCTCAAAAATTTCGTTGCCAATTTACATATTGTGTGGGTTTCTGGGTGCGGTTTCTCAAATATGCTGTAGAGCATTTCTGTATTCCAGTCAGTCAATTTGTACATCGATTTTGGCAAGATTGTTCCTGCTCTGACTGTGAACACATTGTTTTTGAAGTCTAGTAGTTTAACTAGACTTCAAAAACAATAGGTTTAATGTGTGTGTGTAGTTTAACTTTGTTCACTTGCTAGACGTTTCAGGTGCATTCAAGCCTGCCCACTAGCGTTATCTGTTATTGACCACTGTTATCTTTTATCCCTTCGTACCTTAACATTTTCTTCTTTTCCGTCGACTGCCAGCTTCCTGGTTTTGGGTGCTTCCTCACAATTCACAAGTTTTAATTGAGGCATCAATCTTTCACCGAACTTCGTTTAAAAACTCGTCTTTCTCAAATCGTTTCATTTATTACTCTTCCCAGTTGTCATCTAATGTTCCCTGGAGTGTCCCTCATTATCTTCAGGATACCGTTTTGTGTATCCTCAATGATTTGCACAATGTTGGCCTATCAGTTTTCCGTTCGATTGAGTTTAAACAGATACATATTGTCTGTCCGTTGATTCAACTGTCCTATTAAAATTTGTACTTAGTCAATGCCCTTGGGCTTTAGAAGTCAAATGTCAATAGCGTTTGAAACTTCGTATCTATGTTTAGAAGTAACTCGCACTAATAACCTGAGTTTCAAGGGACATCACAGAACTCCGTGTGGGAATATATGTTGGACTAATAACTTTCAACGCCCCACTCACATCAGTTCTGCATTAGTGCAAGACTAAGTTGTTAGTTCTTGTAGTGTTCTAGTTACCTCGGGATCTTCTCGGAGCGGAATAGAAGTATTAAGTACTTGCGTATTGTATGAGAAACCCTAGCTGTTAATTTCGTTCTACGAAAGGACAAAAACCATTAGATACCATTAAACCTGTAACCATGGTAACTTTCTCGTATTTTTGGTTAACAATGTAATTATTTTTTGAAGTGTACCTACCGATGGAAAATTTACCGCCGATTACAACAAAGTCCGACCCTTATAACAATATGAATGAAAATTAATGATCCTTGAACTGCAGGGTGGCAACCGACATCTACTACTACGATAAGGGTAATATTACAGAAGCCTTTAACTTTGTAAATTATAACTTGTGTAAGTAATACTGAATGATGGATTGTGCCGTGGCTGCAAATTTTTAGTGATTCATTATCCTGAGGTAGGTAACATGACGTTTTCAAATTGCAAGAAATCCAACTTAGAAATAGAAATAGTGTTTTTGGATTTAATACTACTTAGGCTAACTTTCCTTATACTGAAATGGACCACCATTTGAGTATTAGGAAAGTTATATGCCAAACTAAATGAATAACATTCATAGCGTTCCAGGAAATAGCTACAGTAGAATTTAACTGACTGCCAACAAACTTACCTGACTTCACACAAATAATTGGTATAGATAGATAGAGAAGCTATAAGGATACTGAGAACAACCTTCGTTTGAGGTACAGTCTAGAAGATCCGTATGAAATGTATGATGAATAAGCTGTATTAAAGCAATTTCTTTTGATCTCAAAAGGCCTGGCCGCTGGCGTAGGCGGACGGCGAAAACCAAGTTATAACTACATTTATTCATAAACTGCGAAAATATTCTGCCTTCAACTCCAGGTAACTGAACTGAAGAGGAATAAAGCTTGGATCGTTCGAGAAGAAAACTTTTAATCACTACATTCGTTCGGCTCGAAATCAGCGCTTGTACAATTTAATTTGTACGATTTATTTTTAGATGGCGGTTGTCATGACAACCGAAGGGCCCCAGATCCTGTCTTATTGATTAATTGCTGAACATGTTACCATTGATAAACGGCTTGTGGATTTCTTCTGTCCTGTTTAATGTTGGTTTTTGCTGTGTGTGCTATATTTTTGTATCGGGAATGTGCGTGTGCGGTACTATGTGGAAGTTTTCATGCCGGCCGAGAAATCTAGTTGACCTGTACGTTTGGTGTTATCTGTCTCCAAATTATACGGTCCACCTTCCTACTTATTGATACCAATTTTTGAGTTGGATATTTTACAATTTCGGACATTCTTTGTTATCGTATAGTGCTGTTATATTTTTATGGAATCCAGTTATTTTAGTGTACCGATTGATCAGATTTATGCTATTCAACGGCAGCCCTTTGTTTTAACGTTCGAATTGGGAAATAAAGCCTTTATTCCACACTCACATATTGTTCCGTTACTCGCACAGGCTAATTTTAAACTGTAATGTTTGAATTCTGTTTAATCAACGCTATCCGTGGATCCGTCCTCATTTATTTGACATTTCATCTGATATTCGGTTGGAAAATTTACATTTTCAAACTTTCCTCTGCGAATGCTCGGATTTTGGTTACCGAGTAATGAGTTTCGGTTTAATATTGTATTTGCTCGGAAATGGTTGTTTGATGAACACATTGATTCGGAAAAAGTCAGGTGCATGCCAATTTAATCGAACATACCTACTCGGAATGCTTTTGAAATGTAGGTAAGTATTTGGCTTAGTAATAGTTCCCTGTATGTTTAATGTGTTTAATTAATTTTCCCAAATAATCACGTCCAGGTAAATCCTCATAAATATGATGAACTTTTCCCCGTGTAGTTTCGTAATCCCTGTAACGCGATCAACCAACAAACAAACCAGATTCAGCCGGATTAAGAGACGAGAATTTAAACTGTAAGTGCAAACCGACGCTTTATTCTTTTACAAAGCGTGAGAAAGCACACAACTGCCTTCTTAAATAACAGAAAAAAAAACAAGAAAATATACCAACGAACTTTACAAGAGCTTAGCAAAGAAACACTGGTACAAAAGTTATATACAAATGGAAAAAAAAGTTTTAAATCCTCCCAAGGCTTGGAAACGAAAAAGATTGATCGCTTTTTGAATTGAAAACTGAGCGGTATTGTATGCAAGTTGTGTAAATATGGTACGCAATAAAAGAGCAATCTTCCCTTTATCTAAAATTCATACAGATTGCGGTAATAAAACTGGCAACATCAATATAACGGTTGATTGTTTCTGATTGCGGCCAGGGTTGGCCAGCTCTGAAATGATGAATAAATGTTGAGATATATCATATTTCATATTATTTGAACAAGATGTCACGCTGTCAAAGGGATCTTAACAAATAGCGCTGTGTGGTTTCTGGGTGTACCTATGAGTGGTAAAAAAAAACTTGAGTTTATGTATGTTTTACGAAAGTAAACAAGTAGATAAAGCGACCATGCTGATTTAGATTAGACGTAAACCACCTGTCTTTTTTACAAGTAGGTAGAGACAACAAAATGTTGTGTTGAAAGTAGTCCCCGGGTGCCTTTCACTCGTGAAACACGAGTAAAATGTAAGCTACAGTAAAGTCTCTTTGTATTACAATAAAAGATTCCCTCGTAGCCAAAAGACATTTCTTCGCTAACCATTACTTCATTTTGAACCTCGACGTAATAAAATACAAATGATTTTATAATAAAAGAGGTAGCCCAATTAAGCGATAGATGGTTTGTGTGAAAGATGATATTCATTTATTTATTAACATGATATCTTTTCAGTATTTTTTAATTTTAACGTCTTATATAAAGAACCTGCCATGTTATCTCCTCCCATGCTGCCATGTTAAGGGTGATCCCTTGGTCGACGAGAACGCCTAAGGCATTAAGTCTGCCTTTATCTTTTTTTTGTGTGCGAACAGTTTAAATAAATAAACGATACGGCTGAAATGGTGGTGTATACTGAGGTCATGGCTGATAAAGAAGAAAGGAAGGAGAAGACACGCTGTGATTTGGAATAAGGACGGTAAAAGAGGCAAAATATAGTAGAAATTCATGCGAGATAACCCTAATTGTCACCGCGTTTGATTGCAATGCCGAGTTGCCGACATGTTTGCACCACGTGACCGCCTTAGACGAAATTGGATTAGACAATGCGGACGCTTTACACAATCCTTTGTTTATTGATGATCAATGTTGTTCAAATAACCCGTTCCAGCTATTTACACGACTATGTGAAAGATGGACGTAAGTAGTTTTTTTTTAATCTAAAGATATCCTTCCTAGCACCATTTTTAACCGACTTCTAAAAAAGGAGGAGGTTCTCAATTCGGTTGTATGTTTTTTTTTGTGTTTGTTACCTCATATCTCCGTCATTTATGAACCGATTTGAAAAATTTTTCTTTTATCTGAATGGATCTACTTCCCGATTGGTCCCATAGAAATTTCATCAAAATCGGTTCAGCAGTTTGGTTTTGAAATCAAAATAGCTGGAAATTTTTGTGTTTGTTACCTCATATCTTCGTCATTTATGTATGAACCGATTTGAAAAATTCTTCTTTTATCTGAATGGATTTACTTTCCGATTGGTCCCATAGAAATTTCATCGAAATCGGTTCAGTAGTTTGGTTTTGAAATCAAAATAGCTGGAAACAATATGTCATCCAAGTAAAAGAAATTGCGAAATTGATACTTGACAAGGATTTGTGTGTGATGCGATAACTAAAAAGGGTAAAATAAAAACTATTTTGCAAAAAAAAACCGACTTCCAAAAAAAAAACACTAAAAAAGTGGGAAATAACTTTACTTTCGGAAGTCGGTGGCAAAAACGTCAATGAAACAAAAAAACTTTTTTGCAAAAAAAAACCGACTTCCAAAAAAAACACTAAAAAAGTGGAAAATAACTTTACTTTCGGAAGTCGGTGACTATTGTTTGTTTCATTGACTTTTTTGCCACCGACTTCCGAAAGTAAAGTTATTTCCCACTTTTTTAGTGTTTTTTTTTGGAAGTCGGTTTTTTTTTGCAAAAAAGTTTTTGTAATCTAGAAAACGTGAAGATTAAATACTGACTTGTAATTGATAAGAATTATAATTATGTTATTAATCATATATTGAGTAGTCCTTTCAAGACCAAATTAATTGCTTGTGTTGTATGTATGTATAATAATTACGTATTTCATAAAGCCCTCTAATAGCTGCAAATCAAGCAACCCAGTCTCCCTTATCATCTCGATTAGCAACTTTGATACTTCCACATAAGTCATTATTTTCTTATGATAATATTTCACCGATCAAGAATGGTAAAGTGGAACAAATTTTACATACAAAATTGTTTTACAATAGCCTCGTATGCAATTTGCATTCCGCATAATATGCAACGGAAGATGAACATTCAAATGCACTCGTGGAAATGTAGAACAACAAGAATGTGAGACAAGCATTGAAATCACAATGCGAATCTAATCATGTTTATTTATGGGACATTTACTGGAGAATAATAGAGTTAGGATTTTAATTTTAAAAGCTGTCAAACTAACATTGTTTTCGATTCTATTCACGTGCATACTTTTCGGGGCTGATCAAGATTTTGGAGGATCTCTTGAATCGCAAAATAATTGGCTAACTCTGAAACGTGCTCATAATTTATCCTGTTCACAATCATAAAACTGAATTTGTCTTTCGAAGTTTTAATACACACAGATAATTCAAATAATTTTACTTCACTTATACTGTCACTTACGGGATATCATGCTGCTCATAAGCGCCAGGACCGCGGGATGTCATCCAGAGATCATGGCGCTTGCAACAGCGCGCGACGAAATGTCGGCTGCTACCAATAATTGATAATCACGGAGGATATCCCGAAGTGACAGTGTAAGTTTAGTTATAAAACTTGAAAGCTTAAAACAATTTTACTTTATCATCTAACCGCAATCCTTCAGTTTTGATCTTATTTTCAGGCCCCGTAGACGGACCCTTCCCGTCAAGTCTAAAGAATGCGCCGTACATGTGCTATCAAGTGCCCGTGAAAGGACCTTGTAACCGAATGTTTGTGGTCTGGTTCTTCGATGTTGTCCGTAGAAAATGTCTGAGAATGTTTTACTCAGGTTGTGGAGGCAATGAAAACAGATTTTCTTCTGAACGGTCTTGCCAGTTGACTTGTGAAACAAAGAGGCGCATTTAGGGGGACTTGGCTTTTTAAGATATCACGGAACCTTTGACGCTAACGTAATTTTAGTTTATTTTAATTTTTTTTTTCAGTGCCTATCTTATATTTCAATTTTTAGAACAATATTGTCTGGCTCATAAAACTACTCTTTTTTTATAACTTTGGAAAATTACTGTACTTGGATACAATGCTTACTGCATTGTATCTAATGATTGAATGATTTCGTAAATGTGCCTGACGCTAATGTGATACATATTTCAAATTCAGTGTCATAAAATAGTCCACGAGAAAAAACCGAGATACTTTACGGTATGACATTTTATATTGTGATACGGAAGGCATTAACTCTCAAAAAATATATTTTATGACCAAATATTTATGGTAATGTAATATAAGCATACTTTATGATTTTCCGACTGTGTTGGGTTTTATCGACGTCATAATAAATATGTGCCTATTAGATAACACGCCTTTCTTTTATTAACGCCTCAGGAATCTTAGTAAACTAAGTTAAACCTTTGTTTTGTTTAATTTTGTCATTTTTGCCTTTCATTCGGCATATTATTTCACTCGAACTAGTCACTACTGCACGCAAAATGAATCAAAAATAAATGTGAACTGATCCAAAGATGGTGCATTTCGGTACTCTGCATCTTTCACCCGCCTGTCGCTCGAAAAACGATATGAGAGAAGCAGGTGATCGTTCATTTCGTGTGAACATGAAATTACAACAAAGATTGGACAGTCTCCCATATTAACCCGTTCACTTAGGGGAAGTACCTGATATTGGCTTAGCAACAAACAAACACACGAACACCAAACTGTGTCACATCAAATTTCTTAAAAATCGAGTTCGATATGTACATATTTACGACGATCTCCAATAACATCATGAAGATACAAGTGCCAATCAATGTAATTTATTTCCCATATAATTCAGCAGCTGTTACTACCCAACCTGTTCCATTAATATCTCTCCTTGCCAAATTATTCCAATTAATTTCCATGGTAGTGAACCTATCGATACTAGAACTTTCCATTATGTCGCAAATATTGGAGCAAATATTAATTAATGAAAGCAAACAGTGTGTCACATTACACAAGTCGTATATTTACTTATTGGTAACCGATTTGAAACATGGGTGGGTAGGACCTTGTAATGTTATGAATTAATTACGGGGTTGTGGTATAGGGTGGGACTTGTCAGTCAAACCAACTTGAAAGTCCCTAAATAGACTGAAAGATCCACACGATAGCGGTATGGTGTTTTGAATTTTAGTTGAAAACACACATGGGCGTAACAATTAAATAATAGGTAAAATCTGAACTCAAAGGGGCTTAAATTTTGTGAAAGATAACTTAAAACAAAGGTAGGTAATTCTACTGTACTATTTAGGTAGGTACCTGAATATTTAATAATAATCGATGGCTGAATAAAACTTTTCCCACATGACACAAACAAAAACAATAGTAGAGGGTTTCAAAACCATTTCTATATTTTACTTCATTTTCAAAAACAGCCAAAGCTTCGTTCAGTTGGGGATAAAAATACTGAGTCATTAGCTAACAATATAGGAAGCTGTGCGTACAAAGCAATGACTTGACGAAAATCTATTATTTCCTGTTTAACAAACGAGACAACAAGGGAAAATTTGAACCTGTACAGATTGGGGTGGGTGCCTTACGTGCGTTAAGCGTGCTTGTTAATGAACTACATCCAGAATTAATAATGACTAGCTAGATTGTCGGTTTACCCTATCTCGTATTCTCGTGAAGATGAGAAATGTGTATCCTTCAGAAATATTGATTATACTAGCTTTATGCAAATCTATCAATCTCTAAAGTAACGAAATATAGGACTTCAATTTTAAAAGCAAAAGTGAATTAATATACTTACATAATAATATAAGTTTATTCAATAAATTTTACAGTTATACACATATCTTTTAGGCTATATTTTTCAGTACACAAAACAATTAAGCATCTGTAGCCGAACCAGGCAAAAGCCTGTATTTTGGCTATCAGCGCCAATCCCCTCAAATTATTAATAATTAATAGCAGCCATCGAGCAGAATGAGAACGTAACAGTAAAAGTTTTCACCTATTTCCTTACAAACATTATTTATAACATGGACAACCTCGTACAAACCGATCGTATTATTGAAAATTAATTCTTAAATATTTAATCCCGTGTTCCCTTCCCTCCACTTTTCCTAAACAAACCCTCTAGTTGTTACATCGTCATCCTCGAAAAGCAACGGAATAAGTAAATAATAACTACATTTGCTAACATTGTATCCATTTAGTTCTAGTTCCGTGCATTTTAAGAGCCACTGGGATCGATTTAATGACTGCATCAGTACGAATTGTACTGACTGCGAGATTCGCACTATTGCCTTTGTTTCATCTATTGGATTAGTACCAGACCGCACCATGACCATTTACTCGTAGCACTCGTACTAAGTGCATTATCCACCTAAAAAAGATATTGCCACTTAACGGTCTTCGTTTTTACGAAGTGAAAATCAGTTTGGTGTCGACTACAGCTGATATTGTCGTCAAATTGATGATAAGATTGATTAATAGCTGTTCATAATAATATTCTTCTTTTACCCCAAAATTGACACTGAATAGATGCTGCCACCTCTCTTAGGAGACTGGGACCAGCAAAGATCTTACGCATATAGAATGATTCACATTAAATTAATTAAATAATTACAGCATGCTAACTCGCAACTAAATGTTTATAATAATTAAAAGCAACAGTGTTATTTTATATGAGGAAATGTAAGATAACACTCAAAATCTCTTCCGAAGTAGGGTAAGGGTAGAGAGCTGGTCTGGGAAGGTTCTGGATTCAGTTTTAGACGATTGGATTGATTGCGTTAGGCTACATCTGGTCCTATTTACTGATAGCATTGCATTTCGAGTTTCCCTTATTGCTTAGTCCTTTCAATCAACGATTTGTGAACAATTTCTTATTTATTATATCGGTTCCAAATATTTCTGTCTAAGACGAGAGCCTTAGACAGAAATATTTGGAACCGATGAAGTTGAAGTTGTCTAAAGACAACTTTATGAAACCAAATAAATCCTTTGAAATATTTAAATTGAACTTCAAGCATTGCCTTTTCATCAAGTTTCCTCTAAGTACACGCGGAGTATTGGACTCCAAACATCAACTCGATATTTAAGTAAACGTATGAACTGAATCGTACGCCGTTCTCGATCCTATAGACTTTACAACTTTCCACACAAGATTATCCTTATTGCCATCAGTCTGTGAAGGCGGAAGTTACACGCAGTAAGTACATGTTGCAAACTTCGTAATGTTACGTTGTAATACCGTGTGTTCAAGTAATTCAACAAACATTTATCAGCTATGTGTATGTTTATGTCGATAGGTATACATGTATTTAAAAAAAACTCATCTGTTTCCTACAAAACTGCAATACCTACACGTCAAAATATACTGAAACAGCAGATTTTTTGAAACATTTCTGTGTTGGAGGGTTCAGAATGGTGTACTGAACACGAGGCTTAGCGTCGCTGTCCCTTCCAGCCTGTATAGACTTAGGTATGTGAAGAAAACCACTTTTTTTTTTAAATAAAAACAGTCATTAACTTTTTTTTAACGTCCTCGTAAATCGAATTCTTCATTGTCGAATAGTGGTTTAGCTGTTAAGGAATTTCCCCCTTGTTTTATTTCCCGTCTACGTGAATGTAGCCTACGCCAAAGTTCGACGGGCTCAAAAAGTAGCTCAACAGCAGACGCTAGTTTTCATGCGGATGTAACGCGTGCCGAGGCACAGGGGAGGCTACAATTTCTGCCTTGTTTTACTACCTAACGCTTAGGAGGGATAAACAGTTTCGAAATGTGTAAAGGACAATGAAAGGTATTTTTTTGTTCTGACTATACTTATAAACACGAAAAGGGTATCGTACTTCCAGCAATTGAGTTTTGAAGGATCAGATAGAGAGTGGCTCCGTGTAAAATAATGGTATTCAGCGTTCCGATTAGAGTGGAAAGGTAGCTAGGTGTATATGATGATGAATGCTCATTCCTAAAACAGAAAATCTATCCACACGAACAAAATCACATCGCGTGAAAGCACTTTAATTATCTCACGTATTCTATAAAGTAAATAACCCTTTTGAACAGGACCTTGCGAGTTGTGAGCAGTGTCAACACGAAAGTAATTTGATTCAGTTCGGAGTAGAACATGGGACATGCAACATCGTAAACAGTACGTCGTAGACGTTCATAGCGAATTTTGTCTGGATTTTCAGTAAATGAGTAGTTTGTGTTGCCATGACAAAAAGGTGGTAGGCACTGAGAAATTGATATATTGTGACCATTTAACTTTGGCCAAATACGGAGATACTGAAATTTGGGTATGATTGCTTAGCTCGCAAGCCTTACCAAAAGCCTAAATTATTCTAACTTCATACCTAAATCATATATATGGCTTGAAACAATAACCGAGTTATTTAATTCTAATTCACTTGTTTAAACAGCAAATAATATTACTTAATTTTACTTCTGGACTTCATCAAAATAGGGTATCAAGTTACCTACTAAGTTTTAGTCTCCTCGACGATGACCTGCTTACATAAAATATCTCCGCAGCCAGACTTCAATAGTTCTACTGTATCTATTAAGTCAGAACTTCAGTCCTTCAACACGATGTTATACAAAACAGACACGTTTTGCTTGAAGGCTAGAGAGCTTTTTAGAGTCGGAAATTTACATACACGAGTACGATTTTCAATCTAACTTGAGTTTTAAAACCTAAGTAAATGTAAACGAGAAGAACGTAACAAAATCGACAGATTATAGCAACAAAATTAATGTAAAGCTGTGTAATTTAACGTTCGTATCGTCAAAAAAATAAACCAATACGTACATTTCAGCATTTTTATGCGCCACTTGCGATGCATAAATTCGTGTGTAATGTGAAATATTGTGTGTGTTCCAGTTTCCAATTGCGTAATACGTCGAACAATTCGTGTTCAGCAATGAGAAAAATTACGGAAATTATACAGAACTTCACATATCGAAGCTGACGATACTTCGAATTTACAAGTAGTACCCACTGTGCACACTGATCATCCCTTTCATCAATGAACGTATAGAAAGAAAAGTTCCTGATGCAATTCTACTTCGCTACGTGATGAGTTTATTGCTAAGTTTTATTTAGAGCTATGTACGTTCGAGTTCATAGCAAGTCGGGCAAACCCGAAACAGTTACATAAATAAAACTGCCTAGCCTTTTCCCAACTACGTTGGGGTCGGCTTCCAGTCTAACCGGATGCAGCTGAATACCAGTTTTTACGTAGAGCGACTGTCTTTCTGACCTCCACAATCCAGTTTGTACCGGGTAATACGATACCCCTTGGTATGACTGGTTGTCAGACTTTCGGGCCACTGACTACCTATAACGACCGTCAAAGATCTACAAGTGACAGTTACATAAATAAAACTGTGATGAAAAAAATCTTTTACTTCCAGACATCAGAATTAACTGAACGATTCGCACGAAACTTTTCACAGGAAAACTTCGTCCAAATAGAGATACAGAGCGCTCAAGGGAATTGTAGTTTTGCAAAAGTTAAATACAGGACCGTTGTCGTCGGAGATGTTCAACATTTGTATTTATAAGTACTAATGAACATGTCGCCTCTATAGTAGTCTGCAAATAAAATTTGTTTGCATCCACGTTCCTTGTAGCTCTCAGAGTGCAAGCAAACAGATTCTTAAGTAACATGGATTGGATGTGTTTACACCACCAAGGTTTACCCTTTGTGGTTTCCAGTTAAATGTCCGTTACCCCGTGAAGTAACCTAAGAATTAACCTAAGATGTTAATGGCCGCAAAAACAATAAGTAGCAAAATAAAAGGAATGTGATCCTTATTTTATTTTGGGATGGTCCTGACTTTGATCTCACCTGATGAAAATCAATGGATACGGCTACGATAAGACGAGCGTGCACAGAACAAGCCTCGGTTCAATCTTGCATAGAAGGCTTACATTAAGGTTATAGGCAGAATGGAATGAAGACGCTTCCAAATAGTGCTAAATTTAGGCAGTTAGTATATTAAATATGGAGGAGGAGCACTGAGTACGACTAAGTGGAACGTCAACCCATGTGTGCGGATGGGGCCCGTCTGGATAACGGTATTTAAATAGTTTTGTAGTTGTTATTCCGCCGTTACCATGATTTTATTTTATTTTCATAATACACATTACATAGTATTATCATATCTTTCACAATATTTATTTATTATTATTGAAATCTGTTGACATCCGCACACTCATCATATAGGTTCAGTTGAAAACCAGTGTCGGGCACTAGTTGCTGAACTAGGCCTATTTGGCGCAGCCGTGAGTCATACAATATTTCTTGGTTAGTTTTAAATTTTATTTTATACTTGCTTTTTTATATTGTGTAGTGTGTGTACTAGTGGCGTGTGCCAATAAACGTTTTTCTTTCTTTCTGTTAAAAAAGTTAGGTTGTGGGATGGGTTGATATCAATTCATTCTGCCTCTACTGCTTAGGTAGTTAGGTCATCGATCATCACTCTTAACTCATGCTTCTTCTATGTAGGTAATTCAGAATATCCAAGTTACAACAACCTTTTACCCAATAAATAAAAGATCAATTAATTTCTTGCGTTTAATTACGCCCAAGTTATTATGGCGAATCGCTGGCGCGGTATAGTTAAAATTTAATAAACTATATCCTGCGTAACGTTAATGTTGTTTCCTGCGACAGATACGGTGCACGTGTAGTGGGTTTCTAGGGTTATTAATTTATTTTCATACATTTTCCAGCTCGAGTATGTAGGTAATTGGACGGTAGGGTTTCCAATTAATGAGTTATATGAACAGGTAACGAATAGATTGAACCAAGGTATCGCTGTATTTATATTAATTTCAACCGAATTGAATCCACTTGACTGACAACAGATTTTACTTTTTCGTTTATATGCAACAAATCAATCAGCAGAAATATTTCACGTTTACCTTTTTATCAATCCCACGAACACCGCAATACAAATGCTAACCCGAAAATATCAGGGCAATAAATAACGTGTAATCGTTTGTTCGTAACTCCCCTTACAAATACGCACAGCTTTCACTTCCGTACCTACTCGATTTATCTCCAAGGCAAATTCCCTAAAATCACTGCTTCCGCACTACCAGTTAGTAGACACCTTCGTACAGAATGTCACACTCTCCCGCTCAAAGATTTATTACTATACAATTTCCTGCTCACACTTCGGAAGTGCAAGAGGATGTCCAAATATTGGAATCTAATGGAATCGAATCTATCAGCACCATAAAACGACGGATTCCGTCTTCTGTTGAGATAAATTTCACTTTATCGTAACCAGTGCTGAATTTATTGTGGGATCCTATTTCTGGAGTCGGTCTCCAGAGAGTTTTGTCTTCCAAGAATTTGTTGGAATTGACAACATTAATTCTTTGTTGAAAGCGATATGTTGCTTTGCGTATTTGTTGCTTTAGGGACACATCCAAACTTATCGATTGTCTCAAGATTCCTAGTTCGGGTTCGTTGAATGTAAATCTAAGAAGCAATTTTCTTTATTTTTCTAGTAAGAGTAGGTAGTCTGGTCGGTTTACCCGAACTTATATCAGCAAGATATTTGTGTTTGTATTCTTGGGTATAAGCAAAGAGCACTGAGCCAAGAACCATCTTTATCTTTTATACAAATCTTTGGCATGTTTGCCAGTAACGACTAGTATTTTATATGTATGTATGATCGGGAATGTAATCCGAGGTAATCCCGAGTTTTTATTTAGAAATAAAACAAAGTGGAACAATTAAGGATCTTGTGTTTTATAGGAATCACTTTGTCCTCAATTGTGCTGCGTCGTGCAATAAACTTTATTGATACTTCAGCCTTTATAGCTTTCAAATCTGTCTAGGTAAACCGTCGTAGAGACTATCTTCGCATAAATACTAAAACGCAACACAAAATCTAAACCAGACTGCCAGGGACATTTATTTCTGTTATACTTAGCGTCACTTTTAATACTTTCATTGTTAGATCACGACATCCCGTACCGCATTAAAATTTATCACGCGGAACTTTATAAATTAATCCATACACGTCTAAAATATAAGCGTTCCCGTGCAGCGATTTAGCTGGTACTAATCCGCGAGAGGGCGCTGACTCCGCCGTGACTCTGTGACCCAATTCTGTGCTCATTAACGTGTGGCCACGTTGCACCGGACACCACAATGCAATGGTTTACTTATTCAGCGCACGGAGGGTTTTTTCGATGCACAGTGCAACATTCCACGGAAGTGACTGCAGTCAGACACGAATTTTTCATATCACAATCGGATACTACGAACAGCTTTTGGGAAGTTGAGCGTTTTTCGGGAACACGAATTTCATTCCGTTATAAATGGCCTGTTGTACAGAGCTTGCTGGCTCCATCTATATAATATAAAATTCTCTTCAGCTAACCAGACGCCGCAGTGAACAAATACTGTAGCCCCAGATAAACTGTGTGAATAATCTCTGTAAGGCAAGGATTAATTAAGTGATTTCGTAGTCTAGAGACAAACATCGAAGCTACTGGTGTCTTTAACAGGCTTCCAGACCACTTTAGTGCTTTATGAACACAGCTTTAATTGACAAAGTTTAGTACTTATTCTATTTATTTAGTAGCAATCTTGAATAAAATATTTTCCACGAGTTACTTGTTTAGTATTAAACAGCACTCGCAATATCTCCGATCATAGTCATTCTAAACTGCTAATATTTCTACCTCATGACGAGCCTCCCGAAAACCTTTGCCACCCCAAGTTGAATGAATATTGCCATCTTAGCCAAGTAATCGCAATATTTACCCACATAATAAATATTGGTACACACATAACCTACTCTTCACAAGTCGCAATTTACGATACCGCTGGGACAAAAGATGGGGTAGCCAAAGTTTTGCAAAGGACCGCACGGCCGAGAGTTTGTCAGGGGGTTAAAAATCAATAATGATACTGTAAATATATGCGCTGCCAGATTGCTTCGCCAAGTTTTTTTTTTTGTAATCACAACAGCATCTTTCCCCTTTTTCTTTGGGGACATTTAGAGCTTGGTTGGGAAAACAAACAGCTGATAGGGATCGTTTATTTTTCTTTCGAACCGTGGAAAATTCAAGCTGTTCTTAATTATAATTAGATATGTAAGATAATTTATGAAATATTCGTGCGTAGGTGTTCGTTTGTAATTGATAGCGTGGGCAGCGATGGATGAGACCGGCTCAAGTCTGGAGAATTTGCTGTAATCAGCGGTCTATTCTCAGCTGTAGGTGATTGTGGCCTGAAATTGATGATAAGTATTGTAATACACGTGCCCACGTTTATATAAATATCAGAAAGCCGGTTGCCATAACGATCTTTTTTTTAATGCTGGGTTAAGATCATGTGCAGCATTCATTATTATCAGCTTATTCCTCCTTCCGTCTCTCACATACATGATTGATAGATCATTTGATATTGCAATTTGTACCTTAACCTGTTATAAATCATAAACACGCTCACCAAGATGTGTTAGCGAAACTACACACCTTACATACTTAACAAAGAAACAAAGCTAAAATCGACAACACACAACAACTTCGGTCGTGTTCTCCACCGTAATCTCCTCTCAAGGAACTTGGTACACCGCTAATCCTGAAATAAATTACATCGCCGTAGTACTGAACATTTAGTGTCTGTATTCGCGGAAATACACTCGATGAAGACATGTGATATATGAGCCAGAAGAGCTTTCTAGCCAATAAGCTTTTGTGTAACAGCTATGGGTGATTCTAATACTTAGTCTAGTCTATACTTGACTTTGTGGTGAGAAATAGGGCATTAGGTCAAGAAGAATATTATTTGCTGTATACTGACTTCAGTATGTTGTAAAGGTTGGTAATAAAATTGGTCCTTTAAAAAATCAGTCAATATTAAAATATTTTTTATGACTTGAAGCAAAGATGTCTTTCATTAATTTATTTACCTAAAAAATGTTGATTATTGACTGTGATAGGTACTTTAATTAATGCAAAATCAGTGAGCGGACTTCGCTTGGTCTTATATGTATATAAACATATTTGAACTTCTTGCTATCGACCTGGTAAGAAGAAGAATTAATGCAAACATCAATGTAGCCTGTATTCCCTTTAGTTATCTACTTAATGTTTGGTATTCGGCAGGAGTCAAGCCCGTCCCCCGATCTTCGGTATAAAATTATAATTATGTACCTACGTTTGTTTTCCAAAATTGCGCACATTTATCTATGATAACAACACATTGTTCCATACACATTTTATAAAAGGAGAAAAATGTAACATAATATTTTATTGTTTGTTTCAGGTAATGGCGCGTGTAAAGTCTCACTTGCTGTTATTTATGTACGTATTGGTTGTTTAATTTCCTGCTAGGAAACCAACGGTATGAGTAATACTTTTGTTTTTGTCTGTACCTACTTTTTTTTTTCAAAGCGCTATTTTTGGTATAAAAGGATACATGTGACGTTTGCGTCTGTATTCCCGGACTACATTTTCTATAATAGTATTCAGTGCCATGTAAAGAAGCGCGAACAAGTTTCTATTTATGACAAAGTTCCGATAAATCGCGACGGCTAAAGAACATGTTGCTCACAACCTTGAGTTTCTTAGAAACGAAGCCCCAGCTTCTTAGCCTATCTCTTCCAGTTTGCCTGAAGGACTTTCTTGGTTTGTGATTTCTAGAAATCATCAGAAGATACATAGATATTTCTGCTCAATTCCTTAATATTTTCATACTCCATATATACCTACGTCATAGAAAAATTAAATTCATTCACTGACATATAAGGCAAAGCCTGAACGCACAAGACAAGAGTTTTATAAAAGGTGTAGTTTTGCAACCTCGTCAAAATTCAGGAGGTTGTCATAGAAGACGTTAATAATCAATATAAATTACGGTACCTGGTCAATAATAATAAACGCTGCTTTTTTTGTTGTTTTAATTTGACACTATTTCAGAATGGGTGATTCTCCTCTTTTGAACAGGGCTTCTGTTCAAAAGAGGAGAATCACCCGTTTGTCGAATAAACGTCTGCGTTTGTTTGTGTGTGTGAAAGCGCGGTTATAGGGCTAGTATTAGACGGGCCGCGTTTTAATACGGGTGGTGTACACTTATCGATTTCCGATACTATGAAAAAAAAAAAATATACCTACCCATTTTATTATTGATTCGGGTCGAGAATCATTAGCATAGTTACCTCCTTGATTTTGACGAGGATGCAAAGCAACCTTGTATAATTACGAAACTGAGCATTTCGAAAATTCGCCACCTACAGTGATGGGGGCTAAAATTTTCCATGCAAGTTTGTAAGTTTTACCGATGGGATATTCCTATAACCGCACGGGTTTGAACAATAACCTTTTAACTATCCCTAATGTCGATAACCATCTCTGTTTCTGTCATAAGCAGTAAAACAACAAATATCTTATTCATGACGTCGGTCGTCATAACACTTTATTCCTGCTCAGATGCTTGGCTCGTATGTTACAGTTTACACAGGCTTATTTTGTGACTTTGCTCCCACACATTTGCTGTCAGGTACTTGTTATTTATTTGTTTAATGACATGGTAATAATGTGGCCACCTACAGGTCCTAAATAATGTACTGTCGGTACAAAAAGAAGATGGTAATAAATAAAACGGTAAAGCTGTTTTAGATACCTACTATTATTGTGTGATTGAAGAAAACAGACGTTATGTGTCTGTTTAAATAGTACTTGCCTAATTTAAATTTTTATATTAAGGTTTCACTTTTACAATTTTTGCGTGTCCAGATGACGAAATAATAAGGCATACTAATTTTGAGTTTCACTAACTGGACACACGTGTGACCGACCAGTCTTTCGTGTCGAGTTGGTGACCAACCCAAATATACCACATAGCCCATATTAGAAAACACATTATTTTAAGTTACTCTATAATAAATACAACACGCACACACCGATAAATACAAACGAATAAATACAATACAATATCAACACACAAACTAATTATGCCTCAGCCCTCACCTGTCTGCATGTGCTCTTTGTGCAATTCCACCTGCACTATAGGTACGGTGGGCTCCTATGTGTCATGACTTCGTTTGATGCAGCGTCTTCTAACGCTGTTGAAATGCCTGCCTGAGTTCAGGTTAAAATTACTTGAATCATCAAAACGACTAAAATAAGAATATTATTTGTGGATAGCACTTGTTAGTCTCCCTCTATATCAGTTTAATTGATTAACGTATCAGTGTTCGGTCTAACTGAACTCAAATATCGCGGTGGCTCAGTTTTGCCAAGATGACTCAGTTTCAGTATTGAGACTTGTGGTTCTCCTCGAAGTTTAGTTTGTGTTTGTCTAAGTTCGGTGGTCTTATTATATTATGTGAAAGTTATTAACCTTCACCTTCTGAGATAGCTGTAGAGGCTGAAGTTCATAATGAAATTTTGACCAAGATATAATTAATATATTAGGTAGGTACTTGAAGTTGTAAATGTTATCATTGGACTTCGTAATCAGCTTATCCAATTAAAAACATTTCTACAAGAAAATGAGAAACCATTCAAACGTACAAAAATCGAAAAGCCTTTTCAGTTTACCTTACAAAATCTTCTTTCAAATGTAAACGGTTGAGTTTTAATAACGCTCGACTCAGAATAGAAGCAGAACGAAAAATCAAAGAAATAAGTCTATATAATCATAAACCGAATTCACAATTAATTCATTCGAGTACCTACCTATTGAGCACATTTAGTAGTAAATAGAAATCAATTTCTAGAATTCCGTCAGTGATGCTTCAAATCATAGATCCAAAGGACTAAAAGATTAACTCAGCGAATTTAGTTTGTTCGAACCCTCCCCACGGTACACAAAATTTCAATTCCATTTAACCTTTGGTTAGAGCTAATAGTGCGGGTTTTTATTAGTTTATCTGATTGACAGTTGTGAAAGGACTTATTACCTACAAGCGAAATTGGACTGATTTGCAACTAATCAATTTTGTGGAAATGCATGTTTACGTGGCAGCAATTACAATTATCAAAGGCATTGTTGCCCAATTAAAAAATAATACAAATATTAGATGATACTGCTGGTAGTCTTACTTTAACGTGATATTTTCAGAAGTAGCTAATGAAGTGCCACAACGCTTTCTTATATAAAAAGTGTTTTGAGAATCTTTAACTGATCTGATTACTCTGATCTTAATCTGACCATTGCCAGTAAATCCTGTGATTAAACAAATAGGTATTTAAATAATTTAAAATCGAGACTGTTTGCAATCAAATGACAAAATCGAAACAGCCAAACTTAAATGTAAAAGAACCCGTGTAAAATTCAGCCCATTGATTGGGTGCCTAATGCTATTTGTTAAACTTGTCCCTCTTAATCAGGCTTCCAGAAAGTTCTAAGTAACTTGTAAAAGTGGGAAAAACAAATTAAGGTAGAAAAGTTTTTGGGTCTCACGCGCACAATAACTGTATTTCAAAGTGAATGGTTATGCTAAGTAGGGTGTGTGTTCGACGTATCGATTTTCCAAGTTACGGAGTCAGGATCTCCAGAAATATGCTTACAGGAACTTTTCTTCGGGGCGGAAGTTCGAGGAGCAGATTCAATTTTTTTAAATTAAATAATACTTACTGCTCGAACTAAAGCATCGCGAGAATAAAACTGCGGTTTAACTAAAACTTATTCGCTTTATCTAATAGTCCAGTTCATTAGAATAGGATGCAATGAAAATACTCAAGTCTATTTCGAAGTCTGAACTGTAAAAAGCAAAGCACATTCAAAATTGTGTCTCCGCTCACACGTTCCCTTAACAAACTATTGTTTCTTGCTGCAGCGTTTAATAAGCAACTCTCATTAATAATTCGGGTCCAGCGCTCTCGCCTCTGGTACGTTCCACTTTTCACAAATAGTAACCGTCAATTTTCCTTTAAACAGTAAGAAAATTAAATAAGTACGTAAGATGAAAACACATTTTGTTGGCTAAAGAAGACTCTTTGTAGGCGTCGTTTTCTCAAACGGCTCAATTAACTGCCTTAATTTGGTAGTTTAGTCTCTGAAAATAAGTAAAAACAATATCCTTTTGGGAGTATGTTGCTTGTTATATTCTGACCATTAGGTCTACAATTTATATTAAGTCTGGCCTTTTCTGTATTTGAAAGTTTATTTGACATTCAGATACGGCCATATCTGGACACAAAACAAATCTCAACGGAGCTAAAATTTTGGCTGGCCCTTATCTCGGCGTTTAAAATTAAAATTTATGAAGTAACCCGAAACACTGCAGACGTCTTTGCTCTTTAAAATGTAATTTGTTTGAGACAATTCAGATTGTCACTTAAAAGGGAGACTCAAGCGCAACGGTGTTTGCCTTTCATTGTACGAGCAATTTAACCCTTTGTGAAGTTAACTACAATTTACCCACTCAGTACAGGACCTTATTATTTTTAATTCAAATATTTTTGTTAGATTAATGTAAAAATAATGATTGGCCTCGACTTTTGTCCAGACTTACAAATGATTCGTAGCGAAGGGCGATCAAAATAATTCCGACCATTTTAATCAATAATAAAAATGCGTAGGTAACAATTACAAATTATTCGTGAGGCCAAATTCCGAACCCGAATTCAATTTACGTAAAGGCAAAGCGTTAAAAATCGAATAAATTATGTTTAAAGCCAACCCAAGGAGGGAGAATTGCTGTGGCTTCCATTGTTTACGCGACCTGATTTTTTCTCCTCTCAAAATAAAACTGTTGCGTCCAGGCCTTACTAGTATTTTCTTCGTGAACACTACTGAATTTTATTGTCCTTAGTATCTCGTTTGCAATGTTTATGATATCGTGAGCTCGGATTGCAATCGCTTTGAATTCGTTTTGCACTTAGCTGCTGCAGGGCTTTTCATTTAAGATATTGCGCTTTGAATTGAAGTAATCTGAGGATTAGTGTTTTCTTGCTTCAGTAGCTGTCGTTGAAGTTGTTTTGATGCCTGTTTTTTATTAAGATTTTGTTAGCGAACATGGAAAAGAGAATTTTGTAAAGGTGATGGTGCTGAGGTAAGATCAACTTTCATCATTTTCCTGCCCTCATCCTAATTTATTTGGGGTTGGCGCAGCATGTCTTCTTGTCCCATTCTTGTCTATTACTCGTTACCTCTAGGTATATCTTCGCCAAATATTATTGTTTAATACCAACACATAAACCTTCTGCAAAGATCGTAGTAGGTGGCATTCTGTGGTTTTTGCCTACCCCATGGGAAAAGGCGTGAGTTTATGTATGTATGTACATAAACATTCCCGACCAACTCGGTGCTAGTCTCGGAATAAATAACCTTTATTTCGGAGAACGGCATCGAAATTCTTTGGACAGTTAAGAAGAACAACGCGTATAAACGAACAGACACAAAGCAACTATGATTTATAGTATGTATAGTTTGGGCAATGTTATTTAAAGTCGTGTCCAAAACAGTCTTCATTAAAATCATGATTAGGTAATTGAAATTGGCGCTATCTATGATCTGAGTTGGTATCTATATCTGAAGAAAACTCTTTGCGTCAGTTTGACTTCCCAGTGCTCGAAATTATGAACAGTTAACATTATACGTGTTTCTTTTAGTACCAGTAGTGCAGTAGAATGGTCACTAGGGAAAAGTCCACTCTCGCGGTAACAAATAAACTAGTTCTCGAGGATGCGGTGGTACACTAAACGCGGCCATTCCAAGCAATATATTTTGAAAACTGTTGTAAACACCCGCGTCTTAAAATGTGAACTACTCTACGGATAAGTTCTCCTGGTACAAAGTTGGTCAGTAATCGCGGGTTTTGTTAATTTAAGAAAGCATTTATTTGGCAATTGCGTCAAATATTTACGTATCGTTTCATTTCCTTTGCTTCGACTGAAACTCTGAACTGCACAAGTGGCTAGCGTTGAAAACTATTACAATAGTGCATAAGTTGGAGCAAGCTGGAAGTTCGACTCTACGAATGCTTGGTATTTATATGAAGTCGATTGTTCTGAGATACTTCAAACGTAACATCATGCCTGTAATCCCCGAAGGGTTAGTCAGGGTGACATTCCAGTTGTATTTTTTAAGTCCCTTGTAATAAGGGGCTAGCCTATTGCCATCAACTGGGCACCAGGTGAAAAAACCCAATAACACTTACTACACTTATACTTCCAAGTAATTTGATATAAACGTACGTATGCATAGAATTCGACATGAATGACTTTACCCTTAATATCCGTTATAAGCCCCTTAATTTCCGAACATACAAACACCATTATGACCCAAGCAGCTCTTATTACTCGTAAAATTATATTGTGCGGTGAAATACATTCACAACCTCAGAAAGTAGCCAATGCTTGAAATTTTACGTGAAACCGTAATGGGTTTTTTGTTGTCAGGTATAATTGAAATCGATCTGTCCGCTCGTCTGCTTGCGACTTGCGACAATTAAACCTTAATTACATACTCTTTGATACCATGTTTCTAGCTACAAAAGATGAGTCTTAACAAATATTAATATTTAGATGCGGGCTTTGTAGGATTTAATGTCCCAAAAAACATCAAAATTATAGCAAATTGTACAGCTTTATTAAGACAACATTTACCATTTCTCAACCCAAAATCCAATTCCAATGCTTTCTTAAAAACGATACACTATTTCCATCTTCGCTAAAATATTTTATATATTCTGCAAAATTTCATTTCAACGTACTCTTGAAGTCCAGATCAATACGTTGAAATGTCGCTTGCAAATCGAAATTCGAGTTCGGGTTCACATATTACAGCATCAAACTTGCAACGACCCAATTCCACTAACAATTTACTTGTACAACCTGACAACTATTAACAATAATCCCGTCTCTAAACGGTTACGGCTCTGAAGGTAACAAACGCACAGCTACAGATAGCTGACCGGCGGAATTATATCTACCTGCTTTACGATCCTGGTTTATGTTCACGACGATGAATTTATATTGGAAAATGTAACAGTCTGGAGTAGGCGACCGAGGCAGACACTTGTGAAAATATCGATTGGTATTAGTATTTCGTCCTTCAACTTGATCACTATACAACATGTAACTTAATTAACGCACATCCTGAAATTAGTTTGTTCAGAATCGTTTACTGAATCGATTTCTACCATTTTTAATATAGGTAATTTTTTATCCCAAAATTAACTAAAACTACGTAAATTACAGTCACACTACCCCTGTACAGCCAAAACAAACTGACATGGACTGTAAATCAAGGCAATAAAAATTTTAAAAGTGCAGTTTTATTTGTATTAATACAAATTCCGTCATTTAATACAAATACAGAAAAATGAACCTTATTTCAAGGAGATTAAAGTCTTTACAAATACAGTTAAGTAAACTTAACGATTGTAATCGCGCGCACACACTTACAGGCACTGGACAAAGGACACAATAGAAAAACCAACAAAATACAAAATATGACATGCTTGTTTTCGTTCCCTTTCTCCTGCAAACTAAAAACCCGAGATAGAGCGAGATAGCTACGACGATACCGGCGCTTGCGCGGCTACGATGAAAGCAAACTTAAATGTAAACAATATTAGTCACGCGCGGACATTTTACAGGAAAGTTCGCAGAGTGTTTGCAAATAATTTTTCGCGCGCGATGTCTTTCCAATACACAAAATGTTCAGTACACCGAAATTGTGAGGACATTGGCATGGTGTGGTGATAATGTGGCTCTAGCTTGCAGAACATTCTACCAAAGGTATGGTACCTACAAGAGTAGACCGCAGGTTTATGTTAGCTGCTGCTCAGCGGCTTCGCGACCACGTAACGTTCCGTCCGAACACGGCCATCGACAGGGGAGCCGATGTGCCTACACGTACTCGTCTTCAAAACGAAATACTGGACTATTTCGACGAGAATCTCCATGCCAGTACCCGAGAAGCAGCGCCACGCTTTGATTGTAGCCATAATGTATGTGTGGAGAACACTTCGTGGTGATAAAAAACATCCATTCCACCTCAGAAGATGCCAGGAGTTGACTCTAAACGATTACGCACCACGCTTGCAGTTCAGCCGCTGGTCACTAGAAAATTGGCAGCGGAACATAATTTGAACAAATGAAAGTACCTACATTCACACGTGTGGGGATGTACAATCAACACAACACACATTTATGGATGCACGAAAATCCTCACGCATGCAGAGTGACCTTCCAACACCGTTTCTCAGTTAACGTCTGGGCCGGTGTCACTGGTACATACATACTGGGGCCTGTTTTCTTACAAAGATTAACACAGGAGACGCATATTTACTTTTTTACGAGAAACTCTACCTACACTGCTAGAAAACATACCTCTTCATAATTTACAAAAGGTTTTCTACCAACACGATGGTGCCCCTGCTCATTTCACTAGAAGTGTTCGACAGTAGCCTCCCAGATCAGCTGATTCGACGCATCTTGTCTTTTTTTGTGGGGACGTATTAAATCCTTAGTTCATTTTAGTGAGACAATAAGTGCCGAGGACCTAAAAAAACAGGATAGTGAACGCTTTTGAAATAGTGAAAAATGACACTGAAGTGCTTTCTAAATTAAAACATCAATTAAGAAAACGGGCATTAAAATGTATTGAACAGGATGGTGGAAGTTTTGAAAGTTGTTTAAAAGACAACGTCGTAGTCATCGAGTGTTTTGGCAATCAGTAAGTTTTCGATTTTTTAATTATTGTAAATATTTTGATTCACTTTTAAAAACGCCGTCTTTGAATAATGCTGTCGTATCGCCTCCTATGTTTAGCAGTTCATTATTATTTACATTAGCATAACATCTTGTAACGAATATTGCTAATCATCCAGAGTCGACAGTCCAAAGCCTGAAAAGTGTGATAGAAAGATGCAATCAAATGTTTACTAGACATAAATAAACAACTATCACACAAAAACATATTTCTTTAACGTAAACAATCGTGTATTGTTGGCATTTTTCGGCACAAATACCTACTCGTACAGCTGTGTCGAGCGGCGTTAACTCGTCTCGAACGCGAGCGAATGGGTACCTACTAGGCTAGCACGATCCTCATACCTACGTGTGCGACTGTGTGCGTTCGTGGATTTGTACTGTGACCACAACGTTCTTACGGAATTAGTATAACTAATTTAATTAATAATCAATGCCTACACATGTTCAATTAAAAATTTAGTGTATGTATTATGATCATAACATAATATTATAATTGGGGTGTTTGAGGGTGTGCGTTAATTACGTTACATGTTGTATATATCATTACAAAACCTCGCCCTTAGGCTATCAAAAAGGTAGCTGGGACTGACTATGCGGAAAACCGGCAGTTGTGGCGCAACTTGGGAGATCCTAATGCCCAGCAATGTTCTGCGATAGCTGAGTTGATTGATTGGCAGGCCATTAGCAAAAACACCACAGCAATATTAATTATGATCGTTACTTGAAACTGGCTTTCGCGCAAAAAAAATGCCTTTTTTCGGTCCATCTGCTGCTCTGCGCCAAACGTCATTAATCCCGAGCAATTGCTCATATTTTACCGTACGTTACGTTATATCTCCGAAAATATTAAACGAGATATTTGAAACAGATGGCCGGCAGCTACGTCCACAAACGTCATCGCTCGTTTAACATAGAGAAACTGAATTATAACAAGCGAAACAGTTAACTTGCTTTGTAAACGAACGTTAATTAATAACTTTGCAGTCCTTTCCCTGTTTGTGGGACGGTCATTTGTCTTTGTTTTATAGTTCTCAGGTTTTCGTGTTTACTTTGCTTTTCAAACTGTTTCGCACCTTTATTTGAGTGGTTACTTGTTATGTTTTGCGTTTAAATTTTTACGGATCTAAAGATTTCAGGGTTCTTTGCGAAATGTGATTGTTATTTTCTAGTACCTACTCGAATACTGTAAGTTAATTAAAACGTTTATGGCACAATTTCTGCCAAAGATTTATTTCCATCGATCTCAAGCGATTGAAAATGAAGATAAATCTTCACTGTCACTCAATTTCACGTCTGATTATATTGCATTACGTTTCAGATGTCCAAAAAGGCTCCATTTACATTTACATTCAACCTGTTTAAATAATAAAATTGTACCCAATAAATAATTCCGGAATGTTCAGCACAACTCCCATACATTTCGCCATAAAAATCAGTAACATCAAATAAAATACTTTAATAACACCGTGTGCAACACGACGGTCGAATCCCAAATGACGGTAACCGTACACCCAACGCGTGGTATTGGAAGGAAACTAATAAAAATAACGCCATATGGACGGGAACAACAGCCAACGTTTCCGTGCCCTGTGTAATTCTTTTAACAATAATATTTTTGAAGAAAATGAACTACAGCAACAAGCCTTGTCCTCTAGAGAACACAACGTATGTGTGATAAAACCACCTCCAATCCTTCTTGCAGTTTCTAACTTTTCCATTTTCAACTTTACGTAATAAAGCATTAAGTTCGGAAATAGAAAGCTTTCCGACATAAGAAGCAGGCACTTTGTACTTGTAAGTCTATCGAAGAACGGAGTGACCTGTTTGCAAAATACTCAGATACCCAAGCATTCCACACAATACATTCTCTCCTTCATTCCTGTAGGTAGGTATATCTTTACAGAATTGGAACGATGTCAAGTACCGACACACCGAATTGCTGTATTTACAGTTATCTAATAAGGTCTTCATTGCTTTTTCGTAGTTGCGAATGATTGTAAGATTTCTAAGGAACATTGTATAGTTGAAAGTTTTTTTAATACTTTTCGTATTCTCAGATATTTGTTGATAACCTGCAGATTTTTTAAACACATATTCCATCTTTATTTACCATTGCTCTAAGATTGGCTGAACAAGATGTAATACGACGCTCTCATAACGAGGAATGCCACGAAGATTGCAAGCACGCAGTAATATATTGCTTTCCGTGTCCGTATAAGATTGTGATTGAAAATCAATCTTAGTAACATGTGTAGGCAAGGAATTGCAGTTCAGATTGAAATGCGCGTCGTAATCTCGAGAATTTTAAGATGATTACGGTTGTACTTATGTTGTGCATGTTAAGGGATTTCCCTAGTTGCTTCTATAGGGCATAATTTAGAATGTAATTCATGTAACAAAACAGTATTTTGCTATGGTCTTCATGACAGCCATTAACACCATGTAGTATAACCTTGCATTTCCTTATTTTAATTAATTAAGGAAATACAACATGGAAGGTGCTAAGTGTACCTATGAAAAATTGTAGATAGGCACACATAGCACCTCAGGACAAGGTGCAAATGAGATATTTTCACTGATTCCATTAATATTCACCAGCAATAAGCTCAGAGTGAAGACTTTCTGCAAGTATAACATTTCCATATTATTATCATTTTACCTTCTAAAATTCGGAACTGTCTTCAGACGTGATATCAAAATGAGGGTTCTACTTTTTATCTTGCCTATTTGAATTTCGAATCAGCTTATTTGGGAAATACTGCCTGAGATGGTATCAACTTTGTGCCAATGGTATCGTTAAAATATCCATAAGTCGCGAAGGCTTGTATCTAAGTAGCAATTAAACAAATTATTTTGTCGACCGATGTCGGGTCTGCACAAGAGACTACCAGTCTCCTCGATACCGCTAATTACACCAACCTAGTGGCAAACAAAGCCTCCGGCTTCAGACCTTAATGGAATCTGGGAAATGGCACGCTCCCGACGTCATTTAAACAAATAATAATGGGCAGGTGCCAGATGAATCTGCAATTTGTATATCCTCGGCATTTCAAAACACGAAATGTACTGGTAATATGAGGCCTTTTGTTACAAAGGATTTGGTAAATGATTTTCAAAACCACGTACGAGAAATTTGAATCATAAAATGTAAATGAAATAGAATGACCAAAGTAAGACTAAATAGTGGGTGTAATCGGGCATAGATAACGATGACAGTCAATGTAATTACTACCTGTTACCTGTTCAGGTGGAGATTCATAGATGACTCTGCCCCGGAGTGTAAATGTGGTGTTGCCCCACAAACGATGGGACACCTGATATTGTGTCCTGCCTGTCCTGTTGTTTGCACATCACAGAAGCTGATGGACGCTACTGAAAGTGCCAAACTCGTCGCTAAATATTGGGCTGACTCAATTTGAATTGTCATCGACACGCTAAGAACAAGAATGTTATTACTGAGAAAAATATTTTTTTTTGAAGTAGAGATCCTCTGGATTTGAAATAAATGATTTGGGAAAAAGAGAGAAAGTACATTCTCCAAATGATATAATTTTTATTTCACTTCCATATTGTTCTTGCTCAAAGTTTAACATCATTAAAAGTTTATCCAAGTTTCGATTACGGTTGTGCTGTCTCGGTTTTCTTTTCAGTTCAAGAAAAATGTATTTAGATGGAATGAATTATTTTCGTTATTTATGGTCTGACATACTTCGCTGTATTTCTTCTGCAAAATAAAACCGCCTTTACTTTTCTGAAATATAAAAATCGTGAAAGATAATATTAATCTCCCTAAGATTAATATTATTTCAATATTTCGCCGGTGCAATGCATTCGAATGCGTTTATTACATACATGAAAGCCCTTAAACCTTTCGAGGGTGTTTCACTTGCTTTGCTTTACTAGCAATAGTTTTAATTGTATGTCGCTATTCTGCATTCTACCTATCTACTACTATTTACCTTCATTACATACAGTAATTCGAACCGTTGCCTCTTTCTTACAAATCGTTAAGTCAGGTAAAAGGGTTTAGCTAATCTAACTCGTGTTCGTAAAAACACGAAAATTTGTCTACTGGCGAAGCTTTTATTTGCGCTTTGTTGAAAGAGGTCAATCCAGACGGATTGCTTGTTAATGCTAGGTAGTTAATTGCTAATTCACTGGGTATTAAGTCTAAGGAGAGGGAATTAGAAGATATTTACAAACGCGTTGGAACATTTTACATGTATCATAATTTAAGTAATGGATCGGTCTGAGTCATACTGAAAATAATTTATGATACATAGAATATATGAGCTCAAAAGGCTTTTTGTTGGGTGACCCAATAAACATATGTATCCATCATATAAATAACCTTGGTCGGGCTAGGTAACAGCGAAAGAGTTATAGTAATTAAGCGTTAGAGGTACAATTGCTGTGGACAAGGTTTGGGACACCGCAAATATCTCACTGATTAGTCTGTCAAACTCGCGTCGCCAATCGGCGTCTTAGTACTCCGGTAATCGTTGCGTATTATTAGATCCTCGGCCTTGAGTAACAGTAGCAACATTGTGCCAAATGACATCATTGTATATAGAATTTATAGTGCCATTTAGACCCTTGCCAACCCCGTAGCAATACCTTAGATTTAATAATTCCGCTGTATTGTCGACATAACATGTTTATGGGTAATGATGTAAAAAGCATATCTCCGTTTTGTAATAAAAGCGGCTCACAAAGACAATCTTGGGTATGGAATTCTACGGACTGTGTACGCGTTTGAATTCTTTATTGAAAAGCAAAATCGTGTTAACCCTAAAATTCAAACGACATTATTGAGACTCGAATTGAATCTTTGAAACAACGAAAGATCCACCTGGCTGACCTTAATATTGAAGAAGTATTTCATATTCAGATATGAAAATTTCGTGTTGAAACCGGAGAAAATCAGCGAAGTATTTGAAGAATCCTCCAGTGAGTAATAACTGAGTGAGGGTTGATTAATGACCGTCGCTCAGGGGCGTCAAAATGTTCCCCTGTCCATTCACTGTTCCGACCGACACTCATTCCTTTGTGTTATGACTTTTTATGGTCACTAAGCTCCATTGTTGGTGTTGGACATTTTTTTTAAAGACGGGAAAGATGAGGTACAATCTCAACTCCCAAAGGACTCTGCACCAAAATCTTGCCTCTTCATCAACCAAGTTTCAACCGACGAACAGTCGTTATTACATCTTTACAGACGATTTTCACCTCGTCAATCTAATTTTATAGGCCCGTAAAACAAGTAGTTTAATAATTGAGCGCCCGTGATTTTACCAAGTTCATAATTACAGAGCGGATGAACTACTTTCATGAACGCTCCTCGTAAAATTAATAAGGCTAATGAAGGCTTCACATATATTTTTTTAGGCCAACACGTATGGAGCCAAAAAATAGGATACGTGGGCAAATATGTTACACCAGAATCTGTTACGTTTTCGCAGATTTGGACTTAATCCAAGTTCCCCCAGAAAACCTTGTAACTAACCTGCAATGCCGAGTAATATATTGCAGACATCGGACCCGAGGATCCTTGAAGGCATTCTATTGCAACCGCTACATCTCAAAGCAACAGCCATGCTACCTCGTGAGTGCTACCGCAGCATTGGAAAATTTTCAACTTGAGCATTTTCAACTTGATGTGTTTATTTTTCTCGAGGTTCGAGTATGTGTAAATCAATCTGAATGATGAAATGAAGAAGCATGCGACCTTTCAGTCGGTATGTTTTAATTAAAAGTAACATTTTATAACCAGCTTCTGTTGAACACTCCTCAAAAGTTTAATGTTGTGTGCAGCTGCATAATTTCCAAACAGCTTATTCAATAACATGGACCAATATCCAAACTGCAGTAAACTGCATTAGTCTGAGCATAATCGGTTAATCTGAGTTCGCCACGACTGCACATGGTGCATGATCCACAACTTCCAACTACTAAGTAATGCAGGTCTTTAAATTGAAATCTATCCTGAACTAGCGCCAACATAAACTGTTTGAGCTGATTCGAAAAGTTTTGCGCTAGTCGACGTCCGAAGTCTTCGCTTATTCTGTTAATCATTGTAAGGTACGGACTCCGAATGAGGTTTTGACAAACGAAAAGACGAACTACCTGGACTCATTCCGGCGACAACAACTTTTGCATTTTGTAAAAACTTCCGGATGGCATTGTCGATATTGACAGCTGTTTTCCATTGTAAATGTTTGCAAAAATTATGCTGATTCCAATGGTAGTACCAAAAACACTGAACCAATACAAAATTTACTGAAACAACAAATAGAACAATAGAAGCGTACAATATTCAAGAAACTAAATACAATTTTTTTTTTCGGCTTTTGTTTAGTACTGTTCTCGTAACCCAATTCTAGTCTCACTGCATTCGGTATTTTGTATAAAAAATATACAAATCTTTGCTCGCGCTAGCCACGAAGATAAATACCACGGACATCGAACAGTCAACACGTTTTTAATGGAAACCTGTTGGTTTATTCAGACCGATGTAATATTCAGCTTTGGTAAATGGGTTTGCTATGTAAATGAAGAACGAAACAAATTGAATACATTTCATCTTTGATCATAAATTATTCTATTAGTCATTATTTGGAAGAGGAAAACACTCTTTTAAATTGGAAAATTGGTTCGGATTTGAATGAAAAAAATGCTTTCTATACTTGGATCAGACATTCTGACGCCGAAGTAAGCAATAGCAAGATCTTGAAAAGATTTCAAATTTAGAAATATGGGCTTAGCTCGTTTTCGTCCGAAACAAAAAGAACAACATTTTAAAAACAAAATAGCAAACGATTTTAAATGTCCGCCGCATATTGCACATTTTTACTAACCCACAAGTACTCGACGTTTACACGGTCCTGGATTCTTGCGCTACTTCTGATTTTTGTTGTAACAATTTTAAAGAAAATGCACAATTGTTTTCTCTTTTAAAACAAGCAAATAGTATAGTGACAATTGCTTTCATGTTGTTTGTATAAATGTTTGTCTGTTTTTTCGTGGTTGACAGATCATACTCGGAAAATAAAATATTCCTCCAGGCTTGACAAATCATGTAGATAATACAGTTATCTTTGAATAAATTAATTACATACTATACATCCAAATGGAAAAGACCATGCAGGAGTTTCAAAGTTCATAATGTATGAAATTAATGTTGTATTTGGAAACTAGAACATGAACATAAGCACGAGTTAGGCATTGTTTCAACCATTTGAGCATAATGCTCTCCGATTAACTAAATTCGTATAAATGTTCTGCCGCTGTGTTCTGAGCTATTATTATTAGCCATTATCAAATCAGTGTTTTGGTGTCTATCATATAACACTGTTCAAATATCGTTATAGACTGGCTATATTCAGTCAAGTACCTTTAGACTCGCTGCAAGTTGACCGTTCTATCCAATCGATTCTGCACTAAATTGATTCTTGATTAACGCTTCCGGAAGCTCATAGCACTACTCCCCTATTATAGCCGCTTTCAACCATTACGCTTCAAAACCTTAGCACAATCATCGCTCCGCCTTACCAGCTTCATTATAAAACCCCATCCTTTCAGAGTAATGTAGACGAAATCACTTCAAGAACGTTGACTTTATTCGGCAATGAGCTCACAACGCAGCCATCTCTACCAAAAATGAACGTATTACGAAACGATTCTCTACCTACCCTTCAATTCAATTCGCCTAATTCTAAAATCTCAACGCAAACAGGTGAAGGCGGATTCAATGAATTATTCCTTCCTTTTTATTCTCTGGCCGAGGGAAACTAGGTCAAGGTGCATGACAAATTATATCACGGCACAGAGCTCCCGGGCTGTACAAATAAGTAAAGCCTTTTTCCAAATGTTACGCTTTTTGCTGATGTAAAGAGATTGTATGTTTCACTGCTGTTTTTGCCGACTGTGATAGATGAAAATTAATATGAGTCTTCAAGAATTTTGTCTTACGCCCCTGTTGTGTATCTTTGCTGTTGTTGTTTGCTGTGTTATAATTTTTATGAAGACTATTTATTTACTTAGTAATGCGAATGAAAAAGTGTTTGTTCTGTAACTACGTTATCATCCTAGTCTTTGTCAATATTGTCTATCTAGATAGCTAAATGGATACAATGATATAAATGAAGACAAGATAAAGAAATTGCCAGACGGACAGAAAATGCCTGGAAGAGTTACTGGTCCATGAAGGAGTATTTTAAGGGCACCCTGCCCATATCTCTGAAGTGAAAGCTAATGGACATGTGTATTCTTCCCATCTTAACCTACGGTGCACAAACTTGGTCTTTGACTAACATCCAAAAGTCCAAACTCAAGGTTTGCCAACGTGCTATGGAGCGCAGTATCTTAGGTGTAAAATTAACAGATCATGTTCGAAACACTACACTGCGCTCCAAAACGCAAATCACTGACGTGGCTCAAAAGGCTGCCCAACTTAAATGGGACTGGGCAGGACATGTCTGTCGCATGCCGAACGAGCTGTGGGCCCGTAAAGCTCAGGATTGGTGCCTTGAAACAGTGACACGGGGTCGCGGCAGACCACGAAGGAGATGGCGAGACGAACTGGATGTCTTCCTTGAGAATTGGAAAGAAGTAGCCCAGAATCGTGACCGTTGGAAGGAATGGAGGGAGGCCTTTGCCCAGCAGTGGGACAGTATAGGCTAGATATAATAATAATAATAATAAATGGATACGTTCTTCTTACGACTTCATTACCTAAATAGAACATGAATTACAGGCCTTGTCGATACGGACAGAATACCAGCCCATTCCAAATATGTAGCATCCACAAGGCAATAACTGACAGTCTGGTACCGAACCGCTCAGTCTGAAGTGTCGGTTGTTGTACGACAAAATTGTACCGCAAATTGGGAGTCACGAACCGAAGTGAGAACATCAAATTAGAAGGAATATCTGAATGCAACAGTTCCATGGTGGAGTGGTTAAAGTTTGTGATATTGTAAAGATAGTTCACGACATTGATTATCAAATGAAGCTTGATTTGCTATTGTGACTCGGAGAGAAAGTGAGAAAATTTATCTTCGGCTAGAATTTGTATTATTTATATTGCGTGGGAAGACTAAAACTTTCAAAAGGGAATTGTTAGCCAAATAATATCAAATTTGCAAAAGTTTGTTGTATTAGTTTATCTCTAGTTACAAAGTGGGCATATTTGCCAAATAAACCCACTGCTAGCTTATGATAACACACAAAACCAATTTGCCTACGTAACCATTTATGAAATTAACTTGCAAATCCCTCCCACCTAATCACGGTATAAAAATTTGAATTGAAGTTCATCCTTCCCGGTTAATCTGTCTATCTCTTCCTAGGTATGATTAATGGTCACATTATACCCTCCCACGTATGTGGGTCCCTAACAATTACCCGGCGCGGTAGACTAACGATAATTGTGGGTGATACGTAATGCACGGTATCATTATCTTCGAGTCTTTACTGTTCTGGGATCGTGATTATATTGATAATGTTGAATGTTGATGTTTTGTGACTCTCTGGGGGCAAGTCTGCTATTTTCAATGATTGGTCATTATGACAACTATACTAAGACATTTTCATTAGCACGTTAGACGGGATATTTAGCATGTTTATAATTTTCTCCGAGTTCCCGATATTTCGGCATTGTTGCAAGCGCCACGATCACGGATAATCAAATACCTAATGTAATAAAACTCCTTGGGTAGATGATAATATATTATTTAATTACTTAATCCAACAGTCTACTACAATATTGAACTATAATTCCAGCTACAATAATTATTTTAAATAACTAGTAGGTAACTTCAGTACGTCCAACTTGTAGCTCGCTCCAAAAACCAAGTGAACGAATCGAATGCCCGAACGTGCCTTCTTTCGACAATCTCAACCGTCACCGTTTAGTGTTGCCACATAAAATTATTGTTCTGGATATCGATTTTTCAGTTTAGTCGATTGTTAAACTACAGATAAATTAACCTAACACTAATAAATATGGTAAAAATCCGGTTTTAAGTCCGGTTGTAAGTAATGATAGTGTTAGTAACCATGTCAGTTTAAAAACAATTTTTTTTACCATTGTGCAAAAAGTTCGTAATCTTCTAAATTCGAATATGTGAGTCAGTTGTCAAAAATAATAGGATATTATGACTTGCGGACGTGTTGACTGGATTATCCTAGGTTAAAGGAACGCCTTTCGGCAAAGCCCAAAATAAATTCCAATTTCTGCCTTTCCCTATTTTTTCCTAACAAAAAATATATATTTTTGGGAAACCTAGAAATACCTAACTTTTTAGTCAAACGGTAAAAGTAGAATTATTTGTTTCGGGCTTTGCCTAGTCTATCCTAGGAGCGACTTTGGCAAATTCATCAAACGTCGATTTATACTGCACTTGTTGCATGTTTGGACAGGTTTTAAACACATGTTAGCCTAACCCTTCAAGGCCGTCTAATAAATTCATTTGTTATTATTACAAGCTTTTATTTGACTTTCACTGTTCGTATTATGTAAGTTGTCCTCTTCAAAATTGCAAACCATTTTTCGACCACTTGCTGGTATCCGTTTGAGCTGAATTTTTGCACACACCTATGGTTCTGGTGAAAATATTTTTTTATGACTACAAGACTTGATCCTGCAGCCAGGATCGCCTCCTCACGAGAGAACACCTCAACGATTAATAGCACGGACATGAAGCTTTGTATACGCGTTCAATGTACAAACATTGAAAACATGAATAAACAATATGTACGAAGATAAACGTAATTTTCTTCGTTTAATTTTTTCGTGGCACGCAGTCATAATGACGTAAAGCCATAATGACAATCTTTCAATCAGGAGATCGATCAAATCTGTCAAAATCAACTATTAAAGACCCCAGACTAATGGCCCAGGTATAAACGGCTGAAGTTGAAGTGCAGTCTCGATAAAAATAAAATCTCGATTTCGACGCAAAACTTGCGATTGACGAACGTATGTATGTACGTGTTTATTTGCCTTATTTCTTTTGATGAAAGAAACGCATTGTTAGGCTTGTGCAAGGGATTTGCAGAAATAAACCTTTCTTTACCTTCTTTTCTATTCCATCTTCTTTTCCATTTTGTTTGTACCTGAGCAAGTATAAAAATAGGATATAAGTAGTACACAATACAATATATAGATGGCAACTAGATAAGAGTTGAACGCAGTTTTTCTGTATCAGGCAGTAACAGCACCATTCCCTTTTGATAAATTTACTTTACACTACTAATAATCTAAGCTTAAAAATAACAAGTTTATCCTGAAGTCCCCAAACACCGTTCCATAGATAACAATTTCGTTTAAAAAGTTTTTGTTACATAGTTATGGCAAAATGATCCATATCCACCAGCATACATATTGTATTACAAACACATACATATATAGACTATTTATCATTCTGTAATAGGCGTAGAAAAATCCGAACATTTTGGTCAGTGTCCCAACATTAATAAAAAGTGATCGAAGGCCGATAGCGGTGACACCTGTCAAGGCGACCTTCATACTTGACAATGGACGGCTTTTTGCGGGAATAGAAACGAGGACGTGAATAGTTTTTTCTTTGTACAAAAATATGGAACACCCTGTTACGTAAAAGCTGTAACAGCCAAAATGGAGTGAAAGGGATATCGCGGAATGAAATTGACTCACAAACGCGATTAGAAGGCATACCCTGTGTCATCGTACTGTAGTGTCCTTCTTCTCTATTCTGCTCAGTTATATCTTCTACTAATGTGAGTTACGGAAGCGACTCAAGGCAAATGCGAACCGAAAGAAGCAGCACTTACAAAAAGTAAAAGACTCGATTCATTATTTTATAAAAAATATACGATCATCATTTTACTCTGACGGTAGCTGAAACAGAATATTTCCGTTTAATATTCTGTATCAATATATTTTATTCGCTTTGTAGGTTCAATTTTCTCTTTCAAATTTGCACTTCTGCTTACAAAGCTTAGTCGCTATTAAAATCTCTTATGGAGTAAAATGAGACGAACTGCAACTTTATACCCTAGTTAGGAAGGCAACTTTCTAGGGATTCGTTGCCACATGGCAAAATACGGAACCGTTTAAGATACATAAACCTGTCCTGTGTTTTTATAAACTTAATAGTTGATCAGATATTGCCTTCTCATCATGTGCCTAGCCTTTTCCCAACTTTGTTTGGGTCTACTTTCAGTTTTACCGGATTCAGCTGAATACCAGTATTTAACATGCAGAGACTGCCTATCTGATCTCCGCAACCCAGTTGGCACTGGGTAAAACGATACCGAGCCACTGACTAGTGACTACCTGTAATGACACTGTCAAAGATATATAAATGACAACCGGGACCAACAACTTAATGTGCTCTCCGAGGCACGGAGGAAATTCGGTATGTAATGGGTGGTTAGTCATCAGCGGACCAACCTAGCCAAGCGCGGCTTAACCTGAAGATCGACCCGAGGGGCTGTTAATATTTAGCCAACAGCTCTTTTATCAGATATTCGTTTTTGAAGCTGTAAAAATTGTGTTCCCCCCTCTATTTTTTTAAGTAAGAAGAAGAAATTTCTAAAAAAATATTGTGGGTTTGTTGTACGTAAAACGAACTTTCAACGAAAATTGGACAGCAGTAACTTTAGTTTTGTTGTTGAGTGTAAATTGACATATGAATGTGCGTTAAGAAAATTTTTATTATTTTGTTTGAGGCTACGGGACCCTTTGCGTGCAAGTCAGACTCGCACTTGTCCGGTTTTTTTGCTAAGAAACATCGTTAGATGAACTAATGAGGAGGAGCTCATCAGTTGCCAATCTTCTAGCAACTCATATGGTGTTCAAGCAGTTTACATCAAGGCTCAGCGTAACCGTGGCGGAAACGATCTGTGGGATGGATCTAGTAACGAAACGGGGACAGTTTCAAAAATCTCAGGTGTTTTGAACCAACTGCGATTTTTTGAAAATGTCCACGTTTCGTTACTCCTCTCTCCGAAAAGAAGAAAAATGGAAGAAGAAAATCTGTCGCGACCTCAAGTAAAATAGTACAAGTGTGAGAAAATGATGTTTTTTTCTATGGTGTTAAAATAGTACCGTTTCCATCGCCCGCAGTTGAGTTTCTTGTAAGTTGTTGTGATAATAATAAAACAAATATTGATATCTTCTTGTGCTATTTATTAGTTTTCCCAGGACAAAGTATGTCTGTTTGTCGTGATATATTTTGATGATATCGACATTCCTGACACGGGGTTGGCTTGTAAACGACACCGAGGTCCATACGAGCCCGTTAGCAGTAAATATACAGTTGGAGGAAGATGTAAGCAAGATCACGTGATGCAATAATGGGGGACCCTTCTCAAACAACTTGGGTCTCCTTTGGGATAAGTGTTTCTCCTTTTGCAACACGACGATAATGCGCTTCCGAGGCTCTCAAATAGTATTTACTTGTTCTCTTTGTTTGGTTTGTGTGTCTGTTTGATGTATTGTACGGAACTTTATTCCTTTATGGTGTATGCAATATTTTCTTTTTGATTCTAAAATATCTCTGATCTGTATTATCCTTGTGTGCTTGTATGTTTTAAAATCTTAACCTTGACAAAATATCGTGAGATCTTGGTAGCTTGGCTAAATCTAAAAACGATCTTGTTGCATCAGATATAGATCTAGCAAAGTTACTTTGCATAATACCTATGTACATTGTGAACAGTTGTGTGTACTTTGCAATCTTCGATTACGACAGAGTCTTCTGCTGTGTATTATTATAGTAGTTTTTGTAAACGAATGTAATCATATGAACAGTGTTTTTTTTTCACTTTTAGCTGCATCTGGTTTGACTAGAAGCCACTTTGTACAACGTTTTTTGAACCCCCAGGTCACGTCTTTACACAAAACTAACTTCAATTTGGAATTAAACTCTTTCTCCTTGACTTTAAGTTTTCTAATCTAACAAAGTTTCGTCAAGTCACTTGGGAAGCCAGTTTTGAATACACATAAACTCCCATTCCTTGTGAAAATACTGCGTTCATTGTAAAGACATGTTTGCAAGTCAAATCAACGCAAATCCCATGTGCTTGTTTGGTACGAATTTATACTTGTATAGTGTTATACCCAGCGAAGGTTATCGCTTAAAATTCGCTTATTAAAATGCAGCACCCTGTACATGTCGCATTTTATACGCTTGTTACGTGATCCGCGTTTCAGTAGAGGTTCGTGTTTACTGAACATACAATGTGAGGAAAATCGGAAAGTAACTTTCAATCAGACCACATTGTTTGTTGTTTTAGACTTTCATTCCTCCGCAATTTACGATCTTGCATTCATTTTATGTTTTATTTCAGCTTTTTTACACAGTGTTCGGACTTGTTCGACTTTTCTACGACGTCCGTGATCGTCTAGCGACCTATATTCATACTCGGTCCTTTTACGTCACTTGCAGTAATTCTGAACGTGTAAAGGACTTGCTGATTATATTGAAACGAATTCAATCTCGATAAAACGTATAATTTTGAATTTAATCTGATTTTAAATTTCTCAATCTATGAATAACTTTGGTAAATGAGAATCATATTATATGTTTATTTATTCGTTGGCTTGAGAACTTATCAGCAAGTTCGAGCGTATTCACTACGTAGCATCGTCTACGCCGTAGCTGCAACAGAAATGGGAGCGTAGCACTTGATTGAACGGCTACGCAGCATCGTTGAATATAGAAACACGCAATATTCCAACGAGATTAAGATACTAAACGACGTATTGATCAACATACGATGACAAAGTGCTCTCTTAACTTGATTTGTATTCTGAACTTCTATTAGATTTTGTGCTCGACAGTTCATTATGTGTTACTCATCGCAATACTTGAGAGTTGCTGTTTCAGTTCTGTTCTAATGAGATTTTCGTTTAAATCCCCCGAGGCGTACTTCAGCAAACGTAGTTTCGTACTTTCTAATATTTATAAATGTGCTGACCTTAGTAGTTTTGAAATTTAGTTGATATGGGTCAGTAGCTGTTTTTACCTGAGAATCTTTTAACATTCTTGCTAATCCTTCTTAGCTACAAAATACAGTTTGCTTTAATTATAGTATAAACGTGATTAAAAACCTATAATAGTCTTCTCTAATGCGGAAACCACATCGGACATGAAACACGGACACTCAAATTAAAATAGCTAGCGAAACTACAAACGTGACTGCCCAAAAAAGTCATCGAATCAATAGCTTTTTTGTTTTATCGTATTTAGAAATCCATACCCATTACGACTGTGGTGTTTCACCAGCTAATTTAATATGGCCTTGTACGATGGTCTATTCCCCAAAAGCGCGCTTGCTCCAAACCCCAAGTATTAAAAATCTTCGTTATAACATTTACGAAAGAAGAAAATATTTTACATAAAATGGAGTATCGTATTTAGCTATGTACATCGCTAACTTCTCGCTGACTAATTTAAATATCCGTCTGTATATCCCCGAGGAAATAACGAACGCTTTCACACTATTCTGTCGCAAATGAAAATGTAGAACATTTTGCTTCTGATAATATTGACTGTTCTACGCTTTTTCCATTGTATTGTTTGCTCTATTGTGCTTGTAAGTTATGATTAAAATTCTAATACTGATTATGGTTGGGATTTCTGTTTTATTTAGTAGTCATTATTGATTTTTGTTGCCTATGGTTCATTTATCCTAGGTTATTTCAAGTCAAACCTAAGTAAAAAGTAAGCCTTGGGAATAAAACCGCAAAGAGATTAATGCCCGTATTCACTTACCCTGAGCGAGACCTAAAATAAATAAGTTAATAAAAGTGGTGATCTCTGTTCTTCTCGGTTGGAGAGTTCAAAGTCGAAAATCGCAATAATATTTAGACAGTCACAAAGGTCTCGCTTCTTGTTTATAATAACTACCTAATAATATTTTAGTTTAAAAGACGCTTTAGACTCTAAAGCGTAGACGCACTCTAAAGTTTAGAGTGACGTCATTTTATTTCTCGTATTCTTCTCTGCTAACTCTTTCATTTGATATTCATATCATGGGAATGCATAAAAATAACTAGTCTGCCATCAAAATCAAAAGTCATTTATTTAAATTAGGCTGATAATCAGCACTTTTCGAAAGTCGAGGGTTTTAGCTGGGAAGAAGAAGTGGCGGAAAAAACTCCCCAGCAATCTTTGGAACTCCGCCATATTGGAATGACGTCTCTGAGCTAACCATGCATTGTCATCCAAACTAACATGTCTGCAAAATTTCAGCTCAATCGGAAACCGGGAAATGGGTTAAATTTAACGTCCAAGATTTTTACATTTTAAGTTAGTTACAGGTGAAGCTAATAAAACGTTAAAAACGGGCAAAAGGATGGAAAAAACAGACACTTCTAACAAGCTTTAATACCCCGACAATTACAATAGTTGAGCCAATTGTCTCCTCTACACTTTTGTACCCTTTGGTACCCGCGCCAACGTCGAATGTCTATTTCCTGCAAGCGATTGCCACTTGGTAGTCAACAATCACATTAAATGGGACACTTTTATAGCAGACTTGTGTTCAGCTTATCATTCAGTGCACTTAATGTGGGCTCCAGGGTCGTAACAGGCGACCACAATATTTCTTTTTATGATGATGACAATTGGGAAAGACTTTTGGTGTTGAAATCTGTTTTGATTGATGTTTGAGTTACAAGTTTATGATACGATACAAGTCTCTATGGGCAGATAGTGATCGGTACGGGTAAAATATTCCCATGTTTCCTAGATGCGATCGCGCATAAAGGGACAAACATAAAAACAGTAAAAAACGGAACAGGTTTTCCGGTACCGACAAATGGGAGCTGGAAAGCTTGTATCGCGATGCAAACACTGTAACAGACAGATTGTTGCTTTGGAGTTTGTTTCCACCACTTCCTTTCGAGATATTGTTTAATGTAATTTTTGACGTTCAATGTACTGTTTCTTAACCTAATTTGTATAAAAGCCTTTTTCACCTTTGCTTTTTTTTTATTTTACTGGTGGATGAAAATGTGGTAACGTGTTAATACACAACTTCACTAGTTGTACCCGGCATGCGTTGCAATGCACTTTTCGCTACCTAGTACTACTTCCTTGTATTTTTTAATACTCGACGTATGTACCTAGCAGCCTACTACCTACCTACTTACTACCCTACCCTAGTTACCTACCCTTCCTACCTACCTACCCTTCCTACCTACCTATCCTACCCACCTACCTTACCTAAACCTTCCCTGGCGTATGTAGAACAACTGCAAAATTTCAAAAAATCGGTCAGTAGTTTAAGAGTCTATAGATCTCGAACAGTCGAATATCCGAACAGACATTGATTTTTATATAGTAGGTAAATAATAGGGGTTAAAGTATGAAATTGCCGTTTTATAGTAATACTTTGAATTGACATTACACCTTCATGGTGTGCGATATTCGAGTGAAACTTTTTTTTTACATTATACCTATGAGATTTTTCTTTTGAAAATTGTGCAACATTCGATTTTCGAATTTCAATTGTTTTTTTTGTCAGCTTAGACGGAAAAGATGGATACTTCGAAAATCCGAGTAATTTTTGAATACGAGTTCCGACGCGCAACTAACGCGGCAGAAACGGCTCGCAATATCAATGCTGGGTTTGGAGAGGAGACTGCTAATGAACGCACCGTGTTTTTGGTTTAAACGCTTTCGTAATGGAAACTTCGACTTGAAGAACGAACCACGTGGAAGACCGCCCACACAGGTGAATAACCCTGAATTGAAGGAGATGTTGGAAGCCAATCCGAGTCAAACTACCCATGAATCAGCAGCATGGATTAACGTTACCTTACCATATTGACATATTGACTAATTTTCATCATATCAATAAGCTAAAAAAATATGAAAAATGGGTGCCTCATGATTTGACTCATCTGCAGAATTGCGTGTTGAAGCTTGCGCTGCCTTGTTGAATCAGTACAGAAATAAAGGAATAGTGGATTGAATTGTAACATGTGACGAAAAGTGTATTCTTAACGATAACCGTAAGCGAAAAATGCAATGGTTGACCCCAGGTCAAACGTCGCAACAGTGCCCTAAAGCAAAGATTACCAATTAAAAGATAATAGTTGCTGTTTGGTGGTCTCTTCATGGTGTTATTCACTATAGCTTTCTCAGGTCTGTTCAAGCAATATAAGCAGATGTTCACTGTGCCGAATTTCGAACAATCATGGCGAAACTGGCAGTGAAACAGCGCCGACTCGTGAATCAATCTTCACCATTATTGCTCCATGATAACGTAAGACCTCACCCTGCAGGGGACACCGTTGTAACTCTACATGTGCAGGAGCTGCAGTTAGAAACCTTACGTTCTCCTCCGTTCTCGCCAGACCTTGCTCCAACTGACAACATTTTTTTTTCGTGATTTGGACAATTTTCTACGTGGTAAAAAAAAATCTTCTCAGGAGGCAGTACAAAATGCTTTCACACAGTTTGTCGAATCTAGATACCCAGATTTCTATCGCAAAAGCATAAGTGATCTTCCTCCCGATTAAATGGCAGCAATGTAATAAATGTAAATAATGAGGGTAAATATTTTGATTAAATAAATATGTTACATCTTGGGAAAAAAAACGAGTTGTAATTTTGCAGTATAAATCGGCAATTTCATACCCCTAATATTAAACCCGATATTTTGTTTGATACTTGCAATTTATTTTCGGGTCAATTTCACAAATTCTACTGAACACGATCAGCTTATCTAGACTGCGTTTATGATCTGCATGAATATTGACGGTGAGACCTCTTTAATGCGACTTGAATGTGTTGATCGCAATCCGTTTTATTGTTTTTCACACTCGGTTTCGTATGAAGGCAATCATGTCAGGTACATATCTGTATTAAAGTAACTTCAAACCTCATACAGCTGCTACACTGGTAATAGTTAACAAAATACATCTCAGACGACAAGTAAAGTTATCACATTTCCTTTAGTGTTTTCATATAACTCTATCGGTGGAGAAAACATTTACTTTTGTTCACTTTTACAACTTCACTAAGAAAAGCAATCCTCGTTTTAGATTTATTCTTGAACCTCCGTTTGAAACAAAATGTCCCGGTACCGCACTGGGATATTTTGTATTGTTAGAACAAAATAACTTGCCTGTATCTGACACTCAAATTCAAAATAATTTATTATCTCTTCAAAACATGACTTACTTATTTGTATATGTACCTTCAGTCAAAAAAGGAAATGGATGATTTGTTTATGGTTCCAATTTTTTTTTTAGATAGGCACAACTGTTTTCCATTTTGGCGAGGAGTTTGAGTTGCATCTGTTATTTAGAGTAAATACAGTGCTGTTTTTAGTTAGATCATATGTAGTGTGTATTGCGAATTTCATAATGGACATCGAACAAAGAGTTTGTCTTAAATTTTACATCGCCAATGGAATTTCGTGTTCGGAGTCCCTGAAAATGTTACAGATGACTTACGGTGAATTGACTTTATCAAAAACACGTGCTTATAAGTGGTTCAAAAGCGGTCGAGATGTGATGGAAGATTTGCCTCGCTCTGGTAGGCCATCAACGTCTTCAACTGAAGTTAACATCGCAAAAGTGAAGAAAATAGTGACTGAAAATCCTCATTCAAGTTTGAGAGAGATAGCCGCTGAACTTTCTTTGTCTCACGAGTCGATCTGTACCATTTTAAATAATCACCTGGGTATGAAACATGTTGCCGTTCGGCTAGTCCCAAAAGACTTAAATTTTCTCCAAAAACTCAATCGCATTAGAGTCGCTGAGGACATGCTAGCATGAGTCAATTCCGACCCAACATTCATGAAACATACTGTTACTGGTGACGAGACGTGGGTTTACGAGTTTGACATGCAAACTAGTCAACATGCTTCGGAGTGGCGCCTTCCAACTGAACCGAAACCGAAAAAACCACGCCAAAGTCGATCAAAAGTCAAAGTCATGTTGACCGTTTTCTTTGACTATCGCGGTGTTGTGCACTCGGAATTCTTGCCGGAAGGTCAAACAGTAAATCTATACATAGGTATAATAAAATTGTAACAGGCCGATGTCTGTACGTTGAAGATATTGAATAAAAATTATATGGGGGGTCTTTCTTTATTAGAGCAACAGAAGCCAAAGCAACAGTTTTTAGAATGTTTGTCTGTCTGTCTTTCTGTCTGTATGTTTGTACGTGCATCACGCAAAAACTACTGCATGAATTTGAACGCAGTTTTCACCGCTCTACTGTTGGATGCCTAACTTAAAATGTAGCCATATTTTACCACAGAAATGATCTTTTTTTATTCTAAGTACCACACGTACGAAGTTACGGGTAAAGGCTAGTAAAGAATATAATTTGAGCGTTATGCGGCGTTTAAGAGAGCAAATTCCACGAAAAAAATTACGCTACCTAGATAAATTTGTAAGAGAGGTGTCTGCACTACGAAAATCTGTATAGCAATTTCATCCAAATCCGCTCAGCCGTTTTTGCGTCAAAGAGTACATACATCTATCCATTCTTCCTAATAAACTATTCCGTTCATAATTTTAGTAAGATGGGAATCTAAAACAAATTTTGTCTGAATAAATTCAGGCTTAGTATGAAAAAAAGTTTAGCAGTGAGTATTTGAGTAGGTAATCTAGGCATTCAAGTCTATGTAAGTTACTTAACGTCTAACATGCCTAAACCAATAAGAACTAACAAATTGACTAGTCTTCTAACTAGCCTATTACGAGCTTTATTTATCTTCGTAAAAGGGACGTCTAGTCTTCTATGTAGTGAGCCTAGACTTAACCTTAATAATACACTATTTATCATTAACACTTGAAACGGTACATTTACCATGTTTATTAATTAGTGTTCCGATAGAAATATCGGGAACTCAATATGAGTAATAACCATGGTAAATATACCGATTCACGATAGTGTTTATGATAATGATGTTAGTGACCAGTTTATTTGAAAAACTTATTAATAAAACAAAAGAGCAGTAGTGGCGTAGTAATGGAGGGGATTTGCACCTAAGGAAGCATTGTGTGTCTCAATTAAATTGACGATTTACTGCCTTCAAAACGGTGATGGAAAATGTGGATAAAATCAGCATATCTTAGAACCAAAATTCGAAGTGCATGTAACATTTACCAACCCGCAGTAGGCCCGCGTGGTAGCTAATGGCCGCTCTCACACAGACTGGGACTTTACATTGTTGAAATTTCCTCTAGCATTACCTAAAATGGCTACCAATTTCATTGCAGCTTTTATCATTCAATCAATTACTCGATACCACATGACAATAAATATTAGACCGCAGCGCGCATCGATGTTTCCATCGCGCTGAACCTAATCCGTCTGTCATGGATCAGAATTGTATGGAAATCCGATTAGAACACAGTACTTCGTACCTATTGTTAGAAATGTATGGAATATAGACTGCAAAACGGCTATTTACGAAATTGTCAGGGATTAAAATTGTATGTGAACATGGTTTTCGATTGTTATGTTTTCCTGTATTGACAAACTGACTTGAATTTCTTTTAAATGCGATATTTTTAGAAATACTCACGATTTTTTTATTATTTAATAGGCACAAGTAGGTACTGCTGAATAATTCCAGTATTTACTAGTATTAACGTTTTGTGTTAACATGTTTTTCGATAAATTCCCGATGTTATCACAAGAACGTTAAAATTTGGTATTGCTAGAAATACACACGATTTTTTTTGGGTTCCCTTGCCAAGGGTGCTGTCCGTCTGTCTGTCTATTATATATGTATATTTCCTACTAACATGTGGGGCATGCGGGCTTTAACAATCCAGCTATGGCTAGATCAGTATGCAGATATCAAGGGTTTAATTCTCTGAAGACCTACCTAGTAATTTAAATCCTTTCTTTACTTCTAGGTCCCTCCCTATATAAATAATAAATAAAGATAAAACTTCTCCATGTTTTACTTGTTAGCAAATAAAAAGAAACGAAATGTTTGCACGACTACCAGTTAGCCTGAACTCTGGCATTGACAGTTAACAAACCTATTACAGTTCTAGTTCGTTGCAACTTTATATTCATTGAGAAAAATTGTGTTTATTTACCCTAGTTAGGAGAAATAGTAGTTCATTTTCTTTATTTTCATAATTATAAAGCAATAGGTATTATTAAGCCAAAAAGAGGAACATACTTTCAATTCTTTATCTTTCCTTCACAACGTACCATACAATATTTTAAAATGTCGTCGTTCTTCAAAATACCACTGTGTAAACAGTGGGGTAAAACAATAAACCGAGCCAAAACAGAAGCTCACTTGTATTTCGTAGCATCGTAGCCGCGTAGTATTGTGATAGACTACGGCGCAGCACTTCCATAAGTCTAATGGTCTTTATATACTGGTTCACTCAGGGGGGCTAATACCGACGGGTTTGATGCCAACATTAGCTTTACGATTATTCTATCGAGCTTACTGGCTGCGTAAATGGTCCTTTCGAATTTTCGAACATTTGTGACATCCAACCCACAATGGGCCACCGTAGTGGATTACGACACACTCCTCACAGAGAGGATATGATAGGTTGTAATGTATGTAATAGTCTGATTATGCTTATGCAAAAGTCCCTACAGAGTGACTATGTAATGGTTATGTTGTATCTTCTACTTTACAGCTGACTTTGTCTCTTCTCTTGCCATGACCATTTACTCGTTCTACTAGATAACCCGCAGGCACATACTGCATGCAAAGTGTCAAATGACAAATGAAGTGGCTTGAGTCGCCGCCGGCAACACTCGCCGTCCCGGCCGACCGGCCGTGTGTGTACCCCATAAGTACGGCTTAATTTTTCACAGGAAAAGTAAACACACAGTAAGACGGAATTCATATTATACAAGCTTTCACACGGCCGATTCCTGCAATACTCAACCGACACGTTACGGTTTTAATATTAATTCGTGTTTTTGTGAAAAGGGCCTTATAAGCACTGCACAGGATCAGCACTGCCTTAACGCTTTCGGTGCGAAGCACCCAGTAAACGGGTCGAACAATAGTTCGTTCGAGTGCGCACTACCCGCCTCCCGAGTCATCGCTATTCGTAGCTAATTATAGTGATCTTTATAACGTTGACAATAAGGTCGCTGTTAGACTGCAGCTGTCAGTGTGTAGATGTCGCGCATACTAGTAAAAAATGATTATTTGAACTTCGCAACGAAAGTTAACCCAAACTGTTCAGGACTATTTTTACGAAACTCCACAATGCTACGTACCTACACTTATAAGCATCGTAACGTCCCATACCACCTCACTTCGGAATGATCTATTAAACAGCAGTCACCGGCTTGCGACAGGGTGTTGCTCTGCTTGCAGCGAGTCGCTTCGCTTACGTTGGGTCTTCGCCACTTTCACCCAGCCATATGGTGCGCGCCTTCAGTAAGCAGGGCAACTCTTATCCGCAAGTATGGCGGCAGCGTCCATCCAAGGATTCTGATCCGATACCTACGGTTTCATGCATACGTTTTGTGGACGCCTGGTTGTCGACGAGCCAATGAGCCGGGGTGACGGTAATCCGATGCAGTGCTTGCAAGTGTGCGTTAACCTTTACCCAGACACAAATATTCACATTCCCTTTGAAATTCCGTTTCATTTCATTTATACAATAAACGGACGTAAGTATTCCGTATTCATACTTTAGCTAATTATTAAGTTTAAATTTTCATGGAAACTGATGTGATGAAAACTACATAATACAGTGTTAATTTCACATTCCTTTCGGTTAATTAATTATTATCACACGTATCTCGATGAAATGTTTGTGTTGGGTAATTATGTGGAGGTACAATATAAACCTCTTTACTTAGGAGCGAACAAAACTTGTCTACACGTTCCCGCTGAGGTCATTGACTGATGTCTGAGCCACTAACAATCACCAATCACGTCTGAGGTTATTGACCCTTTGCCAAAAAGTACTTACCTGAAATAAAGGTAGGCAAAAATAGATAAAATAATTATCCTTTTTCGTTCATTGGAATTTAGGTACTTGAGAACCTTGTGGGTTTTCAAATGCTTCAAAGAAAATTAAATTGTTGAAATTACCTACCTAAAGCAAATAAAATTTCAAAGATTGGCATTTAACAACATGCTCCTTCAACCATTTCAAAGAAATTGTTGCAAATTCAATTAAACCGTTAACCTAAAAATGCCACTACAAAGTACAGATGGACCTAGACAGGTAAAAAGATAAAAAGGCTAACACAATCAATTAAGTCGTTCAAGAGTTTCTGTTACGTTTTATATCCTTTCAAGCTCTTTACCGGTCTTGAGTGTCTTTTAGTTCGCACTTGCGATTTTTTTTATCGCACACTGGGTTTTCAACTCTCAGTAGTGAGCCGAGGATTGAGAATCCAACAAAGCGCTTGGTAGCTGTCAGAAAAGCGAAATGTCGAATTTCAGCGCTCGGTGGTACGCAGTGCGTTGAAAATCCAAAGCACGACAAAAATCACCCGTGTATAGGAAGGCTATGTCTAGAAAACGAACACATTACTTCATTACATACATAAAACTTTAATTTTCTCGACAGGAATTGAAGGGAAATTAGAATTCATCAAAAGTTTATGTTCTCGCGGAAACATGTAATAGAAACTGATTAAAAGTGTCCCACGGTTCTTCTTAAAAGTTTGGTAATGTTCTGACAATCCGCCATTTCTTCTGCCACAGAAAGATGCAAAGTGTTTTATCATATTTTATGCGTATAATTCTGTTCGGCGTAGGTATGTCTATCTAAGAAGGAATGGCATTTTGATATTGAAAAAGGGCTTTTTCAAGATTAAGATACTTCGATGTCCCTTTCAGCCTGTAAGTATAGTATTTATGTACGTATTTGGTTTAGATATTTTACAGAATGTAGAAAACGCAACTTCGTAGATTAATTTTGTACCAATCTACTACGTCCTAGCTAGAGTTCTAGTATAAGTACTTAGTACATAATTATATTAACAGAAGTATCGCTGCTATTCATGTATCGACACATTCTTCAAATCTGATGTTAGAGTGAATTCGAGCGAATATTCGTTTACTGTTGAACTTTATTTATTCCGCTAAGCTATTGGCGTGCTATTTCTCCCCCCTACATATACAGCATCTAGTTTACATGCCACACGTAACTACACAATAGCTGAGGTTACGAATGAATTTACATATTGCATTCTAAACACAGCGCGACCGCAAATATTACGTATATCTGCGCAAATATTTACACTAGTCGTGCCCCACGAGTTTTCCCGCTCGACTCGTATTTGCTCGCTGCAGTCGAGTCGCTAAAAATGTATAAATTGAGAGATGGATATGGTGAAATGTTTCAGTTTCAGAGAGGAACCAATATTAACTCGTGTCTGCATGAAGATGTAGGCACTGAGGCATCTTTCTAAATCGAGCGTGCCTCAGAAAATATTTGAGGCGAAAATCTTGAGGCTTGTTTATTTTCGTGAAGAAAAGTATGAACCTTCAAATTTAACGTTTTACAACTGTGCTTTCGTCAGACCAAAATTTCTTCAAATAAATATTGTTCAAAATCACGAATAAATTTTCGTATAATCGAGATATTTCCATTCAGGATCATAATGATGCCGTCTCCTTGAATGTATAATTAAATATTTCGATTGACTGAACAATCTCTCTGGTGATAAGGTGCTCAAGCACCATCAATGAAAAACGGGGGTCACTCAAACCGAATGTCAAGTATCCCTAATTCACACAATGCAGGCATTATTAAAATATTAACAAGTATATAAAGTGAGTGTTATATCCCTACCGGGACACAAAAGGTCAGGGGTTGTAATATTAAGATATTTTATAAGGGTTCAACTTGGCTAATAGTTTAGGAGAAGTGTGAAACATGCTTTGAGTGAACATTTGGGGACACTTTGGGTACCAACCTTATCAAATATTTCATTTTTATTCGTTGGTTTTAGCTGAAAAGTTTCCTCGTGTATATAAAATGTTTGTCTGTAAATGCTTCTGGAATGGGTATTTTTCATAGACGTTTACGATTGCATGACATTATTCGAGGTAGTTTGAATTTAATAAAAAAAAAAACTAGTCTATGCAACAAATAAACAAATTAAATGCAGGTACCCAATCTTAACATATAGTACCTATTTAATTAGTTGTAGGAATAGTTCACGCTTCAGCAACAAAACAACACAATTTCAGACAGCAAAATCTGTTTACTTTCAAAATAATTTGAAGGAAAATATGTAAACTTCTCACGCGTTCTCCACTCACTACATTACATAGAAGTCGCGCTCCATCGAACACTGAAAACGTTGAAACAGTTTCAAACATTTTCCTCACAAGTAAAGTGGAATAGCTAGCTCTGAACTTGGTAATAGTTATATAGTCAAATACGAGAGTGAAATTACAATACTTATATTACTTATTAAACGAAAGCGTTAAACCAGCCACTGTGAAATTTAATTTGGGCCAATTAACCGTTTTAGACAAACGTAGCTATGCTACTGCACCCACAGTTAGCCTAGCACAAATTGGGACGTTTGGTCTAGTTGAATTTTAGTACAAGGCTTATGCAGATGTGGCAGTTTGACGGGGCAAATCTTCGCAATTGCTACCTAATGACATTATTTTATCGTCTTAAACCATCAAATGCACAGCGCTTGCTGCCAATGGTACCTTTAGGTAGCCGAAAGTTTAAAATAATTAAAACCAAGGGTACTTTTTATTTTTATCAATTATATTTCCCTAAATATTGTGACCCGTACTTTGTACACCTTTAACCTCACACAACGATTATCCAACCATTTAATTCTAAGCTAATATTCAACACTGTTTTCTCTCATGTTTATTTTAGGGACTTTTTTGCATATCGTAATAAATTTTAATGCCTACGTGAACCGGAATACAGCTGCCGTTAGCAGTACCTACATGGCTTCGTTATTATAATACATTGCCCACGTGTTCCTTTTAAGGGTTAACAAAGGTAAACAAAGTTATGCATACATAAAGAGTGTGTGCAAATAAAGATTGCAATAGTACGATAAGTAGCTGTCAAGCGTCATGTATTGCTTGTGAGAAGGGTCAATAAAAGAATTCACTGCTCATTTCGTAGGATATCCGAAAAACAGTTTACTTGAATGTTTATGGCGTTCTATGTTAATTTTATGACGCCAGAAAAACAGTAAAAAAAAATATCCGTGTTTTTCTAAAAGCATGGTTGCTTGGAGCAAGACTCGGACGGGGGCGTTTTGCCTAGCACTACCAAATATTGGGCGCTCGAGATCTTGCCGCAAAACCATTAGGAAGACTTTTTGCTGAAGGCTCGCTGGCAATACATGGTTATTCCCGACGTTGGAGTAAAATGATAAATAGCTTTAGGTTTGAAGTCTAAACTGGGTTAGGATTCACATTGAACATATAATATATATATTACCATATGTATATATTACACATGATAATAAGTAAAAATATTAAACCTAACGTTTCAATTCAAATGAAATTATAAAGAACGTCCGTTCTAGTTCTATTACTTTTATTAAACATCTAAGATTTTCCTGAAACTTAATTAGTTCGCATTTAGTGTCTTTACAGTTTGAAAAATTAAATGCTTTCACATTTTAAACTTCTTTCCACGCTGAAATTACGCTCAGAAAAATTTACTTAATAGAATACTGGCGACTTCCTGCATATTGAATTACTTATCATCATTCTTGAGACATTGTTTCTCTCTGATATTTGCAAGAAAGGTGCTTCCCACGTTAAATTTCAAAAGATTACAGTTTAGTGGACCTAATTTCTCACAGTAAACTGACACGTTCTCCTTGAGTTCTAGTTAACGAGTTTTCCTGTCCTCATCTTTAATTTGATATTCATGGACGGCATCCTAGGTGGCTGGCGTACCTACCTAGTTCCTTTAGCCAGGGGAAACTCCGCGTCTTAATTTTTTCATGAATTTTTGATATGCGAGTTAGATACTTTCCCTCAGAAGTTCTCAAATGTGTTTGTGAGAGTATATAAATTTAATTAGTACTAAAACTTTCTCTGCGATTTATCTACAAACTAAAATGAAGTAAATCCTTGTGCTCATAAATTCGTTCGTTCATAAATTGTCTTCATACGAATCTGAGCTCTCTATAAAATTGTACTTATAAGCTAAGCGTCGGTGGAGCTCGCATTAAATTCCAATGCTTTTCGTATTTATCCCGAAGAGATGAACGCGTTCCGGGATTTTTATAGATTTACTGGCAACATCGTAATTCTTATTTATAAGAGGATAACTGACAGCCAGGCTTTGTTCCTTCAGTCATCTATTGCAAAAGATATAAATGCATGCTTGTGTGAGCAGTTTTATAGCTTTCGACACATTGGTAGAACAAAGATACATCTGAGTCCACACATGAAAATAAAGTATTCTGAATAACTTTCGGCCTCGCTATTTATTGATGGAAAAATACAACAGATTTCTATTCGTTGGATCATTTGCCTTCATCATTGGCTAGGTTTATCTGAAAGAAGTAATTGACTTCTCATTTGCTCTGTTAGTTTTTGTCCACCATTTGGTAATCTTTCAAAATTCTAAGAACAAATCAGATAAAGACAGGTCATTAAAGATCTGTATCAGGATCAGTAGGTGACTAACGAGCACTGCGACAAAACAAGGTAATTGACTAAGGTTCTCATATTAGACACCATACTACATTCATAATATGTCCATCCTATCCCACTAAGGGAAGAAAACTGACTCGCTCAAACATACAACCAATGATAAGCTCTGATCTTTCCGACGTAGGTAAGTACATATATCCGTAAACACACTAGCTTCGTATATCTACGTAACATATCGAAAGTATCTGGTATTAAATCCAACAATGACGTGACTCGATACGAGGATAGCGGCTTTACCTGACTTTGCTCCAAGATAACGTGTTATTTGTTCGTCTTATAAAATATCAGTGTATTTTCCTCGTGTTTACAATGAAAATGACTGAATATCTTCAAAGTAAATTATAGTAACAATATTTTCCAATTAACGAAGGCTTCGCAATGAAATAATGCCGTGTTTAAAATTATGCGCATTATTAATCACTTCAATTTAATTGGGTTCACCGCAGTTGTTCGTCGGGACGAATTTTCGGGCTGCAAAATGACTGTGACTTGCCTGCGGTGTTTTATAATAAAGTTAAATTCCGAGTGAAACTGAGTTACCTCTGTCAATGTATTGAACTGAGAAATTATTTTAGTTTGTCTTTGTCTCTCTTATCGGTAGTGATTTCTGATGAAAATTCATTTTAATAACATACGCAGTTAAGAATTATAACAACGCACGAACTAAATATATAATCATGTTTCTCATAGTGTATTGCACTTTTATGGCTTTCGAGTTTACCATTAAGCGCAGTTAATTAAACTCTTACAGTAAAAACTATCATCTGTTTCATTTGTTTTTCATTAGAAGGAGTTGTGAAGCTGCATCCTACCCACGGTATTTAATACGCTCCATGTAGCCAACTTAAAACATATTGAATGAGATGAATTATTACTGTATACCTCCGTCTCTCTTTTCCAATTAATTAATTTAGAAGCAAGCGTTCTCAGGCTTCATTATAATAGAACACATACATCGATCGTGAACCGCGGCAAGAATCTCTGAGGGCTTTACCCGACTTAGAATATATGAAGATAGGTAAGTAGGAACCGAGGTAACGTGTTATTATTTTCGTCTTGTATCACCTTTTGTCTCCTTCCGCTTCAAGAGTCTTATTGGATTGATGGAAGATCCGACGTATTAGATTATGTATTACGTACTGATCCATTCTCATACTATTTGACTTGTAGTCGAACAAAGAACTTATTACTTTTTTTGGTTCAGTGTATTCAGGGATCCACGTGTAATCTATCAAACGTGGCAGGACAGTTACGAGGACCTATATCCGACATGTGAAAGGGCTTACATTAAGAATAGGGATGTAACGATACCGATACCGATACCGATATATCGGCCGATATAATCGGCAGGCCGATATATCGGTATCGCCGATTACAAAACAACCGATATTAAAATCAAACAGTTCAAAAAGCGCGCCGAATGAACGAGGCGGGAGACCGCCCGCCGCCCGCGCGCGCTGTTGCCACTCCGTGCCACTCCGACGCTCTACTTGGCAACGCGGTTTACGACATGATCGACGGCCAAGAAGCAAGGAGCAAGAAGAGGTGGAATCTTATACAAGATGTCCAAATATTCCAATTAAACAAGACCCAAAAATTTATTGGCGCAACGAAGATAAATACCCAAAATTGAAAATGCTTGCGCAAAAATACTTGTCATATCAAATGAGCTCAGTTGCCTCAGAACGTCTTTTTTCAAAACAAACTACTAACTGATTTGCGTAACAGATTATCTCCCAATAATTTGTTTTCTGAACAAAAATTTACCAATTATAAACTTTGATTACTGACTTTGTGTACTTTAACTAACTAACAAAATAAATGTTTTCTTTGATTTCTGATTTTGAATTTTTATTTAAAAAATACGATTTACAGTCGAGTCTCTGTTAAATGTAGGTAACTTTAATGCATAATAAGTGCATTATTCATTATATATTTATCTACCAAGCCATTGATATCGGTATCGGTATCGGTATCGCCGATTATTTACTACAAATATCGGTATCGGTATCGTATCGGCAAAATCACGTATCGTTACATCGTTAATTAAGAAATATTGAAAGGCCTTATGTTTTCGTCATCATATTGAATGTTCGGCATTTGGTACTTATGATTTCAGTGTAAGTAGGTACTGAAACCTGAATTCGAATACTTGATATTGACTAAGTCCGCTACTGAAGTTTTACTTTCTCTGCTTATAAAGTAAGCACACCGTAAGTGGCACTTAATGCCGCGAGGCAAGCTCAAGTCACGTTTAAAATATTTCCGATAACGGTAGTGGTAGCTGAACATGCCCGAGTGTGCCATTGGCGTCAACTATTACTGTGTAGATTTTAAAAACTTGTAATTTTTCTGTGTTCACATGAAAAGTGGCTTTTTCTGCGGTAACTACTAACCCAACCAGTACCTAGTGGGTGAATGAATGAGCTATTCCAATGATCAAATAAGTTATTCATACAAAAGCTAATGTGTTCTAATTAACTCGAATACATCATTTATGGATTTGTTCAACATTCGTTTCTTGAAGGTTCACTCCACAGGGTGTTCCTTGTTTGGCGCGCGCTTTGTTAGATTTTGGCCCCGAAAGCCAACTTTTATACCTCCTATCAAATAATAAAAATCAGATTCCGGTTTTCGAAACCTAAATCTTCTTCTTTGTCTGTTTTTCATGAAACCGTTCCAAAAGGAGCACTAAGATACAGGTAAGTTTTGTAGAGCTAATTCCTAACTTACTGCTAGTACTCATCTGATATGATCCTGAACTAGTCCCAAAGGCTCCAACCATTTGCATTACCAATACATAGTTGCTATCCCCAAGGGTGTGATCATAGCGGATAAGGTCAGGAGTGTAACGCGACATCTTGCAACTAAGTTATCGATCATATTAAGTAACATGGAATATTAGACTTAGAACATTGTGGGGTGTTTTGGTAATGAAATATTGGGTGTACAACGTAATGGCTCTCTTGTATTTTCTGAAGGGGGAGACGCAAATGTAAGTTCACCCACATATCGCTAGTTCTGGCATACCTAAGTTATCGTATGCATTATCATTGCATTCCACTTAGTACCCGTCTTTACTGTGACTTGAAAATTCATTGAGGTCAGTTCATCATGGAATCTGGACTGAAAGTTAATAGGTATTACAAAATCCCGATAACGATTTCAGTCGTTCGGATCAAACTCGGGAACCTTCGTTCAGTTGACGCGCTTGGTGTTCACCAGAATCTAGTGGTCACCAAGCGCGTCTACTGAGCGAAGGTCTTACTTCGGCCTCCTTGACTAGACCAACGAGGCCAAATCTTTGTATAATTGCCCTCTTATTAAATTAGTCCAAGTTTCAGAATATTCTCAATTCCCTCAGGTGTACTTGGAGGCAATTTAGTGTATCAAGTTTCGAGGCTTTAGCATACAGCTGTGTATTGATAACGTCATTCTACGATTACGGAGCCGTCTGAAAGGATTTGTGGTTATAACAATGGGTTTCGGACAGACATTGTCGCTAGAGTTCGTAGGGAAGGTCGGGATGTTCAGTTTGTAAAGTTAATGGAAGTAGATTCGTACTCAACGTTATTGCAATCAACATTCCGTGATAATTTCTATGACAATTACAAGATATTATTTTTCTACGCCCCGTAATACCTTACACATTATTTAACCTAAGACGTGGCTAAAAGGTCTAAGCAACCAGGCCATTAAACTTATTTAAAAAAAAAATACACATTATTTACCTAACCCTTTGATGAATAAAAATCAAAAACCTTTATTTAGACGGCACGAAATACAGCTAAAAATATCTTGTTTGTACCTTAAAACTTTCACCCATTAAAGTTGTCTGAACTCGGGCACATAATCTCTGTTAAGTATGTAACTTACGGATTCATCAGACTAGTTCGGTTCACATCATACTACGATTAACTGAAGCCACAAGCAGCTTTATTACTGAATTATTAAGCGTTAATCTCCGAAACTGTTGAACCGATTTTAATTAAACGCACGGTAAACATTAACCTGGTATCCCACTATTTGTTACATTATCCATACATCTAATTACGACAAGAACCAATTTCAAGTTCCATTAAAATTTCAATCTTGTTGGGATTTTTTTTGGGTCATTCATTCTTTACTCCCTATTGAACCCGAGAGTTAAAAGCGTCTTTAGAAGTTATGTGGATCCTTTTATGAAGGTCAGGTGTTCAATTTATTTTTACGCTAAATAACGTGAATGGTAATTTTCGGAATGAAAGAGAATTTCAGATATCCTGTCTTCACTTGGTGTAAATATTGCACTCAATTCCAGTGTAAATCTTATATTTAATAATTGTATTCAGCTGCATTCGGTAAGACTGGAAGCCGACCCCAACATAGTTGGGACAAGGCTAGGTAGATCATGATTTACCGATCCATTCACCTACCAGCTCCAAAAGACGACAGTAATATGATCAAATTTGCCAACCCCAACATAGTTGAGGAAAGGCTAGGAAGATCGAATTCCAGTGTTACCTATCTTTCAGTATATTAGTCTGATCTTACCAGCTCCTCGAAAACTCATCTACTTAAAATGATAAGCCACAACAACAATACCACATTCACACTACACGCAATATAATTTTCCTCCAAATTTTCCTCTCATGTCGGTAACTTACTCTACTTGACAATTAACGTCACTCATTCACAGACATCTACAACTACGAACATAGTACCGACATACACCAAGTAAGTACAATGCCTCCACAAAGGCAGTAGTCGTGAACTAAGACACCTATTAGAATACTCAGCACTTCGCACTCGTACGAACGCTACGTTAGGTTGAGGGGCGAGCCACGCGTTCCGTGCGACGTACATTCGCATATCAAGAATTTTGTGCGGTCGCCGTTGCGTATTATTCATACGTAGTGATGGGAATGTGTCGACGGAAATCTGAAGATGTTTTCTTTCAAGAGAAAAATGCAGAGCAGATTTTTCATTGAGAAAATTTTGTAACGTTTTCCTGTTTTGAGGCTGCATTCAATTGGGTATTTTTAACATAATTTTTCGATTACCGTTCCATCTGTCAGGATTCTTGGGTGGAATAATAAATGTCGTCGGATATCCATAGTTGGAAGGGACACCGACGCCAAAATGGTTACCAAGTATTCAGTACATCTTTCTGAAAATCGACAAAAATTTCTATGTGGGGGGGGCCCACATATAAATTTTTGTCGGATATTAAAAAAAAACAGCTGTTTCCTACAAAACTCCAATAGCTACACGGTAAAAATGTATGGAACAGCAGATGCAGCAGCAGATCCAGAACGATATACTGAATACGTGGTAACCATTTTAGTGTCAGTATCCCTTCCACCTGGTTTAGACTTCAGACATTCATGGTGCAGTCTGTATGAAAGTTGGGATGCTTACTCTATCAAGAGAATTTTGTTATGTTCTCAGCGGACAAAAGCTTTTGTCTAATACTACCAGAAACATAACGTCGTTTAATAACCTACCCCTTGCTCACTCTAGACGCTAATTACAAAATTCTCAATCAAAAGACACCGAGCTCTACCAACGATTCTCTTTCCGGAACTGCCAATTATTCTACCTTTAGATGTACTAACAACAAAGTCACTGACGAGCGAGTTCATTTAACTTTAATTAACCTTAATTACACTGCTATTGGCAAGATGCTTGCCAAATTTCCAAGTTAATGTTTCGCAAAAATCTGCTGTCTGGAGATGGCAACAAAAGTTTCTCTTTTTGTAGCTTACAGTCCGAGCTTGATAATGGCAACGAACTTTTGATTAAACTTGGTGATAAAAAAGAGACTATATAAAATGCACACTGGTTAATTATATTATTTTCAACGAATATTTCAAAGTCCTTTTTTAATACAAATATCTCATCTTGTATAAATTTACCCGTTAGTTAAATTTTTGTACATCTTTTTAATTATGCAAAATGTCTGCTTTTTGATTCAAATGTATCATGTATCAAAATCGGTGAACATACATTTAAATAAAATTCAGAAAAGGTTGAAAAAGGACATTAATTTTTTTTTTCACGAAAAAATACTTATTTGGTAGATTTTGATGACCCTGTAGTGAAGTTAGTAACATTTTCACATAAATTCACTATGAATTTTCCTACAATGATCCTATATTTCGCCAGTTAGGTATAGAATTGATTAGTCATTTTTAATTTAGAAAATTCATCTTACATTTGACAATGATGAACCGGTTGAAACTAAAAATCTTATGGTCGACCAGAATCTATGATTTATCGATATCCGTAACTGAATATCGCTACTGGTGCATCCCATCAATTTCAGACTTACTATCAAACCCCGTATTCAAATCCAATGGTATCTGCAGGATTGTATAAATCAAAACAGTGAGAGAAAATAGTGGTAAAATAAATTGACAGCATACCTACGTAACCTTAGCAGCACCCAATTCAAGTATTCTTTGTCAAAATAAAGTTACTCGAATAACTTAACTCCCTAAAAGCCTTAAATTAAATACAATGACTAGAAACAAAATAGTTCCAAAGTCACTCCAAATAAATTGGAAGACCTTCATTATCAACTCTTTAACTAAATACTAAAACTAATCTCCACCACACAAAGGGTATTAAAACTAAAATTTAATAGTGTTTAGCATAAGTTTATTTTCGGGGCATTCGAGATAAACTTCAGCCATAGGCAGACAATTGTAGTAAACGGGCGCCCATAATTAGAAAGCCCTGGGAAACGTCCCGGGAATCAAAATTACAAAGGCGTTTGGTGCGAACCTCGCATCCGAGATGAGACCGCAAGGGTCGGTACATATGGTGATTACGAATGAGTCTGGTACACGAATGATGTTGCATTAAGCTTGGAGGCAGCCGCCGGAATTGTTCTCTCTATTCGATGAAATACATACAAAAGCATTTTTGATGGAAGGCTCGGAATATAATTTGGTATTGTGTGTTACTAAGCATTTTAACGTGTTGACCTCATCGCGCCATGAGCTCTGAATTGTTTGGGCAAGATAAACTTCAACATAAAGACTAAGAAACTCCAAATTTTCGGCTAACTTGAGATTAATACAGTATCAGATCGACACCGTCTCTAATTAAAAGGTAACCTGTAAGCTTTACTGTAAGAACCTTTGTTGAAATTGCCCGTGCCACGATAAAATCTTTCGTTGAAAGCTAAATTCACCTGACATTTATACCCACGCACCAACTAGAAGACATTATGCGGGCGAAGTCCTTAGTCCTACATTACCTCGTCTCGTTGAGTCTCTCACACGTCACAAGGGAAAGAAACGAGTTCTAGTGTCCTCTCTAGGACATCTTTCTGCAAAGTGAAGTAATGTTGCGACGCAACTCGTGTCCGACGATTACTCACGGTGTCAGAAACTTTTATATGCTGTGACTTGAACTTACCGTTTGTGGAAGTTGAAGTAAGACTATGAAACGCGCGGTTAGATTTTTGCAATTGCCTTGATACTGCATTTTCTTCTAGATATTTACGTAAAGAAAACGAAAGAAAGATGGACTGTGTGAACTGTGAAGAATAATATAGCTAGAAAGGGATCGACTACTAAGATGACGATTAATAGAAAAATACCGAAAAAGGAGTCAAAGCAGAAAACGAAATTTTAATAGTGATAATTTTAAGAATGAAGCAAGCAGTCCAGATATAATTTTCTAGAATAGAATCATAAAAATTGAAGAGGAATGTAAAGAATATAAAATGAAAAATCATATAATATCCGTCTAAGCTACAAGCCAACTAACCGGTCACTGCACAGTGTGAGTCTGTGTTTGAAATCCAATAAATTCTCGCCGTACATAGTTTGCTGAACTGTTGGAAGCCACAATTTCACTTTTAATATCAAAAGCACACGCTGAGTAGATAATAGCAGACATATCTGCGCTAACACTCAGTATAACTCCGATTGTCTTTAATTATTCCGTTGTTTTGCTTGTATATACAGTAAATTGCTTGGCATTTTCGCGCTTCGGTAAATGCGATAGTTTATCTCGGGTGAACGTTTGTTTTGGCATACTAATTGGACGGAAATTGGGCCCTAGTTACGTGTGCCACCATCGGTTCGCACTTTGTAGGAAATAGTTTGTTAGCTCAGGTAATGATATTTTCGTTGCTGAAGCTGTTGTGTACTATATTGCTGTCATCATCATTGTTTAGATGAGCTCTGGGTATCATTTCGGCACCGCAATAATTTTTGCCCCCGAACTGTACGACAGAGTTGTTTTGGAAGTCCGCCCTGTTAGCAACAGTAATTTTTCCCATGAGGGTATGCAGAACGCCACCTGTTAGGATCCTTACATACTCTTTTCGCCTCATTCACGTTCATACACCTGATCATACACGCACGCCGGTTGCGCATACTGCACATTGGACCTTTATCAAGAACCTCCCTTAGCAAAAATAGTACCTACTTATTGGTATTTTTAATATTGAATCACTAAATTGAATTCGACTACCAACAAACATTTTATTTAACACATTGCCATTAGCTATGCGTTATCACAGAGTTTCAAAATGCAACCGGAGAGTTCCATTTTCTACTGAAATAAGGTATAATACAGTCGTTACCGTTAACTATGCCTATTTACATACATATTACACAGGAACCAAAATTTCGGCAAAAGTATTCCAAGGAAATCGTTGCTTTAATGAAATGGCCCACAGAGGACGAATGTAAGCATTTTGTTGAATTCCAAAGAGAAGCCTGACACCACACGTCACTTGACTTTCTTTATTCATTCGTTTACAAACCCGTTCGGAATCTAACATTTTTCAATAGAACTAATTTCATTCACTCTAGTGACTCTCACGACTGTCGGTTCCAAGTTTTAGTTACGACCATTCGTCTACTTCGCCTGGGACCTGACTGTGGGTCGAACGGAATTCAAAGTATGCAAATTTTCCGATTGTCAATTCAGCTCGCGTGTTTTTCATTCAGCAATATTCGTCAGCATTCCAATCGTATTCACAATTTTTTCTTCGCCTTTCGGCAACAAATTGTAACTTTCCGTTGTAATGTTCAAATGCAGGATCCTTACGTTTGAGGGTAGAGGAAACGTTCATTGCATAAAAGATGTGTTCAAGTGTACTGCCACATTCTTCAAGGCTTGTCTCCTTTTCATTCTTATTATTATATTTTTCAGCATGAGTTTCCTTACGCCTTATTATTCTTTGACTTTTCCTTTCATATAGGTTAAAGGCGTGGGTGCTTCTTTTATCTAAACAGCGGTCAAGTTTTCGCACCTGTTAATATTTACACACCTTTTCGTTAAATGGTTTGTTTGAAAAGTCAGAATAAATAATATGAGCCGGTTTGGGATCAGTCTTATCAATCGTAACGATTACATGGATGGAAGGAAGTGTTACATTCTTTGTGAATGACAGATAACATGCCATGTTCAATGTAATTTATTTTCATTATTAAATCATTTTCTGTTCTTTGTTGTAATAAAAGATAATAAGTAGGTGCACTCAATTTGGATGAATCATTTTGACTTTTATAAAATAATTGAAGTATTCCTAGCTGTTCCTAGATTCAGTCAATATCACTCATTATTAAACTAAATATTTAAAACACAAGCTGTTTTCCCAAACCCCTTTTAACACTATCGATGGTGGAAAAATATGTACTCTACCAAAGTTAACATGGTCCATCCGCGCTTGTTTTGCATTCAAATCGAGTTGAGTGATAAATTTGGCGTATAGTTCGACGGGCGGACCGTTAAGGACTTTCCAACTTGCCCATGTGACAGACTAATCGATTCGGTAACTTGCTGCATTTTTCTATCAGCGCCAAAACGATTTTTATTCACTTCACTTTTGAAATTGATTTAAGGAACTTCACTAGTTCTTCGAGGTCTTGAGGAATAGCGCTCCGATGTACTCTTATAATAGATTCCAGCTGGGTTTTATGTTGTGGTTTTACTATGTTTCTAACTAAAACAGTCATTTTCGTCTAGACGTCTACATAGCTAAGGATCGTTAAAGATGTTCACTTCGTACAATATTATCATCACTCTAATTAAATAATTCCGACAACAAAGCAACGTCTTCTTTTTATGTAAAAAGCATTGTATACTATTTTGATAATAACTACTAGGGACCTTTTTCCACTAGCTGATTTCATTAATTAAATCTACCCGGCGACTCCACACCGTCATATCTTCGCCTCAACAAAGGACAGACTACTATTATTATGTAAATGTTTACTACATATTTGCACAGCGCTTTACATTTTATCTTTTTACATTTTCAATTCTAATTCTATCCCTCTGGTATTTAAATTACTAAAATTAAACTTCGCAGAATATTTCTCATTAAGAAAAATACCATTGAGAGTTGTCGAAGGATTTTTATTAGGTTATAATAACGACGGAAAATAAATTAGAAAAATATTTGGGACGAGCTAAATTTCCTATGTCGGAATGGAACTTCCATATTTGTACCACATGTCTGGAACAGAACAATTTCATTTTGGTCGCAAAAAATATTTTGTACACGTACGCATACGGAGGCTGTCTGTTGTTTATTAGAAAGCGCTCGTGTTCCATAGATATAGATTTTTATTTTCACTGTGAAAATGTTACCTTCATAATTCAAAGGAGACTACCCTTATCAAAGAACTGAATGTGAACGAATTTTGTCGAAGTAAAAATTGTTGAATCATTATTTATTCACGTCATAAAGTTTTTCATTTTGTGAAGTCAAGCTTTTATCTCGGCGGACTTTGATTAACTTTGTATTTTTTACTGGCGGCTTTCAAAATCAAAGCTGAAACCTTCGAACTTAATAGCTACTATTTTCTATGAAGTGCATAATGCTTAATGAGTATTTTGCAACTTTCATCCAAGAGCGCTTTTCTATAGAGTCACAATAGCAGCCTTGTTTGTTTTAGACAATGACAGTTTGTCTTTCTCAGTTTGACTGTCTAGACCTAGTGTACCACCGGCCCTAATGAATTGGCCTTTAAATAATACATAATTATAACATGCTGGCGCTTTGTTTTAAATGACAAGAAAAAAAAGTTCTCGTACAACCGGATCTCATTCGTAAACACAGATTTTAGGAGTCAGCTTTCTAAATACGAATTTAAACCAGTATAGTCCGTACCTATATTTCAATAAACTGGGCGTCGGCGTCGTTCAGAATATTCCACTCGAGTACCTAACTCGTAATAAATTCATGTTAGAATTGATAAACTATTTTGTCGAGACGACCATTTATTTTTTATTTTATTCATTGTTTCATAAATTCATCGAACATCTATAATAGAGCTCTAAATTATATTCTATGTTATTTATTTCTGTACAAATAAGTTAATTTACATTATATTACCTTCACAATTCCAATTTACATTCCAAAATAGTTATAAAGCCTGCAAGGTGCTTTAAATCTCAATTCATTATATTCAATACCTTCGGGGGTTACACAAAAAACTAATAAAGTTAAAACGTGCATATCATTTTTTTTTTTTATATTTCAACCTCCTTTGGTATTTTTCAAAACATACAAGAAATTCTTCTTGCATGCCACGTTTCTGCTGCACACATTGACACTCAAATCGGTAAATTATTTCAGAGTTGAATGTCGGGCCTAGCGCCAACAATTGACTTTCCGTCGGTGAGGCTTTTAAGGAACAATCGTTTGGATTAGCCTGTGCTCTACTCGCACTAAGAATGTTAATGGCTCGCTATTTACGAATGTATATACGTCGTTTCTTGGCGTGCCTACATGGATTACCAACTTGTGTGGTGCGATTTTTTCTTTCGCTCCCTAATTGCGAGAGAAGCCGACGTCTATTTTGTCTTGTCAGAGGTTTCTTTTGTTTGTAGAATGGTTTCTGTCAGATTACTGTGACTAGCCGTCATCGGGTCATGTCTTTTTATCGGACGTGCTTGTTGCTCTTGATCAGAAAATGTTTCAGTACTCTTCTAGATCGGTTTCAAGACTAAACCAAGGCAACGAAATTCTTATTAATACTATCAGCAGTTTGCAAACACTGTACTGATTAAACCTTAAGTTTAATACGTTATCCCTATTTAAGCTTTTACCATAATAAGTTCACACCTTGATCTTACAATCTTGTCCGACCTCAGGTAAACCCTATAATTTTCTGGAAAAAAATTGTAGGTACAGAAGGCTGCACCTGGTATCACGTTGAACTTGAGTTGGCCTGGCGTAGTATGAAGTTTCATAAAAATAAGAGACCAGCATATGCTGGTTTTGTTAACACTGACATATAGCCAAATAATAGGTTCAGAGATACTCTACAAATAATGTTCCCTCGACTAATTTAAAACAGGGTTTCAGGTGTCTTTGTTTAGGATTACGTTTAATAAACGACCGAATTGAAATAAGCAAACATACTCCCCCGGTGACAAAATCCAAGCGAATTTATAATAGGTTACCTACAATTTTTCATAAAACAAACGGAAAATGTGCTTGTTGGTCGGGAAAATAAATTGCTGTTTATTTTTAGACGTAAAATTAGAACGCGATTACAAACATGTTTTATTTTATGAAAAACTGTTGTTGATTTTTATGAGAATTTTTTATTATTTGCGTTCGTGTTTTTGTGAGATAGCATCAAATGCAAAGTTTCCAAACAGAAATAATCACAATAATTAAACACTAAGCTTTTAAAGACCGTGTACGTTTCTTATTCTTAAACATATTTTTAATTTCAATTTTTCTTCCTACTTAGCGATTAAAATTTATTAGTTATTCATGAAACTTCGAGACGTATTGAATCTATCCATGTTTAAGTTACGTTGAAGTAATCACTACATCGAATAGGCCTCCTAGCTAGAATCAATAACCCTTATTTAATCTATGCCAGGCGACCTTTTTCGGTGCCGAAGATTTAAGTACCATATACTAAGGTCAGTATAATTGCGTAGTTCTCAACCTTTTTCAATTCAAGGAAATATAGCTCAAATAAATCTGGAACTAAGAATTTCTTTCGATGTCGAAAGGAACTCTGGATTTATGAAGGTTTCATTTAAAAGCTGTCGCTATTGTAGGTACACAAAACACGGTTCAAAATTGTTCGGTGGCTAAAACATTTGGAAGTCGACAGGACCAGACATATTGAGTAGTGCGTTATATTACAACCACAGCCTTTAGAAAAATGGTCCGCTTATGAATTATTCAAATATTGCTTCCGGCGTCTAGGGTCCACCGTAAATGTAAATTGATATCCCTTGTTGAAACACCCTTGTTTGGATAAAAGGCCTACGTGTGACGATATCGTCTACGTGTGACGAATTTGTATTCCAGAAGCATTCCAGTAAAAATGACCAGCTACAAACTCAAACCACCCTTTAGTAGGCAGTAATTCATAGCACCAACATTTTAATAGAGGTTCGTATACGACACAACCAATCAAAGTAAATAATACCGCGTTGTAAGTCGCGTCATATATTGTAAACTTTACTCTGAGTAGTAGACGATAGACAGAAACCTACACCTACAGATAATCCAAAGAATCATGTGATAATAATGTATCTACACAAATGCTTTGTGGTAAAGACAAGCAACGAAGATCTTTTTATAGCATTAATTCGAAAAAAACTACTCCTATAAAACTTCTTGACTCAGATACAAATAAAGGGAAGCTAATTAGCGTAATTACCGCAGCTCTGTCATAACACATGCTGATTACAATTCGCGTATCCAAAGGAATGTTAACAAAGAAGAGATATGATTATTTCATTTGCCAGGAACTTATTCCGGTAATTTATGCGGCAGATGTTGCTTTGTTTGCGTTGTAGAATGTAAGCTTGTTTTGTTCTATTTTTCAGCTCAAAAACATTCTAGCTTACAGCATCATAATGTATAGCCGGTTTGTGTTTTATAAATTAAAAGGACAGTTTTAGTATTTCGCCTATTGTTTTTACAGTTCCTTTTGAGCTTACAGTGTAAGATAATAGCTCTCTACATTCTTAAAATATACTCATAGTCAGCCTTTAATTTTTCCGCCTGCCTTCTGTGAGAGAAAGTGGGATGTAATCCATCGCAAGAGCCTCAGTGCGGGTTGGTAGATGTCTTCGAATTTGCTTCTAGAACATGACAGCTTCCTCACGATGTTGACCGTTTTAGAGCACTGCTACTGAAATAATCTACACAAAGTAACATTGTTATCAGTCCAGTATAAATGTGCATCTTCCTCTCTATTTCCACTGAGCTGCGTAAAGAGTACAGATCGAAAAATCAATAAAGCGGATGACTTAGCCCATCAGGGGCCTATCAGAGCGAATATTTAATTGTTCGCTTGCGTTACGTTTCCTTTTAGCGATCAAGTTTCCTCTTTGTCGATTTGATTTTAATTTATTGCTAGATGATTATTCTGCAAAGAAATAGTTTAACTCCAGTTCGGTTGCCGTTTTATCACGATCCTACTAAAGCTATCGGCAAAAGAAAATTAACTGCAGTTCAAAATCGAATACATCCCATTTTCTCCAAAGCTTTATCATTTATTGTCTGTAGAAGTACTCGTATTGAATGAAAAATTTAACGAATCAACTGCTTCTCTGGAGAGAACTATCGTTTTCCAATACTATAAAATTTGAACAAACTTTGGTTCGCCACGCCTCGCTCATTGAGTTCAATCTTTTGTTCTTTTGTTGGTCGATAGCACATTTCGCTTAACTTAATTTCTTAAGTACCCTCTATATGGTTTCTCATTCCTTCGCAGATCTTTATTATGATAAAGCTTCAACAGCAATTACTTATTTCCCTCGTGCTTGTTTCGTCGTATTTATTTTGTTCTGCAATATATTGCTTTCTGTTATTCCAGTGTTTAATTAATTTCATACCGCGAGAATGCCAATTGATGTTATTCCGATATCAACATTTAACTCTTGTAGCTGGAAACACTGATCGAGTCAACTGTCATTTCCGATAAAATAGGAAATTCTGAATAAATTATTAATTCAAAATAATGTACATCCGAAACACTGTATTTAGAGAGAATTCTATTGAATCGAAAAAAATCGTCTCGTTCCCAGTTTCGTCACTGTAATTTATGAAACTTAGACACGTTTAAATCGAACTGAATAAAGCCTTGCGTAATTTTTATGTATCATTAATTAAGTCGACTATAACTGTCATGTTGTTTTCATGTCATATTTGTCACATATTAGATTCATATTACCTTGCGTACCAATCATGGTCTGTTTACATTAACAATATTCTTCTTGTGTTTCTTCATCTCAATGTGTATAGATTTACTAGAGATGATGAGATGTCTAGCCTGTAAAAATTGCAACGTCTATCGTTGAGCTTGCTAGGCGGCACGATGAATGCTTGATATCCCAAGTATGCATATTTTACATAACTCGATCGTCTTCGACGTAGACTATCCTGGTTAGGATATAGGTGGATAGGTAGGTATTTTATATTTTCCCGTGAGATTATATTGTCTTCCGATCTTACAGTTACCTGTTAAGCCGTTAAAAGTTTTCATGGTACACCATGACACTGCATGTAATTCATAACTCACCTCGTCCAAGCGCCTTATCGGCTTGCGTTAGTGGTTTATAACATCAACAATCCCAGGTACTGATCTCTTCGACGCTGTCAGCTGATTTTACGAGCTTGCAAATCATACAGCTCCCTGAATGAAATACTTACTTTCTATAATGAAATTCCTCTAGGCGACCCATTTTGTTAGGCAGCTTGGCTCCGTGCCATTACGTCAGTTTTGGCCCAGTCTCACAAGGAAATTAAACTGCAAAAACTAACTTGTCAGGAATATATTGCGTCTGCTTCATAGTACCAAGTGCTGAGGCGTCGACGGCATAGCCAAGTGGTTTCTCTAAAAATAAATGATGGACTAGATCCAAGTTACAGGATAGTTGCCTGTTTTCTTTGGCACTTGGTGATAACGAAATGAATGCCTAAACTAAATCAAAGCACACTGTTCAATTTCAACGTTCTAGTTAGCAACGATAGAGTTGGAATTCCCAATATTATCTAGGCGTCGTCGCGTCGCTTACGCTTACTGAAAACAAGCAATAATCTTGCACACTTTTTGTGTGTTACCTAATTTACAGAAATTTTGAGAGCAAAAGTTATACAGCGAAAGTAAAATCTGATTACAAAAAGTTACAAATATGGAAAAATAATTCGTCTCTCACAACTAGTTACCAAACGGTGAAAGAAATATCTTCTCTTGTAACTGGTTAGGTAAGTGTAGTTACCAAAGTGGACGAAGGGGTTTTGAGTATGAATGTGGATGGGTACAAAAGTAGAGGAAGACCAAACAAACCATGAAATGTGAAAGGTGATATGGCAAGAAAGGAAGTGTCTGATGAGATGACAAGTAATAGAGAAGTATGGAGGAAGAAAACATGCTGCGCCGACCCCAAATAAATGTTGGTAAGGGCAGGAGAATGGTGATGATGACCTAATTTAGAGAAATATTATATAGAATAGAATAGAATATACTTTATTGTACACCAAAATTGATACAGAACGGTTTTACAAAATTGTTAATTATATATCTTGTATTTTCGCTACCTTATTACGAATCGTAAAGTTAAATTAATGAACGTAAACTTGAATGTGGTTGTTTAACACAGCCCAACATGGGTGCTAAACTCATTTCAATTTCAAATGTAAAACAATGTTTGAGTGTCAATTCAGGGAACCATTTGCTTTCATCTCGTTATATTGTTACCTAGAGGAGCTTCGTTTACCACAAAATGTTGTTGAACAACAACAAGGTACGTCTACTTTGTAAAATTACTCTAAATAATGTAATACGGTAGTACAGAATTGGAGGTGTTGCTGTTTTATTGAGGGGGATACTGAGCCAATAAGAGCGCAGGTGCGATTCGTCCAATAGGTTTCCGCCGTAATTATTTATTCGACGGTATTTTTTCTCGCAGATGCCCCCGCGTATTTGTCGTAAATTATCATAATGCAAACGTACTACCTGATCTACATGTGCACCTACCTAAAAAATATTAACGAAATCCGTTCGGCTATTTAGGCGTAAAAAAGTAACAGACGGATTGAAAACCTTTGGCATCTATAATATTAGCATGAATAATGACGTGCTCAAAATTGTTTTCATTGAATATACACGCCACGTATATAAAGGTAGTTAGTTATTAGTACGTTATTCTGAAAATGAGAACTGTTTAATATTAGCACAGGGTCTAATCTATTTATAGATAGCGATATTTCAGTAAAAGTTATTACAATTTCCATTATTTTAGACCTTGGATAGTATTTTGATTCCGAAGAAATGTTTGCTTTACAGCCCATTGGTCTGTTAATGGAAGACCTAAGATTACGAAGGATATTTTATTTAAAGGAATTTATTCAATTTAAAGGAAACGGAAACGATTACATATAATCTTGGGCCCAAATGTAACAAGATGAAAATAGTGTAAATTAATAGATTCAGACTTAAATCAGTCTCTGATTGAAAATTCTGTACGTTTTGACAGTCTGAGAGTAGAGTTATTAGAACTTTAGTAAAAGTAAGGTTATGTTACAAGCTTTGACTAACAGCTGATTCCTGAAGTGCAAAAGATGCTCTTTAAACAATAATGTTTATTATATTTAGCGGAAAATGTTTGAAGCCATAGGAAAGGACGTCTAGAATAAAAACAAAACATTATATAGTATTTTATTTATCTTCCATTATGATTAAAATGTCGTCTAGAAATTGTGTAGGTGGAACAATATGTTTTTGGTACCAAGCCCAGTTTAGGTACCATATAATACACATTATAAAGTAAAGATCGTCGGCCTAGTCTATTTCAGTGACAAGAACAGTTGCTATCCCACAGTTCACACAGCGATCCATATTTTCAACAATATCCAATCCACAAGCCGGCGGTAAAATCCCAAAATCATCATCTTCCTGCCCTTGTCCCATTCTACTTGGGGTCGGCCCAACACTTTTTCTTCCAAATCAAACATGTGAGCTTCAGTGTCCAGAGTGAAAGCAGGGGTCGTACCAGGTACAAGGTCACTGAATATGTAAAATAATCGGGAAAGCACTCAAAACGCATCTGAAAACACGAAACAAGTAAGAAGAGCAAGCAAAAGACTAGTGTCAATGTCAGTAGCGGTCATAGACACATTACAGTGCAGTACCTACATACAGTGACAGATTAAAAATATATGACTGACTGAAATCGATTTGAAATCGATAATCATAATATTGGGTTTTCAGTAACTTAGTGATATTTTATTTATTAATTTGAATGTTATTAAATGCACTATATTGCATAATAATATTCCTAAGGATATATAGTGCATTTAATTACTTTGAGTTAATCACGTTTATTACTTTGAGTTAGTGAAAAGGTTATTTTTGTAACTAGCGACCCGCCCCGGCTTCGCACGGGTGCAACGTAGATACTAATGTTTTCTCTACTATAATATGCATGTATTATACATATAAACATTCATCTTGAATCACTCTATCTATTAAAAATCCGCATCAAAATCCGTTGCGTAGTTTTAAAGATCTAAGCATACATAGGGACAGACAGACAGCGTGAAGCGACTTTGTTTTATACTATGTAGTGATTGTGTAATCGATAATCTCACGAAAACAATTTTTCTCATATTTCTCCGCTTCCAGATAGAAAATTGAGGTGATTTTTCAGATTCCAAGATAAAAAATACGACAAATTTTTTAGATCATATCACATCTTACTACATTTGGGCCCACTGTTTTCTATCTCCTTTAAATATATCATAAACCTAGAGGCCTAAGCCTAAAACGGTGGGTGGATCAAATATCCGAGCAACTCAAGTTACCTCTCAGTACCTACTGCACTCTGTCAGACCACGGATCGTAATTGATAGAGTAAAACTCTCGACAAATATAAGCACATTCATGATTCTCAGCACAGAGAGCGAGTAGGAAAGAACATACCATGCTGTAGGGAAATACCTTGACTGACTTATTCGCTATTAACGCTATCGAAGTGGCAGAGGTCTGGTCGAAGCTCATCAAACTTTAAAAAGGAACCATCAACACGAAGAAAAAGTAGAGAAAGACCAAAGAAACGGGCAATGCATTGCGTTCAAGTTGATATGATTAGAAACAGGGAGATGTCGGCTGCTAAAGATGGATGAAAGAAGTCATGCTGAGCTGACCCTAAAAGTTTTGGGAAGGGGTTTGATGACGGTCATGAAACCATTCTGTTATTTGACGTTTTTACTGATTACAGACGCAATATTTTGTTTGGAACGTACCATACATATTTCTAAGTTTTACTTTAACGCAATATTTCGGTTTTCCGTGATAGAAGCTTCGAGTATTAAAACTGACAATGACTGATGTCTCACGCTAGATCTACGTTAAATAAGAAAATGTCTCGTACTTAACTCATTTGTCTTATTTTCAAGAATGTTTTAGCTCTTTAATTAATGCTTTAGTATTGAACGCCAAACAATTTTGTTCGGGTGAAACTTAGATATTTGTAACTACGTTTAGTTATTATTACTATGCTAACGCTATAAATTAGGTATTTTATCTCGCTTTAATTTATGTTTTTTACGGTGTTTATTGGGTTAATTGTTTATTCTAAATTTATTTTTAATCCTTAAAAGATACACAAGGAGCTATGGGGATTGAAATACAAACACTCATTAATGTCAATAAAATATTCGTAATCAAGTTGGGTTGTTTAAGTTTCTTCTCTTTGATTCTCAAACTCAAATCCAATTTGTTTAATTGGCTTCGCTAAACAAAGTAACGGACCCACCAAAATTAATATGCACTGGTTTCAAATAAAAAACTGAAACAAAACTACCGTAGCAACGCTTCCTGTTGTCGACTAGAATTTGTATGAGCATTTTGTTTTTGCATGCGTGCTGCATGTCCAACAAAAAATAAACCTCTGAGTTTTACGTAGAAACGTTTTGTTTTTCAACAACAATAAAATACAAAGTCTTTTCAATGATATAGTCTACATTATGTGGCTCTTATCAAGACCCACTACGTGACACATAATGAAATACACCGATACATGTTCCTTCATAAACCATAAATCATGCATACAAATAATCTCGAAATCAGCTGTCCAAATCCCATCAATATTTTGCGGTTCTCTGTATATCTGACGTATTTCAAATGGCCGCGTCTGTGGGCCAAGTTAAACACGCACCGATTCACATTTTGGCGCGAAACGATAAAGTCGATAGTTTTGGGTGCAATGCGGCTGTCAGAATGGGAGTGTTCTTTTTTCAATTCGCTGCATTCTTTCAGCGAAAAATAATTAGAAAATCGGCATCCTCCATCATGGGCATTGTTTGAATTGTTTTTCAGGTTTCTGGGTCTATATTATCACCACCTCTTATAGCAAGCAATTATAGCTTTATCTTAGTACTAGGCCCCCTGAACGCATGTTGCCAACCCAAGAATAAAAGCAAGCCGAACAGAAGCAGAATAATTTCGAAATTAATAAAATAAACATGACATTCACGCCTGTACTCCTCGAAGGGTTGGAGGTGTACCTAATAGTATACCCACATTTCGCCAGTTATGTTTTTTAAGACCCATGTAAAAAGGGGCGAGCCTATTACCATCAACCGGGCACAAACCTAGACTCCGTGGCTGCTACTCAGAAATTCCTGATGAGGAAACCCAATAACACTGTGCTCGTCCCGGGATTCGAAGCAAGGACCCCATGCTCAGCAGTCGTGCTTGCGAGCACTCCACCAACAAGGCAATAAAATAAGTCTAATTAAGAGGCGTATGACAAAAAAAAAGAGAAGTTGGTAGGCTTCCTCGTTGAAATTGTATGTTTTTGGTTCGTTGCTTGAAATAACAATTACCTGTTAAAAATAGTTCTTTTTTCTTCTACAATAATTGTCATTGTGCCGATAGTCGTATCGGCCAATGGTTTAATAGCCAAGAGCCTCGACCGACATCTGAAGAGGCTCTCGCTTGGCGGCTGGATCAAGGGCTTGATTCAGAAAGCAGTACTTCTGGACACGGCGCGTATTGTTAGGAGGTTCCTCTCTCAAGAGCCCTGACCACCGGTAGCTCGGACCCTGTTCCCGGTGCTGGTGGACTACTATTTTATATATTTTTAAATGTTTTTTTATACTAATTTTGTATAAGAATATTTAAAAATGTAAAAATAAGTGAGAAAAATAAATAAAGGAAATAATAATAAGCCAATTTTAGAAAACTTATTTGTTTATTTAGTAATAATCATTCTCCCGATGCATGTGTAAGTAAAAACTCACGGAAACCTGATTTGGCACTTTTGGGACCTCTAATTTGTAGGTTCTATTGAATATAGACCATCAAATAATTATTTTTCATCTCACAAATATCCTATACTTTAATAATAATAGAATACTTTTCGTTAATATGCCTTTTAGATAAATTGTAAAATTAGCGTAACCCCGAAATGTAAGAAGGCTCTCAAACCGTTCATTGTCCGAAGCAGAAAAAAGTTTCATAACGAACCCCTTGGTCAAAATTCACATGTGAATATAATATGAAACTTTCTAGAAGCAAGAAAATCTTTCCATGCATAAAATATGCATAAAAGACTAAACGTCGCAATGTTATCGAAACAGAAACTCCTTTTGGCTACAGTCGCTTCTATTCATCTTATAAAAGTTGCAAAATTCATGAAACGTAAAACACTTATCATTTTTTGGACAAGGTAATATTTTATCTTTGTAGGACACAACTACATTTGTGCTGGCATCATTCTTGCTTAGAAAGAGGTCTTTCGTTGTTGGTGCTTTATTTTTAGACTTTCTCGGATTTACAAACTTTTCCGAGGTCAGTGAGAAACTTCAAGTATTACTTGATTGGTATGCTTGAGTTGAGTATTTATTTAATGTTCTAAATGTTTTGCTCATCTACTGTAAAACTGTAACGGCTTCGGCTCTTTTAATTATTTCAATTGGTTATAATGCTGCAGAAGCCCAACTTCGTATTTCATTATCACAAGCCACTTGCATTGCGAAGTTGTTTGTGCAAAACTATACCACCATCTAACTCTGACCTCACATTACACTATAGTTTCTATCTAAAATCGATCAAACCACACTGGCTACCTACAATGTATTATTCAGTTTAAAACTAGTAACAATTTTTATAAAATAACTTTGTACCTACATCCTCTTTTACAATATCTGTTTTGTATTCCGTTCACGTTCATGAGGTACGCCAAAGTTTACCGTTGAAATTCGATGTCGAGTCGATTACTCGCTTCCCGAATACACGAAAAATCATGACATATTATATTCAAGGCAGCTCTAAGATCTTCAGAGGTGTTCGTGCGACAAATAAAAATAGAAATGTGAGGACTCCTTTCACCCGCGGCGTGACACCCAGTCTCAAAGCCGCTTTGACTATAACATATTTCTTATTGTGCTTACGTGTTACTTTAGCACCAATCTGTGAATGTCAGTCTTTGTGATCTACTCAGTTGAGCAAAAAGGCAAGTGTTGCGATGGTTGAAATAACCAAAAGGAAGCATGCTTTTTGATTCTTAAATTCATACATCGAAACCCGCCTTACAAAGCGTTTGTTATGTTCAAATGTTTTTCGGAGAGACGAATGTTTGCATTTACCTTGCAGCAACCAAATGGACCGCTGTTATTTTAAACAAATCATTCTTCCGAAGTTCTGCTTCAAATTCGGGCGCAGTTCGAAAATTGGCTTCCAACTACGTTTCGGGCTTTAATGAAAATAAATGAAGGCATTTTCCGAACAAATCGATGGTCGCAAAGCACCCACAAACATTTTGCTCTATTTACGTGGCAACGCAAATAGATTTTGCGAACCCTACAGTTTGTTGACAGCTCTCTTTCTGATAGTTTATATTGCTTCCGATAACACAAGACCGCACTGGTTTCATTCTACAACTGTTAATGTAGATATTACGAAGAAAGACTTGTAGCTTCTCCATTATTACGTAATAACGTGTTTGCACATTCTAAGAAAAGTTGAGATTTTCTACTACAATACAGCATCCATTATTAAAACAATAATTAGCAAGTAGCCACAACAAAGATCCTTGCGGCTCTAAATAGCGCTGTAATTAATAACCACTACCATATTAACTCGCGTACACCAAGGACTTGATTATATTGTTCGCAAATCTAATCTATATATGTAAAATAATTAGTTGTTTATATGGAAATTACTGGCATACAAAGCTCTTTGCGCAAGATCAACAACAACTTAGTGTTTACATTTTGAAATTTAGATATTCATGCTTCATTAGCAAACAGAAACTTGAAACAAAAGCTGTGTTTACGTATTCTAACTTTACCGACTTGTGGTTCGAGACTAGAATCGTAGATGCATTGGTTTATTTTAATTTCACGGTCCGAATACAAAAAGCCGTGGGTAGCGGCGCATCGAATAGCGATACAACACGAGCATTCGACGTCGATGCCACGAGTGTATGCGCGCCTCGAATATTCTATGAGAATGGAAAACACGTTACATCTTTCTACCATTTCAGAACATCTGGCTTGTAATATTTTGGAACATGGAGCTTAAATAACAGGGACTTGTTCACAAATATGTCGATTGACTTCAGGCGACTCGGCGTTTTCAAATCGTATTCAAGTTATGTGATATTGATTCTTATGAGTTGTATAATCTGGTCAGGAATTTTCTTACTTGAACTATCGTTGTCTTTACTGGCAACATCGTGAGTAAACCAGCATGCCTGAGAGATATTTCTCGACGGCATGTAAAGCCAAGTCAGAGGCCATGGGTGGCATAAAAACTCTAGACACCTGACAGGTTAGTTACTAACCGATAAAGAAGAAGAATAGCTTCTTTAAATCTTGTTTAAGCTCTATTTATACTTTTATAACGTTGTATATTTCCACCGTCATTGTACTAAAAGTCGTCTGTGACTTCACTACAACAAAAGAAAGGAAACCGTCCAACAATCAAGTATTACACCAAAAACGTGTAAAAATATAGAATAAAAACCGCTCTCACAAGACCTTCATATTTGAAGACCCTCTCCCCAATAACCTTGTCCTTTATTCGTCTTAAAAATACCAAGTTCGACTCTCTAAACGTTACATCCATAAAATGAAGAGGCTCATGACGCGAATAAAGGTTTTCATAAAGAAAAAGAAACGTGCCGATTTCCGGCAACGCAACGGTAACTTTTGACAGCTGTTGATATGGGATTGCGAGGTACGGGAGGTACTGAGCATGACATGCACGGAAATTGGATGATCATAAATATTCAACCCTTCATTTAGTTGTAGATAATAGGCCGACATGTGGATGACATAGGACATCATGAGGCTCAATATTTAAGTGAATTCGGGGAAAGATTCCCAAATTTTGGGCCCTTCGTAAACATTGCTGTTAGAGTGATTTTGTACCACTTGTCGCGAGAAAGGGTTCTATTGTGTCTAGCCACTCTTTTGCTATTGATTTATTTGTTAAAATCTACAATAAATAATTTATTCATAACAAATAATTATATAAATTAGATACCGGGAAGACAATTAATCATTCAAAAGACAACTTAGCTTCTCATTAGACTTGAAACTTTCGTCATAAATTTTATTATTCGTTCAATTAATAACTGTAAAATAACGATACAGCTTCAATTGACAGCTGTCTGTAGAACCGGTTAAGAGTTTGACATTTTAATACTTTTCAAGATACAATGAGGTAGATGTAGCTTGCATAAACTTTACCAAATCTTTGCATCATTAGATGGTTGTTTTTCGTGTCGATGAAATCATGGTGATTAAATAGCTACCCAGTGGTACTGGTATAGGCCCGTATTTGGGAGTACTAGATCGTGGCTTCTAACCGAGATACTTGGTTTAACTTTGTGTTATTTATTTCATCATCACTGCTCTCAAAATGGTGGTTGAATATACCGTGAGGATATAACCGAAAAATCGAAAACATGAGCCATCCACAAATAAGATAGTAAAAGAAAATAAAAATAAAAGAGTTACAGCCGTAGGAACGTCATCAGCTGATTACGCTAAATGACTACTTTGTACCTTTACTAAAATTAAACATTTTAATATGTTCTACCGTACTTTAGTCATTGAATTTTTACACATTCATTAGTTCCTCCAGTAGCTATACTTGTCTTCATTACACGAAATAATCTTGGAAACTGTACACTCTTCCTCTGGTGTACGTTACAATTGATCGTCGTACGTTAATCTTAGTCTTCCTCAACACTTTTCCCCTCTATTATTTGCAATAATAAATTATTTTTATTTAAGCGCTCGTAAACCTCCTTCCACGATATATTACCGACATTAAACGAGACTTCCGAGTTATTTATCGATCTCGTTCGGCATCGTTTGGCTTAATTAATATTTTTATTAATTTATTATGTTGTTGTTGTTGCAGGTAATTCGGATAATCATCTTAGAAAGATGCAGTTTTTAACCAATTTTGTAAGTACCTTAATTTATACAGTAACTATTTTCTTTCTCTGTTTAATTTTTGTTAATCTAATTTAATAATATTAGGGTATCTCCCGGGACACCCGAAAATTACAAAATTTTGTTATTATATATTTTAAAAAAACTGTGTCCACGAAAATGCTACGCATACTAAGGACTAAACATAAGTTGGAGATATGTGTCGGTGTTTATAGTAAACCAATTGTTTTGGTCTTAAAGATAAGGAATCAATGGTGATTTATGTGTTTCTTTATTGTATATCGCCAATCGATCGCTCTTTCGGAAACTCCCTTCATTATCTCGGCTTGAGTATATGACTTTGAAGGCCTTTATACAACTTGGTCTATAAATCTAATTTGGCAATTTCCATAGGATTATTATTCATTGCGACCTAGTATCATGTAACTTACACAAATCGAGGCCGGAACTTTTGTATTTTGGTCTCGTTTAGGTCCAAGTTTCAGCACAATAGATTTATCCCTAAGCTTTTTATAATTACCAGGTTCAAGTGTAATTGTGATCTTTATTTCATCTTTTGTACGTCTGGTAGATCTAACGCGATATTCTGATAACAAAATAACTGAAGAGTTCGTTCCTTTATTGTGATATAGTGTGTTTGTTTGGAACAGAACATTCAATATCCGTTCAATGTATTCGCCGACACTTATTTGTGTATCACAGGAACTACGGAATGAATGAACCTACAGCAGAGCTTCATGCCAACGGCTATGAACGCACTGCAACACGAAAAAATCCCCGTCGTTTTTGTATTCTTTTACGATCAACTCTTTGTGAACAAGAGCATAAATGAATTTTGTATACCGTATATAATCTATATCGTTTTAAATAAAAATTGTACTTTCATAGCGGTTACCGCTTTCAGATTTGTGGAAAAGAAAATACAGCGATGAAAGTGATAAAGCGCTTTCAATATTAACCGTTTTGCAGCACCCGCATCTGTGCTTTTCGTTTTGTCTGAGGGATTTCTCAATTTGAATTGTTGATTCTTTTCTATTGCAGCGATTCTGCTATAACGCTTTACGACTGTTTTAATATTTTGATTCTTTCTAACGATCTTTCGCGCACACTGCACTTATTTTCAAATTAGGCTTAATGTTACTTTTTCTCTATGATAATGAAAATAGCTTCGCTTCATCGATCGTAATACTTTTCATCTCGAAAGAAGCTAACTTTGAAACATGCTTCAAAACGTTGTATCTAAGTGAAAGTTTGGAACAAACGTGGTATCGTGAGGGCGGAATGTCGAAGTACCCTCGAGGTATAGCGACGAACACTCAAATTACATTGTTGCCAACATGACTTTTTAAGGCCTCGTTATATTAGCAAATTTTTTCCATGCCTGTGGCTTAAGAAATGCGCTGTTAAATAATGTTATTATGATTTTGCGTGGTATGCCGATGAAATTTTTATAGATATTCGTTTATTAGAACCAGAGCCTGACATACCATGTACATACATAAACGCACGTGTTTTTTTCCCATGGGGGAAGGTGAAACTACAAAAGGCCATGTACCCACCTCTTTAAATAAAGCTATACTTTTTGATTAAAACTACATAGACGAAAAATTACCTAAAGCTTTAAGTTTTTGTGGTGTGTGAGTAGGCTGCAGGACTATGTGAAGAATTAAACAAAAGAAAAGAGAGTATGATAGCGTATCAGTTGACCATGAAGAATCGAATAAAATGTTTTGCTCCGACTCGAAGTTGCTGGGTACAAGAGCAGAAAGATGATAATGATTGTAAACTTTATTGATTTGACTTGGGTATCCTAAAACAGTCTTGGACGCTTCCATGACGACACCGACTTGACTTGATGGTGTCAAAAACTGAATAACGTCCGTCATTAGTGTCATAGAAAACCCCAGCGTTTTTGGTAGGTACTGAACAAAAAAAATATTTTATCGCAATTCCTTTCTATTTTCTCAACTCAACATTCTTTTAATTTATATACTAAACTAAGTCAGCCGTGCCCTTGGTCTTATCATGTCTTTCAAAGTGTTTTAAGAAAGTAAAATTGTGCCTCAAGGTTGAAGTTGAAATTAATGTTCTCAAAGTAGGAGGCGAATGAAAGGAATTGTCCAAGATTAAGTGACAAGAAACTAGTAAGTATTTTTATGAAGCGGCTTTTATCTTGTCCACGAGGTAAGAGATCAGACAGATAGCCTGTTCCACCTTTAGTGTCCTATATTGAAAATTACTTAAAAAAAGATTTAACATTTAAGTTTTAGTTTCTATTATAATGACTAACTAACTAAACACACACACTAATATATCAATATTTTTGAGTCTCACATTAAAAGTATAAACCATGGGTTTGGTAGTTTGGAGTTACACCAATTTCCCTAAATATCACCAGGTTCAATGGTGTTTTCGGGTATTCTAAGGGGTTTTTTAGAATACCCGTAAACACAATTAAACCTTACGACTTTAAAAGTAAATACCTCACAATGCTTATTATTATTACCATCTAAGAACACTGTCATACTGGTCTACATAATATTACACAGGATTACAAGCTCTGCGGGATTACCGTGGAAGTAATTACTTGGACAGTTCGCCCGCTTGGCGCGGACACGGCAGGCGTTTTCAGCTGAAATTAGTTAAAATTAAGGACAGGAGGGGAAACGAAATTTTTCCACCGGGGTTACACGCGCCACGGCGTTGGATGTGACGCTTCTGTTCCGTTTAGTTTTGTGCTCGTTTACGCTTTGTTTACGTTTTCGAATGTTTTTGTTTAGTCCGTTTTGTATTAAATGTTGGTTTCGGTGAGAGCTTTCTACTTTTTTTTCACTGTTGTGACTACTGTTACCTTATCTAAGTCTTTGTTTTTATATTTCTGTAGATTTCACGTTTCTGCTTGTCTGAGATTTATTTTCGAACCCATAACTTACTCAATTCTTGGGTTACTATGAATAATTCATTCTCTGCTGTCAATTTTAATATATCTCTGGGTTTTTAAGTTTTAATAAAATTCTCTTGGTACTCGATCATGTCGGTATTGGTTATTAACTTGAAGTGACGTGCACCACTTCTAGCAGTTCTAACACGTCTAAATTTCATTGCTAGCTGGAAGATATTTGATTAGCCTTACGAAAGCCCCGACAGAATTCGATTAAGTCAGACAGTGTCGCCTAAAGTTTGGACCTTCATAAATCGGTTAACCACTGAAACAGTTGGTGGCCGAGTTCTAGGGAATTCATAAAAAAACTTATCCGTAACATTAGGCGTGAAATAAAACATTATTCCTTCTACGACCCACTGCTTCGATGTTAATTTCGACCTTTACATTAGCTTGTGGGCGAACATGGAAACTTTGTAGACATTTAGCTTCCAAACTCGGTTTGTACAGCTTCGTCAAAAACTTTATGAAAAGGTATTAATGGTGGGGCCTTTACAGTACAACGGATGTTCCCGTATTAAAAGTTTTTGATGAAATTACGGAAGTGCTCTGTGCACTGTTCCCTCCCTGTACCTACCTCTTTCTATCTCTCTCTATTAAAATGAACTTTAAGGACCTCTTGCACCAAATCACTTATGCATTTATACTTTGAACGTAATTCAAATATCTATGTTTCTGTCAATCGTTAGAAAATGATAGACACAGCGAATTATGTTTTAATATTTTTGATATTGGGGCATTATATCCTTTTTGCCATCGTAGTTACTTAACAGCTGCGCTTTTGTTGGTACAGCATCTTCGAGCCGTACCCTATTGAGGGCCACCTCTGAAAGCCAATTAATGATTTCTTCAACATTCAGAAACTCGAAATGAATTTTATTTATTTCTAATATTAATGCGTGTCCTAAGACGACATTTAAGACCAGATTTTCTGGAACCATTCTTTCTCATTGTAATGTTAGTATCTTACCTAGTCAAAGCCCTTTTGGCGTAGTCCAAGTTAAATGAAACGGAGTTTTCTTTATTACCACACCAAGATGAGATATATTAAAATGTATCATAAATTGGGTACTTACCAAAGTTAAGCGTTGTAATGCTCGTAAATAATGGCCTTGAAAATGTTACTAAATCGTTTATAAATGTTTCTACAAATTCTTGAAGTAGACTTAAAATATAGGGTCATTTAAGATCTGAAGTAACTTCAGATTTTAACATCGGAACAATAGGTTGTTTCACTGTAGGACAATCCTAGCTAGCATGTTTTGTTGTGTTATATACAAAATACTCGAAACCTCCACACCTACATACATAATATGGGCTCACAATCCGCAAATCCATTGTGAACCCATAAATCGATTACAGAGGTGTATTCAAAGGCTTTATCCCCATCAAAACTTTCTTCTGGGATCGCTTTCTTGCCTTTTCCTTCATTTTCTTTTGATTTATCGATGGACAATAGAGTTTCTGTGTAAGCATTTATACGAAATGGAACGTAGTTTTGTAGTTCCGTTGGTTTGCATTAATATTTTTTTATTTCTATTATCTTTATCTCAATTCGAATCAACGTAGGAGCAGTGTGTCTTCTGCCAACCATAGATATTAGCTATCATCGCAATATTCCAGTCTTTCTTCTTGCCATTTTGTATATATTTTTTCGCCGTTCTGTATCATTTTGCCACATTCCAACAATATACTCCGTATCTTAATTTAATTTAGCTTCGTATCCCTGTGTGTTCTTTTCTGATCCCAGACACAGCTTGACTATATGTTCGTATAACTGAATTAACACTATAAATACATGTTCAACCTTCGACCTACTATTCAAATGCCAGAGTTAAGGTCGATCAATATCTCCTGCATCACAATATAAATAGATATCAGTCTTAAAGTCAAGAATCAATTAAGCGTTACCTATAACCCCCCTCAATCTATTTCATCGTCCATTTTATGATCCTCTTTTACATAAGCAGCCCATAACATTATTCCACTCAAACTTTTATAACAAACTTCGAATGAACTTTGAACAATAAAATATTGCTTCGCGACCGTTGATACGTTGGTACCATTATCCTCTTGTGGGATGAAATTGGATGATATTAAATCCCCTCTCAACTTCTCATAGTTAGCGTGACGAAGACTTTTGCGAAGGACTGCTATTATACGCCAATTTGTGAGGGCAGATAATGATGAATGATTTCACACTGATGTCACCAATGTCTATGCTTTAACGTACCTACAGACATAGCCGTTCGGCTCAGTACCGAAAGTTGAAAATCAAATAGCACGCTCAATGTCCCTCACGGCTTCTTGAATTGCCACCGTCGATGTTGGTAAAAATGATGTACACGTGTGAAGCCAATTACACATATTGCTCTTACAGGTCAGGTCAGGCATACTCAATACGCTTCTCAAATGGATTGCATGTCTGAATTCTAGAATTGCTCAGGCGAAAAGCTAACCCGTTCAATACGGCCTCTACAGGAGCAATAGCGTAAAGTTTCAAGGTCACATAGCTTGACTATAACGTCCTTTTGCGGTATGCTAAAGGTCACGCATGTCTGAAATTGCTTTGAATGTACTTATCTCCACTGTCGTACAAACAACCCACACTAGTCTTAGATTGTTCAGTTGACGGTACTACTCAAAATCAGATTACAACATTGCTTTACTGATATTTCAAAGAAAGAAAAACGGCCTTCTAACCTTTATTGATATCATATTACGAACCATATTTCTTAACACATTTATCTTGAAAAGATAGTCCATATTTCTCAACGAAATCGTTTCAACACTCGATAACAGTTTCATACTCAGAATCTATCATTTTCCGATACAGGAACGGCGGCATTAAGATGTTGTAAGCCTTTCTATTTTTAACGACGCACGTTTCAAATGGTTTATATTTCTAGTAGAAAATACAATTATTCTTCGGTATACCGAGTGGGGAACACACTTATCACTGACACCTCATGTTTGTGGCATAGAATAAATCCCTAGAGCAAGAATACTAGAAATGGTTTATAAACTTGAAATAATGTACAACATACATTACTTATAAGCACATGATTTAGCTGATAAGTCTCGAGTTAAGTAAGTTCTAAAACATGTAGAGCAAAAAGAACTGTTTGCTTTTTCTAAATCTACAATGATATCATTACATTAAGACTATAGTATAAATAAATCTTTGAATCAAAACATATGTATTTATTACTGAAATTAAAGATAATGCCACTATATTTGAAATCTTCACAATATTTTCACCTCACGATGAATATCGCATGCCGATGGGCTATAAACACGTCGGCCGCAACATAACTGGCACTTCGATAAGAGCAAATGACACTTACGCTGCATTTCAGCGCTTGATACATTCCAAATCAATTGTTATTGAAAATATGCTCCATTCAATATAGATTTGGAGTGCACAAAAGTATTTGACAGTGCCTTTGTTAATATTAATAAAAGCCTTCGGATTTTTTTTTTGGGTATTAATTAGTTTTAAAAGGAATTATAATAATGGTTTTGATTTAATTAATTCGAATTTCAGTCCGGTTTTTTTAAGTCAAAATATTAAAACTAGTCCATATAAATATAAGGGTTGGAATAATAACCCTTTCTTAAAGCTAACGAATGTCTAAATATTTGACTTTTGTATATTAATATTGAAATAGATGTAGGTCTCCGTAGTACAATTTTTGAGTAGTGACTAAAATATTACTTATAAAAAGAAAAGAAGGTATTGAACAAGATGTAAAAAAAAACATCCTTCGAATATACTCGTAAAATGGTTCATGAGAAAATAAATCACTTTCTAAAAGACATCAACTGCTACCATTCCATTACAAAAAGGCTTTCGACAAGGACGATAACGATTTTATATTGCTCATATTACGGATATTTTATTGCATTGAAAAGGGATATATTCGACCTTCCGATTTACAAATTCACCTAGGCAAACGGTTTCCCGGTCCGGTCCCGTTTTCCATTGTACCGTGAACATTTTATCTTAGTAGCTTTCGTGCTAGCAAGTTGCCTTGTAATTTTCAGCGATTTTCTGGAAAGCCCCTGATAGGAACCCCTATCATGGAATTTCCAGAAAATCGTTACGTAAAATAAATTGTACTGCGAACTGTTTTCTAAGAGGTAAAATATTGAAATAGTTTTCTATGAAATCAGAATACCTTTGAATTAATTGTCGTGCACTAATTCCGAAAAAAAAGTTTTTTTTTTGGGTCCATTTTTTAGAGTTTTTGTTCAGTGATTATTTTAGTGGTTCACATTAGTTTTGAATTCTGCGAAATGGATGATTGATGTTAGTTCAGCCTATGGATGTAAACTTTCGGCTGAAAACTAATTTATTTATTTGAAACGAAATTTTAATGGAATTGGATAGTCATTTGTATGTTTCCAATAAAAATAGTGAGGCCAGGAGAGTAGGTCATGTTTTAAGAGACCTTAGGTCTTGCAGCCGGGTCAGACACTAAAAAACCGAGTCATTGCTAATCTTTACTCAAGTAAAATGATACTAAAAAGTTAGTATTACAGACGACCTATTTCTGTCGGGTTACTCCTACGTGTAGAAAAATAAGGGACAATATCTCATTCCATAACTGGGTCATTGTAAACCAACTGTTTTTCTACTCGTACTCCTATTAAATAATGCGCTTTTTCTGTAATTATGTAGAAAGAAACCGATTTTAAAGTAGCAATAGCCGAATGTTTAAAACTATAGTTGTAGAGGGTGGCGGTGGGTGTTTGCTTCTGATTCCTTGAAAGTCCACTGTGCTTTGCTAAAGATTTACCTACGACCGAACGACCAGCCCATGAGTGTACAGAGCACCTCCTTAACATGTGGAGGAGAGAAACACGTGTCGAGTGTCGGTTTGAGTTGCATGTTGCATTATAACATCCGCGTAGTCTGCATTTGCATATTTTTACGTAGGTAAAATGGTATCTGGATCTTGTTTTTGGTGAAAACAGGGGGTCTAAAATTTCCACTTCAGCAGAACATTTCAACAATTCGTAAAATGGTCTTAAACTGATAATTTAATGTATAAACAGTGTCTGTGATCATTTCAAGAATTTTAATATGATTTATATTATTATCCTATTACGAGTATGTTCTGCTAAAGTGGCCATTTTAGGCTCCAAGAACTAGGTATTGAAACATTTTACAGTTCTTTACTAGTAGACAGGAAGATTGTTTCTCCTGGATTTGGTCGAACTTCTTTGCCTCGACGCCTAGCGGTCGTTGATTCTGGTTTTCAGGGGTTGCAGTGGTTGGGATATGAGAGGCGGGCTTGTCCAACAAAAAGCAGTTCTTTATTAGCCAAGATGTCATCCATAAGTGTTATTTTTAACCAACGGCCCGTACATATCAACACGTTATTCTTACCACGTATATCATTGCGCCTATTGAATATCTCGATCTACCCTCCGAACCCCCGATAACTGACGTCATTCACGTATTGTGCCGTCTGTCAAAGGAGTCCCTCGTACGTACGGACAATAATTTAAGAGCGTCCCATTCAATTTCTCCTGCCATTGTCTGTATGTAGGTCAGTTTAGCTAGTTTTGATGTGTATTCAGTAAGTGTATTTTGTGGCACTTCTCGCGCTGTCTACTCTGTGTTGAATTTTGTTTTTGATGGCCCTTTGTGTTTTGATGCGGGAATATGGAGTACGTTTCATTCCCTTTTATTTTCCCTTTTATATGTAGTGATAGCCTCGTCGTAGGTCTCGAGTTCGAACCCAAGACACGCACCTCTGATTTTTCAGAATCATGTGCGTATTGTAAAATTATCACTTGCTGCGGTGAAAGAAAACATCGTGAGGAAACCAGCATGCCTGGGAGATATTTCTCGATGGCATGTAGAGCCAAGTCACAAGCCCATGGGCGGCATAACAACCCTGACATCAGGCACTAACCACACGATAAAGAAAGAAGAATTCCCTTTTATAGCTTAAAGTGTGTTGATTTTTAGTGTACTAATTTCAATTAAAACTATCTGCGTGAGCAACCCTGCAGTATTATTTTAATTTAACTTCAGTGTGAGAAAAAGGTGGAACTATGCAGGACGTATAGTTCTATCTTTCTGCCCTGTTAACACAAATTAAATAAAAAAGAACTTTATATCATTGCCAAGAAAAACATTTATTTACTTCTTGGGGTATATGCAAACACTAGCTGTTGCCTGCAACTTCGTCCGCATGGAAATTTTGATGAGTTAGTGTGAGAAAAAAGCAACCAATGTGCAATTGCTGACTGCAATCAATCTTTGTGCCAAATTTCATCCAGATCCGTTCAGTCGTTCTGGTGTGATTGTGTAACAAACATCCATCCATACCATTGAACTATCTCCCATACAAATATTTGCCACGACTTCCCAACATACAGAACGCTGACTGTCCTGTGTCAATTATATGCTGATCCGTTTCCTGGAGAGATAAACCGAGATATCTAATCGAATGTCCATCACAATGGCAGTAGATTAACACTCAATATACTCCGCTTGTGCAACTCGAGCCTGTATTTCATCCCCGTTGACAGCTACGGCGGTAACTATAGACGTTTCCAGAACATTACACACGTTAAAATTTACTACGAACGTGACAGCTCTTCCTTCTAATGGACCCCTGGTACATCTTAGAGGTAAAGTGACTACATTTTTTTAAGAAACTCGTGAGGAAAAGGAAACAAACTACAGACATTTTACGTTTTTGTTTGACACCTAAAACCGGTAGCGTTAGTTCCGGCCCTCCTTCATTTCCTGTTTATTTATGAAGTTACGTTGTTTTATTTATAGGCTGTTAGAACGGGGTGAAAGAGATTTCCACGACATAGTTCCGTTACAAGAGATTTGTAACTCTTTTGTTGATAATTCTAAAAAACTTTGCTTTTTCATACCCAGTCAACAGCTGTCAATGTTTTACTAGAAGTGTGAAAAACAACGTATATTATAGTGTGTTCCTTCGTTAATTATAACAGAATTAGGAACGTGTTCTGCCCGCATATAAGCCCGACGTAGCGTACGTGAATGTTTTAAACCCGCACTAAAAGTTTCGCTTTGCTGTCTCTCTTAACTTTTTAACCAACTAAATAACACCGCCCTTTACATGACCTAATTAAAGTTTCCTAAGACTAATTTTCTGCCAAATTATTAAAACTGAACAAAACTTCATAATTAAAATTCCGGAGCGTCTTAAGAATTAAATCTTTTTAGCGATCTTTCAGAGCCTTCTTTTCCAAAAGGAAACTTGTAAACAGACCTTATTATTTTCGGCTTTTAAAGGTGCTGAGATAAGGTACACAAAATGATATTCTGCTTTGGAGAGGTCCGTGATTAAATTGCGGATAATTATTTACCTGAGGACAAAATTGTGGAACCCGTGTCGGGTGTATCAAAGGCTCTGAAGATAGTGGGCTAAATACGTCTGGATGATACTCAAAATTTAACGACTGATGCCATCAGGAGGCCTTTCTTAAGAAGTAACTACGTAGATACGTAGACATAATAGCGAGAAGAAGTACCTATGTTAAACAAGCCTTTAAAATGAAAAATGGGTCAGATTTTACAATTCTTCCATACTTCTCTATTACTCGTCATCTCAGCAGTTACCTCCTTTCTAGTCATATCGTCCTTCACACAGTCCATCCATTGTTTCGTTGGTCTTCCTCTACTCTTATAGCCATCTATGTACATTCATACTTAACATTTTCCTCATTCCTCCGCATAATATGTCCATACCACGATAAACGATTACTAATGGTAAGGGTACTTTCGATACTTGCATCATCTATCTTCATACATGCAACCAGCCCATTTACCCTTCATAATCATATGAAATCTGAGTACTTTTTATCTTCCAATGGAATCAAAGTTCACGGTAAAATTATAACTAAATCATTCCATTCAATAATGTGATTTGCAGATTCCCGAAGCGTATAACTTATACAGCACCTATGTGCCTATCTATTAGTAGTAACTGAATAAAACACTTTCTCAAGTCCCTTTCTTTCTTCTAAGCTACATTCGCTTCTCATTGCAATGTTCCAAGCTATAAATCTCCGACATAATGCTATTAGTCACGTCATATTCTGATGTTGCCGAAATCTCCTCCCTTCGGCAAACAAATGAGGCGTTTAGGAAGATAGAATATCTAGAAGTGATAGGTCTAAGCAAGCGTGAAACGAAGGCTCCTTTAAGAAACTGGGTTACCTGATTTTGTTATGTAAAACTGGTCTTTGAATATTTCAGTCGATTGTTTTGGTTAAGGAAAGGAAAGTTAAACGAACGGTAGTTGCTTCCTTGTTCTATATTGAAAAAAAAAAAAAAAACAAATAGTGCAGTTAGTACTGCTTGTAAGTACTAGTCGAATTTTAAAATACATTGGTTTTCGTACTCCCCGAAAACTGAAAAAAGTACCATTTCATTGGTATAGAAAAGTTGACGATTGGGGACACTAAATCTCTTGAGTTTATACAAACTGCTTGCAATTGGTACTTTACTCACTGGCCATCGAAAAAAAAAGTGTTATTCAGAATAATGTTTTCAGACTGCGCAAATTCAATGAAACTTTTTAGACTTTATTACTCACATAAATGTTAAGCTTTATGCCCTCCATCTTGTCGACATAGTTTCAAAGTTAAAAAAATTTAGACCAATCTAGAATAATAAAAACAACTGTTTTCTTTCTGAGGAAAGATTCGCCCATTTACATTTTACAAAGAACGGGAGGGCTTGTAATTGACAGCCCTAAAAATCAACGATTAAGGCCTCGGTTTAAATCCATTTGCAGCGGAAAGCGAGAAGGATTTCCACGAACGCACCCGATTTCCCAGTGGGGAACCTTTTTTGAACGCGACTTTTTAACGCGGAAGTGTCCCTGCTGGGTGGCAAAGATTACTTAGAATTGACGATCTCTTCGTTTTATATTTCGGTCGTAAAATCTTTAAATTGTTTACCTCGGTTATTTCTATTAAAAAAAATAGGTTTTTAGCCATATTTATTCGCTTGTTACCAACCTTGAAAGGCGACTAGGTCTTGGCCTCACATATGGCCTTGGCCTACATGCAAGCGGGCACGTTACTACGGAAAAGTTACTCCTCTGACCCAAGATTCATAATGATGAAAAAGCTAAGTATTAGAAGCTGGCTCACTGTGTCGGTTCTCTAACTATCCCAGACCTCTCCAACAAGTGTTACGGTAATAACGCTATTTTCTCCCAAACGATGACTCCGAAAGTGCTACCTAACAACAACAAAAATTGATACGATTATGTTACTTTTTCTTTTCATGGCCAAAGTATACATCTGTTTCATTCCCAATTCTATCTCTAACACAGACAATTATGTACCGCAATCGGAACAAACAACTAAGTTACAATCGAACTTAAACAGCTCACTCAGAAACTTGTAACGCGAAAACTTTTATCGTATAGATAGTATCTTTGTGTATAGTGCCGATAAATTAATGCTGTCTTGTAAGATGTTGTGTTGTGGACTGACCACAGGCAGTTTGACGCAGCTGTTCTGGGTTGCCGCAATAGAGGAATTGTTTACCTTGAACAATTTCTTCTGCCTTCCGAAATAGTTATAAAATAAACACACCCGCAAAATGTGGGAGTACTAATAGGCGTATACTTTTGCCTAACCATTTGTTAACAGGCGTGATATTAAGGTCTAAAATAAGAAACAAGGCGGCTTATAAAGCCCGCTTTATCAGAATCATAAAGGCTAACAATATGAATCACTCATTAACTAATATGAATCAATTAACTGCGTTTGCGACCATTTTACGAGTTGCAACGTGACTGCGATTATTATTCTATTAAAGATTCTGCTAAAGCAGCCTTTGTAGGCCCCCTGTATACCAGTAAACTTGTCGTAAAGTATCTACGACTTGTGTGGGTAAAAAATCAAATCTCCACATCTGCATGTATGCCATTGACACATTCCACTTGCCAGTGACTTCAGCGTGCTTTAAACCCGAAAAAGCAAGCAAAATTTTCCTGTTTGAAGTCACGAACAGGATTTCGCATAAAAAATGCTGCCAAAAATTTCGTTTCATAAAGGAACACGAGTGGTACAAGGCTTTCATCACTAATTACCTACTCACACAACAGTTGTTTTAAAAATCTTTCCTTGAACGTTAACTTTCGCTAATTAACCGACATCACATGTTGTTTATAAGGGTTTACTTTCTACGCTTTTTATTTTGTTGTTCTTAACAGCACCTTTTTTTGGATAGGCTGTGTCTTCGTCCTGGTCAGTTGTGAAACTTTTTATAAAAATGTCTTCCTCGACAAATATTTTACGTTCCCAACATCGAGAGACTACTGCTGAAATAAATTGCGCGAATGGTTTACGATTGTAATGACATCCCTTGACCTTTGTATTTAGTGGCCTTTGGTACTAAGAGCCCTTAACTATATTTGAACAACGGGATAAAGGTCGCCCCTAGAAGTAGCCGTTACGATACTCAAAATGTATTCATTTTCCGAACCCTTTGTATTATCGGAGATAATATAACCTATATCTTACACTAAATGGACGATAATGTCTGAGCTGCTGAATCTACCCTATAAAGTCTTACAATGAATGATCTGACGACATTGGGGTAATCACTACTATTCGCAGTCTTACATGATTAGTGCCTAGTACATGCGAATTCTGGAAGAATAAAAGAACATCGGAAACACGCTTTTGAAATTCTAAATCGATTCTCTTGGTATTTAATGCTGTTTATACAATTTCGGAGTTGGCGAAATGTTTCAGCGTCTTGCCGAAAGCAACTTTGTAGAATATTAACTCTTTCTAATGGAGGTATTGTTTTCGTATCTTTGGGATCTTACGACTGTGTCTTTTATTGTATAGTAGTAAATTGTATTGTACCTGCTTCGGTGAAGGAAAACATCGAGAAGAAACCTGCATGCCTGAGAGATACTTTTCGACGGCATGTAAAGCCAAATCAGAGGCCCATGGGCGGCATAAGAACTCTGACACCAGATTAGTCACTAGCCACACTAAATAAGAAGTAGTAAAGTGAATAAGAAACATGGCACAAATCGTGTCATGAAAAAATACAAAGATTATCAGGGACATGTCTTCTTTTATCATACAAATTGTATGACACGTTTATTACCAATATATTGTCCGGTTCTTTCCCACGATTCATGTACGACCTTGGTGGATTAAATTCGATATGTTGAGTTTTTCTGGCAGAGATGCCAAATGTCGGTATCCCGCAACTTCATAATAAATATTATCGGACACCACGCCACGTGTATTCAAGTGTTCTGTAGCTGTTGTATTTCCGTCACAGTTCCGAACAAAAAACAAACAATAAATAGCCTTCTTATTACCTTTACTGCCAAAATATTTTTCCGCTAACTCACCCCATCTGTGGGCCACCGAATTGAGACCAAGTTGAAGTGCCAACCCAGCAATGCAAGTTACTTTTGCTTTTGGATACGGCGGTAAATTGGTTTTTGACTTCCGCAATTTGTGATGTTAAAAGTTAGGCGTTTATTTTACTTGTACAGTCAACCGAATATAGAACACAGAACATATATGTATGTGTATGTGTGTGTGTGTATGTGTATATTCAGAACTCTTTTTTACTGTAAAAATACGAAGCTTTTTACTAAGTTGTCATATAAGGTTTTTACCGTCACGAATCCTCAGTCACAATTCATCTTAGTTTAGTATTCTACGACCTTTCCTGACAAATAATAAATAGAATACTTCACACTGACTTTTACGAGTAGCTATGCCTACGCCACTAAAGTGAGATTTGTAGAATTCAGTGAAGTGTCAGGCTGGTCAATCTTCGTTATTACCAAACCCGCACCTTTTAGAATATTTAAACGTGTTAGGAAATCTGTTTTACGGTCAGTTAAAACAAGGCCTGAAGGTCCCGAGGTCACTTTAATAATTAAGTTGATGTCGGTTTTCTAGTACCAACCTCGATCTTCTGAAATTCTTATTTTCCATCCCAATGCCCATACTGGCACTGGCCCAACAAAGATCTTGAAAATTCAATCTCAGGGTTAGGAAACGATGAGGCGTTAAATTCGTTTGATCCTTTCAATGAAATTAAAGTGTACGAGGTTCGAACATATAATTTATCACAAAATGCATTATAAATTGGCGAACTAAATGGCATGCCTTCCAGAACAAAGTTTCTGTGTAAAAGCACTCATCTATTATGCAAGTAGTTAGGTTTTACAATCTACGAAATTAGCATAGTTTCAGAACATCCGAAACTTCCTCACTTGCCTCATCAATTACATGGTTCGGACAGAAGCAGTTTGCGGGCTGCCAGTTTCTTTGTTTCTGTCAACTATGTATGGCCCGTGTTGTTTCACCGCCCCTTTTATCCTATTTATGGGCAATTTGTCACGGGACGTTCGCCGCAGTGGATTAGGTACCCACACTGAAGTGGACCATTTCGTTAATGCCCAAGTCTTTACCTTTTCAACGCTAAAGTCATATCAATTTCAACAAATCCGTATTGTTTTACTACCATGGTATAAAAGGACATTACCTTGCTCCATTTCATAAGCTTCATAACGCTTATCTACTGCTATATGTTGAGGATTTAAGAGTACGGAATATTCTATTTTTATTTTTATTAGGTCGTTTCTTTTTTACTGCTTCTTTTTTTTTTAGTTACTGAACTTCTAGGTCTATTAAAAAGATAATTCAACAAAGAATTCAGGGTCTAATCCCCAGATGCCTTGCAATATTTACTGGGTTTATTTTTGCAACACCCTCAACCCTTGTAAAGTTAGACCATAAAAAGCACCTTTTGCAGAAAAACGTGGAACGATTAAAACATTAATTGCTTTTTCCCCAAACTTCGTAATTTTACTAGCGTTATCCAAAATTTAAGTCCAAAGTTTGAGAAGCAGTAGCTAATAAGGTGGAAATTAGGTCTCAATAAGAGCATGTGTGAACGTGTTCTCTTGATTGAATCCAAGATCGACGGGCGAATGGAGCAAGTCTCAACAACTCGTCGATGGGTAGAAATTGCGGGTACGTGATCGAGAGCCTGTTCCGATACTAGAAGACTCGATGGTGCAATTTGGAACGAATCGAGAGCGATTTTGCCACGCTTTACCCTAGTCAACTTTACATTTTTATTTACCTTCGGGAAATATCCGTGTACTAAAATGTCATCCCCGACCTGAAAGGTTGTGACCCAATTAGATTTGGATCTAGAGTGAACAGTACTTAAACTTAATGTGTGGTCATTGGTGAGGAGATCATTGGGGTGGAGTTACGGTTTTACGAATAAGAAAAATCTGTTGAAGTGTCTCTTCGTAGAACTTTGACTCAACTCATCGGAACTTGAGAAAGGTGTTCGATAGCAAATATTTATATAACGGTCGAACTTGTTTGAAATAAATATAGGGTCAAGCAGGGTGGGGGTAGGAACCAGCAGTTTAAAAAAAAATACAAATATACCAATATATTCAGAATAATGTGCTGAATACGTAGTTTTCGTTTCTGCTTCGATGTTCTCTTCCACCCTGTATAAAACATTCATTTTGAACAATATCGGGTTTTAATGTATCACTTCGTAGATATAGGCAGAAGTTCTTTGTCTCACCAAACTACTACCCGTTTTCACTATACTAGGTAACACTTAAACGTATGCCTAAATATAAAAGCACTGTTGGATTTCCAACGTTCGGTTTAGCACCGAGACTTGGGATTCCAACAGTGCAACGAGAGGCATTCAGTTATGTGTCGTTGTGATACCAGACATGAGACCTTTCCCTAATAAATGGCCAAAACCTTAAAGATAATGTTTTCAAATTAACCCCACAAAGTACTGTTAGAAGGTCCTCGTGCCACGAGGTCGTTTCACCCTTTCAAGGATAAACATTAGAACTTCTCAGTAATCTGGGATAAGACGTGAATATTTATGAATGTCGTTACTTGGTGGGTACAGACAAAAGAAACTGGGAGATACTTAGTTAAAATTAATCAAAATTGTTGGGTTGATCTTAATTAAGGTAAAGTAATTTAGCTGTTCTTGATGTCTACTTTGGGTAAAACCTGGATGAGGCTGGTACAGTGAAGCTTGGCACAAACAAAGAGAGGTCTATACCCAGCAGTGGATGAAGTCGGGCTAGGGATGATGATGTCTTCATGCCGCAAGCTTAAATCAAAGCAAGCCATGGCCCGCATGCTGGAGTGCCCAAAGTGTCACCACACCTGCACTTGAAAGGACATAAAAACGCCACTGACGCCGCGATTACTGGGCCCAAGTGAATTTGATCATTCCATCGATACGAAAGAAGAAGAAAAGTGACACACTCTGTGTCTCTAGTTAGAGGTTTTTCAATATGTTACACACTCCATTCATTACAAATTGCTACATTCACAATTTGTATCGATACATATTTCTAAAAGCTGACTGATAACAAACATTTGATCTATTACAATAGCGAAGTAGCTCCATCCATCATCCCGTCGGAAATGCCTTTTGTTTAGCATAGAATGTCCACGAAAAATACGGCCAGTCCGTTTTTTTTTTCTTTGCAGGATAAGAAATAGGACTCCTTGAGATAAAATACTCATTTATCTTTTCCTTTTCATTTAAAACTTTATGGTAATTGCCTCTCGGATATAGTTGACGAATACAAACCGATTCTTTTGTTCACTCTCTGTCTACTCAAATGAATCAACAAGGTTTTAACCAATTTTAACTTTGACAGATTAATGTGTTCGTAATATTCGTTGGGGAAAAATGAATAACTGCAAATTACACGGTGCAGTCATAAGTTAATTGGACCAAATATTTTGTAATTAAGCTTGTCGTTTACCATGTCGTTTAATTGCCTTTTAATTTCACTTTGCTTTTGTGGAAGTACTTTTGATAGGTTCCTGGAACGAAAATCAGCATTAAATGCTAAAAAATTGTCAACAGCGTGTAAACTGCTGTATAATACATGCAGTTGAATGAATTATGTCAACAGCCATCGCATCGCCTTACTTATCTTCCAGGCGAGATTTCGTTCCAAAAATTCATATCAATCAATGTCACATCAAATTGAGAATCATACCTTTTAAGATTATCTTAAAAACCTTCATCTCAGAAACCATATTCCGATTATCCGTTACCAATAACCTTACGGCGTTGATACAAAAGCGTGCACTTCACGTATTACAGACAGCCATTGTGGGCGTTGTGTTTTCAGCTTGTATTTGTTGTGGCATCGTGCACAGAGGAACAAATGATGAAGCCTGCATTGTGCTCCTTGTATGAGAGGCAATCTGCACTAAACATTACCCCGAGCATAGATGCGAGCGTGATCAGAGAACCAGTGATAGCGTTTCAATGAACTTAAAAGGAGTGTGATTAAAAATTATATAAAAGATTGTCGTTTTTCTAGTTTATTTCTATTGTTTGTTAGATAATAGCGGGGCTGGCGACTTGTATTTGTATTGTTTCCTAGAAATGTTGTTTCATTCTACCATTATACATCGTGAGATTCGTGAGAATGATTATGTAGCACGGGCATCAAACCTGAACATTTAAGTAAACCAGGAAATAGATTAAGATACGATTGTAATTTTTGATATCTTCTTCTTATTTTTGAATCGATGACTCAAATTTTGTTCGATCAGTATTCAGCAACCTGAACAGCTTTATAGTTTGCCTCATTCAAGTCCTCGAGGGTGCACTTATTTTTGACGTGATGATGGACTTTTTTGTCTTATTCGCAAAGCTGAAGTTGCAATCGCCTTTAAAGTGATGATTATGTTACACGCCCGGAATTTGCGATCTTGGCGTAGTCGATTACAAGTCGAAATACAAAAGGAGTAATTATGCATGTTCTGTAGTTACTGCCTACTCCCATGAGACAAAAACGTGAGTTTATGTATTTATTATTTTACTTTTTATGCACACACAGAAGACAACACAGGAAATAACATATAATATTTGAGTGTATGAGTTGAAATATATAATTTTGATATGTCAGACAATGTATCTCTGTCAGCTATTCCGCATGCATGTTTACAGTCGCAAATGTAAACTCACTCTCGCGTATTTCACATAATTTTGTCGTCCACTTAAAATTATATGCTTGGAGGTGCAAGCAGACTGTTAGGACAGCCGTACAGTAATGGACGTACAAACGTGTTCAAATGTCCGGAATATGTTAAGTTAATATTCCACAACCATAGTTACAATATTTGAACATGAAACTCGAGCGTTAAATAATCGCTACTGTTTCCGAGATACTTGTGTTACATTTGTAGACATTGATGTGTTAATATCAGCTTGCCTTGTTGTTTAGATAGAATCTGCTTGACTTATGTTGCCCATCATATCGTATTTTAGCGATCGTAAATATCGGTAGGTGTAGAAGACATATGTATGTATGAAAAGAAAATTTTAAGGAACTGTTGTACATGAGTCATTCACTAGAACTTTGATAAATGGTGTAAAGTATTAAATAACATTTGTATGGATAGTGGATAATGGATGTGATATAAATACAACTACTAATGCTTTTGAATGGGATTGCTGGCATAAATATTTACAATGACAAGCTGGTTTAAAAATGCTGATCGTGTACCTAGTATTAGTTTTTTTTTCTCTTAATTTGATTTCGCAAACACTATTCCAATTTAACCACTGAATTTCACGATATGTATGAGTTGAAGATGAATTTATACAAAAAAAGAGAAATCCATAATACAGATTTATGAAGCAACCCTGATCCTCGAGACATCAAAAGCCATATTGAAAAAAAAAACCTTCATTACAGTCACTATTGGAACGATCCCTCATTTTTCAAAAAGCCATTTTATCGTCCAATCGTCTTTGCTTTCGAGGATCAGTGGGGTTCCTGAGATCAATAGATAAGTATGTAAGTAATAAAGGAAGGAATGAGGAAGGCGTGTTTGCCATCCTTATATACCTATCATCGAATATACATTTCTTACAAAAACGCTGTCAATTTACCTCGTAGACCCCAAATTGTTTGAGGAACAAAATGCGGAGTTTCTCTTGGTGTTCGTAGGTACTTTATGGGTTTTTGATATAGTTCCTTTGCTTCTTGGTTATTAATAGCATTTCGCTTGAATGAGCTATGAGTTTGAATAATAAATTACTTTGATATGGCACACGGGGTTTTAGCAAAACTTCACCGTAGACCGTAGTCTCTAGGCAGTCGCTTCATGCAAAATACAGCTGCATGTGGTAAGACTGGAAACCGACTTCAGCATAGTAAAATTCCAGGCCGATGGTAGAGCGCAGTCTCTTTCACACACACATCTGAGACAGGTGTGACTCATACATCTTTCATAGTCAGTGTCAAAAACAGCAAAATCATCAACTTCGTACTGTACACATAATTGGACACGTGTGGAAATCTCATAATAATCTGCTTCTTGCAGTTGGAAGCTAGTAGTGTAGTCTCGAAATAAGCACGTATGCATAATCCTGCAAGATTTTCGATTTGGGAAATAAAGACACCTCATCTTTAAATTCGTCTAGAAATTGTGTAAAAGAAAGTCGCTTTTTGTATTCGTCTGAAGGAATATGCACCACATCACAGCACTCAAATCTTCCAAATTACATAATGGACTTGGATAAATTCTTCACTATCATTTAGTCAATTTATTCCGAAAAATTACAATACATCAATATTTTATTTAAGGAGAGAAATCTCGATGTATCGACATGTCGTCCCATCATTAGATTGCATCCGAGCGGAACATGGGTGGGTCGCTAGTCTTGCAATATAAACACGATATTATAATACCAAGCACTTTTAGTTTTTTTTTTGCAGCAAACAAACTTTGCCACATAACGAGATCACGATTCTTTCTAAACAACATGAAAGCATAACATCTCACGTTCATATATGTATATGATTGCATCATCTACTTGGAAGCGTGTTTTTCTTCCTAACGATGCTTATTCAGCGTACCTAGTTATTCTTTTAGATAGTTACTTCAAGATTCTCGTTAAAACACTGTTGAGAAAACATGTCGTGTAGTTGATTTCTTATCTGAAAATCAAAACTCTCATTTTTGTTTCACCGCAGTCGGGTAATAAATACTACTATCGATACTCGTTTGATTTTAGGATGTTAAGACAAATTTTCGTAGCGCTGAACGTATAAAAACATTGTTAATGATGAATAAGATGTGCTCATCACTAAGGCTGCCATTTTATTACTCTGCTAAAGAGAAGTCTAGACTCAGTACTAAGAAATACACGAAATACATTTTGCCAAAAGCTAAAGCTTTGATCCGTAAAGATATTCTTAATTCAATATTGCCAAGAAATAATACGGGTGGATTATTTTCATGGAACATTTTCTTAATCTGCCAATCACAGACAGCCAAGTTATATACAGTTACGTATTTAGGTTACGACGTAATGTGTAGGTTATGTACTTCAAATTAACTACCTAGCTACACATACCTACATGCCTTGCCAAACAGCTCTGGCTCATAACGACCGAAAGGCATCGTGAAATAGATGTGATAACTTTTTAAAGGTGTCTGTCTCGCTGAGATACCGTAGACAGGGCGATTGTGAGAGTGTAAAGCCTAGCGAGGAACACCGAGGATCGGCTGTCCCACTGGCCTCGGAGTGTGTACCGCACAGAAAACTTCATCAAGACTTTCTATCAAACCATCAAAATAAAATCAGAAAATATAATAACATTGTTATTTGATTCTAAATTGCTAGAAAACGACCAAAAATGTAAACAGGAGCATCTAGCTCTACGCCTATATTATACACCTTAACAACCCATTACCGCCATCAAATTTACATTTCACGATAACAGCCACCCGTCACCCCATATTTTTCTCCCATTCACGTTCACGGAACCGTTCTAAAAAGCCGTTTAAAACAATACCGCCCATTACCGCCCAAATACAATCAATATACCCTCAATATCCAAGTAAATAACACCAATTAAAGGCGTGTTAGAATTTATTGGTGTTACTCTGGCTGCTATTAATAACGTCCATCTAGTTGGGCCTTTCGGGGCCGTGGAAAGGATTTCGCTTTACCCAACGCGGTCCGGTCTTTGTGTTGCAAGTTAGAATTTATTAATTTAGATTGCAGATACGAAGCAACAGTTATCTGATTTTAGAGAGCTAATTTTGTTCTTGTTCCACTTTGACACTCTATTTGCCTGAGATTTATATTAAACTAGCTGACGCGCGCAACTTCGTCTGCGTTACATTTTTGATTAATACTCCGCTCCTATTAGTCGCAGCGTGATGTTTTATAGCCTATAGCCTTCCTCGATAAATGGACTATCCAACACTAAAATATTTTTTCAATTCGAACCAGTAGTTCCTGAGATTAGCGCGTCCAACCAAACAAACAAACAAGCTCTTCCGCTTTATAATATTAGTATAGATTATTTACAGACAGTATTATTTTATGTACCTGCCTCATTGGTCAAGGGGTTGCGAGACCAACGAGGCAGTCAGCGCGACTGCTAAACATGAGGTCCTGGGTTTGATTCCCGGGTCGGGCGAAGTGTTATTGGGTTTTTCCAGCAGGAATTTCTCAGTAACAGCAACGGAATCTGAAATTGTGCCCGGTTGATGGCAATAGTCTCGCCCCCTTACATTACATGGGACTTAAACATTACTGGCGTAATGTGGGTGTACTATTAGGTGCACCTAGCCGTTCGGGATTACAGGCGTATAAGATTTGCACGGGGTTAACATCACCTCAGCTCATTTTTATTAGCTGATCCGGCGGCGTGGTGACGTTTCCATGCCGAAAGGTGTATGGAATTAAAGTAAATAATCCAATCCGCAAAAACTCCAGTTTAGTCGATGCTGATACACCGTTCAGTGCTATTTGAGTTACTTTCGAATTGCGCTTCTATTTTCCTTTCAGTCCGTAAGTGATGTTGGAACTGAACACTTTACGTAAATACGTACCTAGGTAAGCAAACAATGTTTATACGTTTCTCATCTCTACAAAGGGCTTACCATTAGGCACTCCAAAATAAACAGTAATAGACTCGTGTACGACTCTGAAGTCTCAAGAGGCTTAGTAACAAGGTTTAGAAAACGAGGCTAAACAACTTAAGTGGTGCCCGCCCAACGGGTCGTGCACGGGTTAACAATAATGCTTACGATTCGGATATTTAATATCGATAAATATAATTCTAGGCCTCGTTATTTTCGTGTTTGGGTCTTGAGTTACACGGCAATTAAGGACTACGTCTAGCTATCGGTGTATACGGTCAGAAATCAAAGCTGCTTCTGCTTTATCATTGTTAAACGTAGCCTTGCTGTACATAACATAACATCACGCCTGGAATCCGCGAAGCGTTAGGCAGAGGTGTACCTAATAGTGCACCCACATTTCGCCAGTTATGTTCCAAGTCCCATGTGATAGGGGGCGAGCCTATTGTCTTGCTATACCTTTGTCATAATTTAGATATTTAGAAATATCAATTTCACCCACTGAATCGGCTTGCGGGGTCCATAAGCATGAAATACTGCACAATAGTCTTCATGGCAGTTTGACATTTTAGCGGATGCGAAACCCCATCGGGACACACGGCTTGTACCAACACAATCAATTGCTTGAACACAAACTACCTAGAGGGTGGAAGGGACGCCGCTAAAACGGTAACCACGTATTCAGTAGGGACATCATTCTGAACGCCCACATAAAAATTTTTCGTTGGCAAACTAGAATCTTCTCGTTATAATTCCAAAACTGTTATCAGTCTATAACCACATAAAACTGAGACCGAACAAGACCTCAGAAACCGTACTATGATAGAATCACAAGCAGGCTCTCTGTGCTTTGAACTCACGCTCCAATCAACCATTTGATACCGTCCACGCTTTGGGCAATGCGAACATGTCCTGTGGATATTGCCTCATCTTGCGTTTACATATTTATTGAGAATATGGTAATGTGGGCGCTCTAGATACTTATACATAATATAATACAATATCAATACAATATCTTTATTTTCTCTCTTCACAAAGCTTCACATAGTTATAGCAAATATTAATGTAAGAATAACATTTTAATAAAATGCATAATATGTCATTAAATGCCTTTGTGAGAGACTAGCGTCCATACTAGGATGCCCTGTGTGACGGATCCCCAGGGTCTCACCTCGAATTAAACGTAGTTAACAAACATTATAATAGCTAATTTTAATTTTACAAATAATATAATGGCTAATAGTTAATTTATTGTGGAAGGGAAAAAAGCAGGCGTAATTAAATTAATGAACGTAAAAAAATAAAAATGTAAATTAGAGAAGGTGTAGTGTAATGCGTGTGAAGTAGAGAGTGCAATGTATTGTGCAGGTGAAGTGAGTAGGTGATGTGTGCAAGTGAGGTGCGTGAGGACAGGTGGGATGATGGTGTGGGCTCAAAAACTCAAACTCAAAGCATTTATTTCAATTAGACCATTACAGGCACTTTTGAATGCCAAAACACAAACAATAAACTAAGCTACAGTCCCATTCACAGGGCATAATAACTTGTGAAAGTACTTACTGTAGTTGCCCATTCGAAAGCGTAGATCCTATGGAGAAGAATGGGCAAGAAACTCCATGGACACTCTTTTAAATCAATGTTTTTACAAAATCTTGGTTACATCATTCATCAAGAAGGACTGACAGTTGCATGCCATATTTTAAAAAATACAATATTTTAACTTTTCCTGCAATGTACATCTTGGAAACTTCTTTGTTTGTAAAAAATAATCCCCACTTATTTAAAAAAACGGCCACAGTCAAGAAATTACCCATACGTGCTCAATATATGAACACATTATGCCATGTTAAATGTAAAACAGCACTGATGAAGAAAAGTTTCTTTGGTATTGCTCCCCAAGTTTTTAATAAAGTTCCCGATGCAATTAAATGTATGCCATTACAAAAATTCAGAAACACTCTACAGAAGCTGCTATTTGAAAACTGCTATTACACATTAGACCAGTTTCTGAATGACAAATTTAAGTAATCATAACTTTGGAATTATTATTATGTTATTATTTAATTTTATTTTATAATAATGCAACTGTAATTTTTGATAATTTTAATCTCTGCTGACATTGTATTTTTTTTATGACATTTAAACTATTTTAATTTTATTAATTTTGACGACTGTAATATTGCTGACATTGTTTTATTTTTCTGTACTATTTTTATTTAACTTTTGTCAATTTTTATTTTTTGGTGACATTGTGAGTTTAAGAGATTTTTTACAATTAATTTAATTTTGATCATAGCATCACTATTTTGTATGCCTGTCGGCGGAACATAGGTTGGACAAAACACTATACCTATATACATAAGATCATTGTACCCTGTGTTCACAAAATAAATGAATTTTGAATTTTGAATCATTCATTTCGAGATTATACATATATGTGAGAACGATGTAGAAAGACGTGCGAGTAAGAGCGTCCGGAGTAAAAAGATAAAATCAACGATTCAAAAATACAATAATCCATGGCAGCTGCGAGATGACCAGTCCCTACTGACAGCGCCCGTTCACGAACATGTCGCATGGATCAGCCATCATTCAACTCAACCATTTTGAAGGGATGTAAATGTGTTGGGTGATACAGTCATACAATAGTATTTGATTATTATATAAATATGAGGGTACGAGGAGCAACTGCTCTGTAGTGGCATAGTCTAATTTTTGCAACCAGGTTGAGACTTTAATTTTGCAATGCTTTTTTGGTAGGTAACAAATTGTCAAAAGTCTGTTAATTTTGTTGTACAAGTAGTTTCCAAGAATACCTTAATGTCGACTGGGGAAAGCGGTGTGGAACTGAGTAGTAGGACAAACTGATTGTTTCGCTTACCTTCAAAGAGACTAGGATCATAAGTAAGGGAAGAATGCTTGCGCAATATGGTACTTGAAATGAATAGTTGCCGTATAGTCAATACTCCAATTTGCTCATAAAGTTCTTTGGTGGGAAATAAGAAAGGCAAAAATTACTAACCTTTAAGACGGCCCGTTGCGAACGTTCGATCCGGAGCATTGATGTTAGTAGTTCCACGACTATATTATGTCCATATACTCGTGGTATTGGTACTGGTATCACATATCTCGTGTTTTGTTTATGTGAGCAGAAGAGATGCAGTGCAAGTACAGTGAAGTAGTTTCCCATAAAGATCTACCATATTACTGTGCGGGACCATAAAAAATGTTTAAATCTATCTCTTTTGTCCCGGCTGGAATCTCCATCTGACTGCGTCTTTTATGAAAATGTTTCGCCATTGCGAACACCCATTTTTGACTAAATCTCCAAACAGCAATTTCTTTTTTTCCTAAAATTGAAGCCCCTAAAATTCTGCAAACCAGGTTCCTGTCACGAAACCAATGAGCTGAAAGAACTTAAAACTTGTTATGTGACCCATTGCGCTGTAACTAAACAAATTTAGTTAGGCAAACTGTCTGCCTGTAAACTGTATGTATACCTAGTCAACACTCCTTGTACTACGTAAATCGCCCTTATTAGTACCAAAAAGAGACGCTTTCTTTATAAAAATTTACTGTATATTCGACCAACAAGCAAAAAGAGCAAAAAAAAAATGCAAAACAAATCATAACTATCTTTTTGTCTCGCTGAAGTCAGAAACATATAAAACTGAACAACCCTTTTCATAAAAGAATTCATTAGGAAAATCCTCCGTATTGTGAAGTCCACACCTATGCCGTATTTCAACTTTAATGATATAGCAAAATGTTTCAAACAAAAGAAAACCATTATAAGAAAAAAATATTTCCGTTAAAATCTTTGAGAGAATTCTTTCTGTGTTCCTATAATGAGTAGCAGGAAAGACGTCTGTATCGTCGTGAATCGGAAAGCAAAGGAAACGCTCTGAAGAGTGCCTTCCTAAATTGTTACCAAGGAGGTTCCAGAAATACTGAAAAATTGGACGAAAATGTGTTTTTGTGAGGTGGAACTCTTTTTGAAAAAAATATTACATATAAAAACTGGAGAATTTAGTAACGAAAATGTATACAGCGAGGAATACGGCGTGGTGTATTTTTAAAATTAGACTTATATTAATCACTAGTGACCCGCCCCGGCTTCGCACGGGTGCAATGCTGATACTAAATATACATATAAACCATCCTTTTGAATCACTCTATCTATTAAAAATAACCGCATCAAAATCCCTTGCGCAGTTTTGAAGATTTGAGCATACATAGGGACAAACCGCGGGAAGCGACTTTGTTTTATACTATGTAGTGATGATGTAGATAATTGAAAGACGTATCGGATTATGTTTGTTAATGAAATAGAAAATGTTTTATAAATCACGAATGTCTTAACGATGAGATGAAGCTGAAAATTAAAGCAATATTATGTAGATTGAAAACCAAAGTTATAACGTTCTAATAGCTCACTTCACTTTATTGTGACCGACTTGTATTTCCAGAGATGGCGTTCAAACAAACTCTTCATCTATTATACTAGCTTCAGCTTATATATTAGTACCTATAGATAATGCGGCTATCAATGGCTTCCACCACGTAGTCTAGCCATTGATAAAGTCTCACATTAATTTAAAAGTAATACAGCGCCATCTATGACAGAAATGAAGAACTAAAATCACAATTCTGAATCGCGCTGTTATAGTTATCCGCGACTTAGAATATATATAGCAGAACCCGACGACAACTGTCGAACTGAAGACACAACACCTGTCTGGTCGTAGAATCCTCTCTTTTCTATGGAGAATGAAGAACTTCACAGTTTCACATCCTTTTCTTCATACCCCTCTAAAGATGTTCGTCCCATGGAGGAAGTTTTTCAGTTTGATGGTCTGTACCACAACCTTAAATATGAATACACCTTTCCTGTATAAAGCATATAATCGTACGGTAGACGGTACTCTCAACACATTAATTTGATACCGTCTTTACCTACATAGTCTCACGAAGGTACTTAATTTATTAGACACACATTATTAATTTCCGTTCATTCGCTTCCTACCCCTATGTGTAAACGTATTTTAAATTGTCAAATTTAAGAATTTAACGAATCACTATGTTTGCAGCGATCCCTTTCGGTGGGACAAAAAATGCTAAATTGAAAAATAAGGTGGGATATTGCCATATAAAATTATGTAAATTCGTTGACATGAGGATGTCGCGGTTGGGATGCGGCTTTGATGTCCCCACATATTATATTTAATTTTGTTCTTCTTAGTATTTTATGCGTCAGTTTCTGGTTATCAACATGATTTGTTTAGTTATTATAACAGTTCAACGGTTGTGGTTTTACCTTACAAAGAAAAAAATAATTTGTTGCGGTAAACAATTATTTCCCGTAACCTTTGACAGCTAACTTTAATAAAAATAAAAATGATGGTAAAGTATAAAACAATTAAAATCAAGTAAATTACTTGATTTTCATTGTTTTAAGAAACTATCTAACACGGACATATTTTTGTTTCAGGTAAGAAATCCCGAAAAACGGCTGTCGGCATAAACACTTAGTGAGTGCAGAATTCTCTTTTAAGTTGAAAAATACGTGGAGCCTACCCCAATCAGGATCCAGCATTGTGATCTTATAAACTGAAAATACATGCACACCACTCGAACATGACGTAAAATAATGCGAAAACCAAAACTCAGTACAACGCCATCTATGAATTTACCGTTTCATTTTTACCTCGCTTAACAGCGCCACCTAGAGAGTTAACTCGCTAACAGCAGCAATGAAACAACAGCGACCTCTATTGGGTGTATCCAAACAGTTTTGTAAGGGTTGTTCACTCCTAGTCTAGTGAGGTGGCTGAGCTAAAATTATTTTGAATATTCGGTAGATGGCGCCTGAATACACTTGTGCGACAGCATTGTCTGTACCGGTGCCTCTACCAATTTTCGTCCGGGTGAAAATTTACACCAAGGCAAACTTGCAAATTTTGAATGATAGTATATTTTTATGATTTTTCTCATTGCTGAATATAATGCAGAAGCTTATGGTGTTTTCTACCTATTTAAACATCAACTCTGTCGCTGGAAATGTAAGCGAAACTCTTAAATGGATTAGTTATTTGACCTTTATTACATGTTCAAAATACACACCTTACAGCTCATCGAAATATCAAGTGTTGTGACAGAAAAGCAATAGAAGGTTTACTATGTTCTAGTGTGTCACAAAACCGCTGACCTGCCGTTTGCAAATGACAACGCATTTCCACGTCGATGCCAGATACTTTATCCTTACCGCGTTTTATAGGTTTGTTTCTACTCCTGTTTTATTCTAGTAGAAAGGTTTCTGGACTTAACTGATAAATAATAAATACATAGATAGACTTTAAAGGCTTTTTCTGTCACTATCAAATGTCTTCGCAATTTTTGGTTCGACGAAACGCCGGTTGCCGTTTTGAGAGCATTGATAATTAAATAAATTACACACAATAACACGCCTGTCAGGGCTCGAACCCACGACCTTCAACTGATTAGTCAAGACCGCGACCACTAGGTCAACACTGTTTTTTTATTTACTTTCAGCGTTTAAATTACAGCATTGCTCTTTATGAAGATCTTAATCAAAAACACAAAAACAAACATAGAGAGAGATGAGAATGTTGTCCTATTACAATTCTTTACCATTCTTGATCGTGTGGTTCCATTCTGCGAGATTATAGTAAATTGACAAAACACAACCCTCACCGTGGACGTGGCAAGAATAACAAAAGTAGTGGAGTAACACCCGCACACCCCGTCGTAAATAACTTTGCTTACTTATGCAGCCTTTCTTTTCTACATTTTGTCTGGAGAAGATATATGGCATCCTTGTAAGCCCGATTAGTATATACCATCATCATTAAATATTTATACCCTGTCATATCGATACTTAAGAATATATTCCTGCATTTTATGATCCAACACGCGTATCCTGGTAATGATGTCAAAATGCGTACTGCCGAAGTTTATACCAAATCAATAAGAACATCTAAGTGAAAAACAAATTTAAGAAATATCGAAATGGAAGCCCATTTACTACTTATTGCTGTCAGCAGCCACGTTCCCATTTGACTTCTCATCGATCCTCAAACATGTCACAAAGTTACCTAAATACATTAACCTGCAGACATTTCCTTGAAGGAGACAGAAAACATTAAACTGCCGTATTTTCTCCATATTATGACGAAGCCAGCGAAAGGTAGGTCGATGGTGGCACGAGAAACGAAAGTTTTGTCAAGTGTAAAGAGTTCGTCGAGACACTCTCTGTAATAAGATACGAATTTATGGCAAACTTTTATATTTGTTATGCCGAAAAAATACTTTATCATGGGAGATTTGCGCTTATATCCTTGTTTTATGTCAACGTTTATTTGAACATATTCAGAGAATTACATGTATGAAGATCTCTACGTGTACTTTGCAGACAATCTCGTCAAAGCAGATATTATTATATTCTCCAGTAACTTATCCTATCAAAGTTTGGTAGTAGGTCATATAAAATGTTGGTGAAACACGAATATCAGGTATAATAAAAACAGCATAGAACTCTATAAAACTTGAACTAAGGGATTAACTGTTGCGATAAAACAGTGAAGAAAATTAAAGCAAGAACAATTTCAAAAGATGCATGAACGAAGACCAATCCAGAACCTAATTGCGACCCTAAAGTCATTAGTAAAGAAAGCTAAGTCAAAGAAAATATCAGATAGATTCATCATTATTTCTCTGATGAAACAAAAGTAATTTACCGAGCCAGCAAATTCGTTGATTACCAATTCTTCTGTTATCAAAGTAATTTGAATGCAACAAGGCGGTGGGGTCAGACTTCATCAGTAATTCACGTTCTTATTAACTTAGCTTTGAAGCTTTCAGAACTATTTGAAAGATCAAAATTTTAGGTCATTGTTTTTCTTGTCTATCTTTCCAGAATCTATTTGCTCTTCATTCATCATCATCACTATCATCATCCACAGCCCGACTTCTACCACTGCTGGGTATAGGCCTCTCTTAGCTTGTGCCAAGCTCCACGTTCTTGTGCCGGCCGCATCCAGGTTATACCCGCGATATCAACAATGTCGTTTGCCCGTCTCGCCGCCGGACGACCAACGCTTATTTTTCGATTCCTTGGACGCCACTCGGTCAAAGCTTTACTCCATCTGTCATCACTGTGCCTTGTTAGGTGTCTTTGCTCTTCATTACAATAATTTTAATGTAGATCCATGGAAAGGAATACATATTGTAACGTTTAGAATGGCGTTGTGGTTTGTAATGAAGCATACCATTCCTTTAATGCTATTAACTAAGTACAGAATAAAAAGGGAAGTGTAAAAGCACTCCTCGTAAAAGCAACGGAGTAGAATTTGTCAGGACTCAAGTACTGTAAATTCTTGAGTTTATTACTGGACTCGGCATTATTCTGCTCAAGTATCACAAGACATATTAAACTCGAAGACAACGTGTTTTAAAAGCACTTTTAAAGATTCTTTGAGCTCTTACTCCTAGCATCATAACACATACTTCATCTATGAATTTTGACACTGGCTTAACTCGTTCCAACATAGTCTGTCGCAGGTTCTTAAGCACGTTCCCAACTACCACGATCGCTTCACTACTTAAAAAATCGATATCTGGCCCTTGTCCCTACTCTCTTGAATATTCTCAATGTCTCGAAAAGTCTGCGTCAGGAGATAAACTTTCTTAATTAGTTAGACGGATTTTAATAAGGTCAACCGTTATTGTTGATTTGTTCACAACAGATAATGGTTTTTCGACAATGCTGGTTTATAAACTAGGACCAGGCTTGTGTAATGGACTAGATAGCATAAGTTAGTAAAGTTCTACTCCTCTTTATATTATATAAGTTTGTTCGATCATCATAAATCTTTACACGAAAATAACTAAAGAGAATGCTATGTAGTCTCATTTGTGCCACGTAAAGTTTCCATACAGTTTTCTTTGAAAAAACACGACGTTTAGGTAAGCAAAAGTGTTTCTAGGGCAAAAAATCCAATCAAACTTCATGAAAATTCAAAATAAACCACTTCAATTTTAGTTTTAAAGTACTTCGGTGGCTTTCGTAATGAGTAAACCTAGTAAACTTCTAGTCTCAAAGCAGAAAGTCTATGTAAATCATAATATTTCACATTGAAAGTTATAAACATCCTGTATAATTAAAACTGGTCTGTGTAGCGTGCAAGTCCTACTTTATACAGGTGACTCTTGACAATATTATTTGAAAATATCGAGAGTACGGAAGATGAACTTGAGGACCTCCCAAAGCAACCTTTGATTTGATACAGTAAATTTTGATTTCGCATCAAGTCAAGATATTCACTCACTTTTCCTCATCAATTAATTACGTCACATCTAGTGTCAGACTTTCCGTTTTGTTTATTTCGAGCGCCTGCTTGAAAGTTTCTATTTATAATGCATTAACCTTGTAAAGGTCATGTTGTTAACAGCTTACTTGCATATATGACCGTAAGTAGCTAGATGTTCCATGAAATATTTAGTGGCACGTGCCGACGAACTCGCGTTACGTGACAATAACTTTGTATCGCACATGTTTTATTTAACGTGTAGAACTCGTAGGTATTGTTGGATTCTTCCCTGAATTATTAATTACCGAACTCTGCCTTTAGTGCAGCCAGAGATGCTATTAAGTCCTGTAGTATTGTCCAACTTGTGGTTACTACTAGAACTAACGGTTAAACTTTAGAAATGGTTGTAAAATTATAGACACTAAAGTTTCCGTGTATTAAATCAAAATAAATATAAATCAAAGTACGCTTGTGTTCCGCCTTTTGTCTGACGTTCAACATTTTAAAACGATCCTCTTCTGTCTTTATATATTAGTTTTCTGACTTGACACAATGAGTTATTACGGTCACTTAATTAATCATTGCCTTCGGGACTCTTCCTTTTTAAATGTAATTTGCTGGATTATTTATTTCTCAAGAGTCGGCATTGAAGGTAGAATGAATGGGGCGGAAAAATCTATGTCTGTTTTGTATTCCAGTTGTATCTCCAGCTATACCAACCTAGTTCACGATTACACCAATATACTGGTGGCAAGTGTAGCCCGTGCATCGTATGACAAATAATATTGCTTTGTGGGCACGGCTACAGTTGGAATGCAATATTGTTCTGTCTCTCGTTAAGGGTTCCTGACATTTCTGTTGTGTAGGTGGTGCTCTGTATAAAAATAAACGTCGTATCTAAGCTTCGTAAGTTAAATCCTTCGGTTACTATTAAAAATATTTGAAATTGCTGCTTCCAAGCAATCCCAAATTGAATCCGCATTGTGGCTATTTTGTCATTTATTCATACAAATATTCTGCCATTGTTACATAACTTTCACGGGTTATTTATTCTTATTCTGCATAGCGAAAGATTAGCAAAAAAATATAGAAGAACATAAAACATAAATTCTTCTTCCATTTCATTACTTTTCTCAAGATGGCTTTAAGACCCATTTTATTATGCTTCATAATAACTTGAAAAGTTTCCTAACCACAAATGAAAATGTCTTGTTATATCTTAATTATACTTAAATTATATTCACGTCCTTTGGAATAAGAAGTAAAGTCGAGTTCCATTAACGTAACATTATAGGTTAATTGAAGCGTGCCTCAGGGGAGTATACTAGGTCTCAAAGACTTTCGCAGTATAATATATTTCCTAAACAATTTTACACACACACTTAAAATGTGAAGCGAAAGAAGATAGTAGTGACTACTGAGGTTTTCAATTATAGTTTCGACAGAACTCGTTATTGCACGGAAGTGAAAAATTCTGGGGAAGTATTCTTGTTTACTTATCTTTTTTGGACGTTAGATCCTTAAATGTAAATTTTATTTTATTTACTTATAGAAGCATCACAGACAGACAGTAACCTGATGGAATTTAAGCCAATCTAGGTTAAGCTTTAAAGGTATTTAAAAAAAATCACAATATTACTTACACGGGAACAGAAAACCTTATGCAAAATCTTCTTCAGGAAAGGGTTTAACGCAACAAAGACGGTTACCGTTTCCTTCTAACGAATGCACGACATCACTATATCCTTGTAACAGATGCAAGGCATGTTTCTTAGAAAAGCATTCCCGTTGAACCAATTGCAGGTTCCTTCCCGTCGTGCTTGTTTGACGTTAACAGACTGCGAAGATTAAACGTGTCCCGTTTTTTCGATGCAAAGAAAACTGCACGTCTGGGAATATTACATGGTGTAGTTAAGGATGATATCTTGCTAGCTGCGGTAAGGGATTGGACTTTTCTCTATGGAAGCTGGCTTAGTCACCCCATCGTTATTTTGATGTTAAGATCTGTTTAAGCGATCTTTATCTACGAATATGTCGGCATTGTGACACTTTAGAGTAGTATTCCTGGTTATTTTTTTTTTGTTTGTACGGGGTCTGTACCCATAAATGTCACATCGGTCGTGAGCTGCAAATTTGAAGACAAAATTAAATTGCAATGGTGTGACTATGCCATGTTCTTATGCCCTATTGCATCTATTCGATCATACTTGCTCATATTCTGGGTACGATTTTCTACAGATAATAGGTTGTCAACAACATTGTTTATTTTTCTTAAAGGTGACTATTTGATAAAACTGAGCTTTCAGCTTTATTAAGTAGTTACCTTACTAGTAACTTGTATATTCTCGTTTCCTTTCTTGTTTGCTTCAGTGTGGTTATCTATTTATTTAATTCATACGGTATAGGTAAAGTGAGGCTATGTTCGCTAAAAGAGGCCCTGTACTTAGTAGATTAGATGTCAGAGGCTGTGAATGTCCATTTTGAGCAAACAAACTGACCGAGCACTTAGTAATGAATGCCATCAGCAAAATACTGTGTTGACTTCTCAAGAACCTTACTTATCTACGGCTCTACTATTTGCGTAACTTTTTTGGTGGGAATTGGAGTTATTTTGTGATTCATGCATTATAATATTGTTTGATTTTTAATTGCTCATAAGATAAAGTGAGGGATTAAACATGAATGACATCACTCCTGTTGTCATCGTAGGGTTAGTTTGGGAGGCAGAGAAGTACCCATCGTACATTCACGTTTCACGAATTATAGTTTTTAAATGATATCTATCAAACTTTTATTAGCTGTTACCAGATAGATCCCCGGATCAGTTGTATTTCAAAACAGAACAGGATTCTTACAAATCGAAGACACCATGCGTCATTATGATTAAAATATTTCTTTATTCAAGTTTATTGTGTTGCTCTTCTTTGAAAACCATGTTTACGATATTAATATTCGGCGTCTCCAATAACAAGTACAAAAGTTATGTAGTGTTAAAGTTTGTAAGTTTACTCCAAGTTTAGACCAAGTTCACGCTGCACTTAACTATACTTAGTAATTTCGCTACCCACTCGCACTACTGGAATCGTATAGAAGGAGATATTATTGTAGCCATTCTCATGTCTTCTCTGCATTGGATTACTGCAGTGCCAGTATCGTTGATATTATTCACTGAAAGTTTATAATCTGTTTTTATGAGGTAGGTCATATCAATATTAACCATTTTAACTAGTTTTTTTTTATATTATTTATTTTATGACATCTCATAAAACTCTTGTAATTGGTCGCTTTTACCTCTGCAAACATAACTCTCGCTCTTGAAAGTGTTCTATAGCTTTATTTACATGAGGTAGGTAACATTAAACTCCAACTATATTTTACCCGACTGCGGCGAAGCCCAAAAGGAGGGATATATTTTTGACCTGTGTTTATGTCCGTTTCTTTGTGCCCTCGTAACTCCTCCACGGATGGAGGGATTTGGATAATGAATTATAAGTCGGTAGATTCGTCTTGGTTGCGCGAGTGTCACTGGCTACATTAAAATTTAAAAACTAAAAGAATGATGGATTTGAGGTGCCATATTTTGGAGTTCGATTTTGTTTTTTTTTTCTTTTAATACCATCGAGTGGGGTATCAGAATGAAAGGTTTTAAAAGGCGATTACAAAAATATATACAAATTATATGTTTAAATGAAATTGCAAATAACAAATCGTATAAAAGTAAATAAATGTTGGAATTATAACCCTCACAACAAAAACTCCTTGCAAAAACTAAATCGTCTGCGAAATCTTTCACATTTGTAAAATAAAAAGCTAAAAATAAATTGGAAGCAGGCGGATCCCATTCCATTTTTATATTTTCAAACTCAAATAGGTCCCGCTTGCTTCCAATTTTTTTAAATGTAAAATGTGCATGTCCTTAGCTTTTCAGTGTATAACAGTTTTTTTACCGCAGTCGGATTTTTCAGTTTTTTAATTACTTTTTAGGGTTCCGTACCTCAAAAGGAAAAAACGGAACCCTTATAAGATCACTTTGTTGTCCGTCCGTCCGTCCGTCCGTCCGTCCGTCCGTCCGTCCGTCCGTCCGTCCGTCCGTCCGTCCGTCTGTCAAGACCGTTTTTCTCAGGAACGCGTGGAGGTATCAAACTGAAATTTCTATATGATACTTAGTTCTACTGTCCCTGGAAGCTGTAGAAAAATCAACCTTCTAAGTCAACGCAATCAAAAGATACAGCCACTTAGGCCGCAAATTTCCGCAAATTTTCGAAACTCGCACGGGAATCAAAACCTACAGGGTACTTCCCGTGAACTTAGAATCTTGAAATTTTGTACGAAGTCACGTCTTATAGTACAGATATAGGAAAAATTACGAAAACCGTAAATTTTTAGTTTCGTCATATAAAAAAAAGTTATATACCCACAGGTTTGTACGGAACCCTCGGTGCGCGAGTCCAACTCGCACTTGACCGGTTTTTTTTTATATATAAATATAATATTCGTTTTATGACATTTAATATAAGTTCTGTTATAATAGGTCGCATTTTTATTACAGTGAAAGTGTTTTATAGTAAGCTCTTAGTTAATCACATAAAGTATTCCATATCCATTAACAAAATATAAACAATATATGTAGATACAAAGCGTATTCGAACGGCTACAAGCTATGACTGCCAAATAGCTTTAAAGGTAATGTCTGTGCAGTACGAGGTAGTAAGCCCATACCGTATAAACAATGCAATATCCCATTTCTCCGGCTTAGTGAGCACGACATGGCTGGAAAGAAGAATATATCGCATGTATTCACCTTGTTATAATTTAGTATTAGAAGGGCAAGTTTAAAACCAAATGTTTTAGAATTCTCAACTCTGTCCATCGGAAAACACGTTCTTTTAGAAATCGTCTAGTTTCGTTTTCAATAAAAAGAAATCATTGGATGAATGTAATGTTTGTTGTTTAGTGCAAGTCCTTTAAAATACTTCGTCATTATATACAATAAGCCTACATCAGTCAATAGCTGGTAATAGGCGTCTCCAATCGCCCACAATTCTACTCGTTTCTCGGCAACTCTTAGGATTGCGCCTCATCGCGTGCTGCCGAGCGGATCTCTGATGCTGCCGCGTGGGACAACACTCCCGCTCTTCTTCTCGCTCTGACGGTTCCGATGGACAGAAAAGCATAGGAGCATGGAAGAATGCGATTCCGTGATGCTAGATGAGCGGTAACCCTTGTCCAGCTTATATCAACCATATCTCAAGATAGGTAGTCGCTCTACCTATCTTGAGATTCTAGTACTTTACGTTTGCCAATTTTCGGTCTGTACTCAAGAATACGTCTACCCCAACGGTCATCGGTTCTACGGCTCCTGCCAATTACTAAATACTTCGTCAAAAAATCTTTTTCTTCTGGTTTTATTTTCTAGTTTTTGTTGAAAATGGTACTCAAGATATAGGTAGCTCGGTACTTCAAGATATATTTTGGTAATGATTGATAGACTAACTATCTAGAGAGAAAACTACGAAGTATTCTGTCATATATCTATCCTTTACAAATTGTTCGATCCCTTTTGATAGATAGAGTTGCGGGATTGCGAATATTTCAGTAGGTAATCCGCTTAGGCGTACGACACAAAATTATTGTTTAGGTAAGACCTGAAATTGATCTATTGCCTGTCTAGTTTCTGTAACACGTGCTTTGTTTGCTCTCCTATGTTGTATATGTTGCTGACTATGCTGATTTACCTACATATATCCTCAGTTAAAATATTTTACATTCGTTTAGATTACTGCCCCGCTCCCGTGGGTTATAGCGTGATATCATAAGTTTTCCTTAATGAACAGGCTCAGTAACCCAACAATAATTTTTGAAATCGGACTTGTAGCTCTTGAGATAGGGCTGTTTGTAAAGATATTTTTCTTTATTTACCTATAGTATAATCTGAATTGCTAAAAGTAATATACATCTTATTTCTTATTTCCTAGAAACAGCAATATCTGATACAAAACAACTTATTCGATCATGTTTTGGCACATACAAAAAAAAAAACTCTGCAATATAGGTCACTCCAACCTGTCACTGGTACTGCAATATTGCAACTTTAAAACGAAAATTCCCGTTATTGAAGTTTGTAGCTTCATCAGTTTCGCCTTTTATTATAGGCATCCTACAGAAGAGAAAAATACTTTTACAATAATAATACCTGCTCACCTAGGATTCATCCATTATGCCGTTTTGCAATTTTTTAAATTACAGTTTATAAAAAGTACTTATTGCCGGTAAAAAGCTAGGAACATTCTAGACTTTTTATAGGATTTTTTCATCAATCCCTCTTTGCAAACTACTGTTAAAGTTTAAAACAAAGCTACTCTCTAAAGAACCCAGCATAAGCCGTTCTGTAGCTTAAACAACAAAACCAATGAAACCGAAACAAGTTTAATCACTCCCTTATTGGTACAGTCCGCAACATAAGCTGCTAAACACAATTTAATTAACATAATAATCTGGCAGATCAGTAACTTTGATCATAACTGATCAGGCCTGATAGGAAACTTAGAGGTGGTCTTCTGTTGTACAAATCCGTGTTCAGTTGTTTAATGTTTAAGGTACAATTTCCGCAGGCGACCACAACCGCACTACCCTTGGTTGACTGGTAGTCTTTGTATTTTTTTTTTGTGTGCGAAAAGATTACAAAAATCTATGTATGTATGTATGTAGGGGTAAACTCTAAAACTACTGATCCGACTATTGGGAAGGTATTCCCGATTGTTATAGGCTATATTTAAAATTTTCCCGTGTTATGATTTCCGACCATAACGCGAGGAATGCCGTGGGGAAAAACTAGTAAGAAATAATTAACCGCAAACCGCAGCGGCAAGACAAACATAATTACATAAAACTGGCCAGATCGCTACAGTCTGCCATTGCGATTCGGCGACGATTGGTCTGCTGTTGCGGTCAGCTCCGGGACCTTAAGTGAGTCTGTTGTTGACAGTACCCAAAAATTTTGTTGTGCGTAGCACACAGCTCGGTGGTCTTTTGCAAACTTTCCTTGCCTTACCGCTTGTCTTTCGAGCCACGTCGGATTAATTAAATAAAGTTGAACTCATTGTATTTAACATGTATTTTCATTTGTGGGGTCTTGAACTTTGGGAATTGAGCAACTGATGACTTTGATTACTTTCGTCTTTCAAGTAAAATAAACATGGGATATTTGACTTATAAAAGATTTTTTTTTTCTTAACAAAAACATTTTTTCAACTTTTAAAGCAATGTTTAAAATTCGCACAGATAAGAATCAGCTCGTAAACACCGATTTTTATTTAAATACTCGACAGCAAAAAACAAAGCTTACCAACGCAATATATCGAGCCACATTTACATCTTCCGATAACGTTAGCTACAGCCATTAATTTATTAACAAATAAAACCTCCATTGAGTTATAGGGGTATTAAGTAGCGAGGTGTGCCAACATCGACACGGCTTAGTAGTTCGGTGGCTGAACTTAATTCTAAATAAACGTGACGTGAATTATGACCCTGTATTTATTTTATTACCGTCCGTTTTACCAATAGGGCTTAAACAATATTTCGTATACGAAAATAAGGAAAACTCCGATCTGTCAGAAAAAAAATAGCTCAAAGAAAAATCAGGCCGCAATTAAAGGAATGACTACGCACTCTGGTCGTGTAACAAAGCCCAGATTGAATTTTATCTTTACTACGCCAGACATTTCCTAAGACCTTCAACTACCTCTTATCTCATAAAGGAAAATATTTCATATCCTGCTGAGAAAATACATCTCAGCTCCGACAATACTTTGTATCCTTTAATACAACAAACATTGTAACATTTGTAATCTTTTCATATCCGTCTAGTGTCGCTCACAGGTAAATACTAGGTTAAAACTAACATTCAATAAACGTTCGCATTTTATTTTCGAAACACGTTGTTTCCATCAAAAAACTCATTTGAAGTTACACTCTTGTAGCTGCCAGTTACATCGAAAGGCAATTTTCGAATAGCAATTTCTAAAACGTTCCTATACACGGTTGAATTACGCTGAATTGCAGCAACAATGTGTCATGAATAGCCCGTCTCGTTAGCTAGCTCTGGTCATAGCCTTGTCAGAAGACGTATTCATGTTGTCCCCATTAGGGTAAATACAGATGCAGACTTAAGGCGGTCTGTTTCAAAGTACATATAAGTTACTTCGCACGTTCGTTAAAATTTTACAGTTGAAATCAGCAAGGGGTACAGTTATTGTAGCAATGCTTTTTGTGTATCGCTCGTTAGTGCAAAACTGTTTATCTGAAGCAAGGTGACGCAAGTTCAATCAATTCCCAGTTTCCCTGATGATGTGTTTTTGATTTGCAATGTGACAGAAGAAGCAATTTGTTGACGTATCGTGCGTAGGTACGTTTAGAATTTGTGCCTTATTTTCCCGTTTCATTTTCGCAGCACTGCTACAAATATTTGCTTATCTCTCACAAACATACACCTCGGAACATAAATATGTTGCAAATGATTGATGTTTTTTTTATGTACAAACCTGTGCGTAATGACTCTTTAATACATACTTTATCTGAAGTTTTTTCTGTACCGAAAAGCCAGGCAGCAAAGATATCTAGGTTGTAAAAAAAAAACATTTTCACTACAACTGATTTTCTTCTCTTTTAAAACACTCATCCAGCTTAAACGCTACTTAAAAATCTATTCGGAAGTTTTTAAGCTTTAGTATAAAAAAGTCTTTAGTAGTTTCTTTCTAATATAGGGCAGCTGTGTTCCCGAGGGAAGGATGTTGATGCCGTATTCAGTCGGTGTTTGGAGACGAGCCGAGAGGCCGCGTTGCGCGTTGCACGGGTTAACTTACAACAGACGTATAACTTGTTGGAGTAAATTTGGGTAAAATTTGCTTGCGTATAGTTTAATTGTAATAGATAATCAAATTAATTTTGTTTTCAAATGAGTATACTTCGATTAATAAAATTAAAAGCATTTCCTCGCGCGTGTTAAATTATTTTGAATTAAAGTTTTTGTTTAATTGTAATTATGGGATGATTGACTCTTGGAAAGAAAGTTGAACTTTTATTTAAAGTGATACAAATGGATTCGGACGGAATGAAATAAATGATTTCGAAATGCTCTGCTATGTAAGTGCATTTTTTGTAGCTTTTATTATTAGTTTTAGGTACTCATTTTTCTACGTGATTATTTACTCATATATTTCCTCAGTACCTAACATACGGAAAACACAGGATGTACCATCCCTTAGCAGTCATAAAAGTCTAAAGGAAAGTTTTATGTCAGTTGATAAACAACACTTTGTGAAATCTGTCACATAATAGTGCAATTAAGTGAACTTTTAACACACCATACATGCCAAACATGGTCTGAAGTGGTGCTTTAGCACTAATTTAATCCATTAAAAATAAAAGCGCGTTTTTATTAACGCTTTTATGTACTTTTTATGCTCGACAGTATAAATTGTTTATGTTTTTCTGTATGTGCTGTTTTAATTATTTTCCATTTGAAGGTACACATAGGGAAACGGAATAAGAAGCACTAAATAAGCATTCTGACGTTTAGTAAAAAAAAGGTTTCACTTAATTTAGGCTCGCTTGCACAACTAATCACTAAACGTGTTTAACGTCAATCATCATCATTATTATTCTCCTGCCCGCATCCCATTTTATTTGGGTACTTCCATACTTCTCAAACATATTATTTAAAATTTCGCTCGGTCTCAGCCATCTTTAAATAATTGACAGATTTCCTTCGATTATCGTTGAACTTATAAAAATGTATCTAGCGAGCCTTACTATTGCAACGCTTTGAACGTGGGTCAGTGTACGTATTACCGGCAAAATTCTACATGTAAACCACCTTTAGTGAAAAATACAATACTTAAACATTAAAAAGGTGAAACGTAACTATGCTTTACTAGTATATGACTGACCGTTTAAGCTTCACTATCAATTTACTATTTCAATATTATCTTGTCATAATTATTTTATAGTCAGCAGAATTCATAAACCCTAATTAGTTTGAGCAAGATAATCTCAGTGTCCGCTCTTTAGACTAAACGCGATTAGTCCAACGTCTTCTTCCTTTGAATGCTATATTTTATGTACATAAGATTTAAGTTTCCACGCTACTTACCAAAACCAAAGATTACTGGACAGCACCTCTATAATTCCTTTTAAACGCATGTTGTGCAAGTACATATATATTGAAATCTTTGACAGGTGTAATTCACCCAAATGTGACTAGTACGCAATGACTATTTAAACACTAGTGTTTAAATATATGTGTGTGTATGTGTGTATATATGTGTGTGTAGTATTGCGTACTTGCTGGAGTGACCAGTGTAACTACACCTGCACTTGGAGTTCTTAAACCATTACTGACGCCGCGATTAACGTGGCCACGTGCAGAGCCCAAGTAATTTAATAAGATGTGCCATTAATACGAAAGATGAAGAAGAAAGTCATTACTTATTCAATAAAATAATGAATATTTGGTTTTGAAGCCTGCAAACAGAACTCTTTTGTTGACTGTAGGATAGACTTGGGTTGAAATAGACTTATAACACGCCAGGATACAACAAATCAATGTAACGTGTGTGCTTGAACCACGTTTCATGTCTTGAACCACCGCTTCGTCACTAGGCCAACGAACACTCACGGTCTAGTGCTACACGAGAGATGATGCTTAATTATTTATTTATTTTTCAGGCATTTCTGTCCCACTGAAGGGCAAAGACTGGCCGCCTACCACTTGTCCCTATCTTTAGCTGTTATTGGCCAATCTTTGAGAAAAAGAGTCGAGTTCGTCTGCCAAGCTAAAATAGAACTGGACTGGCTACATCTGTCGCATTCCGGAGGAGTAGTGGGCTAAAATAACCACACAGAGGGTCCCAACTCTCTGTGTTCATTGCTACAGCAGTAAACTGCAACGCGGCAGGCCCAGAAGGAGATGGCGGGATGAACTCTACTCTATTCTCAAGAATGATGCTTTTTGAGTACCTAATTATATTTGTGTAGGTTAATTTCTAATTTCACTTCACACCTATATTCTACGCCGTATGACTTCGAAGAGTTTAATAGTCATCCTTTGAGGGCGCGTTATTATTGTTTGTTGTAGACTTAAAATTTAAACTCAAGAAGTACCTAGTCACTCTAGAATTTCATAATTAAGGGCTCTTTCAAATATTTAGCTTGCCTGATTTTAACGAGGCCTGATTGCTTAGTACTTCAAGGTACTGTTTATATTAGTTCTTATTTAGGTCTTATGCATATTAATATAGCATAAAACCGAGTCCTGAGCGTAAAATTAGGCTATATAGATTGATGGTAACACTTAAAATATTGAAAATAACCTAAACCACCCTCTAGCATAGAATATACCTTTTGAGAAAAAGGATATGAAATGTTTTATGCTTATCTTCCCTTTAGGGACCAATCCAATCTGCAGAAGTTAGCTAGTTATAGAGGTTTGTCTAGACAATTTACGAAGTAGTTTAGTTGAATCTATCTTGGACAAAGTTGTATATCCTGCCGAAACGATCACCTCAATTTGAAGCCCTTAAGCCTCTAGAGGCGACAGACCTTCGCCCTTATCTCTAGGCTTAGCCAAAGAAATGTATGAACACTTGTAAGTAGGCTAATTAAAACGCCTTTTCAAGTAGAACATTGTTACTTTTCCGGATCATCCTAAATTAAGTAGCTGTCCACTGACTCGACTAAATATAGGTAGTGTATATATATATGTAATAGCTATGAGTGGGTGGTAAATAAATATCCTGCCCTCCTTTTCTTTCAATATGAGCCTAATGGTTCACTGATCCAATATTTCAAATTTTGACCAATCAGCAGCTGTTCTATGCAAATCGAGCATATTGCCTGGATTGAAAAGTGTTTACATTAGTCCAATATCGATCGACTGGATGAAGCTAAATTAGCTTGAAAATTCAGCCAACAGTCTATCCTTGCACCAACATGAAAAAATTACGATTAGACTGAACACGATCAGCACATCCAGAGCGCGTTCACGAACTTACCGTTTCGATATTCAATAGCAAAGATGACATTGACAGCCCTTGAACGCAGTTCAGACTACTGATGCTGCTCGCGTTCAATTTCACCGGTAAAATTCCGCCTTAATGTAATATTACAGTTGCTCGTCATTCCCAATAGATTTCGACATTCAATATTTCGTTAATGTCGTTACGATGGAACAGTCGTTGATATCCATTAATCTTTAATTGATGGCAATTTAATTATTAAACATGATATACCTGGGCAATTTCAGTTGAAATTATTCGTGAGGTAGGTAATTGATGAGTAGGTAATCATTTTACGTTCGCGGTGTAATTAGAGGATCGTGAAGTTTGTGATTGATAGAGTAAATTAGTAGTTAATATGTAGCATGATTTAGGTACAGTGTTACAAGGATCTTTTGTCGGTCAAATGACGTTTACGAAATTGTTTTGTAAAGTATCAAATTTATTGAAAAGCAAGATGACTGCGGTAGTTCGGATTTTGGTCATGCGCCAGAAAAACCTTGCTCAACTTATTATGATGATGTTGTATACTTAAAGCTTATTTATCAAGATTTTAATTGGCATAAGTTTTTTTTATAAATTTAGGACGTATTTGAAAAAAATAGTATGTTTGCACAGTTATGTTTTGAGTCGATTTGGTTGCTCACGAGTGTAGGTATGAGTAAGAATACGTCTGCAAATACTACTGGAAATGAAATATCTTTAAAAAATAACAAAAAAAATCAAGAATTAAGGTTCTTTGCTAGTGATTAGGTCCTTCATAGCTTCTACCAATTAATTTAAGTTTGATTGAATCAAGCTTGATTAAATGCTTGAATTAATTTAATTTACCTACAGCCAGTTACATCAACACTGAAACCTCTCGCAAACCAAAAAACCGTTTTGAAGTGAATCGTGATATTGTGTACGTTTCATCACCCACTATCTATCTACTCTTGTGATAATTTTGAATTCTACGTTCCATATTTTAGTTCCTTCGAAAATCTTTAATCATTATGTGATTCTACCCATATATCAACGACTTGTAATCTAAACTTATGTACGAAAATTCCATAAATTTTTCAACTGGCAACCGTTCAAATTCTAACTAATATTTTCAATATATTTTTCTCTCCGATAGCCAACCACTTAAATATCTTCGTAAAATAAATTAAAACTTCATAGCAACCCGTAAATTCAACTCCAGCCATATATTGCGTATAATAAATCATCTTAAATTAAGTTTGTTCGTTCTAGTTATTAAGAAACCACTTCACGGTGAAATTGCCGTGTGCCACGACGCTTGAGCAAAATTCAGATTCAAGCTTTCTTAGTTTTATGAAGCACTTACTTTTATCCGCGCCTTCACTCGCATCGGAGGGTAATTTCTTCAGGTGCCCTGGGTAAAAGTATCCTATATGTTAATTCGGGACCTATGTCTATCTTTAGGAGTATGTAAGGATCGTAGCAGGTGGCGTTCTGTTGTTTTTGCATACCCCCATGGAAAAAGGGCGTGATATTATTTATTTATGTAGGTAAGGCGGTTGACTGCCTTGTTGGTCGAAGTGGTCGAAAGCGCTACTGCTGAGCGTGAGGTACTGGGTTCGATTCCCGGGTCGGGCAAAGTGTTATTGGGTTTTTCCATCAGGAATTTCTCAGTAGCAGCCACGGAGTCTGGATTTGTGCCCGGTTGATGGCAATAGACTAGCACCCTATTAGTCGGAATTCAAAAAAACATAACTGGCGAAATGTGGTTGTACTATAAGGTACACCTCTGCCTAACCCTTCGGGTATTACAGGCATTATGTTATGTGTGTAGGTAAGTACATTAAAATAGTCTTAAAAATTCATTCTGCCGTTTTTGCGTCATTGAGTATCAAACGTTTTACGTTTGTAAGTTAGATTCTGGATAAGTACAAGGGCTTTAATCTTCGGCATCCACTACGCAAAAGAAATATCGGTGTCCATCAATCGATCTTATAGAGTCTTAAGATAACTAATGACCTTAAAGATTCTTAGAGAAGAAATGACAGAGCTCACTGATAGCTCAGTTTAGTCCGATCCTTCCATAATGAGTTCACAGAACTTCTATAATAGGGTTTTTGCTTCTATAGAAAAATTATGAAAGGTTTTAATGCGTAGGTTTCTTTACAATACAAATCACCTTTAAACAGACAAAGATGAAAATAAACAGCAATTATTTCTATTTTCAATTATCTCTAGTAGTCCGTGCCGAACAAAATTGGTTTTAGTATTAAGTACAAAGGTCAAATAATTGAAATTAAACGTCACGTTCTTTTTTTATAAGAACATGAAAAATCTAATATTGTATTATCATTTTTTTTTGTTCATAATTTGATTCCACTTTTCCTTGTTTCCACTTTGATGGATACTGATGGAACTGTTAAAACGGCTAGGACCGCTTAAGTCACAGCCTGTGTTTATGTCTGGGACACTAAGCCATGTAAAGTGTAGATTCTTTTCAAAGTTCAAAAAAAAGGTTCAATTCGCACTAAGCATTTCCTTCCAAACGTCTTTTATTATGCGCACAGCAAAGGAGTGGAACTCTCTGCCTGCGTCTGTGTTTCCGAACGCATTTAAGCCTAATCTCTTCAAAGTTAGGGTAAACAGGCTTCTTCTGGGTAAGCTCGCTCCATCGTCGACTCTGTTTCTGTCACCTCTGACCTAGACTAGAGTCAAGAGCAAACCCATCTTAAATTAAAAAAAAACTTCTTTAAAGTTAATTAATTTACTAATCCAAAATTTTATCCAAGTCGTCCATCTTATGATATTAAACGTGATTTTGTTGTTTTTAATATTTTTCTTCAATTTCATGGATCTGGTTGACTTATTTATTTATTAGTTCCTTCAACTTTGAAATATTACGGACGCAGACAAAAAAAAAAACAATAATATGTAATTTTTGTTAAATATTACTGAAAAACTAAGCTGTAACCTTTTCTATTAGAAAAACTTCAGACTGGTCGATCTTTAAGGTTAAAAAGCGCTTGCCACGGTCAGTCCATAGATGGGTGACCATCCATTACATACCGAGTTTCATCCGTGGCTCGGAAAGCACGTTAGGCTGTTGGTCCCGGCTACCATTTGTAGATCTTTGACAGTCCTTACACTCCAGTCAGTCAGTGACTCCTTTGGTAGTAACTGGTTTGTGGCGATCAGATAGGCAGTCGCTCCATCTAAAATATTTGTATTCAGCTGCATCTGGTTAGATTGGAAGCCGATCCCAATACAGTCGGGAAAAGACTAGGTATATAATGATGATGAAGAGTTCATAAACTGATCGTGGATAACAATGTCGTAATTAACTACCCGGGTGTTAGTTAGCTGAATAATGGTTACACGATAATGTCCCCACTCGGCCGATAAATGCACGTCCGATTTGATGGCTTCCTAATGCTTCTAAGCTCTATGATTATTTGACATATTAAACCAAGTAGGTTTAATACGTCAAGTTGAGCCTTATCGAAGATCATGAACATCAGAGCATGGTTAATCAATTATAGTCCAATTGAAAGTGATTGGATTGTTGTACTGAAAATAACCAGTTTTAAGCAGCTTTGACAAAACGTAAGGTCTGGCAGACTTGCACTGAATAAGAGCTCCACAGGAGCATAGTAGGCCTGCACCTAACTTTCTACTGCTCGTATACGGGTATATGAGAGGGAGTGGACCACACGGGTTTTCTCCTATTGCCTTTCAACTGAGAGAACGATATAATCGTGTCGTATTGTGCCATACTGTATATTACATACATTTATTACATGCCCCAACTTTCAACCATCACGCATTGTTAAAACTTCTATTATACGTAGACTTTCAGTAAAAACACGCCTGTTATGTAGCAGGAATCGAGAACAAAATGCGTTATTTCCCAATGAAACCAGGCCGGGGCCTGGCGCGTCCAAATAGTTGATGTGCGAAACTTGTTAAATATTTTAACTCGCGGAGATATGTAACTATTGCGGAGTTTGATCATATTATCCGACTTTAGTTGGACGTTGTTGATTCGTTTGTTTTTTTCTTTGTGACGGGAAGTTTTAGGAAGTAGAAAAATCCTCTGACAACGCAGCAGCAACCTTAGATAATGTAATGGTAACAAAGGCGGCTTTTGTAAGGAATAACTGCGAAAGGACTGTATTGCGTAGTTTGGTCGTACTATTCGACTGTAGTTTGACGTTGTCAATTCGTTCGTTTTTTGCGTTGTGATAGGGAGTTTTCGAAAGTAGAAAAATAATGGCCTGTTTTATTTACCGAGAATGCTGTGTGACAGCTGTAACCAAACTGCAATCTTGTACTATCGAGCATAAGTATCACTGTGATGTTGACAAATGTATCAGTTACAGTAAACAAACAGCAGACTAACACCCGTATGTATAGTCAAGTTAAAGTAATTACTTGAGCTTAAGTAATTACTTGCATTTTTTTATGCAATAGAAAATTCAGACGAAGTAAGAACCTTGAAGAAAGCAAAACTAAGTATTATATCTCTTTACAGTTGCAACTTTAAGCAATACTAAACTACATAATAAAAAACGTATCTTAAAAAATTACTCAAATAAACACTTTGACTTGTTTATAGATACGGGTATTAATGTAAGTCAAACAAAGGTCTCTGATTTTTACAGTAGTGCAAAAAAAGACATAAAATATCCGTGTAAGCACAGCAGTGAAGTTTCATCAGACTACATGGTTGTCGTTGTTAACTCAGTTTTGATCGTGACATAGAGCTTTTGAAAGATGGAAGTTCTTTTTTTTTTCGATCAGTCGGTCAACAAAGGTAGTGGTCATTTCATCGGTAAATCCATTTAACCTGTGCAGAGCAACGCCAGACAAAGGCCTTTTATGATTTATGAATTGTGCTTTGTAGGTACATATCCTATCCGTTTTTAGATCCTATCTATCATAGCTGTATCTTCATGATAGCGATTCACAAAAGGATAAAAAGGCGGTCAATTTTCGTTTCAAATGCACTGTTACAAGAAATAATGATTTGACTAAATGTTTTTTCTTCATATTAACCCCAAATAAAGTCAATGGATTATCCTTGTCCCCAAATCATTGTCTTAGAAAATCTTGCCAAATCCACTGGTCCGGAAACATGGACATGAAATTATAAAGGCGAATTATTTAGAATGATTGTGTTGCGATAAAAACCTTTTGCTAGTTTATTTTGTTTTCGATGGCAAAAAATAATAAAGGGTGTGAAGATAATTTTCACTTATTTCTAAGAGAAAACAGAAATGTGGCGTAATAACAACAATCTGTGGTTGGCCATCAGTTGAACGAGTTGTTGTAATTAAAGAGGAATTTTCATTTGGACCATAGCTTCATTAGAAACAATTTTAGAATCCTGTTAATGTTTCCTTTAACCAATTTATTGTTTAAGCTTACATTAAGTTCTGCTCATCTCTCTAATCCGAACAGAAGTCTAATCTTTATCAAGTACTTACCTCTTTGTTCACGTACTTATTCATTGCCACTTCGCTGCTTTACTCCCTTCATTTTCACTCACAATAATACCCTCATAATCTTTAAAACCACAAAATACAATCGTTTTGTTTATCTCTATCTGTGAGCCTATTGCTTTTGTTTACAACCACATATTAAACGTTGCTAAGACATTTCTCGGATTAGTTTAACGGATAACGCAGGGCCGGATTTAGATTGTAGTATTAACATTCCCATCGTGGGAAACGAAAAAAATAAGTAGTAAGTGGTCATCCCAAATCGTTGTTGGCAATCATTGGTTTAAAAAATAAGTTACTTTTTAATCGCATATATATCAGGTACATACATGACACATCTTGGAACTTTAATTTGCATTCATAATGTTGGCAGTACGTAGTCTGAATAATAATAAGTCTTATGCGCAGTGCAGTAAGTATAAATTGACCTCAAAGTGACCTTTTTATCCGTAGACTACTCATTTGCCAAATGTCACCTGCACCCGTTGTGCTCAGTTCTGGTTCAAATTTTTAGACATCAAGGCAAATTTTCAAAGAGTCCAATCTAGAAACATTAGATTGAGATAGATAGCCAGAGAATACACTGGCAAGGAACGATCAGAGGCTGGTGCCAATTTACTATGTAACTGTCTATTACGTCATACGTTCGCTAGCAGAGTTGATAGCTCCACACTATTAACCCGCAAAAATGGATGAAATGAATGCTTAGTTTATTTAGTTAGTTTATTAGTTGCCACTACCAAAAAGTCAAAACGTGCATTATTATTATAATAAAACATTGGCCAATGCAAAATTTCCAAATAATGAACTATAAATATGCATTAAATTCACTTCAAAGCGATTTAAACAGTCCGGATTTGATGTAATAATGAGATTGCGTGGTGTATACAATAGATTAAACAATATACGTAAATAAATAGCACACACATTTAGTTGAAATTTAATTAATGAGTGGTTATGAAATGAAATTTTGAGGTTTAGTATGTGAACAACAGCGAACAGATATACCATGTTTTATTTATATGAACATATACTGGATTTTCCCAAAAATCCAGTTAATATTCATATGCATAAAAATTTTGATTACGACATCAACTGTAACAAAACCAACCACAAACTGGATTCGCTCTTAGTACTAAATAGATGGCAATTTATGAACGGTTATTATGATGACGTCAGTTCCTGGCTACCGCCGATTAGTGGCAAAATTCGATTTATGGCAACCACTAATTCATTACTAAAGCCAATTTACCGAATAGATGATTGAACTGAACTACCCAGTCCATATCAGATCGCATTGTTCCTGAATATTACCATACTTATAGTAATTAATGAATTCACTTTTTGATGCCACGAAATTAATGAGAATTCAATAATGCACTTCCCATTGTTTTATTATCTTTCGACGGCACTATAGTATACATATTTATGTCGTTGATTTTAATGTATTAGCTCGCTTTGTCTCTTTTAAATTCATTCGCGAATTCGTGGAAATAATTAATGAATCGGTACAGGTACTTCATGAAAAGTCTTTGTTGGGAAAATGACAAAAGACTGCAACGCATTGTAAATAGTTGGCTCACTACTTTATTTTTATCACTTGAATTACGAAGCGCACTTAGAAGAATTTGATACTATTTCAACACAAAATAAATTTTGGTGTGAACGGCCTGTCAACCAGAATTTATTATCAACATAACAAAAGTATATCTATAATATCAAGATCGGCCGGTTCTATAAAGATTTTCTACAGAAATATTTTAGTCTGTTAAGAGATCATCCATAAATGTTATATTTATAAATTGTCACAGCTCATCGTGAAGCAGTAAAGATTCCGATAGCGTGAGGATATCCTGTCTTTTCATATAAGATGACATATTCCATGTTATTTATGTTGACGACCCGGATTTTTGTCGATAAAGCCCTAGATCCCTTGGATAGCGAGGAAGAGAGTATCCATACACCTCTGAATATGTAGTAGCATAAGTGATCAGTGAAAAGAAAATATGGACGTTCGTATGTACCTAATATATTTTGAGTAATAATGAAACAAGCGAAACTTAAGTATTAAATTACTTACGCTTGATTGACTTAGCTTTGTTCAACAGACACTGTAGATTTTTGTGACAGAATTTTCGTTGAATATTCAAGGAATAAATAAGCAAGTTCATTAAAATATCTGAACTTTGTTCATTTGAAATTGTCTACTTGTTAAGTTCGGTGTAAATTCGATCTTAGGTTCAATAACTATGCCCTACACATCATTCAAAAATATTTCTCAAAATAGAATGAGTTGCAATGAATATTTTATATTAAGTAGTTTTGTCGCATAAATAAATACACCTGTATTTCCGTAATAAATAAGATCTGACGCTGCAAACTTTAATACTCCTAACTTTAAATGAGTAGCGAAAATCCCATCAAAGCGAGCTTAAGTAACTTGAAATTAGCGCAAACACGAACTAACATTAGCAGTTCCCTAAACACGATGCATTTAGATTTTAAGCACTAATGTTGTATGTTAGTCACTTCCTAAGCTACATAAATCATATAATTCTTGTCGCCTCGCATTTGGGAAGTTGGAGCGCCAGAAGTTAGTGCTTGTCCCGAATTAATTTACAGTACAGATCCGGCCCTGGTTTTAGATTTATTGTTGTCGCTATTTCGGAAGCCGAGCACTCACTAGGTAACGATCGAGTGGTCTGTAAATAGGGGCTGTGGATTTTGCTTTCGCCTCTACTGACAAATGGCTATAGCAATCCGAACCGATTCGCATTCCACCAAGTTTACTAAGGCTTAATCCCATTGATTAAAAGCTTAAGAGTTCCCGATGTTGGTAAGCTTGAACTTCGTATCTGAGTTTATTGGTGTTCGGTGAGTGGCCTTTACATATAGGATCTACGTTTTGGAGGCTAGTTTTGCGGGCTGAAAGTTTGAGATTAAGCCTACCTTTGTAGGCGAGTTAGCATTAATACAAAATCTAGTGCGTATTGCAACTTGCTTCCTACGCAGCAGTAGCAGCAATAATGCTACGTTGCTACGAGTAAAGCTACGTCGGCCGCTACGAGTGGTGCTACGTCTATGCTACGCCGATGTTCATATCGAAACAAAGCTAGCTGTGTTTAGATCACGAACTACAAATAACTAGGCACTTTTTATTTTGTTCAAGTTTGTATAGCAACACGCCTTCTATTGAGGTAGCTTAAAGCTACTATCTTACTGTACTAAAGTACATAAATATATTTTAATAAGGTAGGTAATAGTAGTCTAACCACAAACGGACATGCTTATCCTGTATCCTCATAAGCTATCTGTAGCAAAATATCAGAGCAGCAAACTAGTAATTGAGCATCGTTAGTACTTTGGCGCAGCCACACTGGCAAAGCAAAAGCGACACTAAAAAGACAAACTCTTGTAAACTTCCAGCAGTTTCACTAACACTGTCTCATTGCCCAGTGAACCAACAGATCCGAAACTAGAAAGTTGAAGAGGAGATACACCTTCCTGGTAGTCGTACAAAGACAAGCTAGACAATAATTTCGTACTTTGTCTTTGTAACGAGTATCAGTACTGAAAATAAGTTAGAGTGTCGTTGATACAATAGAAGTTCAATAGAATCTTCCACGTAAGTATAAACAAATTAAGTTTACTTCGAAAATGTTTATTACTTGCAGGACGGAATCTTTAGAAGTTAAATTGGAGGTTAATAAAGATTTATAAAACACCATTTTCTAAGCCACACATTTCTGAATCCTTAAATCTTAGTAGCAGTCGTGATAACGCCTTTAAATAGGCTTTCGACGAATAACCCTATCGAGTTTCCATGAAAACAGTCGAATACCACAGTTATTGTAAGTGTTATGGGTTTACTGCGTGATTGTTAACTAAATCTTGCCTCTTTGTATTTCGAACGTTTGAACTCCAGAAAATCTAGTCTTTATTTTATGCGGTTTGATCCTAACGAGAAGACTTCTGTTCATACTTTAAAGCCTCGTATTTTTAGATGTGTGAGGAACAGGATGGAAATTTCCTCGTCCTCTTGGTAAGTAAAGAGTCTCCGATCAGATGGTTGATGTGTCTGGTGGGCTACTGCCCAGCGGGTATTATATTATTTCAACAATAACTATTGCTGTATACACACCAGACGAAGGTAATTGAACTAAAAGAAAGGAAAGTAGAAATACACCTAGTAGGGACATGTTTTTGTGCTGCGTTACTCAATTATTTCCCAACATTGTTTCCAGTGAATACGAGCCTTAATACCTACTCCATAAATTCCCTTGTGGCGACGAGAAAAACCTTGATCTTACTTTTAATTAAGTTTTTTTAGTGTTGTAAATTACTCTTCAGTTGTCTCACTGTCTTATCGGATAGAATTAATGATTAAAGTTCTTTCAAAGTAATTTTAAATCCTTTGTGAGAATGAAACTTGAATACTTGTCGGTGTTAGATTTGCATGAATTATAATTTTAAATGTTTTTTCACTGTGATATCTATCAACGGTGGAATGGCTGTAAGTATGGAAGGATATTAACAATCTCATTTTGTCTTCAGTATTAAAAGAATATAGTATTGCAATCTTGATACAAGTTGCCGTCAATGTTTATGGTTTCGAACTGTGCCAACATCTCTTAATGACCCGCACGGAAATGTTTCCTTCGGGCGAAATAAACGACATTCTACTTAATACTTTTATCTTTGAAGCAGTCACTCATTTTTGACTTCCTTTATTACGACTAGAAAAAGTGCTCTAGTAGAAAAAGTACTCAAGTTTGGATTATAATTTAAGATAGTAATGCTGGCAATAACATTAGATGTTTGTCAGCATAATTACTTTGTTTATTTCGAAGCCAACACAACGCTGAGTAATAATGATATCATTTTGAGTAAATGAGTCTTGGAATTCATTTTTAAGGCTTTTAGTAAAATTACTGTTACTGTACAAATTTAGTATCATCAAGGAACATAAGAGCTAATGTTCAAAACTTTGACTGTGCCTTATTTGTACATGTACAACTTTACAAAGTTTTTCTATTTATTGGATCAGCTAGTACGAACGGAAAGTTTCTATAGGTATTACACTATACACTATTAGTTCTATACAAAAGTTTGCAAAACCAACTGTAACAAAAAGTATTAAATGGCGGGGAAAATTAAGCGGAAATTCCTGCAAAACTGCACACTACCATTTTAGTTTATTTTGCTGAACAATCAATCATTTATGAAAGCAAATACCTTTTTTGAAACGTAACAGAAATTGCTGATCGTTTAAAGCTTAGTTCTGAAACTAGATTTTACAGTGTGCAACATTTTAAACAGGAAGTTTTCTCGGTGCATTAGAAACATGACTGCAATGTATAACCCACATAAACATCGTTTAAGGATTTAAAGAATGTCAGCATAATTTTTTCATGACGGTGAAAAAACAGTTACGAAGAAAAGGTTAAAGTTAATTTGATCTAATATTTCTCCATTAAAAATATGAAATGAAAACTCCCTTTTCTTGGCAAAAAGTTAAAATGTCCTTACTTCCGGGTACCGGAACTAAGACAGCTTAAAGTAGTTTAAAAAGTAGAAAAAAAAACCGTCCTATCAGAAAACAAAGAAGTCACAGAAGCAAAAGAAAAAAGTTTTTCCGACCCTCAAATAACATAAAACTAATTCGGTTATAGTAAACTTATTTCATGACACGTAGTGAAAATATAGATACAAAAATATGAGGTGGCCCATGTCAACAACATCAGACCAACACCCAAGATCTTAGATACTTACATTATGAAGATAATTATGCCCTTGCAACCTTCGCCTCATCAAGAAGTGGCTGTCGTTTGTGTACACGCAGTGGCCCAGCTCTACCCATTCTCCTTTATGACAAGGTTGGAGGATAATATGTGTTAAAATTCGAAACTAGAGTTATAGCGGGGCGTGCTTAAGTGGTGCGGACGGGGCCTGGTAACTTTTAACGATGTGATGTAAAATTTGCAAGGTTTGCCCGTCTCGCCGGATTCATTTCAATGATTCTGCGTTTGACACTGGAACTTTATCTCGTGTTACAATCTGTGGAGAAGTTTGTACTATTTGTTTGGTAGTTTTAGATATATTCGCTACATAAAATTATTCGGTTTAACTGTAGTTTTGTCAGTTGCTTTCTCATTTAGAGAAATCGCAGTCTATTTACAAATCCTGTTATCGAATTCGATTGCGTGTTCACCGTGTTTAAAATTCGTTTTACACCATTTTTACGAGCCCTAAAATATTATAATAAAATGAAAACATCAACTCATTTTCACCCGTCCTACAACAGGGGCACTTAGACTTACAATAATAAACAGAAACACCAATTAAGAACACAACGAAATTATCAAACAAAAACGTACACAAAATTAATCAAATTATAATTACACAACTCAGAAAAACAAATAAAATGGAAAATATTCGATTATACAAATTATTTCATCAGGCAAAGAGCATTTTCGTGTCGAGTACAATGCGAGATGACTTTGTTACGTGGGACCCAATTTGGCTGAATATTTACTTGTACCAGAAGTGTTACCTTGCTTATTAAAGGGTAGACTACTGGGATTACCACTCTTGTTATTAACCAGGTAGGTTCAAAATCTACTTATTCCGTTGTCTTGTGGTAATGTCAAAAGAAACCAACATGACTTTGGATTACTCCCATCAAAGTAACTAACGATCTTATAGCAAGGGCTGAGGGCACTTAATTCTCTGTTCATTAATCGTAGTGATAATGGCTACAGCCCGTCATCATTAAAACAATTGGTGCCTAATCTTTATTGCTTTCTTACATAGACTGTAGACGAACTTTGTCTTTGTTGCTTCCCTGCAAAGCGAGACTGTAGGCAAACTGCGGTATATTTGTCGATTGGATTGCGATACACGAATTCTCCCACGCATCCCTTGTGTTACGAGATCAGGCACTAATTGTTTAATCCTGTAAGTGGAGGATATAGCTGTAGGTAGGTAGGTAGTGTTTCGGTAGGTGGAGCTAGTTTTACCTAACGGAGACACAAGGTTATGTCGGAGAAATGCTTTTTGTTTTCACTAAATTAAGCGATATCTTAATAAATGCTTAGTAATAATATCATCCCGAACACATTTGGGCCACGCCGGTCAATCCTAAAGGAGATTATCCAGTACGCAGGAGATATTATAGAGCACAAGTGTGTGCGCACACGCACGTGCACTTCCCTCACTCTCATAGTCCGATACAACCGGAGAGATCAGGTGCAGGACCAACGGCTTAACGTACTTTCTGAGGCATCACACCGCCAACTTCCTACTTCCAGGCTTCAACTGAAAAAAACTCATTCACACTTTTTGCCCGACCCGAGAATCAAACCCAGGATCCCATGCTCAGGAGTTAGAATGAGGGAATTCTTAATATTATTAATCGTTTTGAATAAACTTTGCTGAGCCGCGCTATGAATACTCTTTTATTTAGGCACTCATTTAGGGGTCACTTAGAGTTAAAAATAGGCGTAAAGGGTACATTTGGAATAAGCTACTTAAACGTCATATTGTAGTCTTTACAATTTAGTGTCAAAAGGAAAATTTTATCACTAAATAAAAAAATCTTTTGCACCGACGACATTGTCTTCCCTTAGTGGTCCTCACTCTCCGGAAAAGAAAAATTTCATTTAATTTACGCTTTTAAAACAAAATAGGGTCTCATAAAAATGCTTTTGAAGTAGCCTCGAAAAAAATGCTGAAACAAAAAGACTGCGTCTGAAATGTGCAAAGAAGAAATAACGTAATAATGGTAATAGGGAAGAGCCTACTTGCGGAGCTTTAAAAGCTGTGAGTGAAGTCCCTCTTTTTTGTTATTTGGCCAGTTTGTAGAGGACACCCACATCAGGAACCCTTTTACAACAATGTGTCACATTAAAGGGCTACTGTAGATGTATATTTGGGTACATATGCATCTAATGTCGACGTAATACGGAATGTTTTGGATGATTTGTTTAGTTACTTAACTTGATACTAAGAAAATTTGTAGTGACCGCTTAGTTTAACCACATTTGACGGAAATTGGGAGAAACAAACGACGTTAAAACAACGTAAGCGTATTCTGAAGCCAAAGTTGGTTAAAAGTGTTGCAAATGCATAGTTCAGGCATTTCCAAACAGATTTTATCATATTCGTATGAAAGATCGTAACATAAAAGATTGAGCGAGGCAATGACAGGGTTGAATCGTATCAGAGAGAAACTCTGACACTCGATATGGAAGCTTGAATGTCGGACGTGCACAATGTGATATTCAAAATATCACTTTCTGGTATCGGCGTCTTTTGGACTGCAGTATAATGTTTACTCTTTCGCATAACGTTCTATGAATACAATGTTCTCTGCAATATTCAATTTAGTTATCGCTAACTTTGGCATCTAAGCACTTTTTACTCGACTCCATAAAAAAGAATATTATGTTTTCAGAGTTCGTTTAGTCTGTATGTGAGTTTTTTTTTCAGGTATTACTTTTTAAAAAACTAATTATTTTGTACACTTTCATTTCCATGCGCCAATATAAATGAATAAATATTAATTATACGACCAACTGGTAATGGTGGTCATCCATCGATAAAAAACTTACGACACAAACATGGATGACTCACGTCTGTTTATTTACTTGTAAATCACCGCTCTACAGTATCTGCACTAACGCTATCCATTAAAAGCACTCATCCATCAATGTAATGTGATACCGCTTATAAATAAGCCGCAAAAGCTTGGGGACAGAATAAATCCGACCTCATGCCCGTTGGGAACCAAAATCATCCAATATATCAAATAAGGTTTTTTTCGGCGAACATTTTCGCGGTCCATTGCCCAGTCGGTAAGATTCGGTAGTCTTCACACGAATGAAAGTCGTTATGGGAACCTGAACTGTTTGCCAAGTATGCCATCGATATTTGTCTTTACTTCCCTTTTGTCGAAGTATTATCGACAAACGCTGCGTATCTTTGTACTGTTGTGTGAATGTTTTATTTTGTCACGTCATTAAGTAACTTCAGGTAAGTAACGCCTTGTATTTTACACTTGCCTCACTATCAATACTTTGTATCAAAATCTTACTGAAAGCTCGTATAACAATCAGCTGTTTCTGTTAGTGACTACAAATGAGGGAGTGGTCTTTGTCTACGTCGTTTTGTCAGCAACATTCTCCCGCGCTCATCCATCAATCGATCTTAGGTTTGCTAAGCAGCCGAATATTTATTAGTGACGCAATATATTTGTGCGAATAATTCATTATCCAAGTGCCTGATTTAATATTCTAAAAGCCCTCGTTACCTCACAATCCCATTTTATGGGACTACTCCTGTCGCATAGTTCATGTATTAAAAAGAGGATAATAATAATTCACCCTGGTGCACAGAATAGATTTTTAAGATAAAACTCTTTAAAAGTGTTCATACTTATATTTAATAGTCGCACATCCGGCCAGTTTTCTGAACCAGAAACTGAATTTTATTACTCGCTACGTTAAACATTTTAAAGTTCTTGTACTTTTTGACCGATAAAAATACAGCAAGTTCAATGTAAATATTCGAAGCGTTCTGTAAAACAATCTACCGTAACAGTTCTGTGTACTCTGTTAATTGGGAAGAAATGCCGCAATTTATTCAATGTTAATTAATTAATTTTGATTGTTTACAATCTGAGTTCCTTGCTAGCGTGCTTCGAAAGGCGATCGGCAGGGTTGTATGGGAGTTTCGTACACCTAATAAAATATCGTGTTTTGCTATATTTTTTGTTTTAATTGGTAGTCAATACGATAGGCAAGCCCTTTTAAAATTCTTAGATTTTTAGAAGTTGGGACTTAAAAGTTATAACCAGTTTTATTTTTGAGGTTATGTCCCAATAAATATTATTACGTGTTCTAGATAGCTGGTGCTGTCTTTGTAATGTTTTACTTATCATTAAGTTGACAAATTGACATGAGAATTGTACCTGTTTAGTAGGGTGCTTTAGGAGAGATCTACGTCCAGCAGCGGTCTGGAATAGTTTGATGATGATGAATGATGAAGTGCTGATGGAGTTTTGAGTGTGGGTAAATAAAACTACTTTGTTTTTGTAGGAAATTACATTTATTTTATTGTTCTTATAATTACCTAATCGATTCTTAATATTATTTCATCTAGGAAAGGGGCAGGTCGGGTCATACCTTCATGGCGAGCGTAACTAAGGTACCAAATAATGCTCATAACATGTGAGCAGCATCCCACTGTTCTTAAACCTACAATGCAATTACAGCAATAACTTTTGATTGCGTCCGGACCATTCATATTTGTTTCTGCAACTATGAAAACAAAATAAGTTCTAGCAGAAGAATGGCGGGACTTTATTTTAGCACGGAGCAACATTGGGTTTATTCCCTCTAAGCCATGTATTCTCTCTCGAGATACCTCTAATGTATATACTCCATGAAAGCGAAAATGCTCACCCACATATGAACGAGCCTGGCGAATTTGATATATACCACAAGCAAATAATATCAATTCCTCCATGGATAGTCGCGGAAAGGAGAGGGTTGTCGCGTCTATGGGTACAAACCAGGAACCGCGCCTGTTTAAATTATGTAACCTAACTAATTCAGCTACAGTATTCGTTAAAAACAGGCGCTCAAATATGATTGACACAAACTGCTCTGCATGTATATTTTCTGTAAATGGCGGAGTAAACGCATTCAGCAGAGCAGCTGCTATTTTAAAATCTGCCATTAAACTGCGACAACCACGGTTAAAATATTCATGGCGGAATATTTTGAAGTCTCTCTTAAAACGGCCATTCACAGCTTCTACTACCCACCTGTTAATAGTGACACAGCGTGAACGGTTGGCATCAAGAGTAGATAGCTGTGATTGGCCGTCTTCTTTGGTTTCAGGCATATGACCTATATATCCTTTCTGATGCAGACTATCCATGCAGTCACGAAAACCTCTATCTACAATGAAGATATCGTTTTCGTTATAAAAATCATTAAATTCAGTTTCATTTAATAAATTATTCATTATGGTGGCATCATTTGTAGTGGCACTATATGGTCCGCGTACATCTATAATATATCCATCAGAGGCACAGAGGATAAATGGCTTTAATAAATTCCTATATTTATGAAGGGAATATGTATCCTTTTGGAACAAGTAATTACTACTTTTTTGTGTATATATATATGTTGCATCAGCTATTGTGATTGCAGGTTTTTGATCAGCTGGTGCATTAGGCTCACCAAAAATGTGATCGGCAATGTATGAATTTCTTGCTGCCACTTGCTCCCTTCTTAAATGAGAAAAACCAAGAAATTGTGGAACATAATCAGTTAGCAAAATATTTCTTGCTACAGACATTAATGTCTCTAGGGTCCTTCTCGGAACTTGAAATAGACATGACAATCTGTCCCCTGAATCCCCAGTCCTTAATTTACACAATAAGGCTGTTAATGCAAAACTACCCCGATGCATATTCTTAAGCCTCGGTGTTACATCTAATATTTGTTGATGTTGTTGTTTATTTATGCCGATAAAGTACTGTACTTGGTTATCGGGGTAGTTTTGAATATTCTCATAAGAGATATTACTTAACCCTTCCATTAATATAAAAATAATCTCCTCTATGTGTGTGGAAGTAAAGCTATTAAGGCTATACTCAGCAGTATACAGGTTTTCATAATTAGCCTCCTGTCTATGTAAGGAGCAAATACGAGCACCTCTTGGTATAAAATATTGGTACCTAACCAATACGTGTTGCCTGGTTTCTTCAGGCACAATATTTCGCTCTGGTTCCGTGCACTCTTGGAAAATGCAATGTCTTGGTGTTTCAGCCGCTCTTCTTATATTGGGCAACACAATATGTTGGGGTCTTTCTTGTGGTTCTTCTGGAACATTGAAGCTCAAATCTCGAGCTTGGCCCCAGCAAACTCCACAAACTTCATTCATGGATGACATCTGTAAATATAAATAACATTGATGAAATAAAAATTAAACACTAAGTTTGATAGACATAAATTGCACCCATCATGACCAAGCTACAGAATAGTTCTTGACATACAATGATTGGTTTTCACCTTACAGAAAACCTTTACCAAAAATATCTATGTTGTGTTAATATGAGTGAATAGGTTTATTGCTCACTGGAGTAGAGAAGAAGGGCTATGTGACAATGGAAAAACCAGTATCCTTTTGTTGTTAGTGGAGCCAACATCATGACTGTCCCAGATTTAGCAACATAAAATAGTAATTGCCCTTTGCGTGACACATGTTTATAAGCTAATTACTATAAATATATTATTTCGTATATACCTGCTGGTGCTCCAACAAACGAGCAGTATTGTCGGGATTCCACTCTTGATCTGATGTTGGGGTGGATAGACTCTGACCACATACAGCACACAACAAATCAGAATGATCACTCTCCAGATGATCAGGTACAATGGGTTGAATATCTTCATTTGGTGAAACAACCCTTGTTCTTCTAGCTCTTAGCCAACATGGCACACAAGCTTCATCTTCAGAACGAAGCTAAAATAAAAAATATAAATAAAGAAAAGCTTGCATTAAAAAATGCATGGTATTAGTGAGAAATAATTATATTCTTATTTCTTAGTTTAAATCAAATCAAGGTACCTAATTGATAAAGGTTATAATAGGTACATGTTGTTATACCTCTCGTGGTTGGATCCAAGTAGCAACTGTGTTAGCCATTCTTTGTTCTTCTTCATTTGCACCTTCAATCAAAATCCTGCGTCGACTGATTCGTAGTATGGATCGTCCGCATACAACACAAACACTTTGATGGCCTATGCGTCTCCTCGGCATATTATCAGAAGAACGTGGATGAGTAGCTAGCTGCCAACATGCATGGCAAACATGGTCAGCAGGTGTTATCTAGAAATAGAAAATAATTAAGTGATTTTGAGTATGGCTGAACATTGCTTTATATGACTATGATAGTCATACTAACAGTAATAACTATTTTAACAGTGTTACGCATACCAAGTTAGGCAACCAAGTGTTAGGCAAGTAAACAATACATGTAAAAGATCACTTATGTGTTTGTTAATGTACAAACACATAAGTGATTGTTTACAGGACAAATTGTTTGTATAAAGGACAAATTGTAAATATTTATACAACCACAACAGTGTTTTAGATTAGTTTTAGTACACACATATTATTTTAGTATGATATCGTGTAGTTTAAATGGTAAGGCTACTTTTTAACACGTAAAAGTTATCACTTCGTAACTGGCACACTCGTACGCAAAATGTTATTTGGAAACTACTTACATCTCTAGGATATGTCCACAGCCGAATAGTATTGACGATATCTTCACTCTCGTCGGATAAAGCGTGCCTTCTTATTCGCGACAAGCGAACGTTGCAATTGATGCATTGCAAACTCGTCATTTTAATAATTAAAGCACGTACACACACAGCACAACTAATAAAGCGTCCTTTCGCGAAAGTACTATCAACAGATAGAGTACGGAGGAGCAGTTGCTCAACTCAACGTAAAAATGGCCAGATAATTTGCTAAATTGCTCAGATGCAGTTACAAACCACAATCCAAAACAACAGCAAAGAACTGAACAGAGACTCGGAAAGATTTTCGTAACCTGTCAATAAAATAATTGCCAATACAAAAAAGACATTGATGGCAAAAATAATATTCCAATCATTATATAGTTAACTATTAAGATTGTATGCAATAATTATTCATTGTAAGGTATAATGTGTAATTGGTTAATTATATTTACTGTTATTTCTATTTTTAAATAATTATTTATCATTTTGAGCCTCGTGATATTTTACAAATGGCAACTTCTAAAACCATAGCTACGTTTAGTTGCGTTTAGTTTTAGATTATTTTACGTTTAATTACTTGAATCTTTTAATTGATATAATTAATTAATCCGGACTTCTAAAAATACTAATGTTTCATGAAAATGAATGGTTTAGTTACCTTAATAAGTGGTACAAATTCTATCACAGAACAACAAAAAAAGTATGTTGTACGAATTCTGCCGATTGTCTTTAATATAAAGTGAAATACGAAGTTTATTGTAACACTCCGTTTGTTGAAGTGATACAGTGATAGCCTAGGTGTGACTAGGTCTCAAGTTCGAACCCAGGGCACTCACTTATGATTTTTCGGATTCATTTGCGTATTGTATAATTATCACTTTCTTCGGTGAAGGAAAACATCTTGAGGAAACGAGCATGCCTGAGATATATTTTTCGACGGCATGTAAAGCCAAGTCAGAGGCCCAAGGGCAGCATAAAAACACTGACACCAGGTTTCTCACTAACCACACGACAAAGAAAGAAGTGATACAACAGCTTTAAACCGAAGCAATTATATCGGATTAGCCCTGTGGGGTTTCGAAATGCTCTAGAAATCGACAACAAAAATCCAAATCGGCTTACAAATGCCGCAAGACTGTGAATCGTAGCGTATTATTAATGCCTCAAATTCCCTTCACGCAAACCCTTAGCCGCTTACGACACCCTTGGGGAACGACAGGATGGCCTTACACATAGTCAGGAAGGACAATAAGACAAGAATTAATTACTAGCTCTATGCAGCTGAGGTCATCTGTCAGTGGAGCCGTCTCTTTCGCGACGAGCCCCCGTCTTCGCTGCTGCAGCCACTAAATCACTCTCAGATGTTATCCATTACTGTGTCCGCGCCACGAAGTTTATAAACGCTTTTAGCCACGATGCAATATTGTTTTAGAGGACTTATAGTTGCTGTAAATCTGGATTGTGTTCTTAAATATTAAAGGGGACATTTTACACATGGGACGAACTGAATGATTACTTTTCTTAAGTTACCGAGGATATCGTTAGATGACTAGGAATTTGTCGGATGGGAGCGATCAGTAACGGCGTTATGTTTGTTTCAGTCCACTTGAAAACTATGTGAAAACTTAATAGCATTTATTCCCAATTTGAGTTTATATGTTTTTGAATATCAGCCAATGTGCTAGCTCGATTTTAATACAAATCGAAAGTCATGATTGCCTTTTGTTTGTGCCCAATAGTCCGGGGTCCAAAACTAACAAACATTTGTTTTTTTTTTGTTATTTGGTTATTCATACCATATCGTTGGAAGCTAGGATCATGATTCATGACGTAACTGCGTTAGCTGTGAATATTTTTAGCACAGCAGATTCAATAGAAAAACTGATTTCACAATTTTCACACGATTTTAATGGACGACTCTACATCAAAAGCTTTTAGAGTAAGTATGACTCATACATGGATTTTTGAAAATAAAGAATTAAAGAGCAACGTTTCGACTAAAATTAAGGTTTCAAAATAATATACCAGTGCCCCAGAGAGAGCGACAAATTACTTGGATTTATTAGTTCGTAAATGCATAAAACGTAGGTAAAGTACACCTGTAATTCATTTATCTACTCACAATAAATCTGCTTCTTCAACGCGATCTCATTTAAAAAAATTACTGAGGTGAAGTCATTTTCCCTCACTATTTGACTAGAGTTTCCTTTGAAAACGGTCGCCACTGAATGGAACCGCGTTAAAGAGCTTATTACTATAAAAAGTGCAGATAACCAGCTCTGCCTTGGGAGTGCTTTATCTATCGTTTGAAGTTTTTGTCGTGCGGTTTTTTTCCGGTACGTTGTATGAAGAGAGTTCTTCAAAATTTTCTTGCTTTTGAATCTCCTTGGATTATAAACGCTTGGGAATTTTGACAGAGAAAATCTGTTTTAATACTCGCAAAGGATCATCGTATTATGAAAAAGGTCAATATTTTTAATGATCTATTGTCCGTGCTGTCCTATAAATATAAAACACAATTTCGGTCAGACAAATTCGTTCAGACGACTCAGCAAGGAGTTAGCCGATTTTATTCGATTTCTCCGCAAAATAAAATAGTTGGTACAGTAGATATTCGGTAATAACAAGGCTATCAAATAACTAGGCTACCCAGGATCTTTGGCAAAACATCTATCACTGAGCACAGTAAACGTGATTGGATTCTCACAAAAGGAAACCTAATCAAGCGTTGCTAATCAGAGCTTCGGCAGCCTTTGATGAGAAAAGCATAACAATGCTTTAAGTACATATTAAAGCATTGGAATCGGGGAAAATGCAGCATAAACAAAACACCTTTTGTTTTCCTAATTTAAATTCAAAAAAGAATACTCGCTTCGTGTCTAATGAAAGGAATTCTTTTTTCGGAAAATCCTTGCCAACGCAATATATTCCCTTGTTCATGAAATTATACTGACCAGTCAGCTTAATTGCTTCATAATGTAAGCTTTCCTCTGATTTTTAAAATAAATTATATCCTGCTGCTCTGATGTAATAAATATCAGTGCAGCAGAATATAATTTTATTGTAACAAAGTTGTTGTTGTGTAATGAAAACGTAACTAAACTAAACATCGTTAATATAATTATTGATAAAATGTTATTCATCAATAAAGGTAAATATTTGAAAACGTTAATTACGGCGTACGGCTTGTTTTCAGTAAATACCTAAGTAATTTGGAAATCATAACATCACCCCGAATTGACGCAACAACGTACCTATGTATAATATTATCATAGACTAGCTGACCGGCGCAACTTCGTCTGCGTAACATTTTTGATTAATGCTGTGCTCCTATTGGTCACAGCGTGATGTTTTATAGCCTTCCTCGATAAATGGGCTATCCAACACTAAAAGAATTTTTCAATTCGAACCAGTAGTTCCTGAGATTAGCGCGTTCAACCAAACAAACAAACTCTTTAGCTTTATAATATTAGTATAGATTCGGAATAATTTAAAGTAACCTAACATTTTTCTACAGTAGAGAAACGACCAAGTAATTACTAGGATGAAAAATATTCTAGATTCTTGATATCATCTTTAATTTATAAGGAGAACTTTTAGAACAAATAGATAGATCCTTAGCACTAAGAAAATGGAATTTCCTTTGAAAAAAGTACCTTCATCATTACCTGAAGAAAAATCTTGTGAAGATTTCTTCAGACTTGTGAACAATTCTGAATAACTGACTGCTTCATACCTACCATATTCGTATGAATTTCGAATTGATGTTTTTGATGTATGAGAAGATTATACCATTTGACGTGTTCGGTGCGGATAGAGTAAGTATGAATTTTTGCTGTCATCTATCAAAAATGTTAACTTCACCTGGCACCTACCGCCTAGCTTTATTATCTACCTACTCGTCCTTTTACTTATGTAGGTAATACATCAATCAATCAACTTGACCTATCCATAGTTAATTGCTGGACCAAGGTAGATAATACTTAGTAACAATCAAATAAAACCGTTTTTTCTACAGATAACAAAAAAGGTCTGCAATGTGTTTTGTAGATTAAGCACTGGTCATGGCTTTAACTAATTATCGGCAAATATATAAGCATAGTAAACGAGAGAGTCTGACGAGAACACGAAATCGAAATTTTCGATAGCCATCGAAAATTTTAGTGACTTCGTATCTCATTTCTATCAGCTTTTCTATTCCTCCTAATGAAGTTAAGTAAAACATTGCAAGTTCTTAATAATATAGCCTTACTTCCAGGTTCCATTTTTTATGTTTCTTTCATACTTTTAAGAGGATTTCAAGTTACTTTCAAAGACGACATTGAAAAACTCAAGTACTCTTTAGCGGCGTCGGTTTTATGTACCAAGAGCCTTCATAAAATGATTTTTATAATCTCTGATAAAATTTTTGTTGTAAGATCCAATGCAGATAATAGGTCTCTTAAAGATATGCCTATAATTCGCAGTAAAAATATAGGAATATTTTATAAATTTAGACTTACTAAGATGCGTTTCAAAAATCTCATTTAAAATAACACTACCAAGTTCATTTAAAATATTCGAGATCAGAATCACGCTCGCAACAGGAAAGCAACATCAAAAACTGTTGCAATCGGACACAGGAACCAACTTGCACGGTCGATGCAAAAAAAATCTTTCTATTGGCTCGGGACCCGGTCAGAATCGCTTAATCTTCTTTTTTCCTAGCTCCATGTTTTCAGTTATGTTTTATATACCCGTTGGGCACACGCTACCAACCATCGACATCTGCCTAGCCTTTTCCCGACTATGTTGGGGTCGGCTTCTAGTCTAACCAAATGCAGGTGAATGTCAGTACTTTACGCGGAGCGGCTGCTTATCGGACCTCCACAACCCAGTTAGTGCTGGGTGATACGACAGCCCTTGGTAAAACTAGACGACAGACTTTCGGGCAACTTACTAACTGCAACGACTGTCGAAGAGAAAAGCTTTACATGCTTTCTGAGGCATGGAGGGCACTCGTTATGCAATGAATGGTTACCCATCCACGGACTGACTTTGACAAGCGCAGATTAACGTGAAGATCGACCCGAGAGGCTATTATTATTTAACCACGAGCTCCTCACGTGGCCAAATCAATCGATCATTATTGAGTTACCATTGAGCTACGTTTAATTTCGTACTCCACCAAACCGTCTATTTGAGCGTCAAATTGTAGCGAAAAATTGATAAACCCTTCCCTAGATTCGAGATGTTCATTCAGTGGATGTTTTAGCTCGAAAACTGGAAATGTCCCCCTTGAAGCGGCAATACAAACAACAATTTGCATGACAAAAATAACGTCTTTCATTCAGTTTCCAAAAGGAGCACTTTAAACGACTTACTAAATGCAATTATAAATTAAAGCCAGTTTACGTCCCACTTAAAACTCGCCATTTATTCATTAACAAACTCGCAAAGAAAATAAATAGCAGAGAAATATCCAGGCGGAGGCAACAAGTCTATTAAATATTCACCACAATAACTGACACATGACATACAACTCACTTACCGTGATGGCGGTTCACAAGCACTTTATGCAGACTCGTTAAATATTTACTAAGAAGATATAGACTTTAAAATCATATTACACATGGTTGTAACTTGGACAAAAGTAAGCAAATAGCTTGTGCATTGCATTTCGACACGCTTGTTTGGGCAGCACATTAAGTGTGGCAGTATTTGAATATAATTTGGTCTAGTGGTCGCAAGTGCGGCTGCTAAGCATGACGTCCTGGATTCGATTCCCAGGTCGGGCAAAGTGTTAGTAGGTTTTTCCATCAGGAATTTTTCAGTAGCAGCCACAGAATCTGTTATGATGTTATGTTACACTAACCGACCCGAATCTTTTTTCTCGATCTACTCTATTTTGTCGCCCGGCCATGCTTACTAGGTTTGGCCCAATGGCATGCAAGTTATGTACTTGCATACTTTTGTGCAAGTTAAAGGTTTATCTGTATGAAAAATGCATTTTTATCCAGCATAATTTAATTCAAGTAATATCGGAGTTGGAGAAAAAATGCTTTGAGATGGTAAACGGCGAACGTAGTAAGGCTAAAATATACTTGCAGTGTTCATTATTCTTGGTAATATATCAAGCTTTTGTTTTGGGTGGGAAAATGTCTGTACTTTAGGTAGTATAATTTTAAAGAAGGAGTGTCGAAATTGTAATGGCAAAAATCTGCGGTCACAGTTCGTTAATCTAACGGGGTGATTTCGCCCATTCTCCTTTGATTTTTCATTGTGTTGGTTCATGTTCAGTAATTCTAATCTCTATTCTTTCGTCTATTAAATATAAAGCTATTCGTGGTCACTCTTTTATCTTCGTCATGTGTTATAAGCTTAAAGTTTTATGGTTTTTCAAGACCCACTTTTTATAGCTATTGAAGATAATCGCGTAGGGCCTATTATCCTCAGATGGTACACATTAAGCTTATATTCAACCCGCAGATCTTTATCGGCATTGAAAAAAGTACTTTCCAGGCTATTAAGCCAATGGGTTAAGATTTTATCAGGCGCAGTTGTGTTTTAGAGGCCGAGATAATATTATTACAACATCGAACTCGCAGACTATAACGATAACATCTTTCTCATACAATTAAGGTCACAGACAGGCTAATAATTTGCTATTTTAATTATAAAATGAATTAAACAGTTAAACAGTTCCACTTCTACCTTTTATTTCATTTTAAATAATCATATTATTATAGACTTTGTGTAGTCAGTTGTCTCACAGGTAGTTTTAAATGTGTTGTTGTTTCTTTGATGTGTCCACGGTGTCAATAAACCGCTTTCATAGGTTTCGTGGCAACATAAAAAATATTGAGTTCCAATAAACCACGAATGCATGATTGAGTTTAAAATTATAAACACGATTTTTTTGTACCAAATAGGCTTGCGTTTGGCCGCAACTCGCCTAATGTGAAGCGATGTTGCGGCTTCGGGTGGAGCACGCTTGCCTAGAAGAAACCGATTCACTGGAACCTTGAATAGATCCAGATTATAATGATCAGGGAACAGAGAAGCCGGCAGTGAAACCCACAGACTGGCGGTTCGCACAGTAAATGTGAAAGCATAGCGCTTAGTTCGAGTCCTCAATAAACTGGTCGGTAACTTATGGAGTAAGTTCATGTAAAATCTTCACAAACATAACATCATCAAACACAATTTGTCAAAAACCATTCGTTTTCGTGCGCGTTCCAGTGTTTCGTGTCGTTTCCAAAGCTTGATTTAAGTACCAACTAAGAAGTTCCAAACTCGCGAAGTAAACAGTCGTTAAATGACTTACTCACACAACGGCAAGAACTGCTGGGTGTGTTACTTATAAACTAATTAGGTAAGTTTATAACGTAATATAAGCAACCAACTTACGTGTTCGCGTAAATATTTCGTAATTAAGAAATATTCGCTCCCTTAGTGTGACATTATATTCATTAAAATATTAAACGTGTCCGGTAATATCAGTTGCCGTCCGGACACCGTACAGATAATAATAATGTCCGCAGCCATTCCGCAATCTGTCTATACCCCAGTCTGACTGAACTCGAAAGGTAACTTGACTGTGCACTAGCTTTTTAATTTGTACACATTTAATAGGATACCCAACAGTAATTTTTTTAGCTTTGCTAACATTTTAACCACTCCGCGGTTCAAGAATTTTTCATGCTATGTTCATTCCAAAGTACGAACTTTAGAGTTCTGATGTACTTTCTGTTTCCATTCGACTTCAAATTAGTTTGTTCGTTCATTTTATTTCTTCACTCTTTCGTTCGACGTCGGCTTAGCGGGAAATGAAGAGTTATTTACGTCCCCACATATGTTTGTGGAATCTTGGATTTTTCTTGTTAACTGTACTATTTACCATGTACTGATTTACTGCGGCTCGGTGACATCCCTAACAACAGCTGACAAATTCAGCGAACGAAACGACTTTATTTATTTTTTAACAAATACGTTGCCGGCGAAAATAACATAAAACAGAGTTACGCCGTATTTTAGTCGAACTGTGCACTGACAATTTGTTTTGCACTGCCATTGAAAAGCGAAATATTGAAAGGCAATAAACCAAAATGTTGTTCGATCATGTTTGCATAATTCTCTGCATTTCGTATCCGGAATGGTAGTTATGTGAACTAAAACGTTAGGTTTCTGCGGCTTGATTCACTTGAAATATGTGTGTGGGAGAATGTATGGATACGGAACAAAACAGACGAAATATTAGCACCGGATTGGGCGTGACTCTATTAGCGGTTATTCAGTGTTCGAATTGGTCGCTGACTGACGGTCTGCCTTTCTGTTTTAACAAATATGCGATGGCTACGTGAATAGGTAAAGCAATTTCTGAAATAGTTAGTTTCAGTATAAAACTGTAATCGAATTGAATGACGCTTTTTTTTTAAAACTTTTCAATTCGTCGTACCTTAAATCGACTTACTGTAGCTTTTGATCATTTATAGGGATTAGGAAAACTTATAACTTCCCACTCAGTGGTTTCCCGACCTCCACGCGCACACGCCCACATCCAAGTTAATAATAATGGCATTTTAATTCCTCGTTCAGAGATTCACCAAAGCCAGGTGTAACAGAAACAACCATTAAAATATTTCTGCGTCTTTTACACAGTGACTTACAATGGCCATTTCTACGTGGACTACGTACGAGGAATTGCTAAAAAATGCAATAATTCGCCCAAACAGCTACACCCAGCCCACTGGCATATGGCCAACTAACATTTGCCTCGAAATGAGCGTATAAGTAGCTTCAACATTATATAGGTCTTGCTTTCATTGCCAGATCAGTTCAACATAAAATCTGTAGCGTATATCAAGTCTAGAGTTGTTGACGGTTGCTGTTGGTTACATTTGTAGTGCACTTGAGACTGCAAACCGTTTGGATGTTTTGACACTTTTCTATTGAGTAGTAAGGTTCAAAATTGTTAAATTATTTATTTAGTAAATAATATTTTCGTGAAACCCTCTGTCTGTTGCAATCGTAATATTACAGGAATATCATAAGTTCAGTGCATACAGTTATCACTACTAGATATGTCTAATACCGTTGCTGTTTATAAAACTATCTAAATTCTATCATTTCATAGGCAATTACCACCAATTTAGGTATGTACTCCCATGAGTGTGTATATGACACTGATATTATATCAGTAACCAATATAAGTAAGTAATTTACGATTTAGTTATTGCCTAACCATTAAGAGCAATAACGCTCCATAACCATAATATATTTATACAGTTATTAAACACATAAATAAAACTATAGAGCCAAGTTCAAATGAACTATAAGCTATATTACATTCCATGTAGTTAGCTCTTCCATTCAAATGATTGCAAACCACATTACTCATGTTCATAACCATATAATTACATACACACGCTTTTCCATTAACATTGGAAATTTGTATCTATTTTAAATATGGGAAATACTAATATCAATAATATGGTTTGTTGATTTAATTTGAAATTCTGTTTGGCTGCTTTTCGACGAATCAATGAAAGTAATCACTGATTTGTTTATAGTTTGCAATCAGGTGAGTTTAGCCATCGTGATGGTTTTGTTTGATATACTAGTAATCCTACTAAATTGTTTGTGTTTGATAGGGGTAATGTGTCAGTGTTGCTAAGCCACTTTCTTACTAATAAAATTTGCATAAGGCGGCCTCCGCAAACGATGCCGTCTACACCTGGAGTGGCGAACCAACCTCAGTATTGCATCTTTTATCAGCTTTAACCTCAAGAGGCAAGTTTTTTGGCCGTCTCTCTCTATAGCCTCGCTTTATTTCATGCTCTAAAGTTTTGAGTGGACTTTTTGCGTCGCTCCAGAGAAAAGCCATCATATTTTGAATGCTTTATAAAACGATTTGCAAGCTTATCTATTGTGTCGTTTCAGGACTTTCAGGTATTCAAACTAATACGTGAATTCGTGTTATCATTACTGGCCGTACCCTAAACGTGTGTCTCTCCAATGTGCTTACGATTAGTCTATAATTTACACCTTCATAGGCCTTTGCAGCCCTTTTGTGTGTGTGTTTTAATAAAACCACTCCTTATTCTTTCACGTCCACGTACACGTCTATAACTCATTCACTAGCTGAAACTTTGACAACACTTTAAAAGTTACCACCTCCATCTATTCATTTAAAATTCTACGTTGTTGAATGGCACTAAATTTTCTCTGCAGTCCCTTTGCGCAGTAAGACTCCTAACCGAATTTAGTCAAGTTTGGCAAAACAAAAAAAAACACAAACCTGAATATTTTAATACCTGCAAAACCCTTGCCTCTGACCTCCTTTAAATTGAATTATGTCTCCTTCTAAATTGCAAATTGACTCATTTATTTTTCTTCTACTTTGGTACGAATTTCTATCGTTAGATTTTTTATTCTCTTTGTTGGATCGTCGTATTTTATTTTGTTCAGTTCTTACTCAATATTATTGTTACTTATGTTCTTGATCGTTCGTTATACCTACTAGTTGCGAAACTAGCGGTATCTCTCCATCGTATTTCAATTTGATTTTCTGCACGATAGTACTATCTCAATCATGGTCTTGCAAATCTGTTGGGAGTTAGATGGTAGATCCTTATCAATATCTGTTTTTGTAGTAGTATAGCGCAAGTTCGCGGATACCGTATTCAGTATTGGCTAGAATCCAAACAAAACGCCGCCGCCCGTTCAGTAGTCGCTTCCGTGTATTTATGTCCACAACGCGTGTGAATGGCATTTCTTCCCAATATATTTATTTTGCTGATATTTAAACCGCTCCGAGTCGTTTCGAATCCATCTTCGAAGTATATTCTGACATAATGCCTCGTTTAAATGTAGGTCATCGCTTAAGACTTACAATTCGTGTCTTGCATGGCTTATCGTAAGTGTTATTGTATTTATTTTCGTTTTAAATATAATTTATTTTGGATGTAACATAAATAATATTGTTTAACCGAAGAATAACGTGCGTCAATGCAACTCAAAAAGCAATTTGCTCCATAGTTCTCTCAGACAGCCACCACGGCAGGCAATTTCAAAAGATTAATGACAATGGAATGGCTTGTGACATCAAAACCACTGTTTCAGTTCAACACTTGGATAATTAATTCTCCTCTCATTTCACTACTTGTACCCCATGACTTTGGAATTTGGTTAAATGGCACCGCTTATCTAGTAACATTACTGTTTTAACTTCTATGAAAAATGTTGAGCTCTGCAGTTGTTTACGGCTTGGCCTATTTTCACTGTCAACTGAGCAGAGTAAAGCTTTGGTTATCATCGTAGACACACAGGCTTGGCAATTAAAACTGACTCCACATTCGTTTGGCTCTACTTTGACGAAAACATCGCGCATATTACTTTTGCTAGAAGTATCAAGATCACGACCTTTTGAGTCATAGTTACTTTTTCTTTCTATGTAATGTTTGTACAGTTGCTAATGTACTTCGTTGATGTTGTGTATTGTATTTGAGGCAACACATCGCCTAACAACAAAGCTCGTATTGTGTTATTGTGCTACCCGTTTTAATAAAACCCTGTTTCCCTCGGAAATGCTCTATTTTCATACGAAAGCATTTCCATTTAATTCTAGGAAACCTTCATTCCCTTGATGTTTATTTACAAGTTCGTTGTAGATTTTATTTGATTATTGTGTTAAACGAACCGCGTATCCCTTCTAGTGAGTCCAATTCAAATGTTTGTACGAATTTCACTTAGGAAGCGAAGTTTGTTCTCGTACTATTCTCGGTTCTTCAATAGTTTCACATTTTAAGTGGCCCACATACGAGCCACGAGCAAACTCACTAGGCTAAGCTTTCGGAATAGTGCGGCTAAGTGTCCCGACATACTCGAGACGGGCTTTGAAAAAGTTATGTGCAACTATGGATCACAACTGTTTATCTAGAAAGTATGTAATAGTAGTAGTATGTATACCGTAATTTATAAAGTCGCCAGATCGTCAATATTACCATTTAATACTACATAAATAACAGGCTCTATTGAGACGAATATACATATGTCAAGAATTTTGAATGCCAATCATTTATCACAGTGATGGGCTATCGATTAAATATTTATCTTTTAATAACAGGGGTACTAGCAATTTGATTAAGGTAAAGCTAACAGAAGCAAATCAAGATATAATGAGAGATTCAGAAATATCAATATTCGAATTGTTTCAATAATCCCTCCCGTCGTAGTAAATGGTTCTTTAAATAAAACTATAATGACCATTAACGTTTCTGCTACCAATCCTTACTTAACCTAATCTTTAGCTTCCTCGGTTTCTGCTAAGAGTTCTACAACAAGTAAAGTTATGGCACTTACTGCATGTAAGAGCCAACCATTATCTTTGTTTTCAAGTTCTTTTCATTGTAAAGTTATTTTATCGTCACACTAGCCTTGAGAAATGTTTCTCCACTGCCAACACTATTTCTTATGCGGGCGCACTAAGCGTAGAAGTGTTCCTATTGTGCTGAAACCTTTGCATAGTCAAGGGAAGTGGAAAAACAAATGCTTCCATATCTGTGGCACTATAAGTTAGACACGTTTCAATGGTTTAGAACAGAAAGATAACTAAGGTTATTTCTAGTTATTTCTTAATTTCTTTTCTTTTTACTTGATTGTCAAAAAATGGCTAGTGCATATATTTTAAATCCATCGGCCATATAGTGTCTTTTGTAGTCTATGAAGTTTTTTTTTGTCATCGTAATATTATCACGGGAAAAGAGCTCATGGAAGGAATTGGGGGAGGCCTTTGCTGAGCAGTGGGATAGTATAGGCTAGGAAAAAAAGAAAAAAAATTCTCTCCTCTTCTATCTTTTTTATTGCTTTGACCTTCAACAAAAGTGTTGCTGGTTTATTCATTATTCAAGACAGCAAAACGGGAATGCTACGATATTTACGTACACTGTCGTACATGCGTAATACTTCACTTAACCCAAAGGCCAAATGTACGATCGTGTGCTTGCAAGTTGGAATGTTTGCATGAAAACATGTTTTGGTTACTTAAGGCACTTAGGTTATTTACTTAGCCAATGCGGGTATTTTACTACCCTTGTTTTAAGACCCTATTTCTTTTGTACCTTTTGTTTGTTTCGTACATGCCTTGTTTTTCGAATATGATAAATGGGCGCTTTATTCTCGTTGTTCACATAAGGGTTGTCAATAGGCGTGTTGAGGATTGTTTACTTTGGAGCTTACTTTTATTTATGATACGTTTACCTAACTAGGCCTTTAGCGTAGGATCTCATGAGGGCTTAGTGCGAGTTATTTTACCAACCGGATAGTGTTAAGATAAACTTACATTTTTACTGAAACTGAATTAGCGCCGTGTGATGATAAAAATGTGTATTGATAAAACTTGCAATATATGTTCCAATGCTAACATTTTGTAGTTTCTTTCTCTTACTTTTTGCATATATAATCCTATTGTTCCTTTTTTTTTCTATTTCAATACTGTATCTTTTGTATATCTAGGAGTTTGAACGTCTTTGTGCAATACTTGTCCATGACTTTGTCCAAGTAAATCTTGGTGTAGATACGGCACCACTTCGTTAAGATTCAAACCGCACTTCCGCGCAGTACTACACTACTTACAATTGAGTAGTCATATTCTTATAAAACTTCGGATAAAAACAATCATACCTAACTACATTTACACTGTCTATTTTTATCACGCTTCTTTTTCTACATCTATATTCTCGTACATATTATTCTTCTTTTTCATCTATATTATATACCTAGGGTTTTTAAGGCCTTAATATTAATATTTTTGTAAATCAATTATTTAGATGAACAATTTCTACAAATTAATTAATACTTATATGGAAAACAGTGTAAAATATTATGCAAGCCAAAGTATGAAGTTTTTCTATTCTTTGCTTTTTGAATGAGTAAAAACTGCTATAAAAGTTTACGGTGCCCATATGGGAGCGAAACGTTAAAATTTTGACTTTGGTACAAAGTCGAGCTGAACTTGTGCTCGTTTTGCATAGAGTAATCGAAAGAGTTATGATCGTACTATCCAAATGTCAGAATGTCTAGCTTCACAACACCATTCATATCTACTTTTAACACGAAACCCACAAAGAAGAAAGAAATCGAGTGTCTGGAAACTAATGAAACTATCTCGCAAGTTCTGACGGCGTCGTTTATATAAACTTCTGAATTTGCATGAGTTATATTCTCAGTTTTGATCTTACTCATACCAAAACTTTTGCGTGGTCCCTTCATAATTTATTTACTTGTGAAATCGACATTGGGATCGACATCTTATGTATTTGTATTAGGATACATAAACACGCCGAAACTTTTATCATTTTCATTGACGTACGGTAGGGAATGTGCGTGTTTGTCAATCTTACCTCTACCCTCTTTTTCGTTGTTATTATTTCCTCCTTTCTTTTAGTATTATCAAGTTAATTCAGTTTCATTATTGTATAAAGGTCTATCTACAACAGGATATTTACTTTCTATAGAAACGTGAAGCTAAGCTGATACTTATTACCTAACGAGGTATAAAATCACTTCCCAGGTCACTCAAACGTAACTGCTCACGACCACCGTTTCCCCGGTACTAAATGAACGACGAAAATCCTTTGAGGAAACTCTAGTATAACTTTAGTGCACTTTAATAACTTGAGGACTTTTCAGTCCAGCCATTGGCTCAGGTTAGACGAAGGAAGTTCTGCCAACATTTTGACAAGAAAAATACATTAGGTGGGGAATGTTTGCATTTTGTTCGAGAGGCAATCACATACCATGACAATTGTGTTTGGCATTGTGTAAGAAACCATCCAAGGGAGTGTTACTTTTGACGCCATTTCTTGGCTCATGTAATTGTATGACCTCGTTTAGCTTTACGTGGGCAATTCAAACATAAAAGCTCTACACCAGCAGCAGATACTTACAAAAACTCAATATTTGCTGTTGTAGGTAACCAGCGTTGATTAAGTTTTATTCAAACGTATTTATTTAATACCAGACCATCCATCCACATGCCTATACAGAGTTACTTGTATATACATTCAATCTCGAAGCCCATTATCCCCCTGTTTGAATTCGTCGCAATCGATCGTCTCCTTCACATATAAATGTAATTTATGCAATCCCAACCACCATCATTTCATTCCGCAAAGAGTTTTTCTCCGAAGTATTTGCCTTATCTCATCAGACTTTCATCGTTAGGCAAGAAGACCGATAACGCAAGACTATCCCGAAATGAAATCTCTCCTTTATTCCTTTCCTATGACATGTCGGAGGCCGCACGTACCAAAAGTTGGAATTTCTATATAAGCAACAACTATTCATAACCCCGCTATATTGTCACGCAAGTACTTGTGTAAATACTCCCAAGGGTTATATTACAACGGTACTACCTACGAAATTATCTTTCTCAGTTAATCACCACACCGTGACAGTGGTTATTACACAAATTAGTGAGATAACGTCAGGGAATAAAGCAGTAGAAATAAACAATGGGGAAACTCGGAAGAGGAAGGTCATTACGTGACAGAGGTAGTAAGAGCATGCTCATAAATATATGGACGCAGATATTTGTAGCTCCAACCATGATTAGAGGCACAGTCAAGGAAGGAACTTTTGAAAATATAAAAGGCAGCAAAGTAGAAAATGCTCGAAAAATACGAGGGCAATGTCGAGGTACCACGTGGCATAACTCCTCAGAATATATGTAGAGAGGACTTGAAATCTTTATGATTCAGGGCTGTGCTCCCATACTTTCTGTGACTATGTAACATATTGTTTTAAAATTTACACATGTTGTCAGTTTATTCATTTATTATTTTGAGAACAGCATTCATAATGCTTTATGATCCGTAAATAATACGAAATCTGTATATAGTTGATGTTTCCAATAAATTAATTAATTTTAAATACTGACAATTTAACTTAACATTTTGAAATGAAAACAGTAATAAAATCAACCTTTTAACTTCACTCACAAATAATCCCTCATCCCAATTTATTTTGATGAGCATAAAATTATATTTAATAAGGAATGAACATAACTTGTTAACGAGTTTAAAAACTTCGTTACGGGGTTTTTGTTAAATTAACTAGCTATATCTGTTGTAACGACCAACGAGGGAATTTGAACTTTGAACCTTTTAATTGCTTTAACATTTGCATTCCCCTTCTAAGGGTTTTCATCTTTATCTCAGCGCAAATGTAAATCTTATTAATTTTGGGCTCCTTGTCTTATTTATATTTTCCACACGAAATTTTTGAATAAAAATTCACCAGCTATCGAAATCGAATCAATATTCTAGGTACTCTTCTCAACTCCTCAAGAATTCTAATCAGAAGTTCCCATCAATTATTGAATTACGCAAAAAAGCCGGTAGGCACTAAAAATCCGCACGAATTTCAAGTGAAAACTACTTCACTAGAAGACGAATTAAATGGTAATCGTATACTTTGTGCAATGACTCCAAAAGTTCCAGTACAAACGTGAGACCGTAACCACTTACCCCGCTTAACTGTTGCGATCGCCGAAATAAATACGACTTACCCTTGTTAGGTGGAGCTTTTGTCCAAATACGTCCCTTGGAAGAGTTTAGGAGGATGTTCGTTAACATATTTTCCTATTTGTTTTTTACTTGTCCTAAAGCCTCGTGTTTCGAGTAATTAAGTGGGCAATTTAGGGCATTTTATGTGGTAGGTCATTTAAAGTCTTGTAAGTAATTATTTTCGAGATGATTTATCCATTATACTCCTATGTTTTAATTTGTGAAGGTATTCGGTCTGGCTCGCCTGGTCGTCTACTGATTTGCATTAACCATTCGTGGTTTGTCATGTATAACTTTTCGTTCCCTATCTAGTTTTACAAAAAAGTGCCAGTCATACCACCGTTCAGCAAATGGATTACCATACGGGCTTCAGTTTTTAGCCATGTTGGTTCAACTAACGTCGAAAAAGATACGAATTTCTGTGTACTACGACAATTGCTTTCAAATCGTTCTAGGTTTCGAAATATTTTTTATTGTACCGTTTCCGAACCTTTTTGTGGAGTTCAAAAGGATCCACACATCTGTGCTTTATATCAAACTCTCAGGAACAATGTTTTTGACTGTTATTTATGTTTTTTTTTGTATCAAACAACGTGAGAGCATCATCCGGCCTTTGTCGCAGCTCGCAAACACATTAATAAATCTCCTGAATTGGTTCGGCGGCTCCGTCTACTATCTTCTGACGGCTAATAATGTAAGATAGCTTGTTTTTTTCGACCGTCATGGACAAACTCTGAATAGAATGAACATAATAGAACCGATAAGATCTACAGATAACAAAGTAATTTTCTTGAAAAGTGATGGATGTGATAAAAGCTTCCGATCGTAATTCTTATAAAATCCTAATAAATTTTAACACCCTCTCGAAAAATATTAGAAGGGTCATCTTTTTGGATCCACACCCTTACGATGATTTATCGGTCATATAAAGGTAATGAGCTCATTCCTCGCTTATTTCAACACCCCACAATCATGTCTATCATCTGGGCGTTTATTTCTGCGATGGTCACCAATTTTAGCATTCTTTAAAACGTTTCATTCATTATCTTTGTTGAAACAATGGTGAGTTTTCTTTTTATTTATGATAAAAGAGTATTACAAATGTAGCTTTTTCACGGTTCTTGGGCGGAACATTGCGGTCTTATATCTGTTAGATTTATGGCAACACTTTTACTGTGCTTACGCATAATGCCAAAGCGGTGTAGTTGAGCCCTTTCGTGCCCTCTTCCGGAAGTGCCGTTATACGAAATATTTGTGTTATATCCCATTACTATTTCGCCGTAGAATTACATTCTTGCTGTACGCTATTTCATTTGTCTAGTGCGGTTGAGAAAATTCGCAATCTCATGGCATGACAAAGCGGTTAGTAGCTTTTTGTCATGTGTCTCCGGACAGTTATTCTTTTTAGAATTCAAACATAATATCACGCTTGTTTCCTCGAGGGGTTTGGCAGGGATTTTCCTGTAATAGATACCCACATTTCGTTTGAAAAAAATCAATATTAGTTTGAACAATCCTATAAAGAAGCACGAACACACGACCGTCATTAAGACATAAAAAATAAATCGAGTCCTTGTACACCGAGAAATTTAGTGTGCCACCGTCGCTACCTAAATGGTACTTTGCATTGAATTACGACGAAAGAATATTTTTTATTGCCAAATTTTGTGACAGCTGCTGTTTATTATGCACCTTTTAGTAACAGTAAATTGAGTGGAAACCTATTCCAATGTTTGTCGTATAATGTGTTGAATATGTTGTTGGTCCTTTTGCCTAGCTTTTATAGAAAAAAAAATGAAAATGACAATAATTGAAAAACAAGTCAATACTCACTAAAAGAGTGATGGATGGACAAGGAGAGGAAGGCAAAAAAAAGATGGATGGATTGTGTGAGGAATGATATGAAAGAGAAAGGACTACTCCTTTCTCTTTCATATCATTACTTATGATGCCGTGTCGTCTGACAGGGGAGAATGAAAGAAGAAAACGTGTTGCGCCGACTCCAAGTAGAATGGGACAAGGGCAGGAACATGATGCATAATTTAGATTTCAAAAAAAGTTATTTAAGTCTACTCAAACATAAATAGTTGGATTGTCGTGCAATATTTAACTGCAATCGATATTCAACATCTTCTGGAAATTTATTTTTGAACACCCTGGACAGCTAAACTAGTTTGCCGGAAAAGTTAGCCTTTACGCTATTTTCAATTCCCTGTGGTCTAGTTTAAACATATTGAATAAGCTGATGACACAAAATTGCTTTTGTTACATCATTACCGTAAATTTCCTGTGTTTCAGCCGATACATCGGCAGAATTGACCAACTAAGCTGTCTAACGGATATTTATCGCCGCATTGTTTTCATGGCGAATGAACCTGGCTTAGCAATGTTTATAGATATTCCCGTTATCCCTTTGTTTTTATTCCAATGCTCAAAACAACTTCATTTGTTATTCGTGCGTGATCAACAGATCTTACTGGAATGAAAACATATTGCTTGGTGTTACAAACTTGTTTGATTACTTACAAGTTTTTTCTGAACCTTCCATCGTTCTCATTTTCCAACATCAACATGTAATGTTTACTCGTTTTTTGATTTATGCATTAAAAACCCTAGCAATTCCACGGGCGCCAGAACACGAACTTTTCTCGAAAAAAGTTTGTCAAGTCTCTGATAAACGACAAAATTATACATGCTCTGAGGTTATATTTCATTCTTTTCGTCCTACAACTATAATTAAATGCACGTGTGCTGGAAAACGCTACAGTAACCACACGAAGCTATTTTTCATCCACAACGTTCAAACATTTGCATTGCTTTTTTGATCCTAGTCTTTGCGGAAGTTTATTAACATCTGACTTGTTAGCAGTTCGCTTTATATCGCTGCAGCGCTGCCGAGGCGGTATTACGCTGTCACCGACTGTCATACCAACCGACTGCATTGGGCCCGACTCAACTGTAATATCAAAAGGATTTATTGTTTAACGTAACACAACGCCGACTTTATTTATTGTTTTATCTGTCGAAAGTTTGTTTGCTGTGTCATTTTTTAGTTTTGTAGCTTAAATCTCTGCCTTTGAATTTGCTGGTATTTTCTCTTCCTCATTGTAATAATAATACAGGTTATTTCTTGTTGTATTCGATACACATACAAAGCTTATAGATGTCGGCCAACCTAAATTGGACTATTCGTCTTGTTGGTCGATAACATTGTAATTATTAATAGCTATCCCTAACACCGAAGGTCCATTGTTTTTGCACGATCCCCATAGAAGTGTATAACCTTCAGGTACCTAATAATATGAGTATATATTACATTATTCAACAATACAAAATGTGCCAGGGAACCTAATTACTGATAAATAAAGCAGAAATATTCATGGCATCATTGCGTATTTCTTGTACACAGAAATATACCGTACCATATTGATGAATACTTCTTTCAGAAATATCAACCTTCGCTGTAAAACAGGCTCGTTTGATAGCGCCATCTTGGCAATTGATTTCCTCTTCAGTACCTTTAGCGGAACATCTTTCACCTCCTACTTCAGAAATTACGATATTCTACAATTGATTTCGAGAAGAAACCCCGTCCTTAAATCTAAGTGAGCACATAAAACAATAAAGTTCGTATCCACAGGAGTATAAGATACCCTAAAACCGCAAGGTTTGCCGTTTTCAGGTTATTTATCGCTAATGTTTTAGTGGGAAACGTCCAAGATCTCGTTCGTGTAGTGACAGGTAAAGGTTTTACTGGGGTTAACATTTTATTCCGTAATCCCTCGGCTGAAACATAGGATACAGTTTGTCAACTAGTGATTGGAAACGCGCTAAAAGCAGCTTTATGTCATCGGTTAATATGGACGTGATTGTATAATTCTATTATCATTTCCATGAAGCTTAAACTATCAAAGAGCAATTCGAGACTTTTGACAGACGAGACGAGAGCTTTTGATAGGCTTAAAATAACTTTTTACAAAGTTTTGTATTTTTAATTAATAGGTAAGTACCTTATTTTTTTACTTCCTTTTATACTTAATAAAATAACGAATGACCCAAAATGGCGCGGAACCATCACAAAATTGATTTCCTTTGCCACTTGATCTTTGTTTAAAAGAAATTCAATATCCGTAGCTACATCCTGAGTCCCTCCTTAGATCATTACAGTGTAGACTTTGTTTTTCCTACGTTTTGCTACATTTTTGCTGCTCTTCTTTTCAGAATATTTCCTTTGAGTTATCGACTACGATTTATAATACCGGATTGTTTTTGTCATCTGATCTGCGAGTTAAAATAGGGTGGTATTCCTTTCGTGATATTTTGTTTTGTCTTGAACTTTTTAGAATTCTTTCTTCTGTATTGACTCTTCATGATTGAGTGCTATGGATGTTAATGAAAAAGTATGACACCGATTTGTAAGGTTACTTCTCAGAATATTCAATGAATACAATGAAGATAAAGATGAAGGATATCAATTGCCGTTTATACATTCCTCCGATCTAAATATTCAACATTTTCCTGCTCCTAAAGATAATTCCCAAAAACTTGAATATCGTCATCATCATTCTCCTACTCCTATCCCAATAGGATGTCTTCCTCTTTCATGCTTCTCTATTACCTACTCGTCATGTTAGCAGTCACTTCCTTTCTGCTTCATTCATCATCATCGTCATCAGTCTCCTGCATTTTTATTTGGGGTCGGCGCAGCATGTCTTCTTCTTCACTAAATGATATCTTCTTTATCGTGTGGTTAGTGCGTAACCTGGTATCAGAGTTTTTATGCCGCCCATGGGCCTCTGACTTGGCTTTACATGCCGTCGAGAAATATCTCTCAGGCATGCTGGTTTCCTCACGATGTTTTCCTTCACCGAAGCAAGTGATAGTTTATACAATCAGAGATGCGTGCCTTGGGTTCGAACTCGAGACCTATGACTTTGCAGTCCAACGGTCACACCACTAGGCTATCACTGCTTACCCTAAATGATATTTCTACCTATTAAAACCGCAATTGAAAATCATGCTCCTTCCACAATCATCTCGTCAACTACGTCAACATTGCACATTGGATCCTCATTACTCATGTTTAACTTAAATACTTTTAAATTTATCACTTAATTGAATTTTCTACTGCAATCACCAGGCATTCACGTTAATGAATAATGAGTAATTCATCAGTTTGGAAATTAAATTGTGACCATTTACCATTTATCATTTGTTTATTGTGATGATGACGTTTATATTTTTGCAATATGGCCATAAAGTTTGATTTATAGAAATGGATGTTAAAGCTGTGCATAATGAAAGTTGACAACGTCGCAAATAGTGGTCAAAGATTTCGCTGTTAAAAGTTGGTTAGTAAAAATCTAAAGGAGGAAGTCGGTCTCTGTGACGGATGTATCGTCAAACATTCAATTTGCATTTCTATTTCAAATTCACAAATGTACATAACATTTGTGCAAGTACCTACACACAATACAAATTCCGATGAGTTAGTTAAACCTTATAAAATCATCGATACGATTTTTATTTCTAATCGCAATCACAATAGGCTAGAAGAGAATCTTAATCAAGCTACTTTATTCCTACATTCTCGCAAGTTCTCATGTTCCAGCAAACCTTTTAAGAATCAAGTCACTCGGAGAGATGAAATTACGAAGAAATCTCAAGCTTCAAGCGTACTGAAAGCTATTAGATTATCTATAGAAATAGATTTTGAATTCTGACAGAACGTATAAAAATGTTTCTTTACTATTTTTAAAAAGGACATTTTTTTTTTTTAAACCGGGTTAAATTATATTAGATACTTGATGAACTGATATTGATATCTTAACAATCATGATAAAACAGAACACACGTTCATTAACCCAAAAAAAAAAAATATTAAGATATTGATACCCATCACGTCTATCTAATAGTTTCGCTAGCTAATTTAAGAGAAAGATGCTAAAACATTTATTATATTCAAATCAAATTTGGAATTTGCCAAATCAACACTACATCCTACTCCAATCAACAATTATGACAATTAAATCGCAATAGGTAACAATTACTCAAATAATCAAGTTACTAACCTAACTCCGGATAACATGATGGAATATCTTATAACATGGCGGAAACGTGCTTGCAATACCATTTAGCTCTTTGTCTTTGTCACAACAAGTAACAATTCCATCGAAGTTGGTGGTATCTCTTATACTACCTGCTTGACAAACGGATACTGCTGCCGTATGCAAATTCAGAAATATGTATGTATGTGGCTGTCATGCTCAAATTAACAGACACGTTGAGTGCTGTCAAACGCGTACCTGAGGACCAAGCAGCAGATTGAATTAAAGCCTGATTGCCGATCAATTGACATGGATGGATACCGGTAGCAATTTTGGGGACTGATGCTTCATAGAAGTTCGGTTGGTTCGTGATTTATGCTGGTTTTAAATGGGCTATGACGCTCACACTAACGCGCTAAATGAGTACAGTGCGGTTCGCTTAATTTGATCTAAAAGCGGCCTTCCCGAAAAAGATTTTCTGTTTTAACACGAAGAAGCCGAAAATAGTAGCAATCTGATGTTATTTGTATCCATATTTAGACCTTCCTAAAAATGTTATCATGAAAGAGAAGCTGCTATATTAAGAGTTTATTCATACCGTATTTCTTTACCCCGATCAAGAGAAGTACATTTTAAGTGGCCATCATATCGTCATTTGTATTGGAAACTCGATATTGGCTCCGGCTGGGCTCAGTGAAGCATGACATTAATCTCAAGTTTCGAATAAAAATATTGGGTCATCGCGCAAAATAGGATTAGTATACATCGCGGTTCGCAGGTGTGCAGGTCACATGGATACAATACCAAACCCACTTTATTATCTGATTTATTTGCGTTAGCCTGTATCATCCCACTGCTGGGCAAAAGCGTCTCCTCAGGGCTAAGGTGGGCTACGGTTTTTTATTACTTTTGATAAAAGATTCCACTGCATCTTATTTATCGTTCATTTTTGATGTTCTCAAAGTGTACAATCTACTTAGAACTCTAATTATATAAATTGAATACTCCAAACTTGTATCCATATACGTTTGAAATCATACTGCTGTTCCATGAGGTAGTCAAATCCCCATATGGTGCGGTTGTCGGCAAATTGGAAATGCTTGAAGCGCACATCCGCAGCACACTGGGCTTAGGAAATGTAATACTGCATAATATAGTACTGCAGATTAATTATATTGTGTGCTAGTACCCAGTGAAAGCCATTACCTTGACTGTTAATACTTGTGTGAATAGTTGAATAACACATACTGAATTATGTTGAGACAATTATTTCTCAAAAATTGATTTTTCGACCAAATTGTTTCTAACTTTGCCTTTGTAACAAAAGCTACAGCTACAGGATTATACCATGGAAATAATACGATTATAGTCAGATATAATTTCATCAACAATACCTTTGTTGTCACAACAAACTGAATCCGATACAACTTTGTTTGGACCCTTGTTATTACAGAGTATTGTTCGATTTAATCGCATTATTTGTTTCCCCTGTATTATGCGTTACAAGTAAATTAACGTGACTATGCTTATTTGCTGCCCTATTCATTACACTTTCTTTGTCGGTTACTAACTAATGAGGCCTTTATTAGATTTTATTGTGTTTTCTTTAGAAAGAGGAAGAGACCTTAACTGGGTATAAAATTGCTGCGTATAATTTTATTCCTTGATATATTTTGCTCATTCCTTTGTAGAATATTTTATTTGATTACGATAGACCACTTCAAAAGATTGTCCTCAATTTCTCGATTTTTTTTCGAAAATTTCTTCCGATGCGTTAATTTCTTCTTCAACGGTTGGTTCGTTTAATTCATGATTATTGTATCTTGCTGTTATTTTAAGTGCTTTGTAATCCATAAATTCCCAATTTGCAACAGTTCGTGCCCAAATATCTTTATGTATGCTAATATACTTATCATCTTAGCACGTATTCGTCAGTTTTACATACTATAGACTTATATATTATATAGTTTTACATATATAGACTACTAAATCTGAAAATTAAGTGGCAGGCTTCATAAGAGATATTCATAGAAGCCTCGCTTAGGCAGATTTGCGGTGGAGCATTAGCACGTAGCGAAGGATTATCTATGTTTTATCCAAATAAACAGAATTCACGGAACAGCTCGGCTACAACAATAGTGCCACTGCACATTTCTACATTACCATACGAATGGGCGCTGCTGTTTTTGTGATAGGAATTAGTGTAGCAGTGAATAAAGGGATTTCGCTTGACTGTTTTACAGTCGCATTTGCTGTTTTGTTTTAATTGTTCAGACATTTCCTGAAGAGAAGTTTGTTTTCAAGTAAATCTGCTCTGAAAAGATTTTAGGAAGCCTGAGGCTATTTTTTGTACCTGAAACTGAAAAGCTACTTGCTGATAAAAAGTCTTACCTTCGCTTTTAATTACTTAAAGTACTTCAAAAATAAAGCCATGACTCGCACCTTCTTAATTTATTGTTTGCTGAATTTTTGATAAAATTACGCATATCTAACTTTTGATCATAAAGGCATAATAATTTGAGCCAAAACTAATTAAGGTTCGTTCAATTGCGACGCATAAGTTAAGGAAGCTCCTCGTACAATTACCAGATTATACAAACACATGGCTGTAATTCGCAGATATTAACTTGATAATGTGGTCTGCAGTCAAAGGCGAGTGCGCTCCATATATTGCTTCATAATATACAAAGGATTATTCACGATTAAACTAAAATTAGCTCCGGAATACCTGATTGCTTTCGAAGCTGAAAGCATTCCAGGCGCTTCAGATGCCATAGCTGTAACTTTCGACGTATTTGTCTTTAGCTACATAACTTTGAAAATACTGGACGCAAAATAGGTTACCTTTAAAATCACAAAGGCATATCTCTGCTTGCTCTGAGTATAATTTTCGAATCTTCAAAAAAACCATAATTTTTAAAATCTACGAATTATAACGGCACCTCTACATTGAACCATGCTCTAAATTCCAGACTTAGTCGGCCATGCGTTAGTTTTTTCTAAAATTTACGGGCCGTTGAGCAATTAATACGGATTGAGAGCTTTTCGCCGTTCCCGATTCAAAATCTGAGGCAAATTTGTTGCGGTCACCAGTACATTTGGCGGATTATGGGTCTGGCGCAATATCGGCATCGGTTGTTGTGGATAAACCAGTAGCCGTCCACGGACGCATGCCAAGAGCGCTCGGACGTAAAATTAAAGAGGCTTAGAGTGAAGCGGTGTATGAAAGCAGAAAACATTTTAAATTCGCCATTCAATATGCAGCACGTGTCTACTGAATTGAATTTGGATATTAAAATGTTGAAAGTCGAACGTGGACCTGGAAATAAAATTGAGGGGTATTACGTTCTTTGAATTATCGGTACATATTCAAATCGACTCCAAGGCGAAGGCGGTGTTGAATCTTGATATTTATTATCTGCCATATCCATTAGTCAAGAATTCTACAATTCCGTCATCTTTTGCAAGACGAAGGAAAATATTTAGAATTATACAGGTTAGGCACTAACCACACTATAAAGAAGAAGACTACACAACGCCACCTACTACGACCCTTACATACTCCTTTCGCCTCCCCACTTTCATATCTAGTATTATGAACGATGCTGTACCAAATTCTTCAAAATCTGTTCACTTTTTTCTAACCTAAAATTTTTGTTTGCAGGCCTTACTCCAGGCGCACGATGTGGTCGCTCGCGAAGTGTACGGCGAGGAATCTCTACGGGCGTCACCGCCGCCGGTCAACGGCCGCACCACCGCACCACCGCCTGAAGATGAAGAAGATACCGAGCCGGAATTCGAGAACGTGACCAGGGTGCGCCTCGTGCAGTTCCAAAAGAATACCGACGAACCGATGGTAAGCGTGTTGAAGTTTTGTGGTAAAGGTATTTTACGAATAGGGTTTTTGTCAAAGGATTTGCTCAAAGTTGTGGCAGACCGAAAATTTTTTGAAAGAGGGCAGGTAGGCTTTGTCTTCCCTGAACATTGGGATAACCTAAGCTTATAAATTAGTAATTGGGTTTTATACATCGTTATTATTTGTAGCGGTTTTATGAACGGTAACACGTTTATTTTCAAGGAAAGAAAAAAGCGTTGAAAGGCAATAACAAAATAAATATTCAAGTTCTTAAAAGGCAAGACCTGAAAAGTTCATTTACAAGCCTTTTATTTACTTTGGCTAAATCCGGCTCAGCTTAATGCTTTAAAAATATTTCTAAAACGGTAGTCTGTAAAGGTTTGATGAATGGACCTAGATAATTTTCACTTGCTTTTGTTAAACCAGAACTGACGCGAGAGAACCGAGATAAAACAGAAATGGAACATTTAAACTCCCAAGGGTGAATCCTAAAATCTAAAACAAAAACACGAAGTGGAGACCAAAGGTTTCGTAAAAATAAATATTGACTCTTTCCTCAAAGCGTTTTGTTTCGTACCCTGGTTAGCAAATACAGGAACCTGTCAACTGAGTGTTATGGAGAAATGGGTACTGCGTGAATGTAATCGTTGCAGATCAATGATCATATCCTTTGAACCTTCCACCCGTGTTCCTGTGTCTATACAAATAATATTCCTATATGATAGTTTTATATAGGACATGTATCTCGTTTAACGCTACATTGTCAGGTATTTATATTCAAGTCTTAGGATAAGAGACAGTGCATGTGGTTTATAACATTTAAAAGCGATTTTCTCGTGAAACAATGGTTTCTTCTTTTGAGATAAAACCTGTTTCGTAATATTATATACTCTATCTTGACATTGAATCTGTGTGCACAGAGCAATTGGAGTGTATATTAGTGAGATGGCTTTCTATTGTTTTTTACTATGTTATACAGTGTAAATACTGTAATAATTTCTATGACCTAACTAAACAACAGAAATTCATTTTCTTTAGTAAATACAATGTGCTTACGCTTCAAGATTATTTTAAGAAACTTAAGTAGGATCAAAGGTTCATTAGATAACTTTCTTGACACCGAGGAGTTAATGAATAGAGTACACACTCTATTTTTAATACATTACATAACTGGCGAAATGTGAGTGTACTATTTTGTACACCTCTGCCTAATCCTTCGGGGATTATAGGCGTGAAGTTATGTTTGTATGCCTATTTTTTATTAGAGGATCAATCATTTTGATGGAAGGCACATTTGGCTGAATTGAAAATTAGACTAGCCTAAATTTCATAATTTACTGCACGGGGAATTAAAAAAAACACGTACCCTAGTTAAGTTTATCTCAAAATCCAAAAGCTCAAACAAACTAAAATGCGTTTTACAGGGCATAACACTGAAATTAGCAGACGACGGACGATGCATCGTAGCCCGCATCATGCACGGGGGAATGATACATAGACAGGCCACCCTGCACGTTGGGGACGAGATTAAAGAGATAAACGGCACGCCGGTCGCAAACCAGTCGGTGGCACAACTACAGAGAATGCTGGTACGTATTGTGAAAATGACGAAACAAAGGGTATTTGATTAGAAGGCGAAATTCTCCTTTTGGAGCTTTTGAAATACTTTAAATTGCAATTAGATTAAGCATTGTAAAAGTATAAATAAGACGATGACAGTTGACTGTATATCAGTTGGTAGATCTCCGTTAGAATATTCTGAATATTCTATTTTGTATAATTTTGCTAGCGATAAAATAATATAATTATCTTACTGTAGATTGTAACAGTACAGTTTTTCCAATAACATTGTTATATGTGTGTTAAATAGAGGTAAGTACGTACTTCGAAAGAACTATCATGTCGTCGATGTTAACAATGTGTGGTTTATTGTCAATTTATTGGAACATAAAAATTACAGCGCGAAGCTCGTGGATCGGTGACATTTAAGATCGTGCCCTCATACCGCTCAGCGCCGCCACCCTGCGAGGTAATACCTACTTTATCTTACTTAACCAATGCTCACATGGATCTGATGATATCCTTTAGTACATACCAAGTTTTTGTCAGTGTGGTTTTAAAACAGTAGAAGTAGCTAAGTTTGTATTAATACTAGTTTGAATTAAAATTCAGTAAAAGATATACATAAATATTGTTTTTGCAATTAACACGGTAGATAGTAGTGTGACTATAACGCTTGTATTACACTAAAAGAAGATATCAAAAAGTCGACAAGCGCACACAAATCTTCACAACAATGCTTTTCTTGAAGCATAAAACAATTGGTATTAAAATAGAAAACATTAAAATTTTGTGTTTTTGTTCTAACTAGCTTTTCCGGATAAAGCCTTCGCCCGTGCTAGTAAGTAGCGAGACCAGACCAGTTGCTACTTTGTGATATGTTTATGTTGTTCGTTTTATGTTGTGTTATGTTATGTTGTATTGTCACCTGGGCATGGCTGCGCTCCCCGGACCTCCGTTTCTGTGCGCTTGTTGTTCTTTTACCATCACTCCACTCCCATCTCATCACACGTCACTCTTTCTTCTTTCATTTGTTTCATTATGTTCATTTTGTTTGCCGTTTGTTTAAAAAATAACAAAATTAACTGCTACGAAATTGGCATTCATTATACTATCGTAGTCATTTTTATCCGCATTTTGCATTCAATTCATCATTTGGCATTACTTCTCATTTTTGTTGTCATATTTAGCCTCATTTATCAAAATCTTCATTAATCATTATTTTTGCGATATTGTTTTTGCGAGCAAGTATAAAACTTTGTAATTTGTTTTACTTCTTTCAGATTTTTGTGAGAGCGCAATTTGATTATGATCCATTAGAAGATGAATTGATTCCTTGCGCTCAGGCCGGTATCGCTTTCAATACTGGTGACATTCTGCAGGTACCACAATTATGTACTAGTACATCATTAAGTTGACATTTGAAGAATTGATGGTGTTATTATGATAAAATAAAACCCCTTTTAAAATGAAATTGCAACAAACTTTCAGATCATCAGTAAAGATGACTCTCATTGGTGGCAAGCACGCAAAGACGCGTCCGGTGGTTCAGCCGGTCTCATACCAAGCCCTGAACTGCAGGAATGGAGAGCAGCTTGTGCTGCTGCGGAAAGGTCCACCACCGATCAAGGTAATACAGTTACTGGTACCGTAGATAGAAAAAAGTCTAATATATTTCTTGTTTCGAAGGTATATGGAACTCCAAGGTCTGAAAAAGCTTTAAATGTTAGAATTGTTTTTCGTTTGTTTTGTTATTTTCATTTGGATGGTCAGCGTATAAAAGTATTTCATGATCCATGAAAATTGATGTTTCATTGTGTTTAGTTTATGCAACTTTCCGTATAGCAGTTTTATTTTTACCGTCAATAGTAACTTATTGAAAATTGTCGTACAGGTCATCTGTTGCTATGTTTGTCTTAGATGCATTTGTGTCGCATCTTTATGAATGTCGTATTCATGTGATTCTCTAATAGATTCTAGGTTTAAAATGGTTACTGGTATGAGAATCAAAATTATATTGGAACGATTACGTATTCAACCGAATTGGCAGTCGTTTTTAAGACAAAACACTTCAGTAACCGTTAATCATTCTCAAATACCTTACAGTCGTCATCTAACATCTGTCACTAATCTTCCTTTTGTTTTAATACTAATAACAAATTCCTGTAATTCATACCTGAAATGAAAAGTAGCTTTAATATTAATATCATAATCTACCTAACTTACATTAATTTCGTGTTATGCTTTCAATTTCATCATTGGACGAAGCAGTCGGTATGTAAAATTGCTTTTTTTTTTCTTGTTTTTGTTTATGAGTGATACAAGCTCCCATATATGCCAGAATATGCTAATGAAAGTGTACCTATACCAACTCTGCATGGTACAAAACCGGGCTAACATTTCCCAAAGATGTAGAAACATGATATATATTTCAGCTCCTTAATATGTATAACCGCCCATGTAATCTGATAATACGCCCACTCCAATCTTTTGTAGCAATGTTCTTCCTAGAATATAATTAAAACGATTTATAATAAATATCTACTTGTATTAAAAAGGGAGTTTGTGTAACCCTAATACATATTACTGTATTGTCATTATTAAGAAATGATTTGTCAAAGGTTTCTCCAGCCATATTTAGTTCAAGAGCCAGCTATATTTACAACTCTTCTATGTTCGCTTTAGCCTTTGAAACTGCCTTGAATAGCGCTAGTGGATGATATCAAATGGCCTCTCCACTACTAGAACAATTAAGTTTTGTAACTAGAAGCCTAACTTCACGGCCAGTTACGTTGTAGCAGTTAACAGTTACGACCAAAATTAAGTGTAACTCGCAGATACAGTCAGAAACTTTCATAAAGATAAGACTGTCCGTTAATGGCGAAAAGACTACTTTTAATGAAAAATTGGTGCAGTCTCATTTTTTAACTTTTTTAACCTTGTGAAATTCTTCGAGCAAGAAAAGATCGACTGGTAGCTTTACCAGAGATCAAAGTGCGTATACATATGTATGTGTAATAATGCCAACACAGAACACAAGATAACATTGCTGCTGGTATTGGTGATCCGACAATTAACATTGATGGTGATCTCGTTATATTTGATTTCGCGTGTTCTTGCCCATATCATAACTTAAAGCATGATCAGTCTCTATTTTTTCCTCTACTGGGGCTCCAGGACCACCTGTACCATCTGTGTGAAATAGATATGTGCTTGCGACGTATTCTTGTCCCCACCTTATCTCACGCCAAAGCGAGACATGACTATTCGCAAACATACTCCTGTCTCGTGATCATGTGAGAGATGCGATGAGAAAATTTAGTCGCGCCGAACTTTTGACAAATCATTCCCACATGCGTGTGACCCAAATCGTGTAGATCCGTTACTACCATCCGTTCCGTTTGCATGAACCGTGTTGTAATGTTGTGCGGCTAGGAGCCGAGGGCTGCGTGTCCCATACCGACGGTTGTGAGAACACAGGTATTACTTACGTTTTTAGTTTCTATTTTAGCCGCCATTTTGTTTTCAAGTGAAACTGGTTTTATGGAACTTACAGTATACCCTCTTAGGCCAAATTTCACTCATTAAACTGAACGCAATCAGCGCATCTAAATCGCGTTTAACACTTTCGCTGCTAAGTTCAAATAATCCATTTTGCGACGACTCCGGAGGCAGGTTGTGCTCACACGAATGAATTATTGCTTGACCTGACCTATATGCTGAGTGCTAAGCTCCACAAGTGTTAAGAGTCGTCAGTGACATGATTACTATGTAAAATTGACGCTGGCAGCTCGCATTCAGTTTATTGGTGAAATCCGCTTTAATGTACGAAAACTTGTCGTTTACACTTTATCTTTACGAATGTAGTTATCTCACTACAGGATTAATCTTAATGTTTTTGTATGATTGGACGTTGACGTGAACAAGAGTCATTTAGAAAAGATTCTGCGTCTTCTCTTGTGGTGGCTTTTTCACAAGAGCCCTTAAGGGGGAAGTGCCAGGTTAGCCCGCGAAATACAAACTTACGTTTTTGCAATTTGCAGGTTAGGTGGGTTACTATGATCTGTTAGTGCAGGAATTTTTAAGGAAAATTCCGAGTGTGGGAAAGTGACAGCGCTAGACTGCTGTCTTGCGTCATCTCTTACCCACTCTCGGAATAGTACTAAAACATTCCTGCACTACAGATCATGGTAACCCCCTAGGTCAGTGTCAGGCTTTATGTATAACAAAACTACTCTTTCATGAAAAAGCCATTCAATGGAATTAAATAATCTGACGAGGATTGTAAACTCTCTATTTTAATCAACATACAGACACAGCAAATTGCAAAAAAACTAAAAAAAAAATGTATTTCACGGGCGACCCTTGCGCTTCCAATTAATCAAAACATGCTGGTTTTAACATCTTAATCGTAGGTGGACTCGGTTTCGTCTTGGATATCCACCTATGATTGATGTGAATACTGCAATGTCGGTCAAACCTCAGTCAAAAGTATTCGTAAAATTAGTTTCATTTCAATATTGTTGCCTCAAGCTTCTATTTTAGTCATGTTTGTGTTAGCCATAGGTTTGATGTGTTTTGATTGAAATTTTTGAAACGGTTTTTAATCGTTTTTTTTTAGATTTCGTACTGTTTTTTAAGGTGATGTCAGAGTGATCTTCGACATTGACGTCACTGGTTTTCAACTAGTTCTGATAAAAAAGACTTTTTGAAACTGAGAGAAACTGGAGTTACGAAGCAATTTGTGATAACGATCTTTATATTTAAATATAAATTATAGCTTTGCAAAAGTCTCAGTTTGAAAGTCCTTGGTAATCAGGTTTTATTCCAGCTATTTTACACATGTTATAATTTAAATTATTCGCTTCGAAATATCTTTGATGACGATAAGTGCTTATAGGTGACGCACAAAAATGCTGTTTGTATTCTATCAAATTATGCATGTATACAAAATTTTGGTTCATTTTCAAAAAACAAAATTATGTTTTGTTAAAAGGCACCCAATCAAAATAATGTTAAAAAAGCATGTTTTTTAACACACCAAAAAAGTAATAACAAAAAATAATAGACACAATTGGCTTTTATTTATTTTTTGTTGCAACACTAAAATATATCCTCTATTACATTAATTAATTTTCGTTTCCTTTTAACTTTGTTCCAGTGAACTGTTCCATATTTGGACGCAAGAAAAAGCAATCGAAAGACAAATATTTAGCGAAACACAACGCTGTTTTCGACCAACTAGACGTTGTCACATACGAGGAAGTTGTCAAATTACCCTGTAAGTACATCTTTATATGAAAGAATAAAGCAATCAACTCATCATCTGTCTAGCTTTTTCCCAACTCTGTTGGGGTTGGCTTCCAATGCATCCGGATGCAGCAGAATACCAGTACCTTCACATGGAGCGACTGTCTATCTGACATCCACGACCCAGTTAGCACTGGGTAATACGAACCTTGGTAACACCGGTTGTTCGACATTCGGGCCCAGTGGCCCGTAACCATTTAACTTGTAACAACCGATAAAGATGCTTTTGGAGGCTCGGAATAAAGCAGTCAAGTTTTGTAATAAATTAGAATAAAATCAGTAAACAACAACATACTTCTCTTTAGAACTGAGCAGCTTTTCCCCAAAATATATCAGATTTAGATGCAAAAATAGAGTAAGTTAGTCTAGCCTGCAAGCTAATAACAAGATTTGATTTAAAAAAAACTCAGCAGAAGCTTGGCTAGTACAACTAGTTAGTAACAATAAGCTCACCCCATATATGACAAGTGACTTGTGTGCCGATGTTATTATAAGCGCATTAGACATATAACTGTACAATTCATTAAATAATGATATTTTTCTTTTACAGCGTTCCAAAGAAAAACCATCGTACTCCTGGGCGCGCACGGCGTGGGCCGGCGGCACATAAAGAACACGCTCATCGCGCGGCATCCTGATCAATATGCTTATCCTATACCGCGTGAGTACTCGCTAGCGTGCTGACCATGAGGTCCTGGCTTCGATTCCAGAGTCGGGCAAAGTGTTATTCGGTTTTTTCACCAGGAGTTTCAGTCAGTAGTAGCCACGGAGTCTGGATTTGTGGCCGGTTATTGGACATAGGCTCGCCCCCTATTACATGGAACTTAAAAACATAACTGGTGAAATGTGGGCGTTGTATTAGGTACACCGTGATGTGTGATGTTCTTATCAATAGCCCCACAATAGGAATGAATTGTCCTGTTCCGTTGCTTTGTTCACAAATACAATTCAATAAGTCGTAGAGATCTTTGCTCCGTGCCCTCGACACGTAGTAGCATTCAATCCCTCGATAGTACCTTTTAAAACGGGTTTGTTTTCAGATACCACAAGACCATCGAGAGCTGACGAAGAGAATGGCAGAAACTACTACTTTGTCACCCACGAAGAAATGATGGCCGACATAGCAGCAAACGAATATTTGGAATATGGTAAATTAATTTATTTTTTTATCGGCCCTTTCGATTTTATCCAAGGTTCGCTTTTGTTGAACCTCGCATTGCTAGCGAAAGTTAGAACGCGTGAACTTCGTTTAAAGGAGTTACTCTGTGTAACAAGTTCGTTGACCAATTAATCTTATATGATTAATGGCTTTAATTATACAAGTCAAGGAGTGGAATATCCTGCCTGCGTCGGTGTTCCCGAGGTCATATGAGCCCAATCTATTTAAGTCGCGAGTTAATAGGCTTCTTTTGGGGGGTTAGCTCGTTCCATCATCGACTTCAACTCTGTCCTCAGATTGAGGTCAAGAGTAGGCCCATATATACTAATATTATAAAGCTAAAGAGTTTGTTTGGTTGAACGCGCTAATCTCAGGAACTACTGGTTCGAATTGAAAAAATATTTTAGTGTTGGATAGCCCATTTATCGAGGAAGGCTATAGGCTAAAACATCACGCTGCGACCAATAGGAGCGGAGCATTAATCAAAAATGTTACGCAGACGAAGTTGCGCCGGTCAGCTGGTTTAATATTAAAAAGAAAACTCAGCAGACGACGAATCACGTATAGTCAGTTCTTCAGAAAAAAACGTTTTAGGAACTAGAATTCAAGCACGAGTGTTCAGTTTATGTCAATCTAGTAAAACTAGAGCCTCAGCCTTCCTAAAACTTCAGGAAGGCTGATTTTTTTGGGCTAGCTACGAAGAGGTTCTGACTTAATTTTAATGCCACAATACCAAACAATGTTACAGCAGTCTATATAATGGTTGTTTTACTTCGCCAGGCACCCACGAAGACGCAATGTACGGCACCAAACTAGAAACAATCCGGCGCATCCACTCGGACCGTAGCATCGCCATCCTGGACGTGGAGCCGCAGGCGCTGAAGATCCTGCGCACGGCCGAGTTCGCGCCCTACGTCGTCTTCATCGCCGCGCCGCCGCTCAACAACGTCGCTGATGTCAGTATGCTTTGGGAGATTCCCATTATATTATATTGCCAACGGGGCTCCTGGGTTCGATTCCCGGATCGGGCAAAAGCAGCTATTGGGTTTTTCCGTTAGAAATTTGTCAGTAGTAGCCCGGAGTTTGTAAGTTGACGGTATGCCCCGTGCGTCGGTGCGCACGTTCAGCTGTTGGTCCTGCGCCTGATCTCTGCCCGGCCGCGCCCGACTGCCGCGCCTGAGGACTGCGCCAGTGAGGGGACAGAGAGTGCACCTGTGCCTGCGCACACGCGCGTGCACTATAATCTCCGCTGAGATCGGCCGCCGTGACTGAAAACGGTCAGGGGGGACTATACATTGATAGTTATGCGTCATAATATATTATGCAGAGAGTGTAGTTGCATGAATTTTGCACAAAGGATTGTGAAGAATTAGCCAAGCAGGTTTCGAAGAATTTACACGGCAGATTGTGGACACTGTACAATAAATTGGGCAGTCTGCGTCGACCAATCCTACGCAGTGTTTCTTCAACTATTGCTGACTGTATCAAACTTATCAGTGGTTTGTGCAGACCAAGTAAATTTTTGTGGCCTATTTAGTGCGCTACTCACGAATAGTAACTCCGAGATCATGACAAATCCTCTTGTTGCCCAGCTTCTGAAATCACTATTTACGAACACTGCATAGTTGCCAAAAATACTACGCTGAGTATTATTTAACATGCAAATTTTAATTTAATTTAACTAGAGTAACAGCTCATAATCTTGTTTTCTTCTTACAGTCGATTTCTTATTATTTTTAGACAAAGTCCTGTGCATTACCCGCACATAAAAGTTTCTAAATAGCACGTTTTATGTTTTTCCAGTACGACGGCTCCCTAGAAGTCCTAGTTCGTGAATCGGAGCAACTCCGGCGCACGTACGGGCACTACTTCGACCTGACCATCGTGAACAACGACATCGACGACACGCTGACGCAGCTGGAGGCGGCGCTCGTGCGTCTGCGCTCCACGCCGCAGTGGGTGCCCGTCTCGTGGGTCTATTGACAATCTGACGAAGAAACACTGTAAGATACGCTAAGGAATACTGGACTTTTAATCAGTTTCAGGTTAATTTTCTTACTTATTTGCTTCTATTATGGCCTTACCATCGGACTCCCGAAAGGATTTCTTTACTAAATTCACATGTACTTACTGTATATCGATTATAGAAAACACTTGTATAGAATAAGGTTTATTGAGTGCACTTTGCAATGCTGCAGTTTACTGTCCTTATTCCTTTTTATCTTACACCGATTAGAACGAGTAAAATATTGAAACCAAAGACCAAACGTTTACATAATTGACACCAAAACATCACAGGACTCACTATGAGGTCTATACGATATCTTTTAAGAAGATTTAAGTCACTTTAGAGACATACAACTTAACTTATGCGTACAATAGCATTGTAAGTACTCTAATTTCACTTTTGATAAGTATCTGTCACAGTTATTTATACTTTGCTACCCTATTTTAATTAAAGCAGCATAATTCGTATTTAAATAAGAATGATTAAAACATAATTATTTGATTGTATTTGGGTTTACGACTCAATGGATCGAAATTACTCTAAATTACTTACAACGCAACAATTTAGCAGCATTTATCTTACTTGAACGTCAGTGATGTCAAACCAATGATTTAAATTGTTAGATTCACCCGACCGCGCCAAAAAATATTCCGTTTCTGTCTCACTCACTCATACCGAAAATCGTGTCTTTCTTTCCAAGCGGGATGTGCGGGCTGACTTGAGATGAACACTTTCACACGACCTTTAGTACGGCGAGGGTACATTTAACGATTTTAATCTTTGGGTTACCCCTTCCGAAAAGGGCCAGTCGATCAAGTAGCCAGTTTTAAATAGAGTAATTAAGGTCAATACAATCTTGACTTACAAAGTAAGTAAGTATACGTCACAAAAGAGTTTCTAACTTAGCGCTTGTTATTATATTAAGGCAATGATATTATCTACAATTTTAGTAAAAGACCTCAATTATTATAATTTACTTAAACAAGTATTAATTTCGATTATTGTGATAAATATAATTGTTTAATTATACTTACTCTAAATATTCTAAACAGTACTTAATTAAGAGTAACACAAAGTCTAAAATTGCGCTTGCATTGTTAATTTGGTGCATCTTAGCTCAACTTCACGATTACGTGCCAAATGTACTACAACCGAAAATTAGGAGAGAAAAAATACAATTTTCGAATACACCTGCACTTGACACTACACGATTTTTGGAACAATGTACATAAATATACATTAGTACATAATTTATACTTAACAAAAAAAAAACTAATTCTCTAGAAATGTACCGTAGCTCAAAATGTTTACTTCAACATTTAAACTTAAGATCTATTCTACCTTTAGTAAACTATTGTAAAATCTTGTCGTTTTCCAACTAAAGAAATCTATTTTATTGCACTGTGTGATAGTTTTTAAAAATAATCTAAAAAAATATGGCAACTGATTTAGTACATTGTAAAAATCGACTAAAACTAATATGAATAGCACCACTAAAACCGTCGCTTATATTAAAATATTTGGATTGTAATTATTATACAATTCCTAAAATGCTGTCGCCATAAGAAGTACAAAATAGACCCTGTATAACTCCTGTTGTTGCTATATTGAAACATTTTAGGGTGACCAGTTACTGTCTCCTGAAATATTGTTATTGTTGAGTTGCAAAGTAGGGTAGAAGTTTAGATGTTTCTAGATTTTTTAAAGGAGTATTTGCCTTTTTTGGATTTAAGAACTATTTGACACAGTGCCCGTTATATTCCTTAGTTGGAAACCGGTCTTATTGACTATATCACAGGATTAGAATTCACAGGGTTGCAAGAATCATGATTAGTCTTTTCTTTATTATAGTTTTTACTTGAAATTTTTGTATCCGTACTTATTGCTTTTATTGTAAGCGTTCTTTGCGATTGTTCTAATTATAAGTATTTGATTTTGATATGGTGCCATGGAAAACTAATGTTTTTGTGTGAAAATTGGGGATGGATTGAAGGGTTATATACTCATATTTATTACTCATTGTTATTGTTTATGAATTTGTATCGTTTTAGAGGTTACGAAGGAAGAAAACAAGTTACCATTTGACTCAAATTTAAGGTGTGATTAAAAAAATGTTGGAAAAATGAAAGCATTTTTTTTCTTTGGCTTTCATTCTTTTTGAGGCTTTTAACGAGTTGTTTTAAATAAAACGGTTCCATAAACAACCCCCAGGGCTCTGGTTGCCGTATGGAACCGTTCGCTCAAGTCATCCGTGGCGCCATCAATGACTAGTTTTCATTAAGCTTATCACCAGTAATTTTCTCGATTCTTCACATTTAAGAGGCGAGTTCAATGAAAAAATAACATACTATTATGATAGTCGTTTAAAAACGAATGGCAACACACAAGAACCCGCCATATTGAAATACTTCCTTTAAGTTTTTTTTCACGCCTGCACTAATACATTCCTGTATATAAATATAATAAACGAGTAGTCGAATTTTACTATATAACTCTCACTGTTTCACTATTTTTACTTTTAAATATAATTAGGCTAAGTAGGGTTTGTTGTAAGGGTTGATTATTATTATTGACGGATATTCGTGTTATTTTTGTTGTCTGTTTGTGGAATCACAAGTATAATGTGCATGATTGCTCAATAAATGCTCAGAATAATGAAATGTAGCATCAAATAAATAAAGAAAAAATAATAACCAATGAGTGAATGAATGAAAGTGGATAAAAATAACGACTAAAAACAAGTCGATTTAATAATGTTATTATAATGAAAGTGGAAGAAATAAATATACTAAATTGTACTTTAAATTCAGTACTTTTATACTTGATATTCCATAAATAATAGTTCAATGGATTTGTTGTTTGTTATTATATTTGCGTTTCTCATAAGTTTGCAACCACTTATGGCAAACAATTAAATTATAAGATAATAGGAAATTAAGTAACAAGTTTGGTTTTATAAACATTTTGTTATTAATATTATTGAGAACTTATAAGTTCGTCTAATCATTTTACAACTTCGTTGCTATTGAATCGTCTTTTTTCTTCTTCTAATGTAAGATAATCAATGAATAGTAAAAATGAAAGTAGTTAAATTAATCATAAAATATTGAATTTAAATAGTTATTTATTGTAACGACGAGACGATGCGAAGCGACGCAAATGGCGAGTAGCACTATTGTCTATGTTTTGTTTAAATGTTTAATGTTGCCAGTTGAAATATTATAAACCATTATTTACTGAAAATACATTTAATAGATCAAATTACGTTGCTATTTAATAAAAAAATATTATCTGGACGCGATATTTAAGATTTTTATCTTGATTTCATATAGTGCAGAAAGTACATTATGTTATCATCAGAGATCGGAATAGGTTGAATATATTATTACCTAAAGTTCGAGGAAGTAACATAGTGTTGATAATACCTCGTCGAAAATCCCGGGATTTAAGAAATTGCAAATTACTTATTGCGCTTTGTATACATTTGAACTTAATTATTAAATTGAAGAATCTTATTATGTTTTTAGAGTTTCGTACTAAAACTGTTAAATTTCGTTTTAATTTACCCATTTAAAATATAACATTTGAATCTGACACAATTTCATTACGGAACCCTGAAAATGGGATTCTTCAAATCAATAATTTGTAACTATAGTCAAAGTCCAGTTAATGTTTTATAATCCCGGGTTTTAATAGTCATGTTTGTGATTCTGTGATTTTAGACGAGGTATTATCAACTCTATGTTACTTACTTCATCGAACTTTAGGTATTATAGTCTACCTATTCCAATCTCTGGTTATTATTGATGAATTTGTGTGCAAAATAAGTATAGAGACTTGTTAGCTAAAGTCATATTTATATAAATTAAGATGTGTTTCTTTTAAAATATTTATTGTAATAGGATTAGATTTCAAGTTACACGAATTTCTTCGAAAGAAATGTGTGACGATTATGTAAAAGATGAAGTTTAGACTCTGATAATAATATTAATTGGGACGTTATGATATTAATTATATTGCTGGCATGTAACAGAATCTTTAATGAAAAGTTACGTCCCATTACAATTTACACTGTTTAAGCAAATATAAAACCGAGTTTTATTTATTAAGACAACGTTATTGTTTCTAAAATATATATTGTTGATTTCCTCAGATAATAAAATGCTTTACGGTTAATAATAAAATTAAATAGCGAATTTATTTAATTTTCTCTATTATTAGTGGCTAGTGCTGCTCTTGATTGAATGAGTGTTCGAGATTATATCTCACAGTATATTATAATATTATATTATATGTAATTAATAATATATTTATCAAAGATCAATTTTAACGTTAAAGGCATCACAATAAGCAACACCTGATCCCTAAACATTCCATTTCTTTTTTGTTCATGTTTATCTTAATTTATTTTTTAAATTTATAATTGTCACTAAAATGTTATACTAATTTTAATCATGTGATTTTCAGTTTAGTATCTGTACTTGGTTGAATACGTCATCTTTTTTTTGTACTTATTCAGTTATAGCACTAGGTATCCAAAGGGTTATTTTTCCTGTGGTTTTATGTTCAAACTTATCTTATTTGTGTCACATCAATAGGAATGTTATTCCAAAACAGTAGGTAATATTAAGCGTAATTGAAGTTTAAATGTAAAATCACATGAAATGAACGAAACTTAAACTATAGTTAAATGTAATATCTACCTACTAATTTAATTCTTAAATTGTAATGTCTGATTTAAGTCGATTTGTACTTTTAAGTTCATTTGGACGATTCTAATCGACTTAAGTCATGCATATCCATAAACTACAATGAATGAATTTGATGTATCGGTATGAATTCAAAAACTAGAAAAAAAACTGACGAAATGTGGTTTTTATCTGAATCAAATAAAGATGACTGACGTAAAATCTTATTATAATAACTGTTAACAATTGAATAAACGGCACAAAATATTACTTGTTTTATTTTTTGTCGTACTTTTTATTATTCATGAATTTTTCTCATAGATCTCTGCCACCCGCTGCAATAAGAGTAAATTCAAACCCTGTCCGATCCCATCGCGATTTGATTCTATTTATGTACTCCCTTTTAGAAAACAAGTAAAAAAATACCCTCTTATAATGTTTCTAAAATGAGGAAACTTACATGGTAACACAGAGGCGCGGGCGGTGACATTCTGGCCGCCTTTTTGGTAGTGACGTCACAAACAAACAAAGAACAATGCCGAAGATGGTGTTGCAACTTTTAAAAATGTGCTACAGTTTGGGGAAATTGTGGTAATTTGGGCACTAAATCGTGCATTTTAAAATTATTTTAGTTTACTTTCATGAATATTTTATGTTTCTTACTTTATTTGGTAATGTTATTGTGATACCTGGATGCCTCAGCGTCTCAAAAACGCCGCAGAAAAAGTATGCACAATTGCTTGTTTTTCGGGTACTAAATTAGAAACGTGAAAGTTGTAAAAATCAAGGTAAGGTTTGTAAGGTATAATTTGTGCCGAGTCAATCAGAACATGATTTTTTGGTTTCATTATTTTAGACTTTCTGATGTGATATTTCGCCGTCCCCGGAGAATAAAATGATAATTGCAAAAACGCTACTTTTCAGGAAAAATAAAAAACATGTTTTCGTGGATTGCTCCTTATATATTGGACGTAGACTGATTATTGCTAGCTTTGAAAATAAAGTATTTTTTTTTGGATGTTCGAAATGTTTTAGTGAAACTAATAATTAAAATAGAGATGTTATTCAAAAAATAAAAAGTTCACCAAAATCAATCATTTTTTAAGTTCTATAATGTCGAATTTATTCTCCGTACAGCCTGACCAGAATCAAATATTGCACTCTTTACATATCATTTTATTCTACGGGATTTTAGGGTGCAAGTGATGATGATAACACTTTCTATTCTTGTAAATATTGTCAAACTTTGGTTTCCCAATGAAATTAGGATATGGTAATCCACATTAGTTTTATTCAATTCAAGAGTTTGAAAATTTACTTTGTAAAAAAATCGCTGTCTAACGAAAAAAATTAGGTTCTCACTGCTCAAAAATAAAAACATAAAAAGAAACAATCAAAACAATAGTGAAAAACAACATAGGTACTTTTCTTAATTTGCACCTATTTGACTTTATTAATTAAAGTCAGCCTTATGATCACATATTATCTTAATTCATCTTAAAAAAATGGAGGTACATTCTCACTGCAGTCTATAGATTCAAACATTTTCTCCCATCTAGCACTAAAATAACTTTGGTCCAGTCACTCCTGTACTTCCCATTATTGACTATGCTCATGTTTTTTATTCTTATCTATCCCAAGAACTTCTAAACAAATTGGATCGTTTTCTCAACAATGAATTCGCATTATTTTTGGCTTTCTTAAATACGATCACATCTCTTCATACCGTTCTCAGCTTAGATCTATTTGTCTCAATCTGTAGGTCCCTCGGATCTCTGCATTCTCCTCACTATTTTGAACGATCCATGTGCTCCCGATAACCTAAAAATTGATGGGTAGTCTTCACAGTAGTAGTCCCCGAGCTTCCAAAAATCAACTCCTTCAAATTTCCTCACACCGTACTGGTTTTATGCTCGCTTCTTACACTGTCCCATTAATGAAGCTCAGCGCGCTACCCCTTGGCATTAAAAAGGCTGAAAGAAAAATAGCTTACAAAACTACAGTTTGAAAGTATTAAAAGTCAGACTAAATTGCTCACAATCTAGTCATATTAATTTATTTTATCTGTATTTGTTCGCATGTACCTATTTATGAATATCAATTTATATTAACAAAATTCTATTTTTATTTTTTCTTAATTATTTTTTGTAGTCTATTAAAGTGCTGTCCTATTTGACCTAAAGATTGCCTGGTAGAGAATGCCTTGTGACATTAAGTCCACCTATGTACCACTCTTGTACCTACATGAAGTTTCAATAAATAACTGAACTGAAAAACATTCATTGTATTTCATTCATTTCCGTTGTTCCAGCCCTATGCCAAATCACCTACCTGCCGAGCCCCTGTACTACGTTTGAGCTACCAAAGTACCACGAAATTATTTTTAATTAAAAACATGTTAGTGCATATTTAGTGAAATATAGTTAGTGCATAGTTAGTATTTAGTAAATATGCACTAACATTTTAATTCATAAGGTTTTGCAGATTTGATGATACAGATTGGTTTTTTACAACAGGAAACGGCTTATTGGACCATGCTTATAGAGAGCACTTGTTTGCGACATAAATCAATACACAATGGCGTCTGTCGGCGAATGAACTAGTTTTATTTATCATCTATGGCCAAGTGGCTAATGTACAGACTTCAGCACATCAAACTACCCGAAACTGTAAAATTTTCCCAATCAACCTTGACTCTTATTTTTTAACGATAAAGTTGTTTTTTTTTTAAAGAAAGACGAATTGTTGTAGCTTGATGTTCTGGCGTCTATAATTTGGCAGAAGTGCAAGTGCAAGTCCAGCAACTCTAGAGCGTATTCCCCTATGAATGTAGTCTATTAAACTCACTGACATAGAAATCATATGGACTTGGCATACCTACAAAAAAAACGTGTATACCTCATTGACATATAAATCATATGGACTTGAAATGTTTGACTATAGAAAAAATAGTTATACAAATATGAGGCATAACGACGCCAGAATCATAAAAATGCTGCCGTCTCTTTTTAACTTTATTAATTTTGCGTAAGTAAAAAAGGATAATACTATTTTTGACAGTTACTATAATGGCAACCCTTCGTTCCTAGCGTCATTGAAATACCTATTTGCGGCCGGGTCGCCATTTTATCATTGACATATAAATCATATGGACTTGAAATGTTTGACTATAGAAAAAATAGTTATACAAATATGAGGCATAACGACGCCAGAATCATAAAAATGCTGCCGTCTCTTTTTAACTTTATTAATTTTGCGTAAGTAAAAAAGGATAATACTATTTTTGACAGTTACTATAATGGCAACCCTTCGTTCCTAGCGTCATTGAAATACCTATTTGCGGCCGGGTCGCCATTTTATCAGCTCGCTGTTTGGTACTAAAGTTGGGTACGTCAACTGTCAAATGCTCTTGAGCTGTGGATATTTTTTGAGAATTTTGGAGGAATTTGCTGTGTTGTTGCGTTTGAACTCTATTGTTCTATAGTGAAAATTGTCAATAGCAAGATGCCCAATTGCAATATAGTCGGATGTGGCATCAAAAGAAGCGGAAATCACCCGAACATAACTTTGCACCAGTACGTACTTAATTTCAGCTGAAATATCTTTAGATTTAGATAAAAAACCTATGCTTCTGCATTCGTTTAAAAGTTTCAACAGTAAGACATTCATAATTTACGTTTTGCCTTTATTTTCAAGTTTTATTTCATGAAATCAATTTCTTGTTATTGGAGGGATAGAGTTGTGAATTTAGGCATTTTTATATTTATCGATAGTGCTATTTTATGGTTCTTTATTGGTTTTATGTTTTACTTTCAAGGCTGCCTACTAATAAAAGAAAAAAGAAAATTTGGCTGGAAAAAATTGGTGTTGAAAATTTAAAGATGTCAACAAAAACAATTCACATTTGTTCTCTTCACTTTGAAGAATCATGTTTCAACCGGACACTGAATAAAGTAACATTGCGTGACGATGCTTTACCTTCACCAACCTTATTGGTATGTAACCTTGTGTGTTCATAATTTCTAACATGATTGTGTATTAGGGTGATAAATGATAGTGATGTCCCCAATTGCAACACTTGTCTAATAGACACAAAAAGTGATGTAAAGGATGTTTTAGAGTGTGATCTTAGAATTAATTAAAATCCTATTGATATTATCAAGAAACATCAAAAATACTTATAATTTTATTGCTTTACAGCCTGCGATTCAATCAAATACGTCTAGAATTTTAATTGAAAATGATCAAAATCAGACAAACTCACAATCAATATCTGGATGTGGTGCTTCAAATACGGTAATTTTTTTTTTTGTGTAATTAAAAACAGTAGGATTAACCTACTGTTTTTAAAGAGTCATAAAATTTTTGAGTATTTGCTTTCCTATTTCTATTATTATTTATGTTAATATTAAAGAGTGGTTTTCAGGACAAAGCTGTTTGTATGCCTACCATTCAAAATCAACCTGGACAGATTTCAAAGAGGAGTGCCATAGATTTAGCCCCTAGCACATCTGCTGCGCCAGATTTCGCCGCTAGCACTTCCGCTGCGCCAGATTTCGCCGCTAGCACCTCTGCTACGCCAGATTTCGCCGCTAGTACCTCTGCTACGCCAGATTTCGCTGCTAGCACCTCCACTACGCCAGATTTATCGGTATGACTAGCTTCAGTTTTTCTTCAATGAAACAGGAGATATCTCATGCTTGTGTTCAATATATAATAAAGCTTACTTTTATTTTATTTGATTCCAGGTTCAGACACGTCAAATAATAAAATTAAAGGACAAATGTCAAAAACAGTCCAAGAAGATAAAGAGACTTAATGAGAAAGTTAGAAGACAGACGAAAAAAATTGCTCACTTTAGTAATATTATCAAAGATTTAAAGGAAAGAAATTTATTAAATTCAGAGTCCCAAGCTTTGCTTGCAGAATGTGCAGGACCCCAAGACTTCTTAAAAAGGCAAGTGGCAAAATCTAAAGGTTTGCCAGTAGAGAGGCATAATTATCTATAATATACAATAGAAAATTGTCACGTTCATTGAAATGCGAAACTTGTAACAAACTTCTTTTTGGAGTTTCTGAGCAATTTAAAACAAGTTTAATTACTTTAAAATCTCGAGGTGGTCTGGTTTATCCTTCGAACGACGTTGTAAACATTTTGAAAAATGTCGAAAAAATATTAAAAGGTGTTTTGCATGTAAAAGACAGGGAAGAAAATTACTATTTGTATATTTTTAAGTTTTTTGTAGATTACTATGCCGAACCAAATAATTTATTCGATTCTGGGGATTGTGAACATGACACAAATCATAAATATTTATTGATTAAAAGTGTAATAGAGGTATACATGAATTTGAGATACAAATATTATGGGAAGAAATCTACTGAAACAATATCATATAGAAATTACCTGAACAAAATTGTATTGTTCAGAAATGAATGAGCTTGATTTATTTAAATACATTAATAATTATAGTAATTATTGTTGACTTTTAATTAAAACCCACAATCATCCTGCAAGTTAGAAAAGGTTAAAACTTAACATTAAAGATATTAGTTACAAGCTGTGCCCGCGGCTTCGATCCCAACTGATTACCTACCTTACCCTATCTACGATATTCTACCTACCCTACCCTATCTACCATAAATCCTATTTACCCTGCCTACCTACCTATTTTTTTTTGTCGTTTTTAAACCTTCCCTATATTCTGGCAAACAAAACGAAAAAAGAATTATTCACATGGGTTAAGCAGTTTTTTGAGTTATAGCGAGACTAACGAACAGCAATAGGTTTATATATGTATGTCATGGACCAAGTGATAAATTGGGCATTATGCATAATGCCCAGTCATTATGTATAATGCCCAATATGAGAGTGCAATTTGATAATACCCCGCCATTCCCTTCATGTTAGGTTACTTTAAACCCCGCACGCAGAAATAGGAGTCCCGCGAAGCGGGGCTCCGTCGAGCTATCATGGCAGGTGGTACTTAGTTACTAGGTATATCAGTATATTTGCTTTCCGCACGCTGTATGGCGGTCTCTGATTGGTCAAAGCGTGTCACACCATGCGTGCTTCCCTCCTCGCCCTCGCACCGCGTCAAATTTAGCTTTATTATCAAATTGCCCAATTGTCATGTAGCAATATAATAATGACCGTGCAATGTGATAAATAATGAAGTTAAGAACGTAATTAATCACTTTGCCCGATAGAGCTAGGCATTTTTCATAATGACCGGGCATTATGTATAATGCCCACATTAATCACTTGGTCCATAACATACTCGTTTATAGGTGGTGGTGGTTCCGTCAACGAAGCCCGTAAAATTCTTATTTTCATACGTTTCATCAAATTGCAGCTCTATTATATAGAACTATCGGCAGCCCCGCGTAAGTCTCGATCCCGTGGGAATATCGGGATAAAAAGTATCCTGTGTTAGTCCAGGTCATAAACTCAGTGTGCTAAATTTTCTCCGTTCAGTAGTTTTTGCGTGAAAGAGTAACAAACATCCATCCATCTGTTCTCACAAACTTTCGCGTTTAATTATTACCTGTTATTTATTATATTAAAACATTAATTATAGTAGGATTACGGTTTATTAGAATTCATCTGCGCCGGGAGTCCATCGCGGATGCACTGTTATGAATTATGAAATCTTTGAATTTGTTCCCTCCATTGCGAAGTGTACCTTACGCAAGGGTCTAACAAATAAAATAAAAAAAAAGTAATTTATTCGATTACTACTTTTCATTTTTTTTATAGCTAAACGCTAAGGTCATAAAAATCAAAACCGGCTTCAAAAAAAAATTACACTCACGCAATCTTTTATCGATGTTATTGTAAGAAATAATATCGATATGGGCTGCCCTATTATCCGCCATTTTATCCTCTCAGTAAAATGTAGGTATACACGTTTTTTTTGTAGGTATGCCAAGTCCATATGATTTCTATGTCAGTGCATTTTATCAGCTCGCTGTTTGGTACTAAAGTTGGGTACGTCAACTGTCAAATGCTCTTGAGCTGTGGATATTTTTTGAGAATTTTGGAGGAATTTGCTGTGTTGTTGCGTTTGAACTCTATTGTTCTATAGTGAAAATTGTCAATAGCAAGATGCCCAATTGCAATATAGTCGGATGTGGCATCAAAAGAAGCGGAAATCACCCGAACATAACTTTGCACCAGTACGTACTTAATTTCAGCTGAAATATCTTTAGATTTAGATAAAAAACCTATGCTTCTGCATTCGTTTAAAAGTTTCAACAGTAAGACATTCATAATTTACGTTTTGCCTTTATTTTCAAGTTTTATTTCATGAAATCAATTTCTTGTTATTGGAGGGATAGAGTTGTGAATTTAGGCATTTTTATATTTATCGATAGTGCTATTTTATGGTTCTTTATTGGTTTTATGTTTTACTTTCAAGGCTGCCTACTAATAAAAGAAAAAAGAAAATTTGGCTGGAAAAAATTGGTGTTGAAAATTTAAAGATGTCAACAAAAACAATTCACATTTGTTCTCTTCACTTTGAAGAATCATGTTTCAACCGGACACTGAATAAAGTAACATTGCGTGACGATGCTTTACCTTCACCAACCTTATTGGTATGTAACCTTGTGTGTTCATAATTTCTAACATGATTGTGTATTAGGGTGATAAATGATAGTGATGTCCCCAATTGCAACACTTGTCTAATAGACACAAAAAGTGATGTAAAGGATGTTTTAGAGTGTGATCTTAGAATTAATTAAAATCCTATTGATATTATCAAGAAACATCAAAAATACTTATAATTTTATTGCTTTACAGCCTGCGATTCAATCAAATACGTCTAGAATTTTAATTGAAAATGATCAAAATCAGACAAACTCACAATCAATATCTGGATGTGGTGCTTCAAATACGGTAATTTTTTTTTTTTGTGTAATTAAAAACAGTAGGATTAACCTACTGTTTTTAAAGAGTCATAAAATTTTTGAGTATTTGCTTTCCTATTTCTATTATTATTTATGTTAATATTAAAGAGTGGTTTTCAGGACAAAGCTGTTTGTATGCCTACCATTCAAAATCAACCTGGACAGATTTCAAAGAGGAGTGCCATAGATTTAGCCCCTAGCACATCTGCTGCGCCAGATTTCGCCGCTAGCACTTCCGCTGCGCCAGATTTCGCCGCTAGCACCTCTGCTACGCCAGATTTCGCCGCTAGTACCTCTGCTACGCCAGATTTCGCTGCTAGCACCTCCACTACGCCAGATTTATCGGTATGACTAGCTTCAGTTTTTCTTCAATGAAACAGGAGATATCTCATGCTTGTGTTCAATATATAATAAAGCTTACTTTTATTTTATTTGATTCCAGGTTCAGACACGTCAAATAATAAAATTAAAGGACAAATGTCAAAAACAGTCCAAGAAGATAAAGAGACTTAATGAGAAAGTTAGAAGACAGACGAAAAAAATTGCTCACTTTAGTAATATTATCAAAGATTTAAAGGAAAGAAATTTATTAAATTCAGAGTCCCAAGCTTTGCTTGCAGAATGTGCAGGACCCCAAGACTTCTTAAAAAGGCAAGTGGCAAAATCTAAAGGTTTGCCAGTAGAGAGGCATAATTATCTATAATATACAATAGAAAATTGTCACGTTCATTGAAATGCGAAACTTGTAACAAACTTCTTTTTGGAGTTTCTGAGCAATTTAAAACAAGTTTAATTACTTTAAAATCTCGAGGTGGTCTGGTTTATCCTTCGAACGACGTTGTAAACATTTTGAAAAATGTCGAAAAAATATTAAAAGGTGTTTTGCATGTAAAAGACAGGGAAGAAAATTACTATTTGTATATTTTTAAGTTTTTTGTAGATTACTATGCCGAACCAAATAATTTATTCGATTCTGGGGATTGTGAACATGACACAAATCATAAATATTTATTGATTAAAAGTGTAATAGAGGTATACATGAATTTGAGATACAAATATTATGGGAAGAAATCTACTGAAACAATATCATATAGAAATTACCTGAACAAAATTGTATTGTTCAGAAATGAATGAGCTTGATTTATTTAAATACATTAATAATTATAGTAATTATTGTTGACTTTTAATTAAAACCCACAATCATCCTGCAAGTTAGAAAAGGTTAAAACTTAACATTAAAGATATTAGTTACAAGCTGTGCCCGCGGCTTCGATCCCAACTGATTACCTACCTTACCCTATCTACGATATTCTACCTACCCTACCCTATCTACCATAAATCCTATTTACCCTGCCTACCTACCTATTTTTTTTTGTCGTTTTTAAACCTTCCCTATATTCTGGCAAACAAAACGAAAAAAGAATTATTCACATGGGTTAAGCAGTTTTTTGAGTTATAGCGAGACTAACGAACAGCAATAGGTTTATATATGTATGTCATGGACCAAGTGATAAATTGGGCATTATGCATAATGCCCAGTCATTATGTATAATGCCCAATATGAGAGTGCAATTTGATAATACCCCGCCATTCCCTTCATGTTAGGTTACTTTAAACCCCGCACGCAGAAATAGGAGTCCCGCGAAGCGGGGCTCCGTCGAGCTATCATGGCAGGTGGTACTTAGTTACTAGGTATATCAGTATATTTGCTTTCCGCACGCTGTATGGCGGTCTCTGATTGGTCAAAGCGTGTCACACCATGCGTGCTTCCCTCCTCGCCCTCGCACCGCGTCAAATTTAGCTTTATTATCAAATTGCCCAATTGTCATGTAGCAATATAATAATGACCGTGCAATGTGATAAATAATGAAGTTAAGAACGTAATTAATCACTTTGCCCGATAGAGCTAGGCATTTTTCATAATGACCGGGCATTATGTATAATGCCCACATTAATCACTTGGTCCATAACATACTCGTTTATAGGTGGTGGTGGTTCCGTCAACGAAGCCCGTAAAATTCTTATTTTCATACGTTTCATCAAATTGCAGCTCTATTATATAGAACTATCGGCAGCCCCGCGTAAGTCTCGATCCCGTGGGAATATCGGGATAAAAAGTATCCTGTGTTAGTCCAGGTCATAAACTCAGTGTGCTAAATTTTCTCCGTTCAGTAGTTTTTGCGTGAAAGAGTAACAAACATCCATCCATCTGTTCTCACAAACTTTCGCGTTTAATTATTACCTGTTATTTATTATATTAAAACATTAATTATAGTAGGATTACGGTTTATTAGAATTCATCTGCGCCGGGAGTCCATCGCGGATGCACTGTTATGAATTATGAAATCTTTGAATTTGTTCCCTCCATTGCGAAGTGTACCTTACGCAAGGGTCTAACAAATAAAATAAAAAAAAAGTAATTTATTCGATTACTACTTTTCATTTTTTTTATAGCTAAACGCTAAGGTCATAAAAATCAAAACCGGCTTCAAAAAAAAATTACACTCACGCAATCTTTTATCGATGTTATTGTAAGA